>OX438887.1:28365053-28992288 GCA_949316265.1 Diarsia mendica | reverse complement strand
TAACCTAACCTAACCTAACCTAACCTAACCTAACCTAACCTAACCTAACCTAACCTAACCTAACCTAACCTAACCTAACCTAACCTAACCTAACCTAACCTAACCTAACCTAACCTAACCTAACCTAACCTAACCTAACCTAACCTAACCTAACCTAACCTAACCTAACCTAACCTAACCTAACCTAACCTAACCTAACCTAACCTAACCTAACCTAACCTAACCTAACCTAACCTAACCTAACCTAACCTAACCTAACCTAACCTAACCTAACCTAACCTAACCTAACCTAACCTAACCTAACCTAACCTAACCTAACCTAACCTAACCTAACCTAACCTAACCTAACCTAACCTAACCTAACCTAACCTAACCTAACCTAACCTAACCTAACCTAACCTAACCTAACCTAACCTAACCTAACCTAACCTAACCTAACCTAACCTAACCTAACCTAACCTAACCTAACCTAACCTAACCTAACCTAACCTAACCTAACCTAACCTAACCTAACCTAACCTAACCTAACCTAACCTAACCTAACCTAACCTAACCTAACCTAACCTAACCTAACCTAACCTAACCTAACCTAACCTAACCTAACCTAACCTAACCTAACCTAACCTAACCTAACCTAACCTAACCTAACCTAACCTAACCTAACCTAACCTAACCTAACCTAACCTAACCTAACCTAACCTAACCTAACCTAACCTAACCTAACCTAACCTAACCTAACCTAACCTAACCTAACCTAACCTAACCTAACCTAACCTAACCTAACCTAACCTAACCTAACCTAACCTAACCTAACCTAACCTAACCTAACCTAACCTAACCTAACCTAACCTAACCTAACCTAACCTAACCTAACCTAACCTAACCTAACCTAACCTAACCTAACCTAACCTAACCTAACCTAACCTAACCTAACCTAACCTAACCTAACCTAACCTAACCTAACCTAACCTAACCTAACCTAACCTAACCTAACCTAACCTAACCTAACCTAACCTAACCTAACCTAACCTAACCTAACCTAACCTAACCTAACCTAACCTAACCTAACCTAACCTAACCTAACCTAACCTAACCTAACCTAACCTAACCTAACCTAACCTAACCTAACCTAACCTAACCTAACCTAACCTAACCTAACCTAACCTAACCTAACCTAACCTAACCTAACCTAACCTAACCTAACCTAACCTAACCTAACCTAACCTAACCTAACCTAACCTAACCTAACCTAACCTAACCTAACCTAACCTAACCTAACCTAACCTAACCTAACCTAACCTAACCTAACCTAACCTAACCTAACCTAACCTAACCTAACCTAACCTAACCTAACCTAACCTAACCTAACCTAACCTAACCTAACCTAACCTAACCTAACCTAACCTAACCTAACCTAACCTAACCTAACCTAACCTAACCTAACCTAACCTAACCTAACCTAACCTAACCTAACCTAACCTAACCTAACCTAACCTAACCTAACCTAACCTAACCTAACCTAACCTAACCTAACCTAACCTAACCTAACCTAACCTAACCTAACCTAACCTAACCTAACCTAACCTAACCTAACCTAACCTAACCTAACCTAACCTAACCTAACCTAACCTAACCTAACCTAACCTAACCTAACCTAACCTAACCTAACCTAACCTAACCTAACCTAACCTAACCTAACCTAACCTAACCTAACCTAACCTAACCTAACCTAACCTAACCTAACCTAACCTAACCTAACCTAACCTAACCTAACCTAACCTAACCTAACCTAACCTAACCTAACCTAACCTAACCTAACCTAACCTAACCTAACCTAACCTAACCTAACCTAACCTAACCTAACCTAACCTAACCCAGTTGCACTCGGTCACTCGAGCGGTAAGCAGCGAAAACCCACGCGCTCCGCACTTAAAAATAGAAATTAATTGGTTTTTCTGCTCGAATAGTAGCAAGTGAAGTGTCGTTGGATGCGGAAAATTGCGCCGCACAAAGTGCCGCAATCAAATCGTGCCGCTCCACAGTGCTGTGCAAGTTATTGCTGAAAAACCTCTACTTTGGAGGTTAAGTGGAAGTTTTGTTTTGGAAAATTGAAAACGCTGCCGAAACCATCGCGGCGACCACCTGTTTTTCATCGGCATCGTGTGGACATCGTGGTTCCCGACCATCCGGACCACTCACCACCTTCCTGACATCGAGCCTTCACGAGTTATTCAGGAATTCGTGAAAACCACGTGCTCTGAAAAAACTGAAGGAGTGCAGCCAGCAAACTGAAAATTGGTAGTAACTTGGACCACTTAAACACAAGGCGAGTGCAACACTTTTTAGAATTTTAAGTCATATACACATTTATATATGACTATTACAAACTCCAAATTTTGACCCGCAATAACTTTGGCCAGAAGAAGCTTTTCAAAAATTTTCAACTGCAGCCTGTTGCGCGCTCATCAGTACAGTAGAGACCTTAAGTTATAGATTTTTAGATCCAATAGTTTTTAAGTTACAGGGAAATTTTCAGCAAAATCACTTTTTCAAAATTTTTTTCTATTTTGTTTTCACTTTTTAAATTTTTTGTTATTTAATCTTGTAGCCCTTTATTTAACGAATTTTTTACATATTTTTTCAAATTTTTCTGATAATTAGTCACAAAGTTATTGAATATTACATGTTTTTTGGTCATAATTCATTATTAATAGGAAATAATTAGTTTTTTAAGTTATTATTGTGTTGTTGTACCTTATACGGACTTGATTAAGCCCAAACTCGGGCCGTATAGCTTTTAATTTGGCTGTTTTGATAAAAAACACCAAAATAGGTTTTTAGGTTTAAATTTTTAGATTTAGATATCTAGAGAACCGCTGGTCCGTTTCAGCTCGTTTTTTCACTCCGGCCAGTGGATTGTATTTACCTTTAAGAATTTTCAGGTTTCAGCCTGTTTCAGGCCTCCCAAAAATTTGTCGCTGAAATCGCTTTCAGGAGATACCTGAAGTGACGCCGAGCTGTACATCCAAAACCCCGTCCAATTGTGACGAAGGGTTCCGAAGTTACGGACATTTCTAGTCGACCTTTGACAGCTCGGCGGCCATTTTGTTTAACTTCAAACCGCCATAACTCCTGAACCAGAGGTCGTGGGAGATTGCGGATTTTGGTTCTATGATCAAGGACATAGCGTCCCTTTAACCCCACGTTTTCAGGCGGTTTGGGGTTGAAAAATTTCAGGATCCTGAAAGTGGTTTCGGCGGACAGTGGGGCTCAGGCTGAGTTGGGAGAGCCCAAACTCGGGGGGTCTACGGCTTTCCAGAGGGGAGATATTGGCGGTCAAAATTCAATTTTGACAGCACCGCGGCCATTTTGTGAAAGCTTGACAAGACCATAACTTCCCAACGGAGAGTCGTAGAGGGCTGGGGTTTTCACTGTTTGTACCAGTAGGGCTTGGGGCACAGACCTAGCTTGGTTTCAGGCGCTTTCAGCGCGCCAAGATTTTTCAGGCTGAAAACTGTTCCGGTGGATCGGTCTCGCCGAGCCAAGTTCGGAAAGCCCAAGCACCGGGGTCTTTGGACTGGTGGATCCGGAGATATCCTCTTGTAACCCCTTGGGTTTTTTATTTAGCGAAAAAACCAGGAATTTTCAGGCTGGGATATCTCCGGAACCCCTTGGTGTAATTGCACCGAGTTTGGGTTCATCTGAGAGGGCTCGGTGAGAGCTGTTCACTGGTAGTGACGGATTGACTCTACATAGAGTCTCTCCAAAACTCGCTCCAAACTGGGGTTCTTTTGACCCGAAAAATTTTTTATTGACCGAATTCCGACTGGTATCTCGTGACCCGCTCTATTGAGTGAAGAAACGCGACTCTATTTATAGATCGACAGCCAAGGATCATAATTCTGAGGCATATACCTAATTATAGATAATTTTATTTTATCTTAAAAATTTCTTATACACTTTTGTTTTTATTATTAAGTTATTTTACACTTTGACGCGAACCTCCGACATGATCGCTTTTAGGACCCCAATAAAGGCGAATGTGGTTGAGGGCGAGAAATCGCCAAAAACGACACCATCTCCGCCAAACGTGAGACGTAGCGTTGAAGGAGAGGAGGCGGTTGGGCCCTCTAGCGCTAACTCAACGCCCCCCCTTGCCACTAAGACGATGCAGGCCGGCCCTGCAAAACAGACTCAGAAACCGGGAGCGGTTTCTTATTCCTCCAAACTGATACAGGTACACTCGCCGCCAAAACAGAAATATGCGGACCGATCGGCAGAGGCGAGGGCCTGCGTAAAGAAAGCGAAGTCACTACTCAACACCTCAAAGAATACAAAAACGGAAATAAAAACCGGCGTATTTGAGGTGCTAGATAGGTTGCTCCAACTGGTGAAGGAAGCTGGAAAGCTTGCCAAAACCAAGGGCACAGAAGAGGGTAGCGAAAACACACGATCTCAAAGCGCTGCCGCCGACCTCACCTTCACAACCCTGGCGGAGCCAAGCCAAAGCCAACTTGAAGCTCAAATTAAATGTCACTCAATGCTGTTGGAAAGCCACACTAAGAGGATGGAGGAGCTGAAAGCAGCAATTGAGCAACACACGGGGCTTGTCGAGAACAGCGCAGCCCCGTCATACGCGGGGGTAACAGCGTCAAACAGCGGAAAAGCAAATCAATTGCGTAGTACGCTTCACTCCATAGTGATTACCTCTAAGGACGAGACAGAATCAGGAGATGAGGTCCTGGATAAATTGAGAAAGGCAGTAGACGCAAAGGAGGGCTGGGTTAGGGTGGAGAAGGTGAGGAAGGCGAAGGACAGAAAGATCATAATGGGCTTCCAAACAACAGAAGAGAGGGACAAAATTAAAGGTAAACTGGCGAGAGACAGGCAGGACCTCCTTGTCGAGGAGGTGAAAAACAAAGACCCCCTGCTGATCCTCAAGAGCGTGCTCTCCGTCAATTCAGACGAGGACGTCCTCGTAGCGCTGAGGAATCAGAACAAGGATGTTTTCCACAACCTCGACAAGGAGGAGGATAGGGTGGTGGTGAAGTTCCGGCGGCGAACGAGGAACCCTCACACTTGCCACATTGTGGTCGGCGTCTCACCTACCATCTGGAGACGAGCAACGGAACTCGGATGCCTGCACGTGGACCTCCAGCGCATAAGGGTTGAAGACCAAACCCCGCTGGTCCAATGTACACGTTGCTTAGGCTACGGGCATGGCAGACGATTCTGTAAAGAAACAGCCGACTTGTGCAGCCATTGCGGTGGCCCACATCTGAGATCAGAATGTGCTGACTTTCTAACGGGTGTCCCACCCAAATGTCAGAACTGCACAAGAGCCAAGCTCGGGGACGTTGATCACAATGCTTTTAGCTTCGAATGTCCGACACGCCGCAAATGGGACGAGATCGCCAGATCGACGGTAGCATACTGCTAAGGGCACCCCAACTGAAAATGTCTACTACGGAGTAGTACAGGCGAACCTCCAGCGAAAAAAGCTAGCAACCAACGAGCTCTTAATCGAAGCTGCAGAGCGTGGAATAGCTATAGCGCTCCTTCAGGAACCGTACGTCGGTGGGGCAAGAGAAATGAAGAGTTACAGGGGCGTTAGAATCTTCCAGGACACTGGAACAGGAGACGGGACTGTCAAGGCAGCAATAGCTGTCTTTAACAGCGACTTTACAGTCAAACAGTACCCAAAACTCACCACGAAAAACATCGTAGTGGTGGGTATCCGGACCAGTGCCTGGGAGATCACGCTTGTCTCTTTTTACTTTGAGCCAGACCAACCGATTGAGCAATACCTCGAACATCTGAGAGAAGTAGAGCGCGTAGTCGGTTCCAGGAACCTTGTCGTTGGAGGTGACGCCAATGCCAAAAGCATGTGGTGGGGTAGCCCTACGGCTGACCCTAGGGGGGAAGATGTTGTGGGGACTCTTGGCGAGCTAAACCTCAACATATTAAACAGAGGGGAAACACCGACCTTCGACACCATACGGGGAGGAAAGCGGTACAGTAGTTACGTAGACATTACAGCCTGCTCTAATGACATCTTGGGCATGGTGGACAATTGGAGAGTTGACGAGGGATTCACGACCTCGGATCACAACGCCATCACTTTTAAAATTTACTTGCAAAAATCTAAAGGCATTCAAGTTGAGCGAACGACTAGAAAATTCAACACTAAAAAAGCCAACTGGTCAAAGTTTCATGAGAAATTTGGCCAGTTGAAAACAGACTTTAAATTTACAGCAGCTGAAATTAACCAAATTACTAACACACAGCAAATCGAAACGGCAATAGACAACCTCACAAAAGCCATAGATCAAGCATGTACGCAAACTATACCTTTTAAAAAAGTTAAAGAGGAACTTACCTTGCCGTGGTGGTCCGAGAGAATCGTCGAGTTGAAGAGGAAAGTCGCTACCTTCAAGCGCAGAATCCGCTGTGCCGCCGAAGTCCGGAGGTCGAAGGTCGTACAGGAGTACCTGAAAAAGAAAGAAGAATATGAGTTGGAGGAAGCAAAGGCTCAGATTGAAAGTTGGAAGGAATTCTGTGAGAAACAGGATAGGGAGGGGGTATGGGAGGGAATATATAGAGTGATAGGTAGGACGCAGCACAGGGCGGAAGACCTGCCACTGGAAAAGGATGGAGACGTGCTGGATGCGAAGGGCTCAGTGATGTTGCTTGCGGAAACATTCTATCCAGAAGACCGCTCAGAAGGTGATAACGCTCATCACCGATCCATCCGAATGAAGGCAGACAACGTGAACTCTGGGGAACAAAATGATCCTTGCGACCCACCGTTTACGATGGCGGAATTAAAAAGTTCGGTGGAGTCCTTCAATCCGAAAAAGGCGCCGGGTTCGGACGGATTTACGGCGGACATTTGTTGTCATGCTGTGGGTAACGACCCCGATGTAATCCTACAACTTCTAAATAAGTGCCTGCAGTACCATCATTTCCCCGCCGCCTGGAAGGAGGCAACGGTCGTGATCCTACGAAAGCCCGGTAAAGAGAGTTACTCTAGTCCAAAATCGTATAGGCCGATCGGATTGTTGCCCATTTTAGGGAAAATCTTCGAGAAGATGCTGGTGGCCCGCCTGAAATTCCACCTCCTACCAAGGATGAGTACCTGTCAGTACGGATTCATGCCACAGAGGAGCACCGAAGACTCCCTCTATGACCTCATGCAGCATATCCACAAAAAGCTGGATCAAAAGAAGATCATAACGATCGTATCGCTGGATATAGAGGGAGCTTTTGACAGCGCATGGTGGCCAGCAATAAGAGTCCGTCTGGCGGAGGAAAAGTGCCCTATCAACCTCAGACGGGTCATAGACAGCTATCTCAGAGACCGCAAGGTCTCGATCAGGTACGGCGGGGA
Organism: Diarsia mendica; assembly: GCA_949316265.1. Taxonomy (NCBI): domain Eukaryota; kingdom Metazoa; phylum Arthropoda; class Insecta; order Lepidoptera; family Noctuidae; genus Diarsia; species Diarsia mendica. The sequence continues at coordinate 28,984,898 of OX438887.1, read as the reverse complement.
AGTGTATGGGAAAGGCACAAACAAGGGCTGTGTCCAGGGCTCGATTGGGGGCCCAATACTGTGGAACCTCGTACTTGACCCCCTCCTAAAGGCAATGCAAAACCGAGGAACGTATGTCCAGGCGTTTGCTGATGACGTCGTCCTGGTATTTGACGGGGAGACCGCACAAGAGGTAGAGACCTGTGCCAATGCCGCTCTCGGCCATGTTCTAACGTGGGGTGTCGAAAATAAGCTTAAATTTGCACCACATAAAACAACAGCCATGATCATTACCAGAAAGCTGAAATACGACACACCGCGCCTGAGCATGGGGGGGATCGACATTGGCATGTCCAAAGAAATAAAGCTTCTGGGTGTAACCATCGATGAGAAACTAACCTTTAATACACACGTCTCACTTGTTTGTAGAAAAGCAATTGCGATATACAAGCAATTGTGCAGAGCCGCTAGGGTCAGTTGGGGGTTGCACCCAGAAGTGTTGCGGTTGATGTACGTGGCGACCATAGAGCCCATAATACTTTACGCCGCAAGTGTATGGGCGCCGGCGGCTAAAAAGTTGGGCATACAAAAACAACTTGCGACCGTCCAACGTGGGATCGCCCAGAAGATATGTAAGGCATATCGCACGGTCTCCCTGAACTCAGCTTTGGTGCTGTCTGGGTTGCTCCCCCTCGACCTCCGAGTCCGCGAGGCGGCATCGTTATACGAAGCCAAGAGGGGAGTGCCCCAGACCGCGCTGGGGGACAGGGAGGTCGAGCGAATGGCCTCTGCGATGGAGGCTCCTCATCCGGCAGTACGTTCCACCCTGGAGTTTAAGAACCTGGCCAACCAAGAAGAACTGGACAACAACAGCGACTTCGACGTCCGCATTTTTACGGACGGAAGCAAAATTGGAGGAGGGGTCGGCGCTGCACTGTCCATATGGAATGGCGACGCCGAGACCAGAGCTCTCAAACTTGCACTGCCGAAGTACTGCACAGTCTACCAGGCTGAACTCCTCGCATTGAAAAGGGCAACTTGCGAAATTACCAAGCAGAAGGCGTCTACTTACGGGGTTTTCAGCGACTCAATGGCGGCTCTTCAGTCTATCAAAAATCCTAGTTCGCTCCACCCTCTGGCTGTCGAAGCTAGGGATAATATAAGAACTGCATCCCTCCAAAACAAGATAGTAAACTTGTTTTGGGTTAAAGCTCACGTGGGGCTGCCAGGAAATGAAAGAGCCGACCAGTTAGCAAAAGAGGCTGCTGAAAACTCCAAAAGAAAACCTGACTACGACCTATGTCCGGTCTCATTCGTCAAGCGAAGCATACGTATGGCGACGCTTGAGGAATGGGATCGCAGATACGTCAACGGCAATACCGCATCCGTCACAAAGTTGTTTTTACCAGATGTGCGGACAGCGTATAAAGTCATCCGTAAGATAGGTACGAGCAGCCTTAACACCCAAATACTGACGGGGCACGGTGGATTCTCCGAGTACTTACACCGATTCAAGTGCAAGGAGAGTCCATCGTGCGTCTGCGACCCGGATGCATGTGAGTCGGTCCCGCACATACTGTTCGATTGCCCACAATTTGCCGGACGGCGCTTCGACGCCGAAAACATACTGAGCATAAAAATAACTCCGGAAAACGCAAAAAATATAATGAAGAGTAAAGATGCAAATACATTTTTGGATTATGGTAAATTAATTGCTAAAATAGTTATAGATAGAAATAAAACCGTTTAAGAAAATATGCTGTCATAATATAGTATAGTATATTAGAGACTAGCATAGAAATAAGAGATATGTAATAGTTCTAAGGCAAAATAGTAATAAATACAATTACCTATATAGATAAGCATTAAAGTGTATACATACCCCCTATACATGTAATGGGCAATTTTAGTACTAAGAAATAGAGAATAGTATACTGAATTATAGTCCTGAGAAACAATTATGTAAATAGCAATAAGAATAGAAAATAAGAATAAAAAATGGAAAAATAACTGTAAGATAATATATGAATAAGAAAAAATATGTACTGTTGTAGAAAATGAATAAAAATATGTGTTGTTGACTTATCCCCGAAAAATAAATAAAAGAAAGATAGTACAGAATAGGGATCAGTAGAAGGGCGTCCTACCCTTAAAGACAGAATGAAGATAGTATGTAAGAAAGAAAAAGTATGCAGAATGAAAGTACGAGAGGAAAAAAAGCGAGAACTGGAATGAACGTAAAGCCTAACATAGACTCCGTAGTGTCGGAGGTAGAAGTATAAAAAAAAAAAAAAAAAAAAAAAAAAAAAAAAAAAAAAAAAAAAAAAAAAAACCTAACCTAACCTAACCTAACCTAACCTAACCTAACCTAACCTAACCTAACCTAACCTAACCTAACCTAACCTAACCTAACCTAACCTAACCTAACCTAACCTAACCTAACCTAACCTAACCTAACCTAACCTAACCTAACCTAACCTAACCTAACCTAACCTAACCTAACCTAACCTAACCTAACCTAACCTAACCTAACCTAACCTAACCTAACCTAACCTAACCTAACCTAACCTAACCTAACCTAACCTAACCTAACCTAACCTAACCTAACCTAACCTAACCTAACCTAACCTAACCTAACCTAACCTAACCTAACCTAACCTAACCTAACCTAACCTAACCTAACCTAACCTAACCTAACCTAACCTAACCTAACCTAACCTAACCTAACCTAACCTAACCTAACCTAACCTAACCTAACCTAACCTAACCTAACCTAACCTAACCTAACCTAACCTAACCTAACCTAACCTAACCTAACCTAACCTAACCTAACCTAACCTAACCTAACCTAACCTAACCTAACCTAACCTAACCTAACCTAACCTAACCTAACCTAACCTAACCTAACCTAACCTAACCTAACCTAACCTAACCTAACCTAACCTAACCTAACCTAACCTAACCTAACCTAACCTAACCTAACCTAACCTAACCTAACCTAACCTAACCTAACCTAACCTAACCTAACCTAACCTAACCTAACCTAACCTAACCTAACCTAACCTAACCTAACCTAACCTAACCTAACCTAACCTAACCTAACCTAACCTAACCTAACCTAACCTAACCTAACCTAACCTAACCTAACCTAACCTAACCTAACCTAACCTAACCTAACCTAACCTAACCTAACCTAACCTAACCTAACCTAACCTAACCTAACCTAACCTAACCTAACCTAACCTAACCTAACCTAACCTAACCTAACCTAACCTAACCTAACCTAACCTAACCTAACCTAACCTAACCTAACCTAACCTAACCTAACCTAACCTAACCTAACCTAACCTAACCTAACCTAACCTAACCTAACCTAACCTAACCTAACCTAACCTAACCTAACCTAACCTAACCTAACCTAACCTAACCTAACCTAACCTAACCTAACCTAACCTAACCTAACCTAACCTAACCTAACCTAACCTAACCTAACCTAACCTAACCTAACCTAACCTAACCTAACCTAACCTAACCTAACCTAACCTAACCTAACCTAACCTAACCTAACCTAACCTAACCTAACCTAACCTAACCTAACCTAACCTAACCTAACCTAACCTAACCTAACCTAACCTAACCTAACCCAGTTTCACGGCGCCCCCCGCCGCGATCGGATCACTTTTAAGCCGCTCCGCGCTCGAAAAATACTTAAAAATAGTCAAAGTGAGCAAAATTATCCAAATTTTCGCTAAAAGTTGCGCGCTGCAAAGTTACGTCGGCTAGTGAAAAAAGTTTTAAAATCGGTGAAAATTTCGCGAAGTTACAGACGAAAAACCGAAATTTTAACCCCAAAAGTGACATCTAAAAGTGAAAAAGTGAAACGCTGCTCGATTTTGATCGGTGACCTTGTGTTTTTGGATTGCCTTTCGGAACACCTGGACAAGCTCCACATCCTGGCTGAGTTTGGGATTTTTCCCGTGAAAACTCGCCGAGTTACAGGACCATCAGAAAAATCCACGTGGACACGAGGTCAAGATCCAGCAGTCGGAGGGGAAAACTGGAGACAGGGATAGGCGCAGGAAGCCGTACCCATTCACCTGACACCTTGATCAGCGAAATCGGACCACCCTTCTGGAAGATACAGATTTTTCAAGATTAACAAATTATTTTAAAATTGCAAACCATAATAACTCAAAATTTAGATCGACGACATATAATTTTTTGGACCCTTAAAAATAGTGTATAGTGTTAAGAACCTAATTGCAAAATTTCAAAATTTTTGGATTTGTAGATAAAAAGTTATAAAATTTCAAATAATCACCATAATTGTAAACAAAGCTAAATATAAATATTAAAAAATCCAGAAAAATTTCACAAGGCTGTTCAGACCACGAGGAACACGAATCCGGTCGGAAATAAATTTTCCACTATCTGGATGTGACGGGAACGCCTATTTGCAGAAAGTGGTTTCACCCTTGTCAGTTTGACCACCTGCTAAAAATAAGCAGGTCATGACATAAATAGGCACCCGGACAGACTCGAAGCGGAACTTCACCGGTTTCCAGAATCTGGAGAAAACGGGGAGACTGGACTGGAATCGGAATTTCCACAGAATTAATTCCGAACCTCTGCCCGGAACGCCATTACCAACTAACCTTGTCGGGGTTGTAACCCTGGAACGGAGCGTCGGATCGCGAAAATAAGAAAAAATTGGTTCTCTCACGAGAAAGCATATCGCTATCGAGTACCCTGGCCATTTTACCACCAGCTCGCCAGGGTCAAATTTTCGCCTTCCCAGGGGAATATCTCCTGAACCGTTCCAGGTACAGGAACCACACCGGCGCCAGCAGTTGGAGGAACACCCGCCCTACAACCCGACATAGATCACTCCGCAGTCAACACCACCCCTTGGAGCAGGCACCCCCGGGAAGACTTCGGACGTCGCTGGAGCGGCGAAGATCAGCGGTAACACGCAGACCCTTAGTTATATAAGTAGGTTAGTTTAGTGATTAAGATTAGGATTAAGAACGAGACTCCGGGGGCAACCCGTTTCAGAGATACAGAGCCCCAAGTAAGTAAATCCGGACGATCAAAAAACAGGCATTTGCGGTTGTTGGTAACTCAAAAAGTTTTTCAGAAGGCAACAGCACATTTCTTTTAGAAGACGCTCAAATTTTAAGAACTGCCAGACGTCAATATCACCTTCCCTTAGGAGAGCCCACTCCCAAAATAATTTTAAGACTTTTAGTTTTAAAATTATTCAACTTTCAGGAAAGGGAAAATAGTTTACCAACCGCACCAAAACTGAAAAAGGCCTGTAACTCTGAAACGGTGCGTCCTAGACGAAAAATAACACATTTTTCGAAGCCCCCCCCCCTGACCCCCCCCCCCTGGTTGAATACTCAACCATAAGGGACCACCCGCACCTTTGGGTAAAATATCAACCCTCTAGGGTTAACTTAGTTTTAGGGGTAGAAATTTGTTATTTTATTTTTAAGTTAAAAATTTTTGTTCTCGGTAAACACCTCTGAGTAGCGGCCTTTTGCCATAAAATCGTTTACCCAGACTGACACTTCCGGGATACCCCCCACCCCCTCCCCCATCCCTTATCCTGAAACCATACGTACCAAAAAGAGCTCAAAAAGACCAAATAAACGAGCCCACTCACGCCAAAATCGGAGCCGAGTAGGCCCAGCTAGGTCAACTGGAAGATCTACCCGGCGGTATCTTTTTCTATCTTTATTTATTATTTCAAAGGGCCATATCTTGGGAACGAGAGGAGCTAGGAAAGTTTCGACCTCAAATTCAACCTTGAGTGGTGTCGTAGACACCACGAGGTGAAAACCGCCACAGAGGTATCCATCCCACCCCTTTTTTCTATTTATTTATTTATTATATTTCATCCCTAATCCTTCAAAGGGCCATAACTCGGGAACGAGAGGAGTTAGAACTGTTTAGACCTCAAAATCAGCCTTTGTGGTGTCGAAGACACCACGGCTAAAGCCGCACAAGAGGTACCCTCCCCCACCCGATTTAACCCTCCCCCATCCCTTATATATAAAAATCGGTATCTCGGAAGTTACGGTACATAGAACATTTTGGACCGCGGATCTGTACTGTTGACTTGACTCCCCCTTTACAGGATTAGAACTTGACTATAAGCCACAGTACAAATTTAGCAGTAGGACAATAGTATATTTTTATATTATATTTATTTTTACAATTTTATTTTTACAATTTTTAATTTGACAATTTTCCCTGTTCTCCTTGCTGTGACTGTGCCCTATACACACAAGCCACATCACACGTAGGAACTCATACACTCGCACTTTAAAAACATGGTTTTTGGACATCGCACCCCAATTGTCAAAGGACCAGCAGCCGGCACCAGCGGAACACAAGAGTCCACGTCACCTTCCCAACCTGGGAACGAGGGACCCTCTGGAATGCGCGACGCACCGAAGGGGATATCCCTGACGTATGGCAGGAAGGACGCTGCTCGGGGAACAGTGGCGGAATCAGCCGAAACGCCGCTGTCATCGTCAGCAGGGACCTCTGGTGCCGCCGCTTCCACCACCACTCCCAACCCCGCGAGCCCGCCTGGACAAGCGCTGGACGCCGCCAGGACTTTCATCCGGAGACCAGAGCGAAAGAGAAGGTCCGTAGATAACATGGAGGCTTTTAAAAAGCAGCCGGACACCTACGCTGCAATGTCAAACGACAGACTTCTCCAGGACGTCATGAAGACCTTTGAAGACATACCAAGTAGAGTCAAAGATTACCCTCAAATGAGGAGAGACATAAGAATCTTCCTGGAGACTCAGTCGGACAAGAGCCTGCGGATCCTCTTTGAGCTCAGTAAACGGGTGAAGGTCCTGGAAACTGCGCCCAAAACGGTCCCTCCTACTAAGGCCAACACCACGCCAACATCCCCCAAACTACAGGAGGGAATCCTAGAAAGGCTGGAGAAAGTGGAGGACAACATTAATGCACGGCTAAAAGAATTAGAGGAGAAAGTGGGAAAAGGCTTCGCGGCCATGGCTGATCACTGTGACGATGGCGGTGCCGACATCATCGACAAGATCGTCGACAACATTGACTTGGTCAGCGCCAAGATCGATGTAGTCCAAGAGAACATCAGCCGCACGATAGACGGGGTGAATGTCGTAGGTCGTGCGGCGGTTGTGCTCGAGGACAAAATCGGTGGCGTTGCCGGTGATGTCGCCACCAGCTCGGAGAAAATACAGGCGGCCATAAGGGAAGCGGCATGCGAGCCAAGACCGGACTCGCAGACGTACGCCACCGTCACGGCAGCCAGACCCGGGCATCGACCGGCACTTTATTCGATGGCGGTCACCTCTGAAGGCTCGGAACATGCTGACGGGGTGCTCGCCATGGTGAAGGAGGCGGTCGATGCCAGGGGAACTGGCCTAAAAATTAACAAAGTCCGAAAGGCAAAAAATCAGACGGTCATACTGGGGTGTGACACAGAAGCCGAGTACAAGAAAGTTAAAGAAAGGATCGAAAGCCGAGGTAAAGGGTTAGTAGTAGCGCCCATGAAAAATAAGAACCCGCTCGTCGTCCTAAAAGATGTCTTTTTGGACAGCGAAGACGACGAAATGGTGAAGGCGCTCTATTCCCAGAACGAGAACATCTTCAGGGACATTGACCGAGAAGAGAGAGAAATGGTCATTAAATACAAGAAGAGGACTAGGAACCCCAAGACAGCGCACGTGGTCGTCCAGGTCGGTCCGAAGGTATGGCAGAGGATGACGGAGGCTGGGGCTCTTTACCTGGACCTGCAAAGGGTAAGGGTGGAGGACCAGTCGCCGCTCATCCAATGCACGAAATGCTTAGCATTCGGACATGGCCGGAAATTTTGCACTGAGAGTGTGGACAGATGCAGTCACTGCGGAGGACCGCATCTACGCGAAAAATGCGTGGAGTTTGTTGCGGGTACGGAACCGCAGTGCTGCAACTGCTTACACTCTAAGTCTCAGAAGACGGACCACAACGCCTTCAGCGTGGAATGCCCGGTCCGCAAGAAATGGGACTACCTGGCTCGGACGACAACGGCATACGCCTAGACTGCCTTCTAAGGTACACGTAACACACACAACACACATAGTAACACACAGAACACACACAGGAACACACCAAGACAACAACACATATCGGGAGTACATTGAACTAGATAACAACTACGAAAAGAACATATTATACATGGAAACCGAAATACAAAAACAAACACAGATATATAAAATATATAGTGAATATATACAAGTATATCAGAACACACACACAACACAAAACACACACAAAAAACAAACACAGATATATAAAATATATAGTAAATACTATATACAAGTATATCAAAACACACACACAGCACAAACACACACTCCCAACAACCCCTGAAAATGCTGAGTATAAAAAAATCCCAGAATAAGAATTGACAATAAATATGTATAACCTTAGTATATATTATATTATTGCCAGAATAGCAAGTAAGTAAATAAAAGCAACAAAGTAAAAGGAAGTCACACAAACCCTTAGAAATGTCCAAATCCAATATGTCCAAAATCCAAACCATAAGTCCATAAACCGAAAATGGGTATAGAAAACTGTGTTATTAAACGTTGAGTCCATTATAGTAGAAATAAGTAGATAAGTTTAAATACTATGTAAGAAAATAAGAGTAAGTAATGTATTAGAATAAACCTGATATTGTTTACATAAAATAGGAAAATAAGAAATAATTGTAAAACTAGTAATGTAAGAAAACACGTTTGTTAAATTAATTAGGAAATAATAATGTTTTAAAAATAAGTTTGCACATATTGTCTAACCAATACTGAAATAAACAAACTGTCCATAAAAAAAAAAAAAGAAGTGCAAGAACAGTACACAGATGTATTAGAATAAATAAAAACTTAGTACTTATATAGAAACATAGTTAAGAAAGAATATAAATAGAAAACATAGAATGTAAACAACCAATGTAAGAAACCACTATCGTTAATAAAACTTATTGTGTCGAACATCCCTGAATAAAGAAAATAAATAACAAAGAAGTAGATAGAATAGCGGGAGTCCCACCCGGCTAAGAATGAAAGAGCGAGTAAAAGAAAGATAAAGTATGAAGCTTGAAAGTGCGAGAGGAATAAATGATAGAACTGGAATGAATGAGTACCTAGCATAATAAGATCTCGTCAAACCGAAACGGGGAAAAAAACCTAACCTAACCTAACCTAACCTAACCTAACCTAACCTAACCTAACCTAACCTAACCTAACCTAACCTAACCTAACCTAACCTAACCTAACCTAACCTAACCTAACCTAACCTAACCTAACCTAACCTAACCTAACCTAACCTAACCTAACCTAACCTAACCTAACCTAACCTAACCTAACCTAACCTAACCTAACCTAACCTAACCTAACCTAACCTAACCTAACCTAACCTAACCTAACCTAACCTAACCTAACCTAACCTAACCTAACCTAACCTAACCTAACCTAACCTAACCTAACCTAACCTAACCTAACCTAACCTAACCTAACCTAACCCAGTCTCACGGCGCCCCCCGCCGCGATCGGATCACTTTTAAGCCGCTCCGCGCTCGAAAATTGCTTAAAAATAGTAAAAGTTCGCAAAAATACCCAAATTTGTGCTAAAAGTTGCGCGCTGCAAAGTTTCGCCGAATAGTGAAAAAACTTTGAAAATCGGTGGAAAACTCGCGGAGTTATAACAGAAAAACCAAATTTTTAACCCCAAAAGTGAGTGAAAAAAGTTAAAAAGTGGAACGCTGCGTGATTTCGATCGGTGACCTAGTGATTTTGGAGTGCCATTCGAAGCACCTGGACGAGCACCACATCTTGGCCGAGTTTGGGATTTTTCCCGGGAAAACTCGCCGAGAAACTCGGAAAATTCAAAAATCCACGTGGCCACGAGGTCAACTTCCAGCAGTCGGAGTGAAAAACTAAAAACAGGGATAGGCGCAGGAAGCCGTACCCTGTCACCTGACACCTCGATCGACGAAATTGGATCACCCACTGTGAAGATACAAGGACTTTAAGTTCAGTGAATAAAAAGTTAGAAATTTATAATAAATTCCCAGTAAATATATACACAGCTAAATATATAGATAAAAAATCGGAAAAAATTTGACAAGGCTGTTCAGACCACGATTTAGACTAATCTGGTCGAAAATTATTTTTCCACCCCCTGGATCCGTCAGAAAGTGCTATTTGCAGAAAGTGGTTTCGCCCTTATGACTTTGACCTCCTGCTAAAAATCAGCAGGGCACTAAATAAATAAGCACCCATACTGACTTGAAGCGGAACCTCACCGGTTTCCAGAATCTGGAGAAAACGGGGAGACTGGACTGGAACTGGAATTTCCACAGAATTAATTCCGAACCTCTGCCCGGAACGCCATTACAAGTTATCCTTGTCGGGGCTGTAACCCTGGAACGGAGCGTCGGATCGCGAAAATAAGAAAAAATTGGTTCTCTCACGAGAAAGCATATCGCTATCGAGTACCCTGGCCATTTTACCACCAGCTCGCCAGGGTCAAATTTTCGCCTTCCCAGGGGAATATCTCCTGAACCGTTCCAGGTACAGGAACCACACCGGCGCCAGCAGTTGGAGGAACATCCGCCCTACAACCCGACATAGGTCACTCCACAGTCAGCACCACCCCTTGGAGCAGGCACCCCCGGGAAGACATCGGACGTCGCTGGAGCGGCGAAGATCAGCGGTAACACGCAGACCCTTAGTTATATAAGTAGGTTAGTTTAGTGGCTAAGATTAGGATTAAGAACCAGACTCCGGGGGCAACCCGTTTCAGAGTTACAGAGCCCGAAGTAAGTGAAACTGGGCGAACAAAAATCGGTCATTTGCGGTTTTTGGTATTTTTAAATTTTTTTCAGAAGGCAACAGCTCACACCCTATTGGGGACGCTCCACTTTTAAGAACCATCAGACGCTTGTTGCACCTTCCCCTAGGAGAGCCCACTCTCAAAATAATTTTAAGATTAATAGTTTTTAAGATAAACCATTTTCAGGAAGCGGAAAATAGTTTACCAACCGCACCAAAACTGAAAAAGGCCTGTAACTCTGAAACGGTGCGTCCTAGACGAAAAATAACACTTTTTTCGAAGCCCCCCCCCCTGACCCCCCCCCCCCTGGTTGAATACTCAACCATAAGGGACCACCCGAACCTTTGGGCAAAATATCAACCCTCTAGGGTTAAGTCAGATTTAGGGGTGGAAAATTTTTATTTAAATATTTTAGTTTTAACAGTCTCATAGACTAAGTGGCTTACAACCAAACACCTGACGCTTCTGGGATATCTCCTTCAAGTTACCCCCCCACCCCCCCCCCCCACCCCCTCCCCATCCCTTATCCTGAAACCATACGTACCAAAAAGAGCTCAAAAAGACCAAATAAACGAGCCCACTCACGTCAAAATCGGAGCCGAGTAGGCCCAGCTAGGTCAACTGGAAGATCTACCCGGCGGTATCTTTTTCTATCTTTATTTATTATTTCAAAGGGCCATATCTTGGGAACGAGAGGAGCTAGGAAAGTTTCGACCTCAAATTCAACCTTGAGTGGTGTCGTAGACACCACGAGGTGAAAACCGCCACAGAGGTATCCATCCCACCCCTTTTTTCTATTTATTTATTTATTATATTTCATCCCTAATCCTTCAAAGGGCCATAACTCGGGAACGAGAGGAGTTAGAACTGTTTAGACCTCAAAATCAGCCTTTGTGGTGTCGAAGACACCACGGCTAAAACCGCACAAGAGGTACCCTCCCCTACCCGATTTAACCCTCCCCCATCCCTTAAATCTTAGAATAGAGATATCTCAGAGGTGAAGTTAGATAGAATATTTTGGACCGCGGATTTGTACTGTTGGTTTTTGACTCCCCCTTTACAGGATTTAAAATCTGACTATAAGCCACAGTACAAATTTAGCAGTAGGACAATAATTATTATATTTTTATATTTTATTTTATTTTTAAAAATTTTATTTTACATTGTTATACTGACAATTCTCCCCGTTTCTCTTGCTGTGACTGTGCCCTATACACACAACTCACATCACACGTAGGAACTCATTTAAGTACTCGCACCTAACAAAATGGTGTTCGGACATCGCACCCCCGTTGTGAAGGTACCAGCAGCCAGCGCCAGCGGAACACAGGAGTCCACGTCACCGTCCCATCCGGAAAATGCGGGACCCTCTGGAACGCGCGAAGCGCCGAAAGGGATATCCCTGACGTTCGGCAAGAAGGATGCTGCTCGGGGAACAGTGGCGGAATCAGTCGAAACGCCGCTGTCGTCGTCGGCAGGGACCTCTGGTGCCGCCGCTTCCACCTCCACTCCCAACCCCGCGAGCCCGCCTGGACAAGCGCTGGACGCCGCCAGGACTTTCATCCGGAGACCGGAGCGAAAAAGAAGGTCCATCGACAACATGGATGCTTTTAAAAAGCAGCCGGACACCTACGCTGCAACGTCAAATGACCGACTTCTCCAGGAGGTCATGAAGACCTTCGAAGACATTCCAAGCAGAGTCAAGGATTACCCTCAAATGAGGAGAGACATAAGGATCTTCCTGGAGACTCAGTCAGACAAAAGCCTGCGGATCCTCTTTGAGCTCAGTAAACGGGTGAAGGTCCTGGAAACTGCGCCCAAAACGGTCCCTCCTACTAAGGCCAACACCACGCCAACTTCCCCCAGACTATCGGAGGGAGTCCTAGAAAGGCTGGAGAAAGTGGAGTTAAACATCGACGCAAGGCTAAAGGACTTAGAGGAGAAAATCGCGAAAGGCTTCGTGGGCATGGCTGAGCACTGTGACGATGACCGTGCCGACATCATCGACAACATTGACTTGGTCAGCGCCAAGATCGATGTAGTCCAAGAGAGCATCAGCCGCGCGATAGACGGGGTGAACGTCGTGGGTCGTGCGGCGGTTGTTCTCGAGGACAAAATCGGTGGCGTTGCCGGTGATGTCGCCACCAGCTCGGAGAAAATACAGGCGGCCATAAGAGAAGCGGCATGCGAGCCAAGACCGGACTCGCAGACATACGCCACCGTCACGGCAGCCAAACCCGGGCATCGACCGGCACTTTATTCGATGGCGGTCACCTCTGAAGGCTCGGAACATGCTGACGGGGTGCTCGCCATGGTGAGGGAGGCGGTCGATGCCAGGGGAACTGGCCTTAAGATCAGCAAAGTGCGGAAGGCGAAAAACCAGACGGTCATACTGGGGTGTGACACAGAGGCGGAGTTTAAGAAAGTGAAGGAAAGGATTGAAAGCCGAGGTGGAGGCCTAATAGTAGCGCCTATGAAAAATAAAAACCCGCTCGTTGTCCTAAAAGACGTCTTTTTAGACAATGAAGATGACGAAATGGTGAAGGCGCTCTACTCCCAGAACGAGAACATCTTCAGGGACGTTGACCAAGAAGAGAAAGAAATGGTCATTAAGTACAAAAAGAGGACTAGGAACCCCAAAACAGCGCACGTGGTCGTCCAGGTCAGTCCGAAAGTATGGCAGAGGATGACGGAGGCTGGGGCTCTTTACCTGGACCTGCAAAGGGTAAGGGTGGAGGACCAGTCGCCGCTCATCCAATGCACAAAATGCCTAGCATTTGGACACGGCCGGAAATTTTGTACTGAAAGTGTGGACAGATGCAGTCACTGCGGAGGACCGCATCTACGCGAAAAATGCGTTGAATTTGTTGCGGGTACGGAACCGCAGTGCTGCAACTGCTCACACTCGAAGTCTCAGAAGACGGACCACAACGCCTTCAGCGTGGAGTGCCCGGTCCGCAAGAAATGGGACTACTTGGCTCGGACGACAACGGCATACGCCTAGACTGCTCCCTAAGGTACACATAACACACACAACACACACGAGCACACACACAACACGCACAGGAACACACCAAGACAGCAACACAAACTGGGAGTACATTACAGAAGTAGATAACAACTACGAAACGAACATATACATGGAAACCGAAATACAAAAACAAACACTGATCGCGCCAGGACTCAGCCGAACCTTATCTCGGGCCCATGGGAGACAGGTCTCAGAACAGCTGCCGTCCTAACGGGATCAAATAGACGCGATACGCGCCTCCGAACAATATTACAATTTCTGAACTTACAGCTACCCTTACCTCATTTCTTCGAGCCGGTCTCACTTCCTTGACCCCTCGCAAGTTGTGTAACTGTGTATGTGTATAATGAGTGTATATGACCTTGCGATGGTTTGCTGGTAGTTCCGGACGATTCTTCCACGTCGCTGCAAGCCACGCCGTTAACGCGAGCCACCACACTCACTCCGTATTAGTCTAACCACACAAGCCTCGGTGCTTTCCCAATAGCACTCCCGTGACAAGGCAAACCAATGATACTATCAATAACCCGTTCGACATTCACAGCGTCGCTAACCGTACTGCTTAACTAGTATAATTGGGTGCCGCGAAATGACTCCACAAGTCGATTTAATCAATGCGCGTGCGCTTTCACCCGTAATTCTATGGCTACTATAATATTCGTTCGACGCCCAGCGCGACTCAATACGAACTACTCTTCACGCCGAGCCCAGCGCTCGACCTCTACCTCCGCCCCTTCGCCTCTGTCGCACCGAGGCGGAGAAAATCAAAAATCTGAAGGTAGATTATAAACAATCACCCCCCCCGGACCGACCCGTTGTCGGTCCGCTCAAACTCCCGGGAGTCGAGATAAAGTTGAAACTGCCCGTCTAAGGATCGAGTCCCTCACCTGGACGTCTGCGATCCTTGGAAACCCATCCTTGCCCGTAATCAGGTTAACAATGCGCCCCCGTCGCCAACACAACGGTGATAGGTTAGCATCCTTAACCAGAACGAGGTCTCCAACGCAGGGTGGGGTCGTCCTGTCCGTCCACTTAACGCGTTGCTGTAGAATATGCAAATACTCCAGCGACCATCGCTTCCAAAAATTTTGGCTCATTTGCCGTAACATCTGATACCGTGACAACCGGTACAACTTGACATCAGTATACGGATATTCCGGCAAGGCGTTAAGTGGTTGGCCAATCAAAAAATGACCTGGGGTCATGGCCTCAAGGTCATTCGGGTCAGCGCTCAACGGGCACAAAGGTCGCGAGTTTAAGACCGCCTCAATTCTGCAAAACACCGTTGACAACTCCTCAAAGGTGAGAATCGTTGAGCCGATGACCCGATACAAGTGAGTCTTGGAAGACTTGACTACTGCCTCGAAAATTCCACCCCAGTGGGGGCATCCAGGTGGACTAAAATACCACGAAATGCCCCGACTGGCGAGGCCCGTGCCAATCTCTCGCTCATTCTGACTTAAAAACAATACAATTTCCTTTAAGCACCGGTCGGCGCCCTTGAAGTTGGTACCACAGTCCGACCGAATCAGTGACGGTACTCCCCGTCTAGAAACAAATCGATCTAACGCCGCCAGAAAGGCCTCCGTAGAGAGATCGGCCACCAATTCCAAATGAACGGCCTTGGTCGCCAGACACACGAAGACACACAGATATGCCTTAACCGACTTCGCGTTGCGAAGGTGCGATGTCTTGACCATGAAAGGCCCCGCGAAATCTGTCCCTACGCCAGCAAATGGCCGAGCCTCCGTGACTCGGTCGGCCGGGAGATCTCCCATTTGTGGCTGCATTGTGGCTGCCTTGAGTCGGTAACAAGGCAAGCAACGAAACACAACGCTTCGTATGATTCTGCGGGCCGATAAAATCCAAAATTCACGCTGCAAAATGCCCAGAAGGGTGTTACAGCCTGCGTGTGAATTCTTGGTGTGACGGTCCCTAACCAACAACTCCACCAAAGCTTCTGAATGAAGCACTTTCCCATGAACGTGACCGGCGCGATCCAACCGGTTGGATCGAACGTTCGTGCGATAGTCGAAAGGACCGATCGCGTGGTCCAGGTCTTCGACAGCAACTCGGCCTCACAACTGTATGTGAAGGCATCCTGACTCGGTCGATACTGGACCCCTAAAATGGCCAACGCATGAAGATTCTCCGAATCCTCAAACAAATGCGGGTCTTGTTGATACTCAGTTGGCAGTCCTGCCAGTACCTCTGGGCAGTTCGACAGCCATTTCCTGAGTTCATAGCCACCGGAGGCCATGAGCGCCACCAATTCATCCCTTAAGATGAGCGCCTGCTCAATACTGTCTGAGCCCGTACAATGTCGTCTACATAGACGTCCCTATCAATGACAGCAGCCGCGCGGGGAAAGCGGAGCCGTTCTTGATCAGCCAGTTCTCGTAGCGTACGCATGGCTACATATGGGCTGGGCTTTAATCCGTACGTGTTTGTGTTGAGCTCGTACGTGACCATCGGTTCTTCTGGGCTCTCTCGCCACAATATCAGCTGGAACCGACGGTCGTCTGGATGAATCTCAGTTTGACGAAACATCATCCGTACGTCCGTAACGAAGACAACCTGGTGTCTCCTGAAGTCCGTGAGAATGTCTGCAATGTCTCTGGTCAGCTTAGGACCAGCATGGAGACATTGATTCAGGGACACCCCGCTAGACGTCTCCGCGCTCCCGTCGAACACGACCCTAATCTTTGAGTCAGGTGTCTTCAAAACAGCATGATGAGGCAACACATAATGCTCCTCATGACGATAGTCAACCCTGGACACCGACATGTGACCCAACGTCAGGTATTCGCGCATGAACTCCACATACTTCTGTCGGAAGTTGGAGTCCCGCTTCATGCGCCTTTCCATTGCCACTAACCGCTTTTCTGCCAGACTCCATGAGCTCCCCAGCGGAGGTCGAATTGACAGAAATGGCAACCTTGTCATAAATCTACCCGATGGGAGGCGCACCGTGTTAAATCGATAGAATGTTTCGCACTCCTCATCACGTGGGTTATTTCTAAGAGCGGTGGGTGGCTCTTCCGTTGCCCAGAACCGTTGCAGGACGTCGGATAACACGCTGCCATAATATATGGAGCTATAATCCGTTGAGTGCTGTGGTTCCCGTACTGGGCCCAATAACGCGTAACCACCTGCGGTACGCATGGCCACAACCCCGTTTGGTTGCAGCTCCCGTTTGCTTAATATTATCTTAATCTACGACGCTATGCCAACTCTTGAACTTATTCCTCTACGAATATATTATTATTGTTAGTTCCGGATACAATAATTGTTATTTTTTTTGGTTATTGTTATTTATTATTGCATAATCGCGTATTGAAGTTGGTACTATGGCTCCGTCAGTTTTTCTGCCAGACTCGGTGCGCCTCCCATCGGGTAGATTTATGACAAGGTTGCCATTTCTGTCAATTCGACCTCCGCTGGGGAGCTCATGGAGTCTGGCAGAAAAGCGGTTAGTGGCAATGGAAAGGCGCATGAAGCGGGACTCCAACTTCCGACAGAAGTATGTGGAGTTCATGCGCGAATACCTGACGTTGGGTCACATGTCGGTGTCCAGGGTTGACTATCGTCATGAGGAGCATTATGTGTTGCCTCATCATGCTGTTTTGAAGACACCTGACTCAAAGATTAGGGTCGTGTTCGACGGGAGCGCGGAGACGTCTAGCGGGGTGTCCCTGAATCAATGTCTCCATGCTGGTCCTAAGCTGACCAGAGACATTGCAGACATTCTCACGGACTTCAGGAGACACCAGGTTGTCTTCGTTACGGACGTACGGATGATGTTTCGTCAAACTGAGATTCATCCAGACGACCGTCGGTTCCAGCTGATATTGTGGCGAGAGAGCCCAGAAGAACCGATGGTCACGTACGAGCTCAACACAAACACGTACGGATTAAAGCCCAGCCCATATGTAGCCATGCGTACGCTACGAGAACTGGCTGATCAAGAACGGCTCCGCTTTCCCCGCGCGGCTGCTGTCATTGATAGGGACGTCTATGTAGACGACATTGTACGGGCTCAGACAGTATTGAGCAGGCGCTCATCTTAAGGGATGAATTGGTGGCGCTCATGGCCTCCGGTGGCTATGAACTCAGGAAATGGCTGTCGAACTGCCCAGAGGTACTGGCAGGACTGCCAACTGAGTATCAACAAGACCCGCATTTGTTTGAGGATTCGGAGAATCTTCATGCGTTGGCCATTTTAGGGGTCCAGTATCGACCGAGTCAGGATGCCTTCACATACAGCTGTGAGGCCGAGTTGCTGTCGAAGACCTGGACCAAGCGATCGGTCCTTTCGACTATCGCACGAACGTTCGATCCAACCGGTTGGATCGCGCCGGTCACGTTCATGGGAAAGTGCTTCATTCAGAAGCTTTGGTTGGCTCAATTAGGTTGGGATGATCTCTCTACGGAGGCCTTTCTGGCGGCGTTAGATCGATTTGTTTCTAGACGGGGAGTACCGTCACTGATTCGGTCGGACTGTGGTACCAACTTCAAGGGCGCCGACCGGTGCTTAAAGGAAATTGTATTGTTTTTAAGTCAGAATGAGCGAGAGATTGGCACGGGCCTCGCCAGTCGGGGCATTTCGTGGTATTTTAGTCCACCTGGATGCCCCCACTGGGGTGGAATTTTCGAGGCAGTAGTCAAGTCTTCCAAGACTCACTTGTATCGGGTCATCGGCTCAACGATTCTCACCTTTGAGGAGTTGTCAACGGTGTTTTGCAGAATTGAGGCGGTCTTAAACTCGCGACCTTTGTGCCCGTTGAGCGCTGACCCGAATGACCTTGAGGCCATGACCCCAGGTCATTTTTTGATTGGCCAACCACTTAACGCCTTGCCGGAATATCCGTATACTGATGTCAAGTTGTACCGGTTGTCACGGTATCAGATGTTACGGCAAATGAGCCAAAATTTTTGGAAGCGATGGTCGCTGGAGTATTTGCATATTCTACAGCAACGCGTTAAGTGGACGGACAGGACGACCCCACCCTGCGTTGGAGACCTCGTTCTGGTTAAGGATGCTAACCTATCACCGTTGTGTTGGCGACGGGGGCGCATTGTTAACCTGATTACGGGCAAGGATGGGTTTCCAAGGATCGCAGACGTCCAGGTGAGGGACTCGATCCTTAGACGGGCAGTTTCAACTTTATCTCGACTCCCGGGAGTTTGAGCGGACCGACAACGGGTCGGTCCGGGGGGGGTGATTGTTTATAATCTACCTTCAGATTTTTGATTTTCTCCGCCTCGGTGCGACAGAGGCGAAGGGGCGGAGGTAGAGGTCGAGCGCTGGGCTCGGCGTGAATAGTAGTTCGTATTGAGTCGCGCTGGGCGTCGAACGAATATTATAGTAGCCATAGAATCACGGGTGAAAGCGCACGCGCATTGATTAAATCGACTTGTGGAGTCATTTCGCGGCACCCAATTATACTAGTTAAGCAGTACGGTTAGCGACGCAGTGAATGTCGAACGGGTTATTGATAATATCATTGGTTTGCCTTGTCACGGGAGTGCTATTGGGAAAGCACCGAGGCTTTTGTGGTTAGACTAATACGGAGTGAGTGTGGTGGCTCGCGTTAACGGCGTGGCTTGCAGCGACGTGGAAGAATCGTCCGGAACTACCAGCAAACCATCGCAAGGTCATATACACTCATTATACACATACACAGTTACACAACTTGCGAGGGGTCAAGGAAGTGAGACCGGCTCGAAGAAATGAGGTAAGAGTAGCTGTAAGTTCAGAAATTGTAATATTGTTCGGAGGCGCGTATCGCGTCTATTTGATCCCGTTAGGACGGCAGCTGTTCTGAGACCTGTCTCCCATGGGCCCGAGATAAGGTTCGGCTGAGTCCTGGCGCGATCAAAATCTGGTAGCAGAGCGTGGTTAACCGTACTGCTTAACTAGTATAATTGGGTGCCGCGAAATGACTCCACAAGTCGATTTAATCAATGCGCGTGCGCTTTCACCCGTAATTCTATGGCTACTATAATATTCGTTCGACGCCCAGCGCGACTCAATACGAACTACTCTTCACGCCGAGCCCAGCGCTCGACCTCTACCTCCGCCCCTTCGCCTCTGTCGCACCGAGGCGGAGAAAATCAAAAATCTGAAGGTAGATTATAAACAAACACAGATATATAAAATATATAGTGAATATATACGAGTATATCAGAACACACACACAACACAAAACACACACAAAAAACAAACACAGATATATAAAATATATAGTCAATATATACTAGTATATCAAAACACACACACAACACAAAACACAAACTCCAAACAACCCTTGAAACCTCTGAGTATAGTAAAATACCCCAGCATAAGAAATGTCAATAAATATGTATAACTTATGTATATATTATATTATTGCCAAAATAGTAAGTAAGTAAATAAACGCAACAAAGTGAAAGGAATACACACAAACCCTTAGGAACGTCCAAATATATTATGTCCAAGTCCAAACCGTATGTCCTTATACCTAAAACGGGAACAGAAAAATGTGTTATTAAAGGTTGAGTCCATTATAGTAGATATAAGTAGATAAGTTTTAATACTATGTAAGAAAATAAGAGTAAGTAATGTATTAGAATAAACCTGATATTGTTTACATAAAATAGGAAAGTAAGAAATAATTGTAAAACTAGTAATGTAAGAAAACACGTTTGTTAAATTAATTAGGAAATAATAATGTTTTAAAAATAAGTTTGCACATATTGTCTAACCAATACAGAAATAAACAAACCGTCCATAAAACAGATGTGCAAGAACAGTACACAGATGTATTAGAATAAATAAAAACTTAGTACTTATATAGAAACATAGTTAAGAAAAAAAAAAAAAAAAAAAAAAAACCTAATATGTCATCCAAATCCTCCCACACCAGCAAACAATCCAGCACCACCCACAAAACGACCACGGAGGCCGCAAAAGCTCCTAGAACCCTCAGAGAGAAGGTGCTAAAGAACTCGGCCAAGTCGGTGGTCTCGGAGCAGTCGGCACACTCATCGCAGAGGCCACGGGTGACGAAGGCAGCGTCGGAGCCAGACGTGATGAGCATGACGCCGCCAGTGCCATCGGCGATGATCACACGGACTCCAGGGTCAGACAATGCTGGGACACAGGCAGTTATCGACTGGGAGCAATGCGGTATCTCCCCCCCCCGCCAGATCATCTCGGACGAAGAAAGCTCGGTGGCTTCCACAGTGAGCCAAGCCGACCGTCCTCAGAGTGGACGGCCGAGCCTTCTATACAGAACGCCGAGACGAGGCACAGGGGTGGAGATGGACCTGGCCACCAGGGAGGCAAATGACTTGTTACAGGAAGGGAAAGACGCCCTGGAAGCAGCTGGCAATATGAAGAGGGAGTGCAAGGCCACAGCCCATGAGTGCCTGCAGGGCCTGTACGAAGTGGCCCTATCACTGGCGGACTCGAGGGCGCGCCACAAATTCAACCTCGAGAAGGAGCGCTCTCGGCACGCACAAGAGCTTGTGCGTGCCGAGAGAGCTCACACTCGGGAGCTCATGGCGTTCAAGGTGGAGCTCTCCCTCATGCGGTCGGACGTCTCAGACACGAAAAAGGAGGCGAAAGGAATCCGGGAGTGGCTCGGTCATGAGACCCTCGAAGCCCTCACGGGCATCAAGGAAGTCAAGGGCGAGATCGCAGCCGCGAGTTCAAGGAACCTTGTGGAGCACGAGAGGACGAGACAGGAAGCCGTGAAAGCCCCGGGAGCTCCCAGTGGGGAAACCATGGGGGCCGGCCTCTCACGCCTCGAACAAACGGTGACCAACATTTCCAACCAGTTGGACGTGCTCCACAAGGCCTTGAACCGACTCAAGGACGACCTCGATCGGCCGAGCACCTCCGGAATGGACCCGAGTAGCCGGGAGACCGACGGCCTGCTCACAATCGCCACCTTCCAGGAAGAAATGGGCATCCTGCAAAAACAAATACAGGCCATCGCCAACAGGCCTGTGGCGTCCCCTCCACCACCACAACCACCAATAAACCTGACACACCATCTAGACCCCATTAAGGAAAGGCTGGAGATTGTTTCGGCTGACCTCCGCGTACTGCGTGACAAAGAGCCGCCAGTCCAGGCGCCCCCGGCGCTGAACCTGGAGGCGGAACTAGCGGTCGGGGAGGTCAAAAAGACCCTTCAGACCATCCAGAAGGGAGTGGCCGAATTGGGCAAAGCTGAAAAACCGGCCCCACAACAGCAGGGCCCCCAAACCTTTGCCCAGGTCGCCAGTAAGCCGAGGCCTCCGAAACCCCCAACACAACCCAACCACACCCTGATTGTCTCGTCGACGAACCCCCAGCACACTGGGGACAACGTTATCGAGAGGATCAGGACCGCCCTGGACCTCAAAACCACCGGAGCCCGAGTCGACACCGTCCGGAAAGCGCGGAACCAGAAAGTGGTCCTGAGATGCGCGAGTAAGGTGGACTTGCATAAAATCAAGGAGCAAGTCCAGTCGAACGCAGGGCTAAAGGTCCAGGAGCCTAAGCCTCTAAACCCCCTCGTCTGCATCAAAGGGGTGCTGTCCAGCTACAGCGACGGGGAGATTGTCGATCTCCTTAAGGCACAGAATAAACACCTTCTGCATAACGTCGCTGTGGATGGACAGACCATAATGGTGCGCTTTAGGAAGCGCGCAAGAAACCCCCATGAATGCCATCCTGTTCTGGAGCTCTCCCCAGAGCTGTGGAAATGCTACACAGCAGTGCAGAAAGTGCACGTGGGCATCAAGCGATGCTCGATCGAGGATCAGTCCCCTCTCGTACAGTGCACAAAGTGCCTTGGGTATGGACACAACAAGTCCATATGCAAGGCCGGTAAAGAAGTCTGCAGTTTCTGCAGCGGAGCACACAACGGAAGGGACTGTCTCGCTCGGGCAGAAGGCAGACAGCCCACGTGTATTAACTGCAAGGCAGCACACAGGACGGGCAGCGACCTGGCACACTCAGCGTACAGCGAAGACTGCCAGGAACGCCAAAAATGGGACGGTATAGCAAGATCTCGCGTTTCCTATTGCTAAAGGCGACCAGGACACCCAACAAACAAGCCATCCAGTCACCCCTCAAAACGCAACAAGACCGACAGCAAGATTACAGTTCATCCAGGTGAATCTTCAGCGCTCCAAGCTGGCCACAGAAGAACTCCACATGGCGGCCCAGGCAAAGGGAGTTTCGGTAGCACTTGTCCAAGAGCCCTATGTAGGAAGGACAGGTGTGATGAAACAAAATCCTGGCACGAGAGTCATCCAGTGCAGCCTCAGCCGCCAAAAACCAGTTAAAGCGGCAATCGTTGTTTTCGGAAACCACCTGGAGGTCATCCACGACCCCCAGCTCGTGACCGAGAACATCGCTGCCGTTTTGCTGAAGGTGGGCCAGCTCAGTTTTGGGGCACTGTCGGTCTATTTTGAGGGCGACCAAGATATCGAACCCTACCTTTCCACAACACACACGGTAATTCACAAACTACACACACAGAACATCCTGGTGGGAGGAGACGTAAACGCCTGGAGCCCGTGGTGGGGAAGTGTTTCCGAAAACCACCGTGGGGCGTCGTACAATTCATTCCTCAATGAGCGGGATCTCCACATCCTGAATATGGGTCAAACGCCAACTTTTGAGACCTACAGAGGGGACAGGTGGTGTACGAGCATTGTCGATGTGACGGCATGCAGTCTGTCGCTGCTGGGCAAAGTCGAGGATTGGCGAGTAGAAAGAAGTCTTACAACATCAGATCACAACGCAGTTACCTTCTCGATGCGACTAGAGAAGGCCTTGGAACCCTTAAGGCCAATCTCTACGCGTATCTATAACACCAAGAAGGCTAAGTGGTCAGACTTCAGCACGCACTTCAAGACCAGCTTGGCGGACAATGAAATTACACCATCCGGAGTCTCGAGCGTCTCGAACCCGGGGGATCTGGAGGCCCTTATCACAAAATATACGCACACCATTCACCGCTCATGCGAGGAAGCGATCCCAAAACTGGGGTCGCCAAAATACGATGCCAAGCCCCCATGGTGGAATCCTTCTCTAGACCGTCTCAAAAAAGACGCGCTGACTAAGAAGAGAAGAATCCGTAATGCAGCCGCAAGTCGGAGACACTTCACCATCCAGGAATACGTGCTGGCCAAGAACACTTACACAACAGCAGCAACGGAAGCAGCCACATCCAACTGGAAGAAGCTCTGCTCGAAGCAGGACCGAGAGAGCATGTGGGACGGCATCTACAGGGTACTAAGGAAGACAGCCAGAAGACAGGATGACACCCTCCTAAGAAATACCGCAGGCGAGACGCTCAGCCCTGAGCAATCTGCTGATCTCCTGGCAAAAACCTTTTACCCTGACGACTCAACAGACGCCGAACAGCCATACCACATGGGTCTAAGGAGGCTAGCGGAGGAGAAAAACCCACAAGGACTGTCTGCCGATGATCCACCCTTCACGACTGCGGAGCTGGAAATGGTTCTCCAAGACCAAAATCCGAAAAAAGCCCCCGGTCCCGACGGATTAACGGCGGACATCTGCACTGCGGCAATAAACTGCGATCGGGAGGTGTTCTTAGCGATAGCCAACAGGTGCTTGTCGCTGTCACACTTCCCGAAGCAGTGGAAGGTCGCCCACGTGTGCATTCTCCGCAAGCCAGGTAAAGACGACTACACCAGCCCAAAGTCGTACCGGCCAATAGGTCTCCTCTCGGTCCTGGGAAAGATCGTCGAGAAACTTCTGGTAGGCCGTCTTCAGTGGCACTTCCTCCCAACACTGCACACCAACCAATACGGATTCATGCCACAGCGCGGAACCGAGGACGCCCTCTATGACCTAATGGGCCACATACGAGCCGAAATCAAAGCCAAGAAGATCGTGCTTTTGATATCATTGGACATAGAGGGGGCCTTCGATAACGCGTGGTGGCCATCACTGAAACAACAAATGGTAGCCAAGAACTGTCCAGCGAACATCTATGCTCTTGTCACCTCATACCTGGAAGACCGAAACATCAGGGTCAACTACGCCAGAGCGACTAGCGAAAAGGGAACCACGAAAGGATGCGTCCAGGGCTCAATAGCCGGTCCAACGTTTTGGAACCTTATCCTAGACTCGCTCCTACACAAAATGGCTAGTATAGGAGTTTATTGTCAGGCCTTCGCAGACGACGTTGTCCTGGTTTTCTCGGACTTCACATCAGGTCCCCTGCAGCAATCAGCCAACAGGACGCTAGACATAGTATCGGAATGGGGCGTCCAAAACAAGCTACGTTTCGCCGCGCACAAGACCAACGCGATGGTGTTAACGAGGAAGCTGAAGTACGACCTTCCGGTACTCCACATGTCTGGCACGCGGCTGAACCTGGTCGAAGAGGTCAAGCTGTTGGGTCTCACAATAGACTCCAAACTCACCTTCAACGCGCACGTGTCTGCGACCTGTAAAAAGGCCACAGACATTTACAAGCAGTTGGCATGTGCGGCGAGGGTGACTTGGGGTCTTAACAAAGAGATAATCAGGACGATATATGTGTCGGTGATAGAGCCTATCGTGATGTATGCAGCGAGTGCGTGGGCCCCTGCGGCTGAGAAACTGATGACAAGGAATCAGTTTGACTCACTGCAGAGAGGTTTTGCGCAGAAGATCTGCAAAGCATACCGCACGGTGTCTCTGACATCGGCACTGATTCTGTCAGGTCAACTCCCTTTAGATCTCCGGGTAATCGAGGCAGCAACCCTTTTTAGGATCAGAAAGGGGCATTCCCAAGAGTTCATACCACCGGGCCGCGAGCTGGAGTGCAACGTGCACCACTCCGAAAATCCCCACCCCGCGTTACTCACAACGACAGAGTACGCCCGCCTAGAAGACTTGACTCCCGAAACCCTGGAAACCCACCAAGTTATCGGTCCCCAGATCTACACCGACGGCAGCAAAATAGAGGGGAAAGTAGGAGCCGCCCTAACTTGGTGGGAAAACGGAAAGGAGTCAAAGTCCAGTACCTTCGGCCTGGAACCTCACAACACTGTCTTCCAATCGGAAATGTACGCTCTCTTCAGAGCTGTCGAGATGGCAAGAGAATCCAAGGCGGCCTCCGTAGGCATCTTGAGTGACTCAAGATCGTCACTTGACCTGCTGAGGAGACCGTCTGTCACTCACCATCTGGCACTCCAAATCAAGAGTTGCGTCCGAGAGATACGGGAGGAGGGCAGGGAAGTGAGGTTCTTTTGGCTCAGGGCCCACGTGGGAACCGCCGGGAATGAGAGAGCGGACGAGCTGGCCAAGGAGGCAGCCCAAACTAAACAGACGGCAGACTACAGCAAGGTCCCCGTATCGTTCGTGAGGAGGAAGATACGGGAGGGGACTATAAAGAAGTGGCAAGCGCGGTACGAGTCCTCGAGTACAGGAGCGGTCACAAAAGTGTTCTTCCCAGACGTCCTAGCGGCGAAAAGGACACTCAGAGACGCAGTCCTCACACCGGTCCATGTACAAATCCTCACAGGACACGGAGGATTCTCAGCGTATCTCCACCGCTTTCACCTTAAAGATAGTCCCTCGTGCGTCTGCGACCCCAGCTGCGAAGAGACAGTCTGGCACCTGCTCTTCGAGTGCCCAAGATTTAGTCTTGACAGAATAGAGCTGGAAGTTAAGATCGGAACCCAGCTAAGCCAGTCCATACTCCACACCATCATGGGGAGACCGGCTTCTAGAAAACTATTCTTGGCATTCGCGAGTAAAGTCGCAATAGTCGCAGCAGCGGCCAACAAAACGGATGCACCCTTGCGTAGCCGGAACCAACCACCGTCCACGATAACAACCACCGCACAAACATCAACATCAACAACACAAACCACAACACCCACACCACCCACCATAACACAGACCACACACACGATTAACATCCAACGGCCAGCACCGGTGGCAGTAGCAGCACCAGCAGCGGCAACGGAAGCCAGCCGCCTACAACCAGCTCCAAGCACCATGTCCATCATGGAGTTCCTGGCATGCGGAGGAGACGGAGTCCCAGGCGTAAGACTGCGAGGGGTCGCCCTCTTCATGAACAGGGAAGAAGAGAGGTTAGGCATAAGCTTCTGCGTAGGTTGGAGCCGAGCTGGAGCCCGCATACCAATTTCACCAGGCCTTGCCGCCCTGATCAACGGAAGCACAAGCAAAACGAGCATGAAAGGCAGCAAGTACGCCGCTCTGCCGCAAGTGGAAGTAGCCACTCACCGATGCCGTCTAGTGCAAGTCAAAGGAAAGACGATCGCACTACTCGAGTGGGGAGAGGAGACTCCATTTGCCCAAGCAAGCTCATTGCTTCTAAAGATCAGGGAGGTAGGAGAGTACATGGCAGTCACAGCCCGTACGATAAGCATCGACGCGATGATGATCGAGGGGGAAAGAGGAGACGTCGCAGACCGCTACGGCTGTCTAAAAGCCTCAGAGCACCACGAGGTAGTTGTGTATGAGGACAGAGGGGAAACTCTGAGTTTCCTCAAAGTCCCCAGACACCCAACAGCCAGCGCGACGAGCTCCACGTCGGGCTCGATCACTCAAAGCGGATCCGAGAGGGCCCAGCAGAAGGCAGCCGCCGAAAAAGCTGCAAAGGAGCAGAGCAAAATCACTAGCCCGGAGGACCGGGCCCAGTCGAGGAGTCGCCTGAAAGCCTTCGGCACTTTCCTCAATGCACTGCTCCCTAGCACCAGCCGTGCATCACCATCACACAGGCAAGAAACCGCATTGGAGAGGTTCTTTAAAAGAAAGGGAAAGGAACCTACACCGCAGAAGCCTAAACCAACAAGAGCCGACAAAGGGCACGTCAGCCCGCCAACCCTCGCAGTTGCGTCGGGTACCACGGACCACGTGAAGAGCGCATTCCTCGAGTACGTTGCGATCGTGAGAGCGACCAGAGAGGTCAACCTCATGACATGCAGGAAGATCCTGCAGACCTTCCAGAGAAACACAGAAGGTCTGCTAAGGGTACTACTCGAGGAAGCAGAGGCAGCGGTGTACGACAATGTCACGTCCCAAGTCATCGCAGGGGAAATGACAGGGTCGTACATGGCAGCCTACAGCGCGAGGAGTGGTTTCGTGGCCCTGGACAAGGAGGAGACGGAGCGCTCAGGCAAATTAAAATTCAGCGTGCCAAATGACGACCCGATAGTGGTTACCGCCAAATGTACCAAGATCATGCCAGACGATAAGATCCTCGAAATGGCACAGTCCATTTTGGGGTCCTCAGATGTCTCGGCATCGCAGGAAAGTTGGGCGGTACCCAATATCAGGTGGGTAAACGGAGTTCCGGGTTGCGGCAAGACAACCTGGGTGGTAAAGCACTTCGATGGGGACAAAGACGTTGTAGCCACCACGACAACCGAAGCCGCCAAAGACCTGAGGGCGAAGCTCGCGCGCCGCTTAGGAGACCGAGTGAAGTCCAAGGTGCGGACTATGGCCTCAATCTTAGCCAATGGGTTCAGGAGCCATGAGAAATGCTACCGCCTCACGGTAGACGAGGCTCTTATGAACCACTTTGGGGCTATAGTCATGGCAGTAAAGTTGTCTGGAGCAAGCGAAGTTGTCCTCATCGGAGATGTAAACCAGCTTCCATTTTTGGACAGAGAGAACCTATTCGAGTTAAGGTATACCCGTCCAAACCTGGTGGCTGGTATCACCCAGGAGCTGCTTTGTACGCACCGTAATCCGATGGATGTGGCCTATGCACTGAGCGAGATATACTCCGGTATATACTCCTCCAAGTCGTCGCTGTCGCAGGTCCACTCCCTGAAGGTGAAAGGTTACACGGGAGCGCAAATACCGAGCACCGCTAAAAACACCCTATTCCTGGTTCATACGCAGGAGGAGAAAGCTTCTCTCATAAGCCAGGGATATGGGTCCGGTGAAGGGTCGCGCACGTTGACCATACACGAGGCTCAGGGGTTGACCTGCGACAGGGTAATAATCATCAACACCAAGTCCAGGAGACTCCAAATCCACGACAGCATCTCCCACGCGGTAGTGGCGGTGTCGCGACATACTGTCAGTTGCGTCTATTACTCCGATGACGCCGACGACGCCACGGGCCGCTTTGCGAAGAGGGCGATGGGTGCGCCGACTAAAATGGTCGTCGAGTACAACTTGAAGACGGCCATGCAGCACCGAGACGCAGTCGTGACGGAGGCCTTGCTCAGGCTAGCGAAGTCCCTGGTCGTGAAACCCCTTCCGAATTAACATTCCAAATAACCATACCAAGTCCATACCCCTAACTAACTCAAACCAATAAATCCCAACCCTCTTTAGTAAACCTGTAACTTAAATAACAATAACATGTAAAGCTCCATGGCAGAGCGAGTCTGTCATACTCACGTGAATGTCCCGCCGATGGTGGCGCTGCGCGTCCGGTCACTCAGTTCCCTAAAATATGGTTGAGCAGGGTGGCGCGGATGCGTACGTCATGGCCGTGAACGGAAGCCGTCGGCCGGGACTGGTCGGCTCGCACTGCCATGCAGTTTTCCCCTCTGAAATAATATAATATATTTGTGTACTTCATAGTGTAACATTTTGTAATTGAAAGTGTAAAAAAAAAAAAAAAAAAAAAAAAAAAAATAATAATAATAAGTGTAGTTAATTGAAACTAAAATCATAATAAATGTAATAAAATAAAAGTAATCTGAAAAAAAAAATTGTAATGCCTGTGTATTTATCTATAAAAAAAAAAAAAAAAAAAAAAAAAAAAAAAAAAACCCATGTAAGATATATATATATTTATAAAAGAGCATGTATGTGTATAAATAAAAAAAAAAAAAAAAAAAAAAAAAAAAAACATATATGTATGAGGATGAACTCACGTAGATATAAGATAGTATTATAAGATCTAGAGTAAGTGTCCGAGGGAGTTTGAAACTGTATATTTAAGATAATGTAATGAACGAACAAACAAATAAACCTATAAAAAAAAGGCGCGGACCTCCAAGTCCGCGGCAGTGTATACTCATTTAAAAAAAAAAAAAAAAACCTAACCTAACCTAACCTAACCTAACCTAACCTAACCTTTTTTTTTTTTTTTTTTTTTTTGCGCTGGGAAAAAATGCATTACGCATACCCTCCCATCGGGGGATGGGGGGCTATGTGGGACTCCCCGGTCTGACCCGGTATACCCACTAAAAAGACCCAGCGGCATTCCCGCTTCGTCTGAGTGGCGAGGGACTGGGAAACTGGCATAGCCTTAACGACCAGTCCTCCGCCGACGATTGCCCTTCAGGGCGGACCCATCACGCCCTCACCCCACGCCCGTAGGGGGGGGGAGGATGGGCCCGGGAATGACTGACGAAGGTGGTGATGGGTGCAATGCGGGCGCAGGCACCCCCGCGCCTGCTACCCGCCCATCGCCACCATGAGGAGGGAGAGGACGGCGCCTTCTCCGACCCCTTCTTCGTCTGCGGAGTGGCGCAGCGAGAGGGTCGTCCTCCCGCGCGCGCTCCGCCTCCTCCTTTTGCGAGATTACATCCTCGCAAAAGGAGGCAACCGCTGTCCAGGCCTCCTCGCTCCCCAGCATGGCGTTGACTACGCCGGGAAGTGAGAGGTCCTGTCCAACCACCGCGGTCAGACCGCGGCGCAGCTCGGACCAAGCTGGGCACACCTCAAGGGTGTGCTGCGCCGTGTCCTCCGGCGCGCCACAGTCGTGGCACGCCGGGGTCTCCTCCCTCCCTAACCGGTGCAGGTACGATCCGAAACAGCCATGGCCGGATAACACCTGCACCAGACGGAACGAGAGGAAACCGTGGGACCGCTCGAGCCAGCCCTGCAGGACCGGACCGAGCGCGTCTAACGTCCGGCGGCCAAAAGCGGCTGCGGCGAGGTCCTCCGTCCAGTGGAGGACGATGGCGTCCTTCGCCTCCCGCCGCACGGCCTCCCGCTCCTCGGTGACGGGGCGCTCCCCGAGCGCCTTCCGTTGCGCCGTCCACTTGTACACTCTGGCGAGCACCCAGGCCTCCAACTCCCAAGAAGGAGTGCCGGCCAGAGCGCACGCCGCCGAGAAGCCGACCGAGCGGTAGGCCCTTGCCACCCGCTGTGCAATGGCCCTTTGGGGCTTGCGGATGGCGGTCGCATTCTCCCTCCTGTGAAGGGAGTCTGCCCAGATGGGGGCCCCGTATAGGGCCATGCTCCGCAGAATGCCGGCATATAGGCGCCGGCATTTCGCCTTAGGCCCCCCTAGGTTCGGGAGGAGCCATGAGAGGCCGTCCGCGGCTTTCAACAGGCGCGTCGACAGCCCGCTGAAATGCGGGCCGAAGCGCCACCTGTCGTCCAGCACCAGACCCAGATACTTCATCTGGGGCTGGACCTCCACTCTGACGCCCTCCACGACAATGTGAGCGTCGGGAGGGCAGCGCTGTCGAGGCCCGCGAAAGAACACGGCCTCGGTCTTGTGCAGCGCCACCTTCAATCCCAGGTGGCGGATCCTCTCTGCAACCAAGGACCCGCCAGCCGAGGCCAGACAGGCCGCGTCCCCAAAGTTCCTCCCCCGGGCAGTGAGGAGAGTGTCATCCGCGTAGCAGATGACACTCGTACCCTGGAGGAGGGCTCCCCGCAGGAGCCAGTCGAACCCGATGTTCCACAGGGGGGGCCCCAGCACTGACCCCTGCGGAACACCGGACTCCGCGCCGTACCGCCTCACTGTGGCCGTTTTGTCCACGAGGAGGACCTCTCGGCCCTCCAAGTAGCTGGCCAGGAGGTTCCGCAGGTATTGGGGCACTCCGTGATACCGGAGCGCCTCCAATATCGTCGAGTGGGGGACGGAGTTGAAGGCGTTTGCAATGTCGAATGACACCGCCAGCACTCCGTCCCCCGCCTCCACCGCCTCCTTCACTTGGCCCTTGAGTAGGGCCAGCGCGTCGATTGTCGAACGCCCACGACGGAAACCAAATTGGGCATCCGACAAATCCGGCCCTACCCCCCGCAAAAGGCTATCAAGCCGGGAGGCGACAATCCCCTCGAACAGTTTACCGACCTCATCGAGCAGGACGATGGGCCGGTATGCCGATGGGGAGTCCACCGGGCGTCCCTCCTTTCGGAGGAGGCATAGCTGCCCCTCCTTCCACAGTTTCGGGAACCTTCCAGCCGTAAAGCACGCGCTGAAGAGGTCCCGAAACCTGTCCTCCATTTGGGAGGCGGCGATCGCCACCACCCGTGCGGGGACGCCGTCTGGTCCAGGGGCCGTCTTCTTCGCGCGGAGGCTGAGAACCCCCGCGTAGAACTCCGCCGCCGTCACCGGGGGGACCTCCTCATCCGGCGAAGCCGCCCCTTGCGGGGGATCCATTGTTGGTGGGGTGAAGTCGGCCCTGCGCGGAAACAGCGACCGGACCACCCCGTCCAGCAACGCTGGCTCGAGGGTCTCCGTCAGTGGGGGACCACAAGGGCGTAGCTGGTTCCGCGCCGCCCTGTATGGTCTCCCATAAGGATCCCTGTCGAGACCCTCCAGCATCTCGGCCCTCGCCGAGTCTTTTGCAGCGCCCATTGCAGCTTTGAGGACCGTCGTCGCCTCTCGGTAAGAGGCGTATAGGAGGTCCTCCTCTGCCCGGACTCGGTTTTGGGCGCTGCG
This sequence comes from Diarsia mendica, assembly GCA_949316265.1. Lineage (NCBI taxonomy): Eukaryota > Metazoa > Arthropoda > Insecta > Lepidoptera > Noctuidae > Diarsia > Diarsia mendica. The sequence continues at coordinate 28,952,387 of OX438887.1, read as the reverse complement.
CCGTCGGCTCCGCGTGTAGGCCCTTCTGGCCGCCACGCAGGCGGCCCTGAGCCCCGCCAGCTCCTCCGTCCACCAATAGACGGCACGACGGGGAGGCGGACGGCGAGACCGAGGCATGCTGGAGTTGCACACCTCTGTCAGGGATCCCCTGAGCCGGACCGCTGCGGCGTCCACGTCCAGGACCTCGACGGGGGGCGACAGCCAGTCTTGAAGAAAGGCCGCCTCCTTAGCTGCCTCACGGTCCAGGCGGGTGAGTGCCCACCGTGGGAAGGGAGATTGCACAGCGCGGGCCATTCCCCCTCCCCGGGCGGAGATGTCGAACCGCACATATCGGTGGTCCGACAAGGTCTCCACCGTCTCTACCCGCCAGTTGACGACGCGGGCGGCCAGCGCGGGCGTGGCAAACGCGACGTCCACCACCGACCCACCCTGTTGCCGCACACACGTGTGGACCGCCCCCCTGTTGAGGAGGGACACACCACATGAGGCCGCCCAAAACTCGACGGCGCGTCCCCGGACGTTGCACCCGGCGGCCGGGTTGCCCCAGGCCACCGACTTGGCGTTCAGGTCACCTAACACCACGACCTGGCGCGGCGCCGCCCTCCCTACGACTGCGGTGATGATTTCGAGAAAATCCTCGAAGTCCGAGAGAGGGCGGTTTGGAGAGAAATAGACCCCCACCAGGGCCATGTCTCCCCACGCGGCGGCCACGTATCCCGGTCCCCTCTCTAAGAGCGAGAGGGGAGGGGAGTCCGTGGAAGGCCGCGACACCAACGCCACCAAGCCGTCCCGGTCGCCCAGCCAACGGCCAGGGACCGAGTAAGGCTCGGCGACCACCGCCAAGTCCACCAACCACTCAGCCATGGTCTGCATCAGCAGATCCTGGGCTGCTCTGCAGTGGTTGGTGTTCGCCTGAAGGATGCGATGTTCGACTCTATCCATCAGTCGGACATCGCACCCCCCTCCGCATCCGCCGCCGGAACGACGGTGCTAGTTGAAGCAGCAGGCCCGGTCGGCGCCTGCGCTTTGCCCCGCTTAGGGGGAGGATTGCAGTTCCTCCCCTTCATGACGTGGTCTGCCGGGCGGCCACTCGCGGCACACACCGCGCAGTGCGGCTTGGCGACCTCGCAGGAGGCGGCTTTGTGGCCCTCCTTACCGCAGCGATAGCATGTGTCCGTCCTGTCTACCGTGGACGGACACAGGGGCCGGGTGTGTCCGATGCCGAGACACCGGAAACACCGCAGAGGCTGGTCCTCGAGTGCCCGGACTGCACCCGAGCTGAACCCGACTGTGAGATGCCCCTTGGCAAGGACGGCTTTGGCAGCGGCGATTGGGCACTCGAGGCGAATGGTGCCCATGCCGCCGCGGCCGGGCCTTATGTCCCGGCCTTGGACCGCCGCGACGCCACAGCCCCCTATCGCTGCGACCGCCGCCACCACCTCCTCCTTGGTGACGGAGTCATCGAGGTCCGTCACCTCTATGGCCGCCGACTTGACCGGTCGGGCCACCTTAGCGGAATCCGCGATGACCTCCTGGAGCTTCGCTGCAAATAGGTCCGCATGAGCACTTGCTTCTGCCCCCGGGAACTCGAAAATACGAGCTCCGGCTTGGGTCCGCCGGCAAGTCACAGTGCCGATCCCCAGTTTGGTTGGATCGGCATTGGGACGCGCCCGCACCAAAACGGATTCATACGTCTCCCCTCTTTCCGCAGCCTCCGCGGTGAGTGTCACCACGACGGCCGCGGTTTTTGGGGCGACTAATTGCCCCTTTCCCCTCCCTTTGCCTTTCCCCTTTCCCTTGCCGGCCGTCTGCGATTGGCTGGGAGGGTTGTTGGCGGCAGTCGCCGACTTTTTCCCCTTGCCCTTCCCCTTTCGGACCACTTCTGTCCACTCGTTGGACGGGGTGGTTGAGGGGAGAAGGGCGTCTTCCGTCTGGGAGGAGGAGGACGGCCCCGGCTCGCACTGCCTGTTATCCGCCGCCAGCGGCGGCCGGAGGCGTTTCTCCGGCAAGAGCCGGTCCTCGATGCCTGCGAAGCAGGCTCTTGTGAAGGCCCTCTCCTCCATAACAACCTTGCGGATGATATCCTCAAGGTTGGAGGCGGGGCCCTCTGCCGCAGGGCTTGTATGGGCTTGTTGTGGCCGGGCCGTGGCTTCAGCCAGCTTCAGATGAAGCTGGCTGACCTCCGACTGCAGGCGATCGATCTTCGCCTGTAGTTGCCGCGTCTCGTCGGTGGCCTTCCGCTTGACGAGCTCCGCGACGACACCGCGCAAGCTCGCGGCCCTACTCTTGAGGGCCTTCTGGAAGGTCCCCTTCAGGTTGGAGGACTTAGAGGCAACCTCCACAATCTCCTCCTCGTCCTCCTCCGCCATTCTCTCCAGCTCGGCCAGAGAGTGGTCCGCATAATTTAGACGGGACGCACCGTACCCGGACTTTTCCCGTGCGGCGTGCGCCCGTTTTTCTTTAGCGGCAACCCGCTCCTCCAGCTCTTGCTGGAGCTGCGCCCGCCGAGCCAGGTCCAACTGGCGTTGGGCGTCCGCGAGCCCGACGACATGGGGCTCCGCGGCCACCGTCGGCTTTTTAGCCTTCGGCAACCTTGTAGACCCTGAGGCTAAGGAGCCCTCGGACCCACCGCTCTTGCGGACTCTCTTCCGCGACCGAGACTCGTCCACGTCCGACACACTAATTATAGACTCGTTGTCAGACAACTCGTCCATCGCTTCAAAGTAACTTGCCGCAGACGGCGCGCGGCTAGTCTCTGACGCCGGAGCGTCGGGGTGGCCCTGAGAAGGGCCTTTGGGTTGGCCCTGAGAAGGGCCTTTGGGTGGGCCCTGAGAAGGGCCTTTGGGTTGGCCCTGAGAAGGGCCTTTGGGTTGGCCCTGAGAAGGGCCTTTTGGCTGGCCCTGAGAAGGGCCTTTGGGTGGGCCCTGAGAAGGGCCTTTGGGTTGGCCCTGAGAAGGGCCTTTGGGTTGGCCCTGAGAAGGGCCTTTGGGTTGGCCCTGAGAAGGGCCTTTTGGCTGGCCCTGAGAAGGGCCTTTGGGTTGGCCCTGAGAAGGGCCTTTGGTTTGGCCCTGAGAAGGGCCTTTTTGTTTTAAAAATCGCCCGCAGGCATCCCGCGAAGAGATCGACATCGTTCGTAGTACTAACAAGGCAAGATAAAATTAGAGCTACGAAATCACAGTGCACTTTGGCCAACCCAGTCTGCCACTCCGTTACGGTGGTCAGAACTGGGTCGTTTCCAGGGGACGCGACGTGGACGCAAGCACTGTGGGGGGTCCCCCAACCTAACCTAACCTTTTTTTTTTTTTTTTTTTTTTTTTTTTTTTTTTTTTTTTTTTTTTTTTGCGCTGGGAAAAAAATGCATTACGCATACCCTCCCATCGGGGGATGGGGGGCTATGTGGGACTCCCCGGTCTGACCCGGTATACCCACTAAAACGACCCAGCGGCACTCCCGCTTCGTCTGAGTGGCGAGGGACCGGGAAACTGGCACAGCCTCAACTACCAGCCCCCCGCCGACGATTACCCTTCAGGGCGGACCCCTCACGCCTTCCCCGTGGGGAGGTGGACGGGCCCGGGAATGAACGACGAAAGTGGTGATGGGTGCAATGCGGGCGCAGGCGCCCCCGCGCCTGCCACCCGCCCATCGCCACCAAGAGGAGGGAGAGGACGGTGCCTTCTCCAACCCCTTCTTTGACTGCGGAATGACACCAACCAGGGCCATGTCTCCCACGCGGCGGCCACGTATCCCGGTCTCCTCTCTAAGAGCGAGAGGAGAGGGGAGTCTGTGGAAGACCGCGACACCAACGGCACCAAGCCGTCCCGGTCGCCCAGCCAACGGCCTGGGACCGAGTAAGACGATGCGATGTTCGACTCTATTCATCAGTCGGACATCGCACCTCCCTCCGCAGCCGCCGCAGGAACGACGGTGTTAGCTGCTGCAGTAGACCATGTCGGCGCTTTGCCCCGCTTAGGGGGAGGATTGCAGTTCCTCCCCTTCATGACGTGGTCTGCTGGGCAGCCACTGGCGGCACACACCGCGCAGTGCGGCTTGGTGACCTCGCAGGAGGCGGCTTTGTGGCCCTCCTTACCGCAGCGGTAGCATGTGTCCGTCCTATCTACTGTGGACGGACACAGGGGCCGGGTGTGTCCGATGCCGAGGCACCGGAAACACCGCAGAGGCTGGTTCTCGAGTGCCCGGACTGCACCCGAGCTGAACCCTACCGTGAGCCGTCCCTTGGCAAGGACGGCTTTGGCAGCGGCGATTGGGCACTCGAGGCGAATGGTGCCCATGCCACCGCGGCCGGGCCTTATGTCCCGGCCTTGGACCGCCGCGACGCCACAGCCCCCTATCGCTGCGACCGCCGCCAACACCTCCTCCTTGGTGACGGAGTCATCGAGGTCCGTCACCTCTATGGCCGCCGACTTGACCGGCCGGGCCACCTTGGCCGAATCCGCGATGACCTCCAGGAGCTTCGCTGCAAAGAGGTCCGCATGGGCACTCGCCTCTGCCCCCGGGAACTCGAAAATTCGAGCCCCGGCCTGGGTCCGGCGGCAAGTCACAGTGCCGATCCCTAGTTTGGTTGGATCGGCATTGGGACGCGCCCGCACCAAAACGGACTCGTAAGTCTCCCCCCGTTCCACGGCCTCCGGGGTGATGGTCACCACGACGGCCGCGGTTTTGGGAGGAACCAGTTTCCTCCCGCCGGCTGGAGCCTTTTTGCCTGCTGGAGCAGTCGCAGCGGGCTTGGGCTTTTTCCCCTTTCCCCCCTTGACCACTTTTGTCCAGGGCTGGTTGGACGGGGTGGTGGAGGGAAGAAGGGCGTCTTCCCCCTGCGAGTTCCGGGGGTCGGCTGGGGCGTCAGACGCTGCCTCCGCGCTCGTGGAGGGCGTTTGAGAGGCCCCCTCGGTCCTCTTGCCCTTGCCCTTCCCTTTGCCCTTGGAGGGCTTTGAGGCCTGGGGCTGCGCACCCGATGCCGGGCCTCCCAAAGGCGCAGGTTCCGGCTCCAGCTCGCGTGGCCTATTGTCCGCCGCGAGCGGCGGTCGGAGGCGCTTTTCAGGCAAGAGCCTGTCCTCTATGCCCGCAAGACAGGCTCTCGTGAAGGCCCTCTCCTCCATGATGACCTTGCGGATTATATCCTCAAGGTTGGAGGGGGGGACCTCAGCCGCTGGTCTCGGCTCGGCTTGGTTTGGCCGGGCCGTGGCATCAGCCAGCTTCTGGTGCAGCTGGCTGACCTCTGACTGCAGGCGATCAACTTTCGCCTGCAGTTGCCGCGTTTCGTCGGTCGCCTTCCGCTGCACCAGCTCCCCGACGATGCCGCGCATGCTCGCGGCCCTGCATTTAAGGGACTTTTGAAAAGTCCCTTTTAAATTAGAGGACTTAGAGGCGACTTCCACTATCTCCTCTTCGTCCTCCTCAGCCATCCGCTCCAGCTCCACCAGTGAGTGGTCCGCATAGAGAACGCGGGACGCGCCGTATCCGGACTTGGCGCGGGCGGCGCGCGTCCGTTGCTCCTTGGCCGCAACCCGCTCCTCCAGGTCTTGCTGGAGCTGCGCCCGCCGAGACAGGTCCAACTGGTGTTGGGCCTCTGCCAGACCCACGTCGTGGGTGTCCGACACCGGCTTCCTGGCCTTCGCGTAGGATGGCCGCCTCGAGTCCGAGGAACCCCCGGACCCATTACTGTGACGGGCCCGCTTCTCCGGCTCCCGGCGACCAATCCCCGAACTTGCGTCCGACTCGCAAATAATGGACTCGTCGTCGGAGTCCAACAACTCGCCCGCTAAGCTATAGATGCTAGCCGCAGACACCGCGCGGCTAGCCTCCGACGCCGATGCGCCCTCAGATTGGCCCTGAGAAGGGCCTTTGGGTGGGCCCTGAGAAGGGCCTTTGGGTTGGCCCTGAGAAGGGCCTTTGGGTTGGCCCTGAGAAGGGCCTTTGGGTGGGCCCTGAGAAGGGCCTTTGGGTTGGCCCTGAGAAGGGCCTTTGGGTTGGCCCTGAGAAGGGCCTTTGGGTTGGCCCTGAGAAGGGCCTTTTTGTTTTAAAAATCGCCCGCAGGCATCCCGCAAAGAGTTAGACATGACAGTTCCGCAGGTTCGTAGTCAACAAGGCAAATATAAATACTACGAAAGCACAGTGCACTTTGGCCAACCCAGTCTGCCACTCCGTTACGGTGGTCAGAACTGGGTCGTTTCCAGGGGACGCGACGTGGACGCAAGCACTGTGGGGTGGTCCCCCAACCTAACCTAACCTAACCTAACCTAACCTAACCTAACCTTTTTTTTTTTTTTTTTTTTTTTTTTTTTGCGCTGGGAAAAAATGCATTACGCATACCCTCCCATCGGGGGATGGGGGGCTATGTGGGACTCCCCGGTCTGACCCGGTATACCCACTAAAAAGACCCAGCGGCATTCCCGCTTCGTCTGAGTGGCGGGGGACTGGGAAACTGGCACAGCCTTAACGACCAGTACCCCGCCGACGATGGCCCCTCAGGGCGGACCCTTTACGCCCTCACCCCACGCCCGTAGGGGGGGGGAGGACGGGTCCGGGAATGACTGACGAAGGTGGTGATGGGTGCAATGCGGGCGCAGGCACCCCCGTGCCTGCCACCCGCCCATCGCCACCATGAGGAGGGAGAGGACGGCGCCTTCTCCGACCCCTTCTTCGTCTGCGGAGTGGCGCAGCAAGAGGGTCGTCCTCCCGCGCGCGCTCCGCCTCCTCCTTTTGCGAGATTACATCCTCGCAAAAGGAGGCGGCCGCTGTCCAGGCCTCCTCGCTCCCCAGCATGGCGTTGACTACGCCGGGAAGTGAGAGGTCCTGTCCAACCACCGCGGTCAGACCGCGGCGCAGCTCGGACCAAGCTGGGCACACCTCGAGGGTGTGCTGCGCCGTGTCCTCCGGCGCGCCACAGTCGTGGCACGCCGGGGTCTCCTCCCTCCCTAACCGGTGCAGGTACGATCCGAAACAGCCATGGCCGGATAACACCTGCACCAGACGGAAAGAGAGGAAACCGTGGGACCGCTCAAGCCAATCCTTCAGGACTGGCCCGAGCGCGTCCACAGTTCGGCGACCAAAAGCGGCAGAGGCGAGGTCCTCCGTCCAATGGTGGACGATTGCGTCCTTCGCCTCTTGCCGCACGGCCTCTCGCTCTTCTGCGGCGGGGAGCTCCCCGAGCGCCTTACGCCGCGCCGTCCATTCGTACACTCTGGTCAGCACCCATGCCTCGAGCTCCCAAGGAGGGGTGCCGGCCAGAGCGCACGCCGCCGAGAACCCCACCGATCGGTAGGCCCTCGCCACCCGCAGTGCAATGGCTCTTTGTGGCCTGCGGATGGCAGTGGCGTTCTCCCTCCTGTGGAGGGAGTCCGCCCAGATTGGGGCCCCGTAAAGGGCCATGCTCTTAAGGATGCCGGCATACAAGCGCCGGCATCGCGCCTTCGGACCTCCCAGGTTCGGGAGGAGCCAGGACAGGGCGTTCGCGGTCTTCAGCAGGCGCGTCGACAGCCCGCTGAAGTGTGGGCCGAAGCGCCACCTGCTGTCGAGTACAAGGCCCAAATATTTCATCTGGGCCTTGACCTTGATCCTGACGCCCTCCACCACAATGTGGCCGTCAGGAGGGATGCGCTGCCGAGGCCCGTGGAAGTACACGGCCTCGGTTTTGTGCAGCGCAACCTTCAGCCCAAGGCGGCGGATCCTTCCCGCCACTAAGGATCCGCCAGCAGAGGCCAAACTGGCCGCCTCCCTGAAGTCCCTCCCCCGGGCAATGAGGAGGGTATCATCTGCGTAGCAAATGATGCTCGTGCCTTGGAGGAGGTTCCCCCGCAGGAGCCAGTCGAATCCAATGTTCCACAGCGGTGGTCCTAAGACCGACCCCTGTGGAACACCGGACTCTGCGCCATATCGCCTCACTCTGGCCGTCTTGTCCTCAAGGAGGACCACCCGGTCCTCCAAGTAGCTGGCCAAGAGTTGGCGCAAGTACTGAGGCACGCCGTGGTACCGGAGTGCCTCCAAGATTGTCGAGTGGGGGACAGAGTTGAAGGCGTTTGCTATGTCGAATGACACCGCCAACACTCCGTCACCCGCCTCGACTGCCTCCCTCACCTGGCCCTTGAGTAGGGCCAACGCGTCGACCGTCGAACGACCCCGTCGGAACCCGAATTGGGCGTCCGACAGGTCCGGCCCCACCGTCCCCAGCAGGCTATTCAGCCGGTCGGCGATTATCCCCTCGAATAACTTACCGACCTCGTCGAGCAAAACGATGGGCCGGTAAGCCGAGGGGGAGTCCGCCGGGCGTCCCTCCTTCCGGAGGAGGCATAACCGCCCCTCCTTCCAAGGTTTCGGGAACCTTCCAGTCGTGAAACACGCGCTAAAGAGGTCCCGAAACCTCTCCTCCATCAGTGAGGCGGCGATAGCCACCACCCGTGCGGGAACGCCGTCCGGCCCTGGGGCCGTGTTCTTAGCGCGGAGGCGGAGAGTCCCCGCGTAAAGTTCCGACGCCGTAACCGCGGGGACCTCCTCCTCCGCTTCCTCCAGCGGAATCGCCTCCCGCGGAGGGTCCATCGCTGGCGGGGCGAAGTCGGCCCTGGGCGGGAAAACCTAACCTAACCTAACCTAACCTTTTTTTTTTTTTTTTTTTTTTGCGCTGGGAAAAAATGCATTACGCATACCCTCCCATCGGGGGATGGGGGGCTATGTGGGACTCCCCGGTCTGACCCGGTATACCCACTAAAACAACCCAGCGGCACTCCCGCTTCGTCTGAGTGGCGAGGGACCGGGAAACTGGCACAGCCTCAACTACCAGCCCCCCGCCGACTACCAGCCCCCCGCCGACTAACCAGCCCCCCGCCGACAACCTAACCTAACCTAACCTAACCTAACCTAACCTAACCAACATCCAACGGCCAGCACCGGTGGCAGTAGCAGCACCAGCAGCGGCAACGGAAGCCAGCCGCCTACAACCAGCTCCAAGCACCATGTCCATCATGGAGTTCCTGGCATGCGGAGGAGACGGAGTCCCAGGCGTAAGACTGCGAGGGGTCGCCCTCTTCATGAACAGGGAAGAAGAGAGGTTAGGCATAAGCTTCTGCGTAGGTTGGAGCCGAGCTGGAGCCCGCATACCAATTTCACCAGGCCTTGCCGCCCTGATCAACGGAAGCACAAGCAAAACGAGCATGAAAGGCAGCAAGTACGCCGCTCTGCCGCAAGTGGAAGTAGCCACTCACCGATGCCGTCTAGTGCGAGTCAAAGGAAAGACGATCGCACTACTCGAGTGGGGAGAGGAGACTCCATTTGCCCAAGCAAGCTCATTGCTTCTAAAGATCAGGGAGGTAGGAGAGTACATGGCAGTCACAGCCCGTACGATAAGCATCGACGCGATGATGACCGAGGGGGAAAGAGGAGACGTCGCAGACCGCTACGGCTGTCTAAAAGCCTCAGAGCACCACGAGGTAGTTGTGTATGAGGACAGAGGGGAAACTCTGAGTTTCCTCAAAGTCCCCAGACACCCAACAGCCAGCGCGACGAGCTCCACGTCGGGCTCGATCACTCAAAGCGGATCCGAGAGGGCCCAGCAGAAGGCAGCCGCCGAAAAAGCTGCAAAGGAGCAGAGCAAAATCACTAGCCCGGAGGACCGGGCCCAGTCGAGGAGTCGCCTGAAAGCCTTCGGCACTTTCCTCAATGCACTGCTCCCTAGCACCAGCCGTGCATCACCATCACACAGGCAAGAAACCGCATTGGAGAGGTTCTTTAAAAGAAAGGGAAAGGAACCTACACCGCAGAAGCCTAAACCAACAAGAGCCGACAAAGGGCACGTCAGCCCGCCAACCCTCGCAGTTGCGTCGGGTACCACGGACCACGTGAAGAGCGCATTCCTCGAGTACGTTGCGATCGTGAGAGCGACCAGAGAGGTCAACCTCATGACATGCAGGAAGATCCTGCAGACCTTCCAGAGAAACACAGAAGGTCTGCTAAGGGTACTACTCGAGGAAGCAGAGGCAGCGGTGTACGACAATGTCACGTCCCAAGTCATCGCAGGGGAAATTGAGATGGTCGTTCTTCGAACCACTATTCTTTTTTTTCGCATATGGAAGTAATAAATAACTTACGTTATAGCCATCCATAAATTTCGACCCTTGTCAAAAACTACCTATTGAAATATCCATGGGAAGAAATTATTTAGAAACAAAAGATAAGGAAACGGACCCAAAACACTTAGAAAATAAAAATCTATTGAATTTAGTTTAAAATAATATTGCAAAACGACACTCGAAAAGCAATAAATCGTACGTTGGAGTAACCTTTCTCGGGATATCTGGGCTTATGGTAACCAGATGTTTGAAATGGCGTTGCCTAAGGGGCGCCTACGCAGCATTGGGCGGGAACCTGACGCCATGCCTTTGACCAATGAGCTAGCGTCTTATACAAGACAGCCAATGAAAAACACATTACTCGCGTGTGAAATTACATTTCTAGGAGGAGCCTATCTGGATGCTTGGAAGGGGTGGAGCAGGCAGACGAGAGGGAACGCGCTTTGGCAACGACAGACGAGTTTGTGCATCGATCGAAGATGAATATTAATTGTATTTTAAAATAAAATTAGAAGCAGTGTGTCTAAGTCTAAGTAATATTAAGTGGAATCAAAAGACAGAGAGAGAGCTGAAATTTGGTAACGTATTCCAAGTTCAAATTTTGTGTAAAAGCAAGATCCCAAGCTAATTTACAATAACTTCAGTCACCCAATCTATTTAACGACCCAAGTAAAAATGGAGGCCGCAACAAACTTCGATATTTTATACTCACTAAGTCAAAAGACACGAGCGCACCTTTGGTCTGGCCTAGACAAAGTAACTGCTATACTATTCTTGATAATAGTAATTTATTTCCTCGTGATAACTTGTATAGAAGTTTGCAAGAGATGGAAAGGCGGGAATTGTGGAGAAATCGCTTTGAATTGTATAGGCGATACACATCACGCAGACCTTGAACTACGTGAAATGGCTTAAGCTAGAAATCTGAGTATATTACTGTAAATTATCATGGGATATTGTGGCTTAAGTACCTTGAATAAACTGTGTAACCATTATGTGTAACTTGCCTCTCCTCTCAGTTGTATTGCAATTTATATAAGCTGATAAATAATTGTCAATATTGTAATATGTTGTAAACATCCAATTTGTATGTGCCAGAAAGGTTTTTCGCTTGAGCCGTTCGGTTTTCCTTATCTGGCTAGGTTTAGGAATGGGACGACTCGATCAAGGTCCGTCAAAATCTTAGCGGACCTAGGTCTAAATAATCAAACAGTTTCTTTCGCTGTCAGAAGGGGTTTCGCTTGAGATGTTCCGTCTCCCCTTAACTGACTAGGTCTAGTAATGGGACACTCGACCTTAGCTCGCTATCATCCTAGCGAACTAGGCCTAATTAATCAAACAGTTTCTTTCGATAAATTTATCGAAAATAAATAAATAATTTAAACATCAACCACCTCTTTCTTTTATATTCCAAGATTACCTGTGTAGAGAATTTGATAATGGAAGATTGACAAAGCTAAGATCAAGTAATAACAAAGGCAATGCTTTAAAATCAGTGTAGTAATTCAGGTTGCAACTCCAATAATGAATTCTCTATAATATGCACACTGAACCTTGAAAGACACGATTTTACGTTATTGAACTTAACCTAATATAATAATTTGTACTACTATAGACCAAGTCTGAGATAAGAATCCAGACCCTTCAATTAAGGTCTGAGACTATAAGTTCCTTCTGAACTGAATTGAACCTAGTATAACACACAAGTTTACAGGAACCTAATCATCACTTGTTGATTCAAGTCAACAATCACTTAATTGTGTTGGAGGGGAAATATTGTCTTGAGAGAGAGAAACATTTCGGCTGTGTTGCATAATGCACATTAATATTTCCTAACTTTGATATACTGATGGCTTGAGATACACGACTGCGCGACGCCTCTGGCAGTGATAACGCAGCATACCATACACGTCATTCTTGCAATCCGACTTCCGACCTAGATTTGGCCAAATCTAAATATAACTCAAATACAAATACATATACTCAAAACCATGGTTCCGGGGGAAAGTCTGCCCAACCTGGGAATTGGCAAATAAGTCTGCCCTTAACTGGGAATCTGGCAATGCCGCCCTAACCGGGAATCTGGCTATAAAAAAATGCAAGTACCTGCCTATAAGGATAAGGGAATCATTAACGCTTCGTAGCGATTACAGGAAGTCGGTTGCTCCCCCAATAACATTGATTAAGGACCGTGGCGCGGTGTAGGTTTCCCCCATGCTGACGATATCAGTCAGACGCGGTGGCTAAAATAAGCACAAACGCACATGTATCAACTTACACAAATCATTCTAACGTGTCAAATTGAATTTAACTTGTAAATTCCTTTATTAAATCAGAAGAAGACTGATTAAGTATTGTACTAAACAATAATACAGACGCGTCGAGACAAGCTCCGCATTTTCGAATAGAATGATTGATAAGTCTACATTGTTCGCACAGTGGAGTGTACTCGAGATTGACCTGTGGTCAATCTAAATCTAATTGTTGATTAAAAACCCCGAAATGACTCTCTTGATACAACATTATTTCCTAAACACTGGTGTGAGGAAGTTCAATCCTTCCTAGATTAAACACAGTATTGATTACCAAAGACTAACTAAGAAAGTTCGACTCTTTCTCAGTATATTCACTCACAAAACAAACAGACTAGACGATCAACGCGAGCCAATACAGAACCTTGGTACGATGACGACACAGACCGTCATCCTTACCGTTGCAGGACTAGGTCTTAGGACAGGACTACCATCACTGGATTTGGAGACCGAGACCTGGAGCCATCACAGAATTTGATGCCGCGTGACCAAGGATCTAAGTACATATTCGAAATAACGATATGACTAGATCTATTTATATAAAATAAAAGAACACAACGTAGAAATTTAGAAATTGTGAAATACTGAGAGGAGAGATAAAATACATACTGTGCATGTTATTATGTTTAATGTGTTGTACATTTAAATTTACCTTATGTATAGGGGGAGCAGAAATAAGCTGTATGCCTTACAAATAAATGTACAATATACAGGATTCCAAGGAGGAGACTACAACGCCAGAAATATTTTACTTAAGTCTATTTTCTAGATTAAGTTCTTCAGGAGGAGACTACAACGCCAGAAATATTTTACTTAAGTCTATTTTCTAGATTAAGTTCTTCAGGAAGAGACTACAACGCCAGAAATATTTTCCTTAAAATTATTTCCTAGATTAGCTTATTTCTTAGATTAATTTCTTCAGCAGGAGACGGCGTGACTAGATATATTAATTGTTTCACCTTGTGTTGTTTACCTTGTGTTTATCCCTAGCAATTTACCAGATATCTGACGAAAAAGGTTGCTTAAACGGACGAATAAATTAACATAAACGGGTTTAAACGGTTAATAGAAAAGGAAATACAGTAGAGTAAATAAAAAAAAAAATAAAAAATAAAAAAAAAAACGAAAAAAAAACAAAATGTCGACAGGTAGAGGAAGACGTAATAAAAGAAAGGTAGAATCGGATCTTGTTAAAAATTACAACAACTAAGTTCGGATGTTAACTTAATACAAAATGGAAATACGAGTGGTTCTTCATCGGTGACGTATGGAGTAACTAATAACGGAAGTAATACGACTGATAGACAGGAATTGATTAGTCCTACATCCGCGAGTTCTAATGTAATACCTTCCGAAACACGAAATTTATATGTGATTCAACCATCAATTAGCAAACCAAACTTTGATGGAAAGCCATTCACTAATCCTATTGCATTTTTGAAGCGATTAAAGAAGTATATAAGGGCAGTAAATGGATCAGACCGCGAGATTGACATAGCGTTAGGATGCATCACGGGACACGCTCGAAGGGTTATGGATCTATACTCGAAAAGATGGGCTGTATTCGCTGATTTCGAGGCTGACTTCAGAAGTATCTACTGGACTGAACGAATCCAGGAATCTGTAAGGTATAGGTTGCTTAATTCAGTATATAAGGGTGATTCGGGAATGACGATGTCGGAACATTTCGCTGAGTATGCTGAATCAATGCAGTCACTGACTATTTCATTTAGTGAGCGGGATATAGTAAATTCTATTATGCGGCACTATAATACAGATATACAACGACTATGGTTTACTAGAGTTGAGGAAGTAGACATCATGAGCGGGATTAATTTTCTAAGGAGCATAGAACAAAATATTGTTGAGAAACCGAAGGAAGTTACGAGAGTTAACGTTGGTAGGAATTTTAGAGAAAGACGGAACAACGGGCCATCGTCGGCGCACCCGATTGTAGCAACGATATCAACTAATAGGTGGAGAACTAGAGGAAACTCGTCGAGAGGACGCGGGTATCGTCAGGGACGACCAAGTTATAGAACGAACGTTAACAGACCTGAAAAATCCGGAACTGAACAAGAGAGAACTAACATCAGGCCGGCTATCGCTTTTGTAAAGGAGGGCCAAGGATCTAACACGTCTAAACATGTGGGGGAGGGGCAACCAAAAAACTAGTATTTCCCACACAAACTAGGTCCGATAATATGATATTGTGTAGCACGGGAAATAAAGGGACCTCGGAACGCGACAGAACAGGAGTAGCTTACAAAATTTTAACTAACAGAGGGTGGAAGACGGGACAGAGTTTAGGAGTTGGCGAAGGAGGCCTTAAACGACTACTAAGACCTAACACAGGCGGTGACGAATATGACTATCACTCAGTAATTAAAAGCATAGGGATTTTATTAGAAAATCAGTTTGACAACGTAACCGAGTGTGTCAAGATAGGTATGGTGTGTGAGCTTTGCGTGGTGAGAAAATTACATACGTATACAATGATTCACGAGCTCGACGAGTCGATCGACGTAGAGATTGATTACTCTTTACCTAAACTACCTGAGGCATGCGTGAAGTTGTACGGCAGAAGTATGAATGCACTTATCGATACAGGTAGCCAGATTAGCGGAATAACTAGAGAATTGTACGAGTCTATTCTAAGGAGAAATGAAATTTTACCTGAGATTGCTATTCCAGCCATTCAAATACAAGGAGCGTTCGGATCACGTAGCGAAAGTACGAATCGGATGGTTTTAATAGAATTCAAATTAGGTAGTACCTTAGTCGAAGCACCCGTTTTAATTATGCGGCGGTTACCTAGATCATTAATACTAGGTTATGACTGGCTAGAACGAGTAAAAGGAGTAGTGAACTGTGGAAACGAACGGACGTTAACAATAGAACATTTGGGAGTTAGGTCTTGCGTAAAACTGAATTCAGATTGCAAATTCGAAAGGTTAGGGGGAGAGACAAATGCAGCAACGATTAATTCAATACTAAACGAAGGCACTAAACCGGTAGAGCATAGCAAGTTGAGTAAAGAGACGTATGGTGAAAAGAATAAAGAAAATCACCTGGACAATTCAACTTTAAGTAGCGAACAGAAGGAACTATTGTTACCTTTACTAGATAGACATTGTAAAGTATTTACAGACAAGCTAGGATTGACTAATAGGTATGAACACGTTATTGAGTTAGTAGATGAAATTCCTTTTGTGAAGCACAGTTATCCAGTACCTCTGGCCTATAGGGAACAAGTTAAAGCGGAATTAAGTGAATTAGAGAGATTAGGAGTGATCAGACAGGAGGCAACTCCATATTGTAGTCCACTCACATTCACTAAGAAACGAGATGGGACAATAAGAATCTTGTTAGACGCGCGCGAGCTAAATAAGAAAATGATTGGGGACGCAGGGCGCCACCACTCACGTCAGAGATTCTACGGTCTTTTCACGGAATAAATTATATCAGTTTAATAGATTTTAATAATGCTTATTTCCAAATACCTTTACATCCAAATTCAAGAAAGTATACAGGGTTCTCATTCATGGGACGGACCTATACTTATCGCGTGTTGCCTTAAGGATTAAAGACATCTGTGGCAGGATTCTCGAGAGCAATGGATTCTAATTAGAAATAAAAAATAAATAAATTATCTAGATGACATTGTCAAATATACGACAAGGGGAACAGATATACAATTAGAAACACTAGGGCAGATTCGTAATCAAGCGCGACAAAATATAATCAAAGCGGCGGAGAATAAAGAACTTCATTATAACAAAAGTCATGAATTAATACAGTTCAAATAGGAGATCTATTGAAACTTAAAACTTTTGTAAAGTCAGATGCCGACAAAAAAAGTTAACAAAGAAATTTATGCGGCTATATGAAGGACCTTATGTAAATGGAGCGGTTCCATATAGTAATGTATATACTTTAATTGATGTCCATACTGACAAAGTCAAAGGGAATTACAATACAATACATCTGTTTCGCTACTACAAAAACAATACATAAAGTAGAACTAGCTACGGGATGGGACGAACAAAGGAGACAAACAAATGCGTAGCCACCATCATAAACCAGTAGACCCAAACTAAGCAAACAAAGGGAGACTAAGTTGAATAAGTTTATTATCGTACTTGAAACAAAATTTTAATAGACGTGGGAAATTTAAGGCTAGCGTGAGAATGTAAAGAAGGAAATAGATTTTTCAACGACCTAGTGTAACGATGGAGAGATACATGAGTACTAGGTGATTAAACAAATCTATTTGGGGGAGTGTGAGATGGTCGTTCTTCGAACCACTATTCTTTTTTTTCGCATATGGAAGTAATAAATAACTTACGTTATAGCCATCCATAAATTTCGACCCTTGTCAAAAACTACCTATTGAAATATCCATGGGAAGAAATTATTTAGAAACAAAAGATAAGGAAACGGACCCAAAACACTTAGAAAATAAAAATCTATTGAATTTAGTTTAAAATAATATTGCAAAACGACACTCGAAAAGCAATAAATCGTACGTTGGAGTAACCTTTCTCGGGATATCTGGGCTTATGGTAACCAGATGTTTGAAATGGCGATGCCTAAGGGGCGCCTACGCAGCATTGGGCGGGAACCTGACGCCATGCCTTTGACCAATGAGCTAGCGTCTTATACAAGACAGCCAATGAAAAACACATTACTCGCGTGTGAAATTACATTTCTAGGAGGAGCCTATCTGGATGCTTGGAAGGGGTGGAGCAGGCAGACGAGAGGGAACGCGCTTTGGCAACGACAGACGAGTTTGTGCATCGATCGAAGATGAATATTAATTGTATTTTAAAATAAAATTAGAAGCAGTGTGTCTAAGTCTAAGTAATATTAAGTGGAATCAAAAGACAGAGAGAGAGCTGAAATTTGGTAACGTATTCCAAGTTCAAATTTTGTGTAAAAGCAAGATCCCAAGCTAATTTACAATAACTTCAGTCACCCAATCTATTTAACGACCCAAGTAAAAATGGAGGCCGCAACAAACTTCGATATTTTATACTCACTAAGTCAAAAGACACGAGCGCACCTTTGGTCTGGCCTAGACAAAGTAACTGCTATACTATTCTTGATAATAGTAATTTATTTCCTCGTGATAACTTGTATAGAAGTTTGCAAGAGATGGAAAGGCGGGAATTGTGGAGAAATCGCTTTGAATTGTATAGGCGATACACATCACGCAGACCTTGAACTACGTGAAATGGCTTAAGCTAGAAATCTGAGTATATTACTGTAAATTATCATGGGATATTGTGGCTTAAGTACCTTGAATAAACTGTGTAACCATTATGTGTAACTTGCCTCTCCTCTCAGTTGTATTGCAATTTATATAAGCTGATAAATAATTGTCAATATTGTAATATGTTGTAAA
The DNA here is from genome assembly GCA_949316265.1 of Diarsia mendica. NCBI lineage: Eukaryota > Metazoa > Arthropoda > Insecta > Lepidoptera > Noctuidae > Diarsia > Diarsia mendica. Next base: position 28,934,592 of record OX438887.1, on the reverse strand, counting down.
CATCCAATTTGTATGTGCCAGAAAGGTTTTTCGCTTGAGCCGTTCGGTTTTCCTTATCTGGCTAGGTTTAGGAATGGGACGACTCGATCAAGGTCCGTCAAAATCTTAGCGGACCTAGGTCTAAATAATCAAACAGTTTCTTTCGCTGTCAGAAGGGGTTTCGCTTGAGATGTTCCGTCTCCCCTTAACTGACTAGGTCTAGTAATGGGACACTCGACCTTAGCTCGCTATCATCCTAGCGAACTAGGCCTAATTAATCAAACAGTTTCTTTCGATAAATTTATCGAAAATAAATAAATAATTTAAACATCAACCACCTCTTTCTTTTATATTCCAAGATTACCTGTGTAGAGAATTTGATAATGGAAGATTGACAAAGCTAAGATCAAGTAATAACAAAGGCAATGCTTTAAAATCAGTGTAGTAATTCAGGTTGCAACTCCAATAATGAATTCTCTATAATATGCACACTGAACCTTGAAAGACACGATTTTACGTTATTGAACTTAACCTAATATAATAATTTGTACTACTATAGACCAAGTCTGAGATAAGAATCCAGACCCTTCAATTAAGGTCTGAGACTATAAGTTCCTTCTGAACTGAATTGAACCTAGTATAACACACAAGTTTACAGGAACCTAATCATCACTTGTTGATTCAAGTCAACAATCACTTAATTGTGTTGGAGGGGAAATATTGTCTTGAGAGAGAGAAACATTTCGGCTGTGTTGCATAATGCACATTAATATTTCCTAACTTTGATATACTGATGGCTTGAGATACACGACTGCGCGACGCCTCTGGCAGTGATAACGCAGCATACCATACACGTCATTCTTGCAATCCGACTTCCGACCTAGATTTGGCCAAATCTAAATATAACTCAAATACAAATACATATACTCAAAACCATGGTTCCGGGGGAAAGTCTGCCCAACCTGGGAATTGGCAAATAAGTCTGCCCTTAACTGGGAATCTGGCAATGCCGCCCTAACCGGGAATCTGGCTATAAAAAAATGCAAGTACCTGCCTATAAGGATAAGGGAATCATTAACGCTTCGTAGCGATTACAGGAAGTCGGTTGCTCCCCCAATAACATTGATTAAGGACCGTGGCGCGGTGTAGGTTTCCCCCATGCTGACGATATCAGTCAGACGCGGTGGCTAAAATAAGCACAAACGCACATGATTGTATCAACTTACACAAATCATTCTAACGTGTCAAATTGAATTTAACTTGTAAATTCCTTTATTAAATCAGAAGAAGACTGATTAAGTATTGTACTAAACAATAATACAGACGCGTCGAGACAAGCTCCGCATTTTCGAATAGAATGATTGATAAGTCTACATTGTTCGCACAGTGGAGTGTACTCGAGATTGACCTGTGGTCAATCTAAATCTAATTGTTGATTAAAAACCCCGAAATGACTCTCTTGATACAACATTATTTCCTAAACACTGGTGTGAGGAAGTTCAATCCTTCCTAGATTAAACACAGTATTGATTACCAAAGACTAACTAAGAAAGTTCGACTCTTTCTCAGTATATTCACTCACAAAACAAACAGACTAGACGATCAACGCGAGCCAATACAGAACCTTGGTACGATGACGACACAGACCGTCATCCTTACCGTTGCAGGACTAGGTCTTAGGACAGGACTACCATCACTGGATTTGGAGACCGAGACCTGGAGCCATCACAAAATGACAGGGTCGTACATGGCAGCCTACAGCGCGAGGAGTGGTTTCGTGGCCCTGGACAAGGAGGAGACGGAGCGCTCAGGCAAATTAAAATTCAGCGTGCCAAATGACGACCCGATAGTGGTTACCGCCAAATGTACCAAGATCATGCCAGACGATAAGATCCTCGAAATGGCACAGTCCATTTTGGGGTCCTCAGATGTCTCGGCATCGCAGGAAAGTTGGGCGGTACCCAATATCAGGTGGGTAAACGGAGTTCCGGGTTGCGGCAAGACAACCTGGGTGGTAAAGCACTTCGATGGGGACAAAGACGTTGTAGCCACCACGACAACCGAAGCCGCCAAAGACCTGAGGGCGAAGCTCGCGCGCCGCTTAGGAGACCGAGTGAAGTCCAAGGTGCGGACTATGGCCTCAATCTTAGCCAATGGGTTCAGGAGCCATGAGAAATGCTACCGCCTCACGGTAGACGAGGCTCTTATGAACCACTTTGGGGCTATAGTCATGGCAGTAAAGTTGTCTGGAGCAAGCGAAGTTGTCCTCATCGGAGATGTAAACCAGCTTCCATTTTTGGACAGAGAGAACCTATTCGAGTTAAGGTATACCCGTCCAAACCTGGTGGCTGGTATCACCCAGGAGCTGCTTTGTACGCACCGTAATCCGATGGATGTGGCCTATGCACTGAGCGAGATATACTCCGGTATATACTCCTCCAAGTCGTCGCTGTCGCAGGTCCACTCCCTGAAGGTGAAAGGTTACACGGGAGCGCAAATACCGAGCACCGCTAAAAACACCCTATTCCTGGTTCATACGCAGGAGGAGAAAGCTTCTCTCATAAGCCAGGGATATGGGTCCGGTGAAGGGTCGCGCACGTTGACCATACACGAGGCTCAGGGGTTGACCTGCGACAGGGTAATAATCATCAACACCAAGTCCAGGAGACTCCAAATCCACGACAGCATCTCCCACGCGGTAGTGGCGGTGTCGCGACATACTGTCAGTTGCGTCTATTACTCCGATGACGCCGACGACGCCACGGGCCGCTTTGCGAAGAGGGCGATGGGTGCGCCGACTAAAATGGTCGTCGAGTACAACTTGAAGACGGCCATGCAGCACCGAGACGCAGTCGTGACGGAGGCCTTGCTGTGGTATTTCGCTATTCTAAACCACGTATTTTATTTATTTCACTGAGTGAGCTGTAGTTCAAATTCAAATTCAAAGCATTTATTTCAAGTAGGCCGTTACAGGCACTTTTGAATAGTCGAATTAAACTAACTGCGGCACTCAGAGATATCCAACGATTACTCAAGCCGCCACCCAGCAAAGGCCTGACATACTTTTGTATGACAAAACTGCCAAAAACCTTTACCAAGCGACGTCCCAAGCAACCACTGAAGCTCTCCGAGTGCGGCAGTAAACTACTGAAGCTAAATAAACTAAGCTACAGTCCCAGTCACAAGGCATAATAACTCGTGATTGTACTGTAGTTGCCCATTCCAAAGCGTTGGTCTCATGAGAAGAATGGCAAGAAACTTCGTAGTGTTCTCATACTTACTTATTTACATTTTACATCATAAAATATACTTACACTTCGCATCTATCATACGTTTTATTGGTTTTTGCATTACTATACTGCGAATCGGTCTAAAACGATTCGTTTCCTTCTAAAATAGCTAAAATTAAATAATTAATTTTCATATTTTTCATTGTTATGACACTTACGTCAGGCTGTCAAGCTGTCAATACTTTTTTCTTTTAAATTTTCTCTCATAGTTTCTTACTAGCTTAGTCTATGAAGGTTACTTTTGATTTATGTAATTTAAATTCTTTTTATCAATATGTTAGCCCAAATATTATATTTTTTAACTTACATAGCTCAGATATTGTATTTTATAACTTACATTTAATTAATTAACACGCTCTCAGAATTCTACGAAAAGGTTTTGGATTGAATATTACTGGCTGTACTGAATACTGGCAAGTTGCATTTCTAAGACGAAGAAGTCACTATTTGAAAATCTGAAAAATGAACTGAAAATGACAAGGTGTGGATCTATAAAAGCTGAAATGATTTCACACGCGTGGACTGCTAATCTGAATCTGATCGAGGAAACATCTCCAATACTCTAAAGTTCTACACTGGTTCATTGTTGCTGCTAGTCCTCCTACTCAAGGTGACGCTGATACTGCTGCTGGTCCTCCTACTCAAGGTGACGCTGACACTAAAGAGGACCATCTTAATCACAACCAGAGTGACCTGCACTGCCGTGGAACCATAAAGCCAAGGATAACCACAACCGTAAAGTTCTTTAAAACCTCCTCCCTCCTCCCTTCTGAGAGTGTGCCCTTTTTTATAACTACTTTTGTATTTTTTACTTTTCCCTCTATATTATAATGTTCAAGTCTACTGTCTCAACTCTTTTATTCCTCTAAATTCAGTAGATTTGTTACAGTTTGGCGCCCAACGTAAATTCAAAGCTTTCCCTCTTTTCAAAATTCTAAAACAAACTATCTAAGTTTATTATCTTTTGGACTCTTATTTGGCTTAGTCTCTTTTTTATAACTAATACTAATTTATTTATTTTTCCTCTTCAGCACTCTTCCTAAAAACTACTCACAACTACTCAACACTCTTCTTGAAAACTACTCAACACATCTTCATACATATTATTCTACACCCCCACACACATTCCTTTACCGAATGGTAATTGGCATCCACTCTTCACTTGTAAGTGTTTTTAAAACCATTCGTGGTCACTTACAAGCTGGGGTTTGGCTTACTCTACGACGTACTGTAGGAGAATATCCTATAGTCGTTACCTCTTACACTTACCTCTTACACATTACTCTCTACTTATACCTCACTACTCTGCACCCCACACACTTGCACACCACTACGTTTGCCCACGGGTAATCGTACCCAGTCTTTGCTTGTGAATGTTTTTAAAACCACTCGTGGTCATTTACAAGTTGGGGGCTGGGATACTCTACGACAGCTACAGGACAATATTCTGTAGTTGTTTATACAAAACTTTTATTTATTTATTTATTTAAGCTTTATTTATCCATACTTTTTACAACTAACTTAGTTACTAAAAATTACATAAAATATTATTATTGTATGGCCCCTGTAGGGTAAAAAGCCTCCTCCATCTTTTTCCATCTTTGTTTGTCTTGGGCTGTGTACATCCAGTTTTTCCCAGCCGTTTTTATGATGTCATCAACCCATCGTTTCTTTTGCCGCCCTCTTTGTCTTTTTCCAGTGGGACCGAGCCACTTTGTTGTTTGTAATGTCCATCTGTTATCCTGGTACCTAGCTATATGGCCTGCCCACTTCCACTTCAGTGTCATGGCTTGTTGCAGTGCATCCGTGAGTTTTGTTTTGTTGCGTATGTCAGCATTTCGTGTTTTGTCTATTCTCCTTAGTTTCAGGATGCTTCTTTCCATGGCGTGCTGGCACGAGAGGATTTTGTTTTTTGTCTTGTTAGTGAAAGTCCAGGTCTGACTTGCATATGTTAAGGAGGGTAAGATACACGAGTCCATTATGATCTTCTTTAACTTTAGATTATATATATACAAAACTTACAATATTTCTAATACTTCACTACCCTACACACAAAATTTTCCTCTTATGCACTCAGTCCTCTTATACACTCAGTCCTCTTATGCACTCAGTCCTCTTATGCACTCTGGAGTCCTCTTATGCACTCTGGAGTCCTCTTATGCACTCTGGAGTACTCTTATGCACTCTATGGAGTCCTCTTATGCACTCTGGAGTCCTCGTCCTCTTAAACACTCTGAGTCCTCTTAAAATACTCTCGAGTCCTCTTAAACCACTCCTTAAACACTCCTCTAGAAGTCCTCTTATAAACATTTACTTTTTTATTGTTATATATTTTTTTTTTATCTTTTTACTTTTGTAGGTAACTATATATACTTATATAAAAATAATTTCATTCTTCATAATATATTACTCAAAACACTCAGCTCACTCTTTCTTGTTCTTTTCGACTTATTATATTTTCCCTTAGTCTATAATTAATTATTTTTCTTTTGAGCGGTAGCAACTCATTAAATAAGCCCCTAATGCATTATCTTTTCTTAGAGGTATTCTTAAAACCCTCTAAACCTTAAACTCAAGTTCCTCTTGAGCTCTAAACTCAAGTTCCTCTTGAGCTCTAAACTCAAGTTCCTCTTGAGCTCTAAACTCAAGTTTCCTCTTGAGCTCTAAACTCAAGTATCTCTTAAACTTGAGGTTTTTCTTAAAACTTAAACTTTCCGAGCGGATAAGCAACTCGTTAAATAAGCCTTTGCTCTCTTCTAAATTGGGTTTTCAAACAGGTGCGGGTTACGACACCTAATTAAAAAAAAAGCCTTCGTAATTACAATTTAAATATTTCTTTGTTGGAGTATGCGTCATTGAATGTGAACCATATCTCCTACGTGTGAATGACTGAGTGTTTGATGAAAGCATGTAAGATGTTGTATGTTAGATCAAAGACTTATTTTAACCTTCAAAATTTTCAATGGAGTTGAAAATTTTCCGGGGTTGTTGGGGAAATGTGGTATTTCGCTATTCTAAACCACGTATTTTATTTATTTCACTGAGTGAGCTGTAGTTCAAATTCAAATTCAAAGCATTTATTTCAAGTAGGCCGTTACAGGCACTTTTGAATAGTCGAATTAAACTAACTGCGGCACTCAGAGATATCCAACGATTACTCAAGCCGCCACCCAGCAAAGGCCTGACATACTTTTGTATGACAAAACTGCCAAAAACCTTTACCAAGCGACGTCCCAAGCAACCACTGAAGCTCTCCGAGTGCGGCAGTAAACTACTGAAGCTAAATAAACTAAGCTACAGTCCCAGTCACAAGGCATAATAACTCGTGATTGTACTGTAGTTGCCCATTCCAAAGCGTTGGTCTCATGAGAAGAATGGCAAGAAACTTCGTAGTGTTCTCATACTTACTTATTTACATTTTACATCATAAAATATACTTACACTTCGCATCTATCATACGTTTTATTGGTTTTTGCATTACTATACTGCGAATCGGTCTAAAACGATTCGTTTCCTTCTAAAATAGCTAAAATTAAATAATTAATTTTCATATTTTTCATTGTTATGACACTTACGTCAGGCTGTCAAGCTGTCAATACTTTTTTCTTTTAAATTTTCTCTCATAGTTTCTTACTAGCTTAGTCTATGAAGGTTACTTTTGATTTATGTAATTTAAATTCTTTTTATCAATATGTTAGCCCAAATATTATATTTTTTAACTTACATAGCTCAGATATTGTATTTTATAACTTACATTTAATTAATTAACACGCTCTCAGAATTCTACGAAAAGGTTTTGGATTGAATATTACTGGCTGTACTGAATACTGGCAAGTTGCATTTCTAAGACGAAGAAGTCACTATTTGAAAATCTGAAAAATGAACTGAAAATGACAAGGTGTGGATCTATAAAAGCTGAAATGATTTCACACGCGTGGACTGCTAATCTGAATCTGATCGAGGAAACATCTCCAATACTCTAAAGTTCTACACTGGTTCATTGTTGCTGCTAGTCCTCCTACTCAAGGTGACGCTGATACTGCTGCTGGTCCTCCTACTCAAGGTGACGCTGACACTAAAGAGGACCATCTTAATCACAACCAGAGTGACCTGCACTGCCGTGGAACCATAAAGCCAAGGATAACCACAACCGTAAAGTTCTTTAAAACCTCCTCCCTCCTCCCTTCTGAGAGTGTGCCCTTTTTTATAACTACTTTTGTATTTTTTACTTTTCCCTCTATATTATAATGTTCAAGTCTACTGTCTCAACTCTTTTATTCCTCTAAATTCAGTAGATTTGTTACATTGCTCAGGCTAGCGAAGTCCCTGGTCGTGAAACCCCTTCCGAATTAACATTCCAAATAACCATACCAAGTCCATACTCCTAACTAACTCAAACCAATAAATCCCAACCCTCTTTAGTAAACCTGTAACTTAAATAACAATAACATGTAAAGCTCCATGGCAGAGCGAGTCTGTCATACTCACGTGAATGTCCCGCCGATGGTGGCGCTGCGCGTCCGGTCACTCAGTTCCCTAAAATATGGTTGAGCAGGGTGGCGCGGATGCGTACGTCATGGCCGTGAACGGAAGCCGTCGGCCGGGACTGGTCGGCTCGCACTGCCATGCAGTTTTCCCCTCTGAAATAATATAATATATTTGTGTACTTCATAGTGTAACATTTTGTAATTGAAAGTGTAAAAAAAAAAAAAAAAAAAAAAAAAATAATAATAATAATAAGTGTAGTTAATTGAAACTAAAATCATAATAAATGTAATAAAATAAAAGTAATCTGAAAATAAATTGTAATGCCTGTGTATTTATCTATATAAAAAAAAAAAAAAAAAAAAAAAAAAAAAAAAAAAAAAAAACCCATGTAAGATATATATATATTTATAAAAGAGCATGTATGTGTATAAATAATAAAAAAAAAAAAAAAAAAAAAACATATATGTATGAGGATGAACTCACGTAGATATAAGATAGTATTATAAGATCTAGAGTAAGTGTCCGAGGGAGTTTGAAACTGTATATTTAAGATAATGTAATGAACGAACAAACAAATAAACCTATAAAAAAAAGGCGCGGACCTCCAAGTCCGCGGCAGTGTATACTCATTTAAAAAAAAAAAAAAAAAAAAACCTAACCTAACCTAACCTTTTTTTTTTTTTTTTTTTTTTTTTTGCGCTGGGAAAAAATGCATTACGCATACCCTCCCATCGGGGGATGGGGGGCTATGTGGGACTCCCCGGTCTGACCCGGTATACCCACTAAAAAGACCCAGCGGCATTCCCGCTTCGTCTGAGTGGCGAGGGACTGGGAAACTGGCACAGCCTTAACGACCAGTCCTCCGCCGACGATTGCCCCTCAGGGCGGACCCATCACGCCCTCACCCCACGCCCGTAGGGGGGGGAAGGATGGGCCCGGGAATGACTGACGAAGGTGGTGATGGGTGCAATGCGGGCGCAGGCACCCCCGCGCCTGCCACCCGCCCATCGCCACCATGAGGAGGGAGAGGACGGCGCCTTCTCCGACCCCTTCTTCGTCTGCGGAGTGGCGCAGCGAGAGGGTCGTCCTCCCGCGCGCGCTCCGCCTCCTCCTTTTGCGAGATTACATCCTCGCAAAAGGAGGCAACCGCTGTCCAGGCCTCCTCGCTCCCCAGCATGGCGTTGACTACGCCGGGAAGTGAGAGGTCCTGTCCAACCACCGCGGTCAGACCGCGGAACCTAACCTAACCTTTTTTTTTTTTTTTTTTTTTTTTTTTTGCGCTGGGAAAAAATGCATTACGCATACCCTCCCATCGGGGGATGGGGGGCTATGTGGGACTCCCCGGTCTGACCCGGTATACCCACTAAAACGACCCAGCGGCACTCCCGCTTCGTCTGAGTGGCGAGGGACCGGGAAACTGGCACAGCCTCAACTACCAGCCCCCCGCCGACGATTACCCTTCAGGGCGGACCCCTCACGCCTTCCCCGTGGGGAGGTGGACGGGCCCGGGAATGAACGACGAAAGTGGTGATGGGTGCAATGCGGGCGCAGGCGCCCCCGCGCCTGCCACCCGCCCATCGCCACCAAGAGGAGGGAGAGGACGGTGCCTTCTCCAACCCCTTCTTCGACTGCGGAATGACACCAACCAGGGCCATGTCTCCCACGCGGCGGCCACGTATCCCGGTCCCCTCTCTAAAAGCGAGAGGAGAGGGGAGTCTGTGGAAGACCGCGACACCAACGGCACCAAGCCGTCCCGGTCGCCCAGCCAACGGCCTGGGACCGAGTAAGACGATGCGATGTTCGACTCTATCCATCAGTCGGACATCGCACCTCCCTCCGCAGCAACCGCAGGAGCGGCGGTGCTAGCTGCTGCAGCAGACCATGTCGGCGCTTTGCCCCGCTTAGGGGGAGGATTGCAGTTCCTCCCCTTCATGACGTGGTCTGCCGGGCAGCCACTCGCGGCACACACCGCGCAGTGCGGCTTGGCGACCTCGCAGGAGGCGGCTTTGTGGCCCTCCTTACCGCAGCGGTAGCATGTGTCCGTCCTGTCTACTGTGGACGGACACAGGGGCCGGGTGTGTCCGATGCCAAGGCACCGGAAACACCGCAGAGGCTGGTTCTCGAGTGCCCGGACTGCACCCGAGCTGAACCCTACCGTAAGCCGGCCCTTGGCAAGGACGGCTTTGGCAGCGGCGATTGGGCACTCGAGGCGAATGGTGCCCATGCCACCGCGGCCGGGCCTTATGTCCCGGCCTTGGACCGCCGCGACGCCACAGCCCCCTATCGCTGCGACCGCCGCCAACACCTCCTCCTTGGTGACGGAGTCATCGAGGTCCGTCACCTCTATGGCCGCCGACTTGACCGGCCGGGCCACCTTGGCCGAATCCGCGATGACCTCCTGCAGCTTCGCTGCAAAGAGGTCCGCATGGGCACTCGCCTCTGCCCCCGGGAACTCGAATATTCGAGCCCCGGCTTGGGTCCGCCGGCAAGTCACAGTGCCGATCCCCAGTTTGTTTGGATCGCAATTGGGACGCGCCCGCACCAAAATTGACTCGTAAGTCTCTCCTCGGTCCGCAGCCTCCGCGGTGAGTGTAACCACGACGGCCGCGGTTTTTGGGGCGACTAGCTGCCCCTTTCTTCTCCCTTTTCCTTTCCCCTTTTCCTTGCCAGTCTTCTGCGATTGGCTGGGAGGGGTGGTGGCCGACTTTTTACTCTTGCCCTTCCCCTTACGGACCACTTCTGTCCACTCGTTGGACTGGGTGTTCGAGGGGAGAAGGGCGTCTTCCGTCTGGGAGTTCCGGGGGTCGGCTGGGGCGTCAGACGCTGCCTCCGCGCTCGTTGAGGGCGTTTGAGAGGCCCCCTCGGTCCTCTTGCCCTTGCCCTTCCCTTTGCCCTTGGAGGGCTTCGAGGCCTGGGGCTGTGCACCCGATGCTGGGCCTCCCAAAGACGCAGGTTCCGGCTCCAGCTCGCGTGGCCTATTGTCCGCCGCGAGCGGCGGTCGGAGGCGCTTTTCAGGCAAGAGCCTGTCCTCTATGCCCGCAAGACAGGCTCTCGTGAAGGCCCTCTCCTCCATGATGACCTTGCGGATTATATCCTCAAGGTTGGAGGGGGGGACCTCAGCCGCTGGTCTCGGCTCGGCTTGGTTTGGTCGGGCCGTGGCATCAGCCAGCTTCTGGTGCAGCTGGCTGACCTCTGACTGCAGGCGATCAACTTTCGCCTGCAGTTGCCGAGTTTCGTCGGTCGCCTTCCGCTGCACCAGCTCCCCGACGATGCCGCGCATGCTCGCGGCCCTGCATTTAAGGGACTTTTGAAAAGTCCCTTTTAAATTAGAGGACTTAGAGGCGACTTCCACTATCTCCTCTTCGTCCTCCTCAGCCATCCGCTCCAGCTCCACCAGTGAGTGGTCCGCATAGAGAACGCGGGACGCGCCGTATCCGGACTTGGCGCGGGCGGCGCGCGTCCGTTGCTCCTTGGCCGCAACCCGCTCCTCCAGGTCTTGCTGGAGCTGCGCCCGCCGAGACAGGTCCAACTGGTGTTGGGCCTCTGCCAGACCCACGTCGTGGGTGTCCGACACCGGCTTCCTGGCCTTCGCGTAGGATGGCCGCCTCGAGTCCGAGGAACCCCCGGACCCATTACTGTGACGGGCCCGCTTCTCCGGCTCCCGGCGACCAATCCCCGAACTTGCGTCCGACTCGCAAATAATGGACTCGTCGTCGGAGTCCAACAACTCGCCCGCTAAGCTATAGATGCTAGCCGCAGACACCGCGCGGCTAGCCTCCGACGCCGATGCGCCCTCAGATTGGCCCTGAGAAGGGCCTTTGGGTGGGCCCTGAGAAGGGCCTTTGGGTTGGCCCTGAGAAGGGCCTTTGGGTTGGCCCTGAGAAGGGCCTTTGGGTTGGCCCTGAGAAGGGCCTTTGGGTTGGCCCTGAGAAGGGCCTTTGGGATGGCCCTGAGAAGGGCCTTTGGGTTGGCCCTGAGAAGGGCCTTTTTGTTTTAAAAATCGCCCGCAGGCATCCCGCAAAGAGTTAGACATTTCCGCAGGTTCGTAGTCAACAAGGCAAATATAAATACTACGAAAGCACAGTGCACTTTGGCCAACCCAGTCTGCCACTCCGTTACGGTGGTCAGAACTGGGTCGTTTCCAGGGGACGCGACGTGGACGCAAGCACTGTGGGGTGGTCCCCCAACCTAACCTAACCTAACCTAACCTAACCTTTTTTTTTTTTTTTTTTTTTTTTTTCGATGTGGAAATCCTCATGGATGTCCTCCACCCTGGGGAGAGCGAAGGGGTCTGTCAGACTCTTACTGACTAAAACCACACCGGTGTTCCCTCGCACACTTGCGTCGGGGGTCCGGGAACGGATATGACTTCCGATACCCTCGACTAGTGCCGGCCCGCTTGATTTACGGGCCTCGTCCCGGGGGGGAGTGAGGTGTACAACTCCCCCGTTACGTCTAGAGAGGCGCGCGTGGAACACAACGCGCCACCGTCTCGGGTCCACTCTGTTGGGGGGCGACGGATGTCCCCGGATCCGTCACCCCTGGACCTGTTTACGGGGGCTGGAAGAGGGCATTGTCCGCCCTCTGCCGTCGCCCAGTGCGTCTGCTGCGGGAGGGGCGGGAGGTCGTGAGTTCCCTTTCTCTCTCCGCAGCTTCCTTCTGCGACATGACTGATTCGCAAAAAGACACCACTGCATCCCAGGACTCTGCGCTGTCGACCATCGAACGAACAACGGCCGGCAGCGACAGGTCTCCTCCTATCTCTGCAACGAGGGCACGGCGCGGCTCGTCCCACGCGGAACACTCTGCCAACGTATGCCGCGCCGTGTCCTCTAAACTTTGGACGCAGTGGTGGCACCGGGCATCCGGCTCCCTGCATAGGCGGCACAGGTACTTCCCGAAGCAGCCGTGCCCCGATAGTACCTGTGTCGCCCGAAACGTCAGGGAGCCGTGCTTCCTGCCGAGCCAGTCGTCGAGTGCTGGCCGGATTGCCTCGATTGTGACGAGGCCGGCGGTAGGGTTCTCAAGCCGTCCCCGCCATTCCGCCACCATGACCTGTCGGAGCTGAGACCGGTACTGCGTAATCTGTCGCTCCACCAGCCTTTCGCCCCGATCCCTGGCATCCTCGCGCCACTTGTGGAGTGTGGCGAGCGTCTTCGCCTCCAGGTCCCACGGTGGGGATCCGGCCAGCACACAAGCCGCCTCATAGGAAATCGTGCGATATCCCCGTACTGCTCTGACGGCCATCACCCTCTGCGGTCTGCGCAGAACTGCGATAGTGCGGGCCGTCAGGTCCGTCGCCCATATCGGGGCCCCATAGAGGGCCATCGATCGCACGATCCCTACGTACAACCTTCTACAGGCGGTGCTCGGGCCCCCCAGATTGGGAAGCAGCGTTGACAGCGCGCCCGCCGCGCCCATTAACTTGGGCACCAGCCGCTGAAAGTGGGGGCCGAAATCCCATCGGCTGTCGAGTACCAATCCAAGGTACTTCATGGTTGAGTCGACAGCGATTCGGGTCCCCCCGACCACAATGTGTGATCCCAGTGGCGGCGCCCGTCGGGGTCCATGAAAAGCAATGGCCTCCGACTTGTTGAGGGCCACCTCCAGGCCCAGGCGCCGTATGCGACTCACCACTTGTGAGACCGCAGCCGTGGCCAGCAACGCTGCCTCCCTGTACGAGCTCCCCCGAGCCGTGACCAGCGTGTCATCCGCATAACAAGTCAGGTTTACGCCCGGCGGGAGCTCACACCGCAAAACCCAGTCGTACCCGATGTTCCACAGGGGAGGGCCGAGAACCGACCCCTGTGGAACACCGCACGACATCTCGCGACGTCCTATGCCGTCGCGTCCCATGTAGGTGACACACCTTCCCGACAGATAAGCCCCCACCATGTTGCGGAGGTAGGAAGGCACCCGATGGTATCGCAGGGCCTCCCTAATGCAACTCCAGGGCAGAGTGTTGAAGGCGTTGGAGATATCCAAAGACACCGCCAGCAACACTCCACCCCGGGACACCGCTTCCTCCGCCAGGACTCTTACCCTCATGATGGCGTCGATGGTCGAGCGCCCACAACGGAAGCCAAACTGGCTGTCGGCCAGGTTTGGCCCTTCTGTACACAAGTGGCTGACGAGGCGATCGGCGATTACTCGCTCGAGCATCTTGCCCGCCTCGTCCAGCAGCACTATGGGCCGATAAGCCGACGACGAGTCTGCCGGGCGGCCTGCCTTCTTGAGCAGGACCAGTCGACCATCTTTCCATCTGGTAGGGAACTGACCCTGCTCAAGGCATGCCGAGAAGAGTCCCCTTAGTGAGGGCTCCAGCTCCTTCAGAGCGAGGACTAGAGCGCGGCCTGGCACGCCATCGGGCCCTGGAGCAGTGTTTTTTGCCCGGAGCCGCATCACGGCCGCGCTCATCTCTGCCTGTGTCACCTCTGGGATGGTTTCAGTTTCGTCTTCCGACTCTGTGGCTGTGTGCAGAGCCATCGGCGGTGGCTCGTACTCGACTCTTCCTGGAAAGAGAGCTGATACCACTTGCTCCAGGAACTGGGGCTCGAGACCCTCTGTTAGCGGGGGGGCCCATGGCCGGAGTTTCCCACGGACCGTGCGGTAAGGGCGCCCCCACGGATCCCCGTCTAAGGTCGCCAGCAGCTCCTCTCTGGAGCGATTCTTCGACTCGCCGATGGCCAGCCACAGAGCCTCCTTAGCCGCGCGGTACACCTCATACAGCGCGGCTTCTTCGTCGGGATCTCGCAGACGTCTTCTCCGATATCGCGTGTACTGGCGTCTGACGCCGACGCATTCGACGCGCAGCCGCTCGATTTCAACAGACCACCAGTACACGCGGCGCCGTGCGGACCGAGAAGAGACGCGTGGCATGGACGCGTCGCAGATTTGTTTCATCGCATCGCTGAACCACTGCGCCTCCCGTTCGACGTCGATGGGACCGACGGTTGCCGACTCCCGGATCCAGGCTTGGACGATACTGGCTTCTTCGAGAGCATCCCTGTCAAGGCGTTTCAGCGCCCAACGTGGACCGTCTCTTCGGGGGGCCGATTGACTACGCCCTCCGGTGGTCTGGGTTGAAACATCGAACCGTATATAACGGTGGTCCGATAGCGTCTCCACCTCCTCTTCTACGTGCCAATCACTGACGCGGTGCAGGACAGCAGGACTAGCGAACGAGACATCCACTATCGATCCGCCTCGCTGCCGCACACACGTCAAGGCCGAACCCCGATTCAAGACGGCCAGGCCCGTCGTTATGGCCCACTCCTCTAGCACTTCACCTCTCGGGTCCGTGACTGGGGATCCCCACGCCGCCGATTTTGCGTTCAGATCACCGAGGAGCAAAATGGACCGAGGGTGAGATCGGCCGACGACGGCTCCCAACTCGACAAGGAAACTCTCGAAGTCAGCGAGACTCCTGTTGGGCGAAAAGTATGCCCCGATTGTGACGATCCCGTTCACAAGGGCCGCAACCCAACCGTGACCCCGGGATACGTCGACAAGAGTCGCGCCGATAATGGCCACCAGGCCGTCCAGATCCCCTGCCCAGTTTTCCCGAGGGGGGACGAAATATGGCTCAGCGACCACCGCCACATTTATCAACCACTGCGCCATGCTTGAGACTAAGAGATCCTGAGCTCTGGTGCAGTGGTTGATATTCGCCTGGAGGAAACGGATAGGGGCCATCACGACTCCATTTCCTCGGCGTTCCGTCCTGCCACTGGCCGGGAGTCGGCTGATGGCTTGCTAGGGTTTGCGGCCCCTGCAGTCTTACTCCAAGGCTTGTTGCGCTTTCTGGGCGCGCCGCAAGCGTTGCCACCTATTCTGTGCCCTGCGGACCTTCCTGCAGCTGCACACAGACTGCAGTTTGGCTCCGCGGAGCACTGAGACGCCTTGTGGCCAGGCCGACCGCAGCGATAACACAGTTCACTGCGGTCTGTATCGCAGGTGCACCGTGCCCGGACATGTCCTTTCTCTAGGCACCGGTAACACTGCATGGCCCTTTGCGTCAGGAGGGTTACCCTCGCTGAGACCCACCCTACCAGAAGGCGTCCCGCATTGGCGACCTTCTTCGCCGCAGCCACCGGACACCGAACCCAGACAGTACCTCGCCCGCCGGCGTTGACGCGGATGTCACCCGCCCGCACGTGTTCTGGCGGGCATTCACCGTCCCGAGCTATGGCTGCCACCACCTCCTCCGGGGTCACTGAGTCGTCCAGCCCATCCACGCGAACTTCAGCCGTCTTGATGGGCCTGGATACCCGGGCCTCGTCGGGGTTTATGACCTCCTTGAGCTTGGCAGCCAGAGCGTCTGCCCTCTCTGCACTGCTGGTCCCGGCCAATTCAAACATCGTGGCCCCCGTGGCTGCCGTTCTGCAACGGTAGCCATCCGGGGTGCCAAGGTCGGCGAGGGTCAGTTTGCTTCTGGCCTCAGTCAGTACCTTCTTGTATGTGACGCCCCTTTCGATCGCTTCGGGTTGAAGCGTCACCACCACCGCCTCGGAGCGAGGGACGCGGATCTTTGGAGCCTTGGGGCCCGCCGCAGTCTTGGCCTTGCGGCGCCTCTTACGCTTCTTTTTTCTCCCTTCGACCTTCTCCCAATTACCCTCTGATGGTGGACGGTCGTCTGGCCTATTGGCCCCCTGTTCAGGATTGGCCTCGGAGGGCCTTTTGGTCGGCTGCGAGGGCTTCTTGGCCGGCTGCGAGCGCGTTTTGCCCGCCTGCGAGGGCTTATTGCCCGGCTGCAAAGGCTTTTTGCCTGGCTTTTCCGGCGGAGGTGGATCCTTCGTAGTCTCGGCGTACGTCTTTCTATTTGCTATACCGGACTCTGCCTCCTTTCTCCGAGTATCTGCCGCAAGCGGCGGTCGGTGATTAATTGGGGGGTTGAGCCTTGACTCGAAACTATCCAGGCGGGCGTTCACGATGTTTAACAGCCGGCTGAACTGGTCTTCCCCCAAAGACCCGTTCTGAGGCAGAGCTCGACTCTCCGTATTCGTCGCACCCTGCTGCCGGCTGAAATCCGCCCTTAGGGCGTCGACCTCGAGCTGGAGCACCTCCATTCTCGTGTGGAGACGGTGATTTTCCTCTTGGAGTTTCACAGTCTCCTCCGAGGTTGTCCGATTAAGGAGCACCTCCATCGCCTCCTTGATACTATCCGCCGCCTCTTTCAGGGCCCGCGTGAACGTGCCCTTCAGGTTGCCCGATTTTGTGGCCACCTTCAGGACAACGTCCACACCGTCCAGGACTTGCCTACTGAGGGCCTCCGCCGTGAGGGCTTCAGGGGCAGCCGCAACCTGTAGTCGCCTCTCTCTCGCCTGCCGGGCCATTTCGGCAACCTCGTCGGCTGCTGCAGCTTTCCGGCCCTCCCTTCTCGCAGCATGCAGGTCCGCCTTGGAACTCAACAAAGTCGCGGTTTCAATCTGCATTGCCGCATCCGAGTCGCTAGCGGCGTCGACTGCCGGCGTATCAGGGGACTTTAGATAGCGGCTTCGGGAGTGGCTTGACGCCACCGGAGAGCTTGTTCGGGAAGGTGTGCCGCGGCCTCTGCCTCTTTTAGTGGTCGGCACCTTGGCGGCCGGCAGGTTCTCCTCGCCAGAGGAAAAACCGGCCAACCCCGCGTCCGACTCACTGTCTCGTGGGCGCTTCCCCCAAAACTTGCTGCAACCCTCCATCTCCAGCCTCTCCAGTATTACTACTGGTGAAGCCACCGCTTCCTGACCTACTGGCTGGTCAGGTATGTTTCTAAGATCTTCTTCAGACCTCGATCTTATGGAGCCTCCTCGGCTCTTGTTGTTGGCAAACGGAAGTCGGTTGGTGCCCTCCCCAGAATACGGGGGGCTTGACGGTCCGCTAGGGACCGTGGCGGATTCTCCTCCTGCTGTGCAGTTGGTACCGCCCTGGGGTAATTCTTTACAATTCGACTGATCCATTTTATTCGGTTCCTTTGAAGGGTGCGGTCCCTGTCTCCACCTACTACGTCTCTCCCTCCGCCTACTCGCTGCCCTCACAGTCACGTCTGATGAGCAGACGCGAACCAGAGAGCAGCGAGTAGGGTTTCCTCCTGCGACAGGCACACCGCCCGCGAACCCGAACACTGTTCACGGCCCCGGGCGGTGCGCCCCCCGCGTGTCCCTCTTTGTCTGGTCTCTCGCCTTGGACCTTTCCGGCATGAGTATATCTACCGGCAGAGCCCCAAGGGTCATTGAGACACGCAAGCCCCACCACGACGGCAACGTGGGAACACTCCGGTGGGGAACCTAACCTTTTTTTTTTTTTTTTTTTTTTTTTTTTTTTTTTTTTTTTTTTTTTTTTTTTTTTTTTTTTGCGCTGGGAAAAAATGCATTACGCATACCCTCCCATCGGGGGATGGGGGGCTATGTGGGACTCCCCGGTCTGACCCGGTATACCCACTAAAACGACCCAGCGGCACTCCCGCTTCGTCTGAGTGGCGAGGGACCGGGAAACTGGCACAGCCTCAACTACCAGCCCCCCGCCGACGATTACCCTTCAGGGCGGACCCCTCACGCCTTCCCCGTGGGGAGGTGGACGGGCCCGGGAATGAACGACGAAAGTGGTGATGGGTGCAATGCGGGCGCAGGCGCCCCCGCGCCTGCCACCCGCCCATCGCCACCAAGAGGAGGGAGAGGACGGTGCCTTCTCCAACCCCTTCTTCGACTGCGGAATGACACCAACCAGGGCCATGTCTCCCACGCGGCGGCCACGTATCCCGGTCCCCTCTCTAAAAGCGAGAGGAGAGGGGAGTCTGTGGAAGACCGCGACACCAACGGCACCAAGCCGTCCCGGTCGCCCAGCCAACGGCCTGGGACCGAGTAAGACGATGCGATGTTCGACTCTATCCATCAGTCGGACATCGCACCTCCCTCCGCAGCAACCGCAGGAGCGGCGGTGCTAGCTGCTGCAGCAGACCATGTCGGCGCTTTGCCCCGCTTAGGGGGAGGATTGCAGTTCCTCCCCTTCATGACGTGGTCTGCCGGGCAGCCACTCGCGGCACACACCGCGCAGTGCGGCTTGGCGACCTCGCAGGAGGCGGCTTTGTGGCCCTCCTTACCGCAGCGGTAGCATGTGTCCGTCCTGTCTACTGTGGACGGACACAGGGGCCGGGTGTGTCCGATGCCAAGGCACCGGAAACACCGCAGAGGCTGGTTCTCGAGTGCCCGGACTGCACCCGAGCTGAACCCTACCGTAAGCCGGCCCTTGGCAAGGACGGCTTTGGCAGCGGCGATTGGGCACTCGAGGCGAATGGTGCCCATGCCACCGCGGCCGGGCCTTATGTCCCGGCCTTGGACCGCCGCGACGCCACAGCCCCCTATCGCTGCGACCGCCGCCAACACCTCCTCCTTGGTGACGGAGTCATCGAGGTCCGTCACCTCTATGGCCGCCGACTTGACCGGCCGGGCCACCTTGGCCGAATCCGCGATGACCTCCTGCAGCTTCGCTGCAAAGAGGTCCGCATGGGCACTCGCCTCTGCCCCCGGGAACTCGAATATTCGAGCCCCGGCTTGGGTCCGCCGGCAAGTCACAGTGCCGATCCCCAGTTTGTTTGGATCGCAATTGGGACGCGCCCGCACCAAAATTGACTCGTAAGTCTCTCCTCGGTCCGCAGCCTCCGCGGTGAGTGTAACCACGACGGCCGCGGTTTTTGGGGCGACTAGCTGCCCCTTTCTTCTCCCTTTTCCTTTCCCCTTTTCCTTGCCAGTCTTCTGCGATTGGCTGGGAGGGGTGGTGGCCGACTTTTTACTCTTGCCCTTCCCCTTACGGACCACTTCTGTCCACTCGTTGGACTGGGTGTTCGAGGGGAGAAGGGCGTCTTCCGTCTGGGAGTTCCGGGGGTCGGCTGGGGCGTCAGACGCTGCCTCCGCGCTCGTTGAGGGCGTTTGAGAGGCCCCCTCGGTCCTCTTGCCCTTGCCCTTCCCTTTGCCCTTGGAGGGCTTCGAGGCCTGGGGCTGTGCACCCGATGCTGGGCCTCCCAAAGACGCAGGTTCCGGCTCCAGCTCGCGTGGCCTATTGTCCGCCGCGAGCGGCGGTCGGAGG
This sequence comes from Diarsia mendica, assembly GCA_949316265.1. Taxonomy (NCBI): domain Eukaryota; kingdom Metazoa; phylum Arthropoda; class Insecta; order Lepidoptera; family Noctuidae; genus Diarsia; species Diarsia mendica. The sequence goes on along the minus strand of OX438887.1, from coordinate 28,914,775 downwards.
CGCTTTTCAGGCAAGAGCCTGTCCTCTATGCCCGCAAGACAGGCTCTCGTGAAGGCCCTCTCCTCCATGATGACCTTGCGGATTATATCCTCAAGGTTGGAGGGGGGGACCTCAGCCGCTGGTCTCGGCTCGGCTTGGTTTGGTCGGGCCGTGGCATCAGCCAGCTTCTGGTGCAGCTGGCTGACCTCTGACTGCAGGCGATCAACTTTCGCCTGCAGTTGCCGAGTTTCGTCGGTCGCCTTCCGCTGCACCAGCTCCCCGACGATGCCGCGCATGCTCGCGGCCCTGCATTTAAGGGACTTTTGAAAAGTCCCTTTTAAATTAGAGGACTTAGAGGCGACTTCCACTATCTCCTCTTCGTCCTCCTCAGCCATCCGCTCCAGCTCCACCAGTGAGTGGTCCGCATAGAGAACGCGGGACGCGCCGTATCCGGACTTGGCGCGGGCGGCGCGCGTCCGTTGCTCCTTGGCCGCAACCCGCTCCTCCAGGTCTTGCTGGAGCTGCGCCCGCCGAGACAGGTCCAACTGGTGTTGGGCCTCTGCCAGACCCACGTCGTGGGTGTCCGACACCGGCTTCCTGGCCTTCGCGTAGGATGGCCGCCTCGAGTTCGAGGAACCCCCGGACCCATTACTGTGACGGGCCCGCTTCTCCGGCTCCCGGCGACCAATCCCCGAACTTGCGTCCGACTCGCAAATAATGGACTCGTCGTCGGAGTCCAACAACTCGCCCGCTAAGCTATAGATGCTAGCCGCAGACACCGCGCGGCTAGCCTCCGACGCCGATGCGCCCTCAGATTGGCCCTGAGAAGGGCCTTTGGGTGGGCCCTGAGAAGGGCCTTTGGGTTGGCCCTGAGAAGGGCCTTTGGGTTGGCCCTGAGAAGGGCCTTTGGGTTGGCCCTGAGAAGGGCCTTTGGGTTGGCCCTGAGAAGGGCCTTTGGGATGGCCCTGAGAAGGGCCTTTGGGTTGGCCCTGAGAAGGGCCTTTTTGTTTTAAAAATCGCCCGCAGGCATCCCGCAAAGAGTTAGACATTTCCGCAGGTTCGTAGTCAACAAGGCAAATATAAATACTACGAAAGCACAGTGCACTTTGGCCAACCCAGTCTGCCACTCCGTTACGGTGGTCAGAACTGGGTCGTTTCCAGGGGACGCGACGTGGACGCAAGCACTGTGGGGTGGTCCCCCGGGGAACCTAACCTAACCTAACCTAACCTAACCTAACCTAACCTAACCTAACCTAACCTTACCAGGACTACATAAAAGAAACCTAACCTAACCTTACCAGGACTACATAAACGAAAATTTTAGCAAAACGTTGATATTATTATCTTTAGTGTTATACACGTGTATTTCGTGCTGTTTTCAGTGGGGACAGACTAGAGTAGTGCTCCGCCTACTCCCTGACCATATTTCATTGACCTACCCCTGAAAAAAATTTTAGCAAATTTTTCCATTTTTTTTATAACTATTTATTTAATATCTAATCCAAATCAAAAGATTCTTTAGTTCTAATAATTTTTAATAGTTTCAGGCATACTTACCCTCCAACCCTGCGCTTTTGGTCACGTTCCGTGGTCCTGGGTTCAGATTGGGGGTTGTTTATCTAAATTTTTTGCCCCAAAAACTGGTTTTTGAGGGAAAACCCAAATGTTTTCTTCCCGACTATCTTTTTTTAGGGTTCCGTAGTCAACTAGGAACCCTTATAGTTTCGCCATGTCTGTCTGTCTGTCTGTCTGTCTGTCTGTCTGTCTGTCTGTCCGTCTGTCCGTCCTCGCTTAATCTCTGTGACCGTTAGCACTAGAAAGCTGAAATTTGGTACCAATATGTGTATCAATCACGCCGACAAACTGCTAAAATAAAAATTGGAAAAAAATGTTTTATTAGGGTAGCCCCCCTATATGTAAAGTGGGAAGTGATTTTTTTTTTAATTTTAACCCTAACGTGTGATATATTGTTGGAAAGGTATTTAAAAATGAATAGGGGTTTACTAAAATCATTTTTTGATAATGTCAATAATTTCGGAAATAATCGCTCCAAAAGTAAAAAACAAAGCGTCCCCCCCCCTCTAACTTTTGAACCATAAGTTTAGAAAATACGAAAAAAATCTGAAAAGTAGAACTTTATAAGGACTTTCTAGGAAAATTATTTTGAACTTGGATGGAAACACCAGATGGAAACTGCAGTTAACCAATATAATTTGGTCCCTGAATCGTATGAGCGCCTATACAATCCAGAGGTCAAGTTTCATTGGCCCGTATTTCAAACAAAAAAAGCATTATTACTACGGAACCCTACACTGAGCGTGGCCCGACACGCTCTTGGCCGGTTTTTTATCTATATATATATGTATTCGACTAGCCCGCGCGAAGCCCGTTGTCTGGACGTGCCGCACGTGCGGCTAGCTTGCAAAAATTTTTGCCCACTCGCAAAAAAAAACCTAACCTAACCTTACCAGGACTACATAAACGAAAATTTTAGCAAAACGTTGATTTTATTATCTTTAGTGTTATACACGTGTATTTCGTGCTGTTTTCAGTGGGGACAGACTAGAGTAGTGCTCCGCCTACTCCCTGACCATATTTCATTGACCTACCCCTGAAAAAAATTTTTGCAAATTTTTCCATTTTTTTTATAACTATTTATTTAATATCTAATCCAAATCAAAAGATTCTTTAGTTCTAATAATTTTTAATAGTTTCAGGCATACTTACCCTCCAACCCTGCGCTTTTGGTCACGTTCCGTGGTCCTGGGTTCAGATTGGGGGTTGTTTATCTAAATTTTTTGCTCCAAAAACTGGTTTTTGAGGGAAAACCCAAATGTTTTCTTCCCGACTATCTTTTTTTTATCTATTTATATATGTATTCGACTAGCCCGCGCGAAGCCCGTTGTCTGGACGTGCCGCACGTGCGGCTAGCTTGCAAAAATTTTTGCCCACTCGCAAAAAAAAACCTAACCTAACCTTACCAGGACTACATAAAAGAAACCTAACCTAACCTTACCTTACCAGGACTAAGATACTAAGAGAAGCAGTTCTCACCCCGGTCCATGTACAAGTCCTAACAGGGCACGGAGGATTCTCAGCGTACCTCCACCGCTTTCATCTCAAAGACAGTCCCTCGTGCGTCTGTGACCCCAGCTGCGATGAAACAATCTGGCACCTACTCTTCGAATGCCCAAGATTCAGTCACGACAGAATGGAGCTGGAAGTTAAAATCCAAATCCAGCTAAGCCAGTCTATACTCCACACAATCATGGAGAAACCGGCTACCAGAAAACCATTCTTGACATTTGCGAGCAAAGTCGCCAAAGTCGCAGCACAGGGTAACAAAACGGACGCAACCTTACGAAGTCGAAGCCGACTACCATCCAGGCAAACAGTCCCAAACACAAACACAGCAGCAACAACAGCAACTACAAATACAACACAAGACATGCCACACACACCACTCATCACAACACAAACAAGAACACAAGACAGAACCTGCACAACACTCACTACAACACAAGGCACACACGTGGACACCAGCGAACTGCCAGCACCAGCGGCAATAGCAGGAGCTAGCCTACATCCAGCCCTTAGCGCCATGCCCATCACGCAATTTCTGGCATGTGGAGGAGACGGAGTCCCAGGTCTCAGGCTGCGAGGAGTCGCTCTGTTCATGAACAGAGAGGTCGAAAAACTGGGCATTAGCTTCTGCGTAACCATAGGCATAAGCCGACCTGCGGCCCGTATCCCAATTTCACCAGGCCTTGCCGCCTTGATCAACGGAAGCACCACCAAAACGGGCATGAGAAGCAGCAAGTATACCGCCTTGCCTGAAGTGGAAATAGCCAATCACCGATGCCGTCTAGTGCGATTCAAAGGAAAAACGATCGCACTACTCGAGTGGCGAGAGGAAAATCCATTCGCCCAGGCAAGCTCGTTGCTTCAAAAGATCAGGGAGGCCGGAGAACACGCGGCATTTACTGCCCGCACCATAAGCGTGGACGCAATGGAGGTCGGAGGAGAGAGAGGGGACGTCGCAGATCGCTTTGGCTGCTTGAAAGCCTCGGAACGCCATGAGGTAGTCGTCTATGAGGACAGAGGGGAATCTCTTAGTTTTCTCAAAGCCCCCAGAGACCCAACAGCCAGCGCGAAAAGTTCCCCAACGAACCCGATCATACAAAGCGGATCTGAGAGGGCTCAGCGGAAGGCAGCCGCCGAAAAAACTGCAAGGGAGAAAGGCAAAACTACCAGCCCAGAAGACCAGGCCCGGTCGAGGAGTCGCCTAGAAGCCATAGGCACTTTCCTCAAAGCACTGCTCCCAAGCACCAGCCGCACATCACCAACGTCAAAACAAGAGGCAGCAGTAGCGCGGTTTTTCAGAAAATCGCCACCACAACCAGCACAACAGAAGCCTACACCGACGAGAGCCGACAAAGGGCAAGTCAGCCCGCCTGTCCTCGTAGTAAACTCGGGCATCACAGACCACGTGAAAAGCGCCTTTCTCGAGTACGTAGCAATCGTGAGAGCGACCCGAGAGGTCAATCTCATGACATGCAGGAAGATCCTGCAGACCTTCCAAAGAAACACAGAAGGACTGTTAGGGGTACTGCTCGAGGAGGCTGAGGCGGCCGTGTACGACAACGTCAAATCCCTAGTCATCAAAGGGGAAATGACGGGGTCGTACATGGCGGCCTACAGCGCGAGGAACGGTTTTGTGGCGCTGGACGAGGAGGAAACGGAGCGTGTAGGGAAACTAAAATTTAAATCACCTAATGACGACCCGATAGTGGTTACCGCCAAATGTACCAAGATCATGCTGGACGATAGGATCCTCGAAATGGCGCAATCCATCTTGGGGAACTCAGCATCGCAGGAAAGTTGGACGGTACCCAATATCAGGTGGGTAAATGGAGTTCCGGGCTGCGGCAAAACAACCTGGGTGGTCAAACACTTCGACGTGGAGAAGGACGTTGTAGCCACCACGACGACCGAAGCTGCCAAAGATCTTAGAGAGAAGCTTGCGCACCGCTTAGGGAACAAGGTAAAGACAAAGGTGCGCACTATGGCCTCAATCTTAGTAAACGGGTTCAAAAAGGAAGAGAAGTGCTACCGCCTAACGGTAGACGAGGCCCTTATGAACCACTTTGGGGCTATAGTTATGGCAGTAAAGTTGTCAGGAGCAAGCGAGGTTGTCCTCATCGGAGACATAAACCAGCTACCATTTTTGGACAGAGAGAACCTATTCGAATTAAGGTATACCCGTCCAAACCTGGTGGCTGGCATCACTCAGGAACTGCTCTGCACACACCGCAATCCTATGGATGTAGCCTTGGCACTGAGCGAGATATACTCCGGTATATACTCCTCCAAGACGTCGCTGTCGCAAGTTCATTCACTGAGCGTCAAAGGATACACAGGAGCGCAAATACCGAGCACCGCCCAAAACACCCTATTCCTGGTTCATACGCAAGAGGAGAAAGCTTCTCTTATTAGCCAGGGGTACGGGTCCGGCGTAGGGTCGCGCGTCCTAACCATCCACGAGGCTCAGGGTCTAACCTTCGAAAGCGTGATTATTATCAACACCAAGTCCAGGAGGCTCACAATCCACGATAGCGTATCTCACGCGGTAGTGGCGGTGTCGAGACACACAGTCAGTTGCGTCTATTATACCGACGACGCCGATGACGCCACGGGTCGGTTCGCAAAGAGAGCGATGGATGCGCCTACTAAAACGGTCGTCGATTACAACTTGAGGACGGCCATGCAGCATCGAGACGCAGCAGTTGTGGAAGCCCTGCTCAGGCTGGCGAAATCCCTGGTCAGAAAACCCACCCAAATTCTACCTTAGTGGTCCCCATCCCAACCCTAACCCTATAGAACCTTACGTCAATACTAACCAAACCCCAAACCCTAACAAAAAATATTATTAGCTTGTCTGTCTGTATCGTAACTTAGAGTAAACAAATTTTGTAAGCTGCATGGCAAAGTGGGTCTGTCATACTCACTTAAAAGCACTGCCGATGGTGGCGCTGCCCATCCGGTCGTTCGGTTCCCTAAAATATGGTTGAGCTGGACGGCGCGGATGGGGGAGTCATGTTCGTGAACGGACGCCGTCGATCGGTGCTGGTCGACTCACATTGCCATGCAGCTCTCGTTCCCCCGTGTGAAACCATAATATAAGCTAAATTAAGTAAAATGTGAAACAAAAAGTAGCAATTAATTAATATTTGTAATAAAAAAAAAAAAAAAAAAAAAATCTAACAAAAAAAAAAAAAAAAAAAACAAAAAAAAAAAAAAAAAGTGCATGTATATTTAGTAGTATATCCTACTAATATTATAAATGCGAAAGTTTGTGAGGATGGATGTATGGATGTTTGTTACTCTTTCACGCCAGAACGGCTGATCAGATTTGAATGAAATTTGGCACAGAGGTAGATTATAGTCTGGAATAACACATGGGCTTTATATTATCCCCATAATAGCTTAAGGTGATGAGCAGTATTGCATTATCCATAATCCTCAACTGTTTTACAGTTTGAAACTGAAAATACGATATAACGCAAGAAACATCGAGCGTGCTGTGCAATTTTTCACTTTAGGCGCCTGGTGCGAGCGTTGCAAATCCAAGAGAAAGCTGAAGTCCCTTACGTCATTTCAAATTTTCGGTATCGAAACACAATCGAACTGTCAACTGTCATTATATATTAAAGTAGAAGGTCTATTTCAAAAAATTTATCACTGGTGTACGTAGTCTAACGGTACAGAGAATTACCTGCAAACAAAGGTACGCAAGTTCAAATCACAGTCATTATCCACTTTTTGTGATTTTTTATAATGTTGAAAGATTTCCAAAAATGTTAAACATGTTCGCGAGTTCGATCCCCAATCGGTTTTCACTTTTTGTAAGTTCCAGGTATTTGTTTTTATTTTGATGCTTTATGATTTTCAAGTCAATTCAGAGTAGATTAATATAATCTACTTTTAATTGTAAATACAATATTATAAATCTCTAGACGAAGAGTTTCTGTATATTGAACATATTATTTAGAAATAAACATAAACATATGATTTTAAAACAAATATGATTAGGGTTTTAGTTTTTGTTTCATTGTAATTGGTGCTCTCTATCAAAAGATATACGAATTCAAAGTGTTTAAGAAGAACCTATCATCATTAGGAAACATACATGCAACGACATCTATTGCACTAAAACGGTACTAATTAGTAAATGTGTTCACAAGATAACTTTTAAATCGTCTTTTTCAAACAGTTACGATAACAAAAGGTACTCTTGATTAGTATAAATGACGCTGCTTTGAAAATCTACGTTGGGTTTTGTTTTTGGATGGTGGGAAATCATCAAATGACTCCTAACGCTCTGGGCATAGCGGTAGGGAATGTCCGACTTCTACTGACTAAAAACCACTCATGTTTCTTGGCCATAGCCCTTGCGGGCCCCTTCCATATTGCTGACATCTCTTTGAGGCGCGCGTAGAACACAAACGCGCCGTCGACACGGCCTGTCGTCGTAATAAGACGGGCGGACGACGAGCTAGCCCACTACTTACCGTCCACAGGCCCGCGCCTACGGTGGCCGGAAGCCATCACGTGGCCCCCGACGCCCAGAGCGTCTCCTGCTGCGGCTGGGGCGAGAGGGTCTCTCTCTCTCACATTACGCCACTTCCTTCGCTAGCATCACTGCTTCGCCGAAGGAGGCGACGGTGTCCCATTCCCTCTTGCCCCGCACCATGGCTTGAACCAAGGCCGGACGCGAGAGGTCGCCGCCGCCGATCGCCGAAAAGAGAACACGACGGGGCTCTACCCAATCGGGGCAGACCTCCGCGGTGTGCTCCACCGTGTCCTCCGGCTGATCCTTGCAATGGTGGCATCCGGGCGTTGCCTAATTTGGTGTTCCTCCCGAAACAATACTGTGTCCGGTGAGGACCTGATGCGCCAGACGGAAGGTGAGGGTGCCTCTCAAGCCACTCCTCCGAGTTACCACTACTGTGCCCTGCACGGGGTTGCCACAGTCGCTCTCTCCATGTTGCCATGAAATCACACCGGGGGGTCTGTCCGCCAAGCGGCAATATGCCGTGGCAGCGGAGTAACCCCCAGTGTAGCGCCTCCGCGCGCCATTCATGCAGGAAACTACATAGTCTAAGCCCTATAGCGGGTGTTTGCTTCCCATGCATTAAATTTTGGCAGTTTAACTTTGTCTTCGACAGATGGCAGTGTTCATTTGACACCATATTCTGAATTACGGTGTTAATATTTGTCGTGAATAGTCAACAAGTACAAATTCACCGGTACACAGTAAGAAAAACAGCTTTTTTTTTTTTTTTTTTTTTTATTATAAATGGGCTTGCTCTTGACTTCAATCTTGCCCTAAGGGCATAGATGATGTCGACGATGGAACGAGCTTACCCAGTAGAAGCCTGTTTACTCGCGACTTAAACAGATTAGGGCTATATGAACTCGGAAAAACCGACGCAGGCAGGGAATTCCACTCCTTGGCTGTGCGCATAATAAAGGACCCAGCAAAGCGCTTCGTTCGAATGTGTGGAATGTCGACTAGGTATCGGTGGTACCCTGCAGTACGTCTAGTCTCCCGATGGAAGAAGGGAGATGGTGGGATCAGCTCGTGGAGCTCTTGCGCACACTCCCCGAAGTACAGCCTGTAGAAGACCGACAGACATGCGACTTTGCGACGGTGGGCCAGACTATGTAGCTTGTTAACCAGCTTTTCGTCACCAATTAGCCTCCTGGCTCTGCGCTCTACAGAGTCAAGTGTGGCAAGCTGGTATTTGGCTGCTGTAAAAACTTTAAAATAAAAACCTAATTAAAATTAGATAAGACCCACGACGTAAATTTATTTGTTCAGTGCGGGAAATCGAATACAGGACATGCAGCGCCACAGTCAAACGCTGAGGCACTGCGCCAACCGTGCCGTCTTATCGCTGTGGCTTCCTCGGGCATTGCTGTAACTTTGCTTAACAATGGCCAGATTGCACTTTCCGTTTACAAATTGCCGCTGAATCTTACCCCAACTTGCAACATCACCAAAAATCTGCGACTGGCCATGGAACATATTATGTCTTTGCAAATAAGCTGCTTTAAACAGGAGAGAGTCGTCTGGAATTAGATGTAGATGCGAAAATTCCACTTTCCGAAGAGTTTTCCCATCCAGTGCCAAAAGAAGATGAACTTACCATGCACGGTTTTCCTAATTTGAGAGGTTAATATAAATAATGAAGAGTGGTTGTGTATGAGGGCTGTCACCAAAGAACAAGCCATTTGTTTGTACATTTTGAGAAATAAGTTAAGGTACGGTTACGGTTTTTAAGCCATCGTCGTCTCAACTCCATTTCATTTTGATTCAAGCCGCTGCCGCTCATAATGACAGCGCCCATAAGGACGCCTTTTGTAATCATTACCCACATCATCACAGTCATTTTGATAAAGCCGTCAGGTCTCACATATACAATAACATTACGCCTTAATCCCGAAAGAGTTAGGCAGTGGTGTACCTAATCGTAAACCCACATTTCGCCAGTAATGTTCAAGCGCCATGTATGTAATAGGGGGCGTTTGATTTCTATAGGTATAATATTGCCATCGACCGGGCACGAAAACCATGCTCCGTGGCTTCTACTGCGAAAACACTTTGCAATCAAACCCCGGACCTCATCATCAGTAGTTGCACCTGAGACCACTCGATCAACGAGACAGTCACACATCAAAATTTCCACGTGAACGAAGTCGCGGGCATCAGCTAGTATAAGATAAGTTAATTTAAGTGTCCGGAGAGGAGTACGATATTTATAATTAAGATAAAAACCCAGCAAACAAATTAATATGTATTAAACAAAGGCGCGGACCATCAAGTCTGCGGCAAAAATACTCATTATAAAAAAAAAAAAAAAAAAAAAAACCTTACCAGGACTACATAAACGAAAATTTTAGCAAAACGTTGATATTATTATCTTTAGTGTTATACACGTGTATTTCGTGCTGTTTTCAGTGGGGACAGACTAGAGTAGTGCTCCGCCTACTCCCTGACCATATTTCATTGACCTACCCCTGAAAAAAATTTTAGCAAATTTTTCCATTTTTTTTATAACTATTTATTTAATATCTAATCCAAATCAAAAGATTCTTTAGTTCTAATAATTTTTAATAGTTTCAGGCATACTTACCCTCCAACCCTGCGCTTTTGGTCACGTTCCGTGGTCCTGGGTTCAGATTGGGGGTTGTTTATCTAAATTTTTTGCCCCAAAAACTGGTTTTTGAGGGAAAACCCAAATGTTTTCTTCCCGACTATCTTTTTTTATCTATTTATATATGTATTCGACTAGCCCGCGCGAAGCCCGTTGTCTGGACGTGCCGCACGTGCGGCTAGCTTGCAAAAATTTTTGCCCACTCGCAAAAAAAAACCTAATCTAACCTTACCAGGACTACATAAAAGAAACCTAACCTAACCTAACCTTACCAGGACTACATAAACGAAAATTTTAGCAAAACGTTGATATTATTATCTTTAGTGTTATACACGTGTATTTCGTGCTGTTTTCAGTGGGGACAGACTAGAGTAGTGCTCCGCCTACTCCCTGACCATATTTCATTGACCTACCCCTGAAAAAATTTTTTGCAAATTTTTCCATTTTTTTTATAACTATTTATTTAATATCTAATCCAAATCAAAAGATTCTTTAGTTCTAATAATTTTTAATAGTTTCAGGCATACTTACCCTCCAACCCTGCGCTTTTGGTCACGTTCCGTGGTCCTGGGTTCAGATTGGGGGTTGTTTATCTAAATTTTTTGCCCCAAAAACTGGTTTTTGAGGGAAAACCCAAATGTTTTCTTTCCGACTATCTTTTTTTTATCTATTTATATATGTATTCGACTAGCCCGCGCGAAGCCCGTTGTCTGGACGTGCCGCACGTGCGGCTAGCTTGCAAAAATTTTTGCCCACTCGCAAAAAAAAAACCTAACCTAACCTTACCAGGACTACATAAAAGAAACCTAACCTAACCTAACCTTACCAGGACTACATAAACGAAAATTTTAGCAAAACGTTGATATTATTATCTTTAGTGTTATACACGTGTATTTCGTGCTGTTTTCAGTGGGGACAGACTAGAGTAGTCCTCCGCCTACTCCCTGACCATATTTCATTGAACTACCCCTGAAAAAAATTTTAGCAAATTTTTCCATTTTTTTTATAACTATTTATTTCATATCTAATCCAAATCAAAAGATTCTTTAGTTCTAATAATTTTTAATAGTTTCAGGCATACTTACCCTCCAACCCTGCGCTTTTGGTCACGTTCCGTGGTCCTGGGTTCAGATTGGGGGTTGTTTATCTAAATTTTTTGCCCCAAAAACTGGTTTTTGAGGGAAAACCCAAATGTTTTCTTCCCGACTATCTTTTTTTTATCTATTTATATATGTATTCGACTAGCCCGCGCGAAGCCCGTTGTCTGGACGTGCCGCACGTGCGGCTAGCTTGCAAAAATTTTTGCCCACTCGCAAAAAAAAACCTAACCTAACCTTACCAGGACTACATAAACGAAAATTTTAGCAAAACGTTGATATTATTATCTTTAGTGTTATACACGTGTATTTCGTGCTGTTTTCAGTGGGGACAGACTAGAGTAGTGCTCCGCCTACTCCCTGACCATATTTCATTGACCTACCCCTGAAAAAAAATTTAGCAAATTTTTCCATTTTTTTTATAACTATTTATTTAACCTTCAAGCAGGCGCGCGGTTGTTTGTGACGGGAGCGGTCGCGCGTAATCGAAAAGACCTATGGGATATTTTAGAGGAATAAAACAATAATTAATTAATAACTACGTTATTTTTTGTACTCGGAAGCATTATCTTTATGTTTAAACTCAAATTATACAAAAATAATTACTCAACAATAGAGAAAATCAATTTTTAAATCAAATAACCTAACTCCGACATTCTTTGGATTAAACAGCCATTTAGGAACTCAAAATCAATTAGTGTAAGTACTTAAGACTACTAAAAACAATAAAATATCAAAACTATAAATTTTTGTACAGGAACAGCTTCTTCATCAACCCACAGGAGAGGGGGGGCCCCTCCCGGACCCCTCACCCGGTTGTTATTTGATTTTTGACACTTTTTTTTACCATATGTATCACTCCCCGTATAACACCTGATTACTTCTGAAAGTGGCAAATTCTCCACATCTAAACCCGAGCTGCCCGATTTCTCGAAGGATTGAGTTTCCTCTGGAACGATGTAGTCGGATGTTTCTGAACCGGTCACTAAGCTTTGATTCAGTTTCTTTATGTTCTCTTTGTATAACCTTAATTATTGCACTTTGTGCTTGCGGTCGACGACTCAATTTATAAAAAAAAAACACTGTTACATGACAAAATTCAATAAAATTGGTTGACAGCCGAAGATGTAATAGACAGCGTTGAAAGTCGCGCGTAACCTTTTCGACGACAGGCGCGTGGCGTGCTTTCGACGCCTGCGCCGCCTCAAAAACAAAAGCCATTTATGGGGTGGAGAGAGCGCGGAGGGTGTAGGTAAACTATTTATTTCGCACACAGTTACAATATAAGAAGGTACTAAGGATTTGAAATGCATGTGATGAGTCATAATAAAATTATTAACTAAAATGTGTTTAGTGCGGTCTTTTCGACACCGCGCGCCTTCTTGAAGGTTAATATCTAATCCAAATCAAAAGATTCTTTAGTTCTAATAATTTTTAATAGTTTCAGGCATACTTACCCTCCAACCCTGCGCTTTTGGTCACGTTCCGTGGTCCTGGGTTCAGATTGGGGGTTGTTTATCTAAATTTTTTGCCCCAAAAACTGGTTTTTGAGGGAAAACCCAAATGTTTTCTTCCCGACTATCTTTTTTTTTTTAAACGGTTTTATTTAGCTCACCCCGTTTGTTTTTTTCTTGGATCAAATTTAGTAATTCAAATTTCACCCACTTCCAGTCAACCGATTAATCTGAAATTTTGTATACACATTGGATTTTGGTGACAATACAATTATGTTTATTCATTATCATTATAAATTCAAGATGGCCGCCGCTACAAAATGGCGGATAATTTATGTTTTATTAATCCCATCAATATGGGTATCAAATGAAAGGGCTCAACAAGTAGAATACAATATACTATAAAAAATTGAAATCCAAGATGGCGGCCGCTACAAAATGGCGGATAATTTATTTATGTTTTATTAATCCCATCAATATGGGTATCAAATGAAAGGGCTCAACAAGCAGAATACAATATACTATAAAAAATTGAAATCCAAGATGGCGGCCGCTACAAAATGGCGGATAACGTAGGTTTTATCAATCCCATCAATATGGGTATCAAATGAAAGGGCTCAACAAGCAGAATACAATCCTACTAATATTATAAATGCGAAAGTTTGTGAGGATGGATGGATGTTTGTTACTCTTTCACGCCAGAACGGCTGATCAGATCTGAATGAAATTTGGCACAGAGGTAGATTATAGTCTGGAATAACACATGGGCTATATATTATCCCCAAAATAACTTAAGGGGGTGAGCAGTATTGCATTATCCCTATTCCTCAACTGTTTTACAGCTTGATACTGGAAATAAGAAATAACGCAAGGGACATCGAGCGTGCTGTGCAATTTTTCACTTTAGGCGCTTGGTGCGAGCGTTGCAAATCCAAGAGAAAGCTGAAGTCCCTTACGGCATTTCAAATTTCCGGTATCGCCACAATCGAACTGTCAACTGTCATACTATATAATATTAAAATAGAAGGTCTATTTCAAACTATTTCTCAATGGTGTAGGTAGCCTAACGGTACAGAGACTTACCTGTAAACAAAGGTACGCAAGTTCAAATCACAGTCAGTATTATCCACTTTTTGTGATTTTTTATAATGTTGAAGGATTTCCAAAAATGTTAATCATGTTCGCGAGTTCGATCTCCAATCGGTTTTCACTTTTTGTAAGTTCCAGGTATTTGTTTTTATTTTGATGCTATATGGTTTTCAAATCAATTCAGAGTAGAGTAATGTAATCTACTTTTAATTTTAAATACAATATTATAAATCTGTAGACGTAGAGTTTCTGTCTATTGAACATATTATTTAGAAAAAAATAATGTTTTCTTTTATTGTACAATCATTTTTAGAATTTTTGTATGTAGTGTGTGTGTTTTGGATGTATTACTTTATTATTATAGTATTATCACGTGTACATTTTAAAACTAATATGATTAGGGTTTTAGTTTTTGTTTCATTGTAATAGGTGCTCTCTATCAAAAGATATACGAATTTAAAGTGTTTATGAAGAACTTATCATCGTTAGAAACATACATGTAACGACATCTATTGCACCATAAAGGTACTAATTAATAAATGTGTTCACAAGAAAACTTTTAAATCGTCTTTTTCAAACAGTTACGATAAAAAAAGGTACTCTTGATTAGTTTAAATGACGCTGCTTCGAAAATCTACATAGGGTTTTTTTTTGGAGGGTGGGAAATCATCAAATTACTCCTCCCGCTCTGGGCAGAGCGGTAGGGAATGTCAGACTTCTACTGACTAAAACCACCCATGTTCCTTCTTTGCCCTTTGTGCTGGGGCCGCAATATCTCTTTCGAACAGCCCGCAGCCCCGGCCCTTGCGGGCCCCTTCCGTATTGCTGACATCTCTTTGAGGCGCGCGTGGAACACGAACGCGCCGTTGACAAGGCCTGTCGTCGTCATAAGACGGGCGGACGGCGAGCTAGCCCATTACTCACCGTCCACAGGCCCGCGTCTACGGTGGCACGTGGCCCCCGACACCCGGAGCGCCTCCCGCGGCAGCTGGGACGAGAGGTTCTCTCCCTCTCACGTTCCACCACCTCCTTCGCTAGCATCACTGCTTCGCAGAAGGAGGCGACGGCGTCCCATTTCCTCTCGCCCCGCACCATGGCTTGAACCAGGGCCGGACGCGAGAGGTCGCCGCCGCCGATCGCCGCTAAGAGAACACGACGGGGCTCAACCCAAGCGGGGCAAGCCTCCGTGGTGTGCTCCACCGTGTCCTCCGGCTGATCCTTGCAATGGTAGCATCCGGGCGTTTCCTTCCGCCTGATTCGATGCAGGCCGAAACAACCGTGTCCGGTGAGGACCTGCGCCAGATGGAAGGTGAGGGCGCCGTGGCACCTCTCAAGCCAGTCCTCAAAAAGGGGACTTACCACCACTGTGCCCTGCACGGGGTTGCGACAGTCACTCTCTCCATATCGCTATGAAATCACACCGGGGCGGTCTGTCCGCCAAGCAGCAATATGCCGCGGCAGTGGAGTTACCCCCCAGTGTAGTGCCTCCGCGAGCCATTCATGCAGGAAACTACATAGCATAAGCCCGGTGGTGTGTGTTTGCATTGCATGCATTAAATTTTGGCAGTTTAACTTCGCCTTCGACAACTGGCAGTGTTCATTTGACACCATTTTCTGAATTGCGGTGTTAATATTTGTCGTGAACAGTCAACAAATACAAATTGACCGGTACACAGTAAGAAAACAGCTGTAAAACTTTAAAATAAAAACCTAATTAAAATTAGATAAGACCCACGACGTAAATCTATTTGTTCAGTGCGGGAATCGAATACAGGACATGCATGGCAGCGCCACAGTCAAACGCCGAGGCACTGCGCCAACTGTGCCGTCTTATCGCTGTGGCTTCCTCGGGCATTGCTGCAACTTTGCTAAACAAACGGCCAGATTGCACTTTCCGTTTACAAATTGCCGCTGAATCTTACCCCAACTTGCAACATCAGCAAAAATCTGCGATTGGCCATGGAACAGATGTCTTTGCAAATCAGCTGTTTTAAACAGGAGGGAGTCGCCTGGAATTAGATGTAGATGCGAAAATTCCACTTTCCGATGAGTTTTCCCATCCAGTGCCAACAGAAGATGAACTTACCATGCACGATTTTCCTAATTTGAGAGGTTAATATAAATGATTAAGAGTGGTTATGTAAGAGGGCTGTCACCAAAGAACAAGGCATTTGTTTGTACATTTTGAGAAATAAGTTAAGGTACGGTTACGGTTTTTAAGCCATCGTCGTCTCAACTCCATTTCATTTTGATTCAAGCCGCTGCCGCTCCTAATTACAGCGCCCATAAGGACGCCTTTTGTAATCATTACTCACATCATCACATTTTGATCAAGCCATCAAGGTCTCACATATAAAATAACATTACGCCTTAATCCCGAAAGAATTAGGCAGTGGTGTACCTAATCGTAAACCCACAGTAATGTTCAAGCGCCATGTCAGAGGGCGTTTGATGTCTATAGATATAATATTGCCATCGACCGGGCACGAAAACCACGCTCCGTGGCCTCTACTACGAAAACACTTTGCAATCAAACCCCGGACCTCGTCCTCAGTAGTTGCACTTGAGGCCACTCGATCAACGAGACAGTCACACATCAAAACCACGTGAACGAAGTCGCGGGCATCAGCTAGTATACTATAAAAATTTTAAATACAAGATGGCGGCCGCTACAAAATGGCGGATAACGTAGGTTTTATCGATCCCATCAATATGGGTATCAAATGAAAGTGCTCAACCAGTATAATACAATATCCTACTAATATTATAAATGCGAATGTTTGTGAGGATGGATGTATGGATGTTTGTTACTCTTTCACGCCAGAACGGCTGATCGGATCTGAATGAAATTTGGCACAGAGGTAGATTATAGTCCGGAATAACACATGGGCTATATATTATCCCCATAATAACTTAAGGGGGTGAGCAGTATTGCATTATCCATAATCCTCAACTGTTTTACAGCTTGATACTGGAAATACGAAATAACGCAAGGGACATCGAGCGTGCTGTGCAATTTTTCACTTTAGGAGCCTGGTGCGAGCGTTGCAAATCCAAGAGAAAGCTGAAGTCCCTTACGGCATTTCAAATTTCCGGTATAGAACCACAATCGAACTGTCAACTGTCATACTATATTAAAATAGAAGATCTATTTCAACCTAATTGTCACTGGTGTACGTAGTCTAACAGTAGTGAGGCTTACCTGTAAACAAAGGTACGCAAGTTCAAATCACAGTCAGTATCCACTTTTTGTGATCTATATAAATAAATAGAGAAGTCCTGACTGACTGACTGACTGATTGACTGACTGACTCATCAACGCCCAGCCCAAACCCTTGGACCTAGAAAGCTGAAATTTTGCACAGAGGTTCCCTTTATAATGTAGACAAGGAATAAGGAAGGATTTTTCGAAATTCAACCCCTAAGGGAGTTAAATAGGGGATGAAAGTTTGTATGGAAAATCGACATTTTCACGCGGGCGAAGCCGCTGGCAAAAGCTAGTTTTTTATAATGTTGAAGGATTTTCAAAAATGTTAAACAATGTTCGCGAGTTCAATCCCCAGTCGGTTTTCACTTTTTGTGAGTTCCAGGTATTTTATTTTTATTTTGATGCTATATGGTTTTCAAATCGTTTCATTGTAATCGGTGCTCTCTATCAAAAGATATACGAATTTAAACTGTTTAAGAAGAACTTATCATCGTTAAGAAACATACGTATGCAACGACATCTATTGCACCAAAACGGTACTAATTAATAAATGTGTTCACAAGATAACTTTTAAATCGTCTTTTTCAAACAGTTACGATACCAAAAATAACTCTTGATTAAATGACGCTGCTTTGAAAATCTACATAGGGTTTTTTTTTTTGGGGGTTGGGAACTCATCAAATTACTCCTCCCGCTCTGGGCAAAGCGGTAGGGAATGTCTGACTTCTACTGACTGAAACCACCCATGTTCCTTCTTTGCCCTTTGTGCTGGGGCCGCAATATCTCTTTCGAACAGCTTGCAGCCCCGGCCCTTGCGGGCCCCTTCCATGTTGCTGACATCTCTTTGAGGCGCGCGTGGAACACGAACGCGCCGTTGACACGGCCTGTCATCGTCATAAGACGGACGGACGGCGAGCTAGCCCATTACTCACCGTCCACAGGCCCGCGTCTACGGTGGCCGGAAGCCATCACGTGGCCCCCGACACCCGGAGCGCCTCCCGCGGCAGCTGGGACGAGAGGTTCTCTCCCTCTCATGTTCCACCACCTCCTTCGCTAGCATCACTGCTTCGTAGAAGGAAGCGACGGCGTCCCATTCCCTCTCGCCCCGCACCATGGCTTGAACCAGGGCCGGACGCGAGAGGTCGCCGCCGCCGATCGCCGCTAAGAGAACACGACGGGGCTCAACCTAAGCGGGGCTCCGCCCAAGCGGGGCAAGCCTCCACAGTGTGCTCCACCGTGTCCTCCGGCTGATCCTTGCAATGGTAGCATCCGGGCGTTTCCTTCCGCCTGATTCGGTGCAGGTACCTCCCGAAACAACCATGTCCGGTGAGGACCTGCGCCAGATGGAAGGTGAGGGCGCCGTGGCACCTCTCAAGCCAGTCCTCAAAGAGGGGACTTACCACCACTGTGCCCTGCACGTGGTTGCGACAGTCACTCTCTCCATGTCGCCATGAAATCACACCGGGGCGGTCTGTCCGCCAAGCGGCAATATGCCGCGGCAGTGGAATTACCCCCCAGTGTAGTGACTCCGCGCGCCATTCATGCAGGAAACTACATAGCCTAAGCCCTGTAGTGTGTGTTTGCTTACCATGCATGAAATTTTGGCAGTTTAACTTCGTCTTCGACAGATGGCAGTGTTCATTTGACACCATTTTCTGAATTGCGGTGTTAATATTTGTCGTGAACAGTCAACAAATGCAAATTGACCGGTACACAGTAAGAAAAACAGCTGTAAAAACTTTAAACTAAAAACCTAATTAAAGTTAGATAAGACCCACGGCGTAAATCTATTTGTTCAGAGCGGGAATCGAATACAGGACATGCAGCGCCACAGTCAAACGCCGAGGCACTATGCCAACCGTGCCGTCTTATAGCTGTGGCTTCCTCGGGCATTGCTGCAACTTTGCTTAACAAACGGCCAGATTGCACTTTCCGTTTACAAATTGCCGCTGAATCTTACCCCAACTTGCAACATCACCAAAAATCTGCGACTGGCCATGGAACAGATGTCTTTGCAAATAAGCTGCTTTAAACAGGAGACAGTCGCCTGGAATTAGATGTAGATGCGAAAATTCCACTTTCCGATGAGTTTTCCCATCCAGTGCCAACAGAAGATGAACTTACCATGCACGATTTTCCTAATTTGAGAGGTTAATATACATGATTAAGTGTGGTTGTGTAAGAGGGCCGTCACCAAAGAACAAGGCATTTGTTTGTACATTTTGAGAAATAAATTAAGGTACGGTTACGGTTTTTAAGCCATCGTCGTCTCAACTCCATTTCATTTTGATTCAAGTCGCTGCCGCTCATAATTACAGCGCCCATAAGGACGCCTTTTGTAATCATTACTCACATCATAACATTTTGATCAAGCCGTCAGTCGGTCTCACATATAAAATAACATTACGCCTTAATCCCGAAAGAGTTAGGCAGTGGTGTAGGTACCTAATCGTAAACCCACATTTCGCCAATAATGCATGTTCAAGCGCCATGTAATATAGGCGTTTGATGTCTATAGATAATAATATCGCCATTGACGGGCACGAAAACCACGCTCCGTGGCCTCTACTACGAAAACACTTTGCAATCAAACCCCGGACCTCATCCTCAGTAGTTGCACTTGAGGTCACTCGATCAACGAGACAGTCTCACATCAAAATTTCCACGTGAACGAAGTCGCGGGCATCAGCTAGTACTATATAAAATTAAAATCCAAGATGGCGGCCCCTTTAAACAGAATGCGAAATAAAAACTAAAAACTAGAAAATAAAAAATAGGTAAAAAAACTTTTTAAGTTAAACGGTTTTATGTTAAACATACATTGCAATGTTTAAGATAAATGTACTAAAAACCAAAAAATAATAAAATAGAAAACCGTGGGGCACGTCAATTGTCTACAATCGTTGATTAAAATCATAATAATAATAATTAAGTCGATAATTTGTAGACAATTGACGTGCCCCACGGTTTTCTATTTTATTATTTTTTGGTTTTTAGTACATTTATCTTAAACATTGCAATGTATGTTTAACATAAAACCGTTTAACTTAAAAAGTTTTTTTACCTATTTTTTTTATCTATTTATATATGTATTCGACTAGCCCGCGCGAAGCCCGTTGTCTGGACGTGCCGCACGTGCGGCTAGCTTGCAAAAATTTTTGCCCACTCGCAAAAAAAAACCTAACCTAACCTTACCAGGACTACATAAAAGAAACCTAACCTAACCTAACCTTACCAGGACTACATAAACGAAAATTTTAGCAAAACGTTGATATTATTATCTTTAGTGTTATACAAGTGTATTTCGTGCTGTTTTCAGTGGGGACAGACTAGAGTAGTGCTCCGCCTACTCCCTGATCATATTTCATTGACCTACCCCTGAAAAAAATTTTAGCAAATTTTTCCATTTTTTTTATAACTATTTATTTAATATCTAATCCAAATCAAAAGATTCTTTAGTTATAATAATTTTTAATAGTTTCAGGCATACTTACCCTCCAACCCTGCGCTTTTGGTCACGTTCCGTGGTCCTGGGTTCAGATTGAGGGTTGTTTATCTAAATTTTTTGCCCCAAAAACTGGTTTTTGAGGGAAAACCCAAATGTTTTCTTCCCGACTATCTTTTTTTTATCTATTTATATATGTATTCGACTAGCCCGCGCGAAGCCCGTTGTCTGGACGTGCCGCACGTGCGGCTAGCTTGCAAAAATTTTTGCCCACTCGCAAAAAAAAAACCTAACCTAACCTTACCAGGACTACATAAAAGAAACCTAACCTAACCTAACCTTACCAGGACTACATAAACGAAAATTTTAGCAAAACGTTGATATTTATTATCTTTAGTGTTATACACGTGTATTTCGTGCTGTTTTCAGTGGGGACAGACTAGAGTAGTGCACCGCCTACTCCCTGACCATATTTCATTGACCTACCCCTGAAAAAAATTTTTGCAAATTTTTCCATTTTTTTTATAACTATTTATTTAATATCTAATCCAAATCAAAAGATTCTTTAGTTCTAATAATTTTTAATAGTTTCAGGCATACTTACCCTCCAACCCTGCGCTTTTGGTCACGTTCCGTGGTCCTGGGTTCAGATTGGGGGTTGTTTATCTAAATTTTTTGCCCCAAAAACTGGTTTTTGAGGGAAAACCCAAATGTTTTCTTCCCGACTATCTTTTTTTTATCTATTTATATATGTATTCGACTAGCCCGCGCGAAGCCCGTTGTCTGGACGTGCCGCACGTGCGGCTAGCTTGCAAAAATTTTTGCCCACTCGCAAAAAAAAACCTAACCTAACCTTACCAGGACTACATAAAAGAAACCTAACCTTACCAGGACTACGTAAACGAAAATTTTAGCAAAACGTTGATATTATTATCTTTAGTGTTATACACGTGTATTTCGTGCTGTTTTCAGTGGGGACAGACTAGAGTAGTGCTCCGCCTACTCCCTGACCATATTTCATTGACCTACCCCTGAAAAAAATTTTAGCAAATTTTTCCATTTTTTTTATAACTATTTATTTAATATCTAATCCAAATCAAAAGATTCTTTAGTTCTAATAATTTTTAATAGTTTCAGGCATACTTACCCTCCAACCCTGCGCTTTTGGTCACGTTCCGTGGTCCTGGGTTCAGATTGGGGGTTGTTTATCTAAATTTTTTGCCCCAAAAACTGGTTTTTGAGGGAAAACCCAAATGTTTTCTTCCCGACTATCTTTTTTTATCTATTTATATATGTATTCGACTAGCCCGCGCGAAGCCCGTTGTCTGGACGTGCCGCACGTGCGGCTAGCTTGCAAAAATTTTTGCCCACTCGCAAAAAAAAACCTAACCTAACCTTACCAGGACTACATAAACGAAAATTTTAGCAAAACGTTGATATTATTATCTTTAGTGTTATACACGTGTATTTCGTGCTGTTTTCAGTGGGGACAGACTAGAGTAGTGCTCCGCCTACTCCCTGACCATATTTCATTGACCTACCCCTGAAAAAAATTTTAGCAAATTTTTCCATTTTTTTTATAACTATTTATTTAATATCTAATCCAAATCAAAAGATTCTTTAGTTCTAATAATTTTTAATAGTTTCCGGCATACTTACCCTCCAACCCTGCGCTTTTGGTCACGTTCCGTGGTCCTGGGTTCAGATTGGGGGTTGTTTATCTAAATTTTTTGCCCCAAAAACTGGTTTTTGAGGGAAAACCCAAATGTTTTCTTCCCGACTATCTTTTTTTATCTATTTATATATGTATTCGACTAGCCCGCGCGAAGCCCGTTGTCTGGACGTGCCGCACGTGCGGCTAGCTTGCAAAAATTTTTGCCCACTCGCAAAAAAAAACCTAACCTAACCTTACCAGGACTACATAAACGAAAATTTTAGCAAAACGTTGATATTATTATCTTTAGTGTTATACACGTGTATTTCGTGCTGTTTTCAGTGGGGACAGACTAGAGTAGTGGTCCGCCTACTCCCTGACCATATTTCATTGACCTACCCCTGAAAAAAATTTTAGCAAATTTTTCCATTTTTTTTATAACTATTTATTTAATATCTAATCCAAATCAAAAGATTCTTTAGTTCTAATAATTTTTAATAGTTTCAGGCATACTTACCCTCCAACCCTGCGCTTTTGGTCACGTTCCGTGGTCCTGGGTTCAGATTGGGGGTTGTTTATCTAAATTTTTTGCCCCAAAAACTGGTTTTTGAGGGAAAACCCAAATGTTTTCTTCCCGACTATCTTTTTTTATCTATTTATATATGTATTCGACTAGCCCGCGCGAAGCCCGTTGTCTGGACGTGCCGCACGTGCGGCTAGCTTGCAAAAATTTTTGCCCACTCGCAAAAAAAAACCTAACCTAACCTTACCAGGACTACATAAACGAAAATTTTAGCAAAACGTTGATATTATTATCTTTAGTGTTATACACGTGTATTTCGTGCTGTTTTCAGTGGGGACAGACTAGAGTAGTGCTCCGCCTACTCCCTGACCATATTTCATTGACCTACCCCTGAAAAAATTTTTTGCAAATTTTTCCATTTTTTTTATAACTATTTATTTAATATCTAATCCAAATCAAAAGATTCTTTAGTTCTAATAATTTTTAATAGTTTCAGGCATACTTACCCTCCAACCCTGCGCTTTTGGTCACGTTCCGTGGTCCTGGGTTCAGATTGGGGGTTGTTTATCTAAATTTTTTGCCCCAAAAACTGGTTTTTGAGGGAAAACCCAAATGTTTTCTTCCCGACTATCTTTTTTTTATCTATTTATATATGTATTCGACTAGCCCGCGCGAAGCCCGTTGTCTGGACGTGCCGCACGTGCGGCTAGCTTGCAAAAATTTTTGCCCACTCGCAAAAAAAAAACCTAACCTAACCTTACCAGGACTACATAAAAGAAACCTAACCTAACCTAACCTTACCAGGACTACATAAACGAAAATTTTAGCAAAACGTTGATATTATTATCTTTAGTGTTATACACGTGTATTTCGTGCTGTTTTCAGTGGGGACAGACTAGAGTAGTGCTCCGCCTACTCCCTGACCATATTTCATTGACCTGCCCCTGAAAAAAATTTTAGCAAATTTTTCCATTTTTTTTATAACTATTTATTTAATATCTAATCCAAATCAAAAGATTCTTTAGTTCTAATAATTTTTAATAGTTTCAGGCATACTTACCCTCCAACCCTGCGCTTTTGGTCACGTTCCGTGGTCCTGGGTTCAGATTGGGGGTTGTTTATCTAAATTTTTTGCCCCAAAAACTGGTTTTTGAGGGAAAACCCAAATGTTTTCTTCCCGACTATCTTTTTTTTATCTATTTATATATGTATTCGACTAGCCCGCGCGAAGCCCGTTGTCTGGACGTGCCGCACGTGTGGCTAGCTTGCAAAAATTTTTGCCCACTCGCAAAAAAAAAACCTAACCTAACCTTACCAGGACTACATAAAAGAAACCTAACCTAACCTAACCTTACCAGGACTACATAAACGAAAATTTTAGCAAAACGTTGATATTATTATCTTTAGTGTTATACACGTGTATTTCGTGCTGTTTTCAGTGGGGACAGACTAGAGTAGTGCTCCGCCTACTCCCTGACCATATTTCATTGACCTGCCCCTGAAAAAAATTTTAGCAAATTTTTCCATTTTTTTTATAACTATTTATTTAATATCTAATCCAAATCAAAAGATTCTTTAGTTCTAATAATTTTTAATAGTTTCAGGCATACTTACCCTCCAACCCTGCGCTTTTGGTCACGTTCCGTGGTCCTGGGTTCAGATTGGGGGTTGTTTATCTAAATTTTTTGCCCCAAAAACTGGTTTTTGAGGGAAAACCCAAATGTTTTCTTCCCGACTATCTTTTTTTTATCTATTTATATATGTATTCGACTAGCCCGCGCGAAGCCCGTTGTCTGGACGTGCCGCACGTGCGGCTAGCTTGCAAAAATTTTTGCCCACTCGCAAAAAAAAACCTAAACTAACCTTACCAGGACTACATAAAAGAAACCTAACCTAACCTAACCTTACCAGGACTACATAAACGAAAATTTTAGCAAAACGTTGATATTATTATCTTTAGTGTTATACACGTGATTTCGTGCTGTTTTCAGTGGGGACAGACTAGAGTAGTGCTCCGCCTACTCCCTGACCATATTTCATTGACCTACCCCTGAAAAAAATTTTTGCAAATTTTTCCATTTTTTTATAACTATTTATTTAATATCTAATCCAAATCAAAAGATTCTTTAGTTCTAATAATTTTTAATAGTTTCAGGCATACTTACCCTCCAACCCTGCGCTTTTGGTCACGTTCCGTGGTCCTGGGTTCAGATTGGGGGTTGTTTATCTAAATTTTTTGCCCCAAAAACTGGTTTTTGAGGGAAAACCCAAATGTTTTCTTCCCGACTATCTTTTTTTTATCTATTTATATATGTATTCGACTAGCCCGCGCGAAGCCCGTTGTCTGGACGTGCCGCACGTGCGGCTAGCTTGCAAAAATTTTTGCCCACTCGCAAAAAAAAACCTAACCTAACCTTACCAGGACTACATAAAAGAAACCTAACCTAACCTAACCTTACCAGGACTACATAAACGAAAATTTTAGCAAAACGTTGATATTATTATCTTTAATAATAATAATAATCATTTTATTGCAGGCTACAATGGCCCATAGATATATACCTTATAAACTAACACATATAAATTAAATACAAAAACTCTTGTCCTACTAATATTATAAATGCGAAAGTTTGTGAGGATGGATGTTTGTTACTCTATCACGCCAGAACGGCTGAACCGATCTGAATGAAATTTGGCACAGAGATAGATTATAATCTGGAATAACACATGGGCTATATATTAGCGCTATAATAACTTAGGGGGGTGAGCAATATTGCATTATGAGCATATTTTTCAACTGTTTGACAGCTAACTTCTGTCATATTATGAATTAAAAGCGAACGGCTATTTCAATCATTTTGACACAGATGATAGTAGCCTAACGGTTCGGCGACCTACCTGTAAGCAAAGGTATGCAAGTTCAAATCTTAGTCGGTGCCTTCTTTTTGTGTTTTTTTTAATAATGCTGTAAGATTTCCAAAACTGTTAAACATGTTCGCGAGTTCGATCCCCAATCGGTTTTCACTTTTTGGCATTTTTAGGTATTTGTTTTTATATGTATTTAGTACTAGATTACGTGGCCTCGGCGCAAGCGCAAAGAAGGAACATGGGTTCGGTTTTTAGTCAGTAGAAGTCTGACACTCCCCTTCGCTCTGCCCAAGAGCCCCCGCTCTGGCTCTCGGGTCATTCGATGATTTTCCACCCACCAAAAAAAAAAAAAAAGAAAAAAAAAGGTATTTGTTTTTATTTTGATGCTTTATGATTTTAAATTAATTACAAAAACAACATAAAGTAATAATAAATCTAAATACATAATAATAAATGTGTAGACGTAGAGTTTCTGTACCTACATTGAACATTTTATTTAGAAAAAAAAAATGTTTTCTATTGGCGTGTTCATTCGTTTTAGAATTTTTTGTCTGTAATCTATTGGGAGGCCTTCCAACGCAACGTCTTGCGGTTTGCAGTCGTCACTCCACAACTTTTCGGCCTATCGGCCATCCGTTCTGCGAGAAATGTGCCCATTGCCACTTAAGTCTTGCGATTCTTCGGGCTCAGTCGGTAACCTTGGTTCTTATGCGGATGTCTTCATTTCTGATTCTATCACGCAAGGAAACTCAGAGCATAGCCCTCTCCATTGCCCTTTGGGTGAATTGAGATTTCTGATGAGGCCCATTGTGAGTGACCACTTTTCGGTCCCATATCTAATCACTGGCAACACACACTGGTCATAGACTTTCGTCTTGAGACATTGTGGTAAGTTGGACGAGAAGATACCGCGCAACTTCCCGAACGCTGCCCAGCCGAGTAGGATTCGTCGAGCATTGTACTGAGTTCCTCCATGGTCCCAGCCATAACAACTATGACGTCGGCAAACCGAAGGTGAGTGATGCACTCGCCATTGAAGTTGATTTCAAGTCCTCTTCAATCCTGAAATTCTCAAGTGCAGTTTCGGAGATATGACGTCTCCCTGTACCTATTTATTATAGTATCAGGTGTAAATTATAAAGCCAATTTAATAAGGGTTTTAGTTTTCATTGTTATCGGTGTTCTCTATCAAAAAATATGATTTAAAAAAGATGAACTTATCGTCGTAACGAAAGATACATACATGCAACGACATAATTCACACCAAATTGGTACTAATTAATAAATGTGTTCACAAGATAACTTTTAAATCGATTTTTTCAAAAAGTTATGGTAGCTAAGGTACTCTTATAGTCTAAATGACGCTGCTTTGACAATCTAAATAGCCTATAATATAAACCTTAAAGTGTGTTCGCTTTTTATGCATTTGATTTTGACTTCGTCTTCGATCAAACGAACCAAATCAAACTTCGAATCAAATTTTGGATTTTCTGAATCAAAAATTTACGAATACACACAGTACGAAAACGAAAAAAATAAGACAAGTCGCGCCACAATCAATCGCCCAGCCATGCCACTTCGCCAACCGTACCGTCATGTTACTGTGGCTGTGGGTTCCTCGGGCATTGCTGATAGCCTGATGAATGTGAAATTTTTCACATTCCGTTTCCAAATTTCCGCTGAATCTTGCCCCAAATTGCAACATCACCAAAAACTGCGTCTTTGCAAATAAACTGATAAAACAGGAGAGAGCCGTCTTGAATCGGACGCAGATGGGCCAATTCTATTTTCCGAATATTTTTTTCCTCCAGTACCAACAGTAATAATATGGGACGAGTGCACAATATCGCACCAGCATGCATTAGAGGCGTTAAACCGCAGCTTGCAGGACACACGCGGCAACCACGCGCTGATGAACAGCGTTGTTGTGTTGTTCACAGGCGACTGTAGGCAGACCCTGCCAGTCATTGCGTGGGGCACACCGGTGGATGAAATAAACACAATCATGTCTCAAGGCGTCGTCGTTGTGGACCAGGATCAAAAATCTGCGTCTTATGTAAACTGATTTACTGTGCAACGACCACGAAGCAGGCGTCTTTGCAAATAAACTGATTCAAATAGGAGAGAATCGTCTGGAATCTGGAGACAGATGGTAATATTCTATTTTCTAAAGATTTTTTTCACCCAGTGCCAACAGAGGATGAACTTATTATGCACGTTTTACCTATTTTTGAGGTTAATATAGGTAAATAAAATAAGAATAGTGATTTTTAGTGAGGGCAGGTGCTGTCACAAAGGAACGTGCGGATGATCACAATAAAAGAACTTAGGCAAGATTTGGCAGTTCAAAAGTATGCACATCCATAGACATGGCCGTGCCTGTAATTCCGAAAAGGTTAGGTAGTGGTGTACCTAATCGTACCCCGTTATTTCGCAGTGATCTTGAAGCGCCATGTAAACGGGGAAGCTTGACGTATATACATTGACTAGCTGATGCCCGCGACTTCGTTCACGTGGAAAATGTGTGTCTGTCTCGTTGATCGAGTGGCCCTAAGCGCGACTACTGAGCTTGAAGTCCGGGATTTGATTCCCGATACGGGCAAAGGGTTTTCTCAGTAGAGGCCACGGAGTCTCGTTATGTGCCCGGTTGATGGCAATAGCCCATATTACATCAATGTATATACGTCAAGCTTCCCCGTTTACATGGCGCTTCAAGATCACTGCGAAATAACGGGGTACGATTAGGTACACCACTACCTAACCTTTTCGGAATTACAGGCACGGCCATGTCTATGGATGTGCATACTTTTGAACTGCCAAATCTTGCCTAAGTTCTTTTATTGTGATCATCCGCACGTTCCTTTGTGACAGCACCTGCCCTCACTAAAAATCACTATTCTTATTTTATTTACCTATATTAACCTCAAAAATAGGTAAAACGTGCATAATAAGTTCATCCTCTGTTGGCACTGGGTGAAAAAAATCTTTAGAAAATAGAATATTACCATCTGTCTCCAGATTCCAGACGATTCTCTCCTATTTGAATCAGTTTATTTGCAAAGACGCCTGCTTCGTGGTCGTTGCACAGTA
Source organism: Diarsia mendica (assembly GCA_949316265.1). Classification (NCBI taxonomy): domain Eukaryota; kingdom Metazoa; phylum Arthropoda; class Insecta; order Lepidoptera; family Noctuidae; genus Diarsia; species Diarsia mendica. The sequence continues at coordinate 28,886,148 of OX438887.1, read as the reverse complement.
AATCAGTTTACATAAGACGCAGATTTTTGATCCTGGTCCACAACGACGACGCCTTGAGACATGATTGTGTTTATTTCATCCACCGGTGTGCCCCACGCAATGACTGGCAGGGTCTGCCTACAGTCGCCTGTGAACAACACAACAACGCTGTTCATCAGCGCGTGGTTGCCGCGTGTGTCCTGCAAGCTGCGGTTTAACGCCTCTAATGCATGCTGGTGCGATATTGTGCACTCGTCCCATATTATTACTGTTGGTACTGGAGGAAAAAAATATTCGGAAAATAGAATTGGCCCATCTGCGTCCGATTCAAGACGGCTCTCTCCTGTTTTATCAGTTTATTTGCAAAGACGCAGTTTTTGGTGATGTTGCAATTTGGGGCAAGATTCAGCGGAAATTTGGAAACGGAATGTGAAAAATTTCACATTCATCAGGCTATCAGCAATGCCCGAGGAACCCACAGCCACAGTAACATGACGGTACGGTTGGCGAAGTGGCATGGCTGGGCGATTGATTGTGGCGCGACTTGTCTTATTTTTTTCGTTTTCGTACTGTGTGTATTCGTAAATTTTTGATTCAGAAAATCCAAAATTTGATTCGAAGTTTGATTTGGTTCGTTTGATCGAAGACGAAGTCAAAATCAAATGCATAAAAAGCGAACACACTTTAAGGTTTATATTATAGGCTATTTAGATTGTCAAAGCAGCGTCATTTAGACTATAAGAGTACCTTAGCTACCATAACTTTTTGAAAAAATCGATTTAAAAGTTATCTTGTGAACACATTTATTAATTAGTACCAATTTGGTGTGAATTATGTCGTTGCATGTATGTATCTTTCGTTACGACGATAAGTTCATCTTTTTTAAATCATATTTTTTGATAGAGAACACCGATAACAATGAAAACTAAAACCCTTATTAAATTGGCTTTATAATTTACACCTGATACTATAATAAATAGGTACAGGGAGACGTCATATCTCCGAAACTGCACTTGAGAATTTCAGGATTGAAGAGGACTTGAAATCAACTTCAATGGCGAGTGCATCACTCACCTTCGGTTTGCCGACGTCATAGTTGTTATGGCTGGGACCATGGAGGAACTCAGTACAATGCTCGACGAATCCTACTCGGCTGGGCAGCGTTCGGGAAGTTGCGCGGTATCTTCTCGTCCAACTTACCACAATGTCTCAAGACGAAAGTATATGACCAGTGTGTGTTGCCAGTGATTAGATATGGGACCGAAAAGTGGTCACTCACAATGGGCCTCATCAGAAATCTCAATTCACCCAAAGGGCAATGGAGAGGGCTATGCTCTGAGTTTCCTTGCGTGATAGAATCAGAAATGAAGACATCCGCATAAGAACCAAGGTTACCGACTGAGCCCGAAGAATCGCAAGACTTAAGTGGCAATGGGCACATTTCTCGCAGAACGGATGGCCGATAGGCCGAAAAGTTGTGGAGTGACGACTGCAAACCGCAAGACGTTGCGTTGGAAGGCCTCCCAATAGATTACAGACAAAAAATTCTAAAACGAATGAACACGCCAATAGAAAACATTTTTTTTTTCTAAATAAAATGTTCAATGTAGGTACAGAAACTCTACGTCTACACATTTATTATTATGTATTTAGATTTATTATTACTTTATGTTGTTTTTGTAATTAATTTAAAATCATAAAGCATCAAAATAAAAACAAATACCTTTTTTTTTCTTTTTTTTTTTTTTTTGGTGGGTGGAAAATCATCGAATGACCCCCCCCGCTCTTGGGCAGAGCGAAGGGGAGTGTCAGACTTCTACTGACTAAAAACCGAACCCATGTTCCTTCTTTGCGCTTGCGCCGAGGCCACGTAATCTAGTACTAAATACATATAAAAACAAATACCTAAAAATGCCAAAAAGTGAAAACCGATTGGGGATCGAACTCGCGAACATGTTTAACAGTTTTGGAAATCTTACAGCATTATTAAAAAAAACACAAAAAGAAGGCACCGACTAAGATTTGAACTTGCATACCTTTGCTTACAGGTAGGTCGCCGAACCGTTAGGCTACTATCATCTGTGTCAAAATGATTGAAATAGCCGTTCGCTTTTAATTCATAATATGACAGAAGTTAGCTGTCAAACAGTTGAAAAATATGCTCATAATGCAATATTGCTCACCCCCCTAAGTTATTATAGCGCTAATATATAGCCCATGTGTTATTCCAGATTATAATCTATCTCTGTGCCAAATTTCATTCAGATCGGTTCAGCCGTTCTGGCGTGATAGAGTAACAAACATCCATCCTCACAAACTTTCGCATTTATAATATTAGTAGGATGTAATATGGGCTATTGCCATCAACCGGGCACATAACGAGACTCCGTGGCCTCTACTGAGAAAACCCTTTGCCCGTATCGGGAATCAAATCCCGGACTTCAAGCTCAGTAGTCGCGCTTAGGGCCACTCGATCAACGAGACAGACACACATTTTCCACGTGAACGAAGTCGCGGGCATCAGCTAGTATTAAATAAATAGTTATAAAAAAATGTAAAAATTTGCTAAAATTTTTTTCAGGGGTAGGTCAATGAAATATGGTCAGGGAGTAGGCGGAGCACTACTCTAGTCTGTCCCCACTGAAAACAGCACGTAATACACGTGTATAACACTAAAGATCTCAGACTCAGTCTCGCTTGCACCGCGTTTCGATGCGGACGCGCCTGCATATTAATATTCAATAAATCGCTTAGCGCGGCGCAAGCCGTCGCTCGTAATTGTTTCGCTATGAGTGAACAACTTGTGGTGAACGAGCTGCTGGCGTTTCTGCAGCAGAAACTGGACGTGATGGACGAGGTGTCCGCTGTTCAGATCTGCGCGACAAACTTCAGCGAGGAAGACATAGCTGCCGCCAAGCTGTTGCTGTATACTGCGCTGAATAAGCGCGAGCAAATGGTGTCCCGCCGCCGTGACGGGACCAAGAGAAGCCTGCAAGATATTATCACGCTGTTTAAGGAGACCGACCCAGACGACGTGCCGACGTTCGTTGTGAAGGAGCTAAACAAGCTTCCTCCCGTGACCTTCGACCATGTCGATGTTACGAGCCTACTCAAGGATATTGTCTCCCTGAAGGCCAGTCTTGCGGATGTGCTAGCAAAACTGGATGCATCCCAGGTCATAGTTACCGATTTGCGAAAGGAAGTTGGTGAATTGCGCAACAGCGTGGCCGAATCTAGGTCAGCAGTCGATGTGCCTAACGTTGACACGAACCTCGGAGCCGGCCTCGATAAATCATCGTCGAATTCTGCGTCAGCAGTTTCAACGCCGGCGCATAAGTCGATTGCTGAGCTTGCTGAAAATTCCGCCCGCGCGCCCCGCATCGCCGCGGCGGCTCCTACGCCCTGCGCGGTCCGAACTCAACGAAAAGATTACGCCAGCGTCACCGCTAGCCTTAGTGACGCTTCCAGTAAAAAGCCTGTGCCTGAAAAGGCACCGTCTAAGACTGATAATGATGGAGGATTCGTGACGGTACAGCGAAGGAAGCGCCGTTCGCGAATATCCAAGAACCTCTGCGGCAAGGCTCCTGTGAACCCTGAAGTGAGCCTGCGTGCCGCCAAACCGAATACACCGGTGTACATTTCCCGCTTGCACTACACCACTGAAGCGGAAAACATCGTGGAGTACGTGCGCCAAAAGATAAGGTACACACCGAGGGTGCATTTACTGGAGTCGCGCCGTAATGTTAACTTCAAGGCGTTCGTGGTGCGAGTACCGAATTGTTATCTGCCCCAGGTGATGAAGGAAGACTTTTGGCCTCAGGACGTGGTGTTCCGTCGCTTCCGCGGACAAATTCCACTGGACAGCCAGCACAAGTGATGTGGTTACAAGTGAAGTGCTACTAACATAGTCTTAAGTTTTATTTATTAACTAGCTGATGCCCGCGACTTCGTTCACGTGGAAAATGTGTGTCTGTCTCGTTGATCGAGTGGCCCTAAGCGCGACTACTGAGCTTGAAGTCCGGGATTTGATTCCCGATACGGGCAAAGGGTTTTCTCAGTAGAGGCCACGGAGTCTCGTTATGTGCCCGGTTGATGGCAATAGCCCATATTACATCAATGTATATACGTCAAGCTTCCCCGTTTACATGGCGCTTCAAGATCACTGCGAAATAACGGGGTACGATTAGGTACACCACTACCTAACCTTTTCGGAATTACAGGCACGGCCATGTCTATGGATGTGCATACTTTTGAACTGCCAAATCTTGCCTAAGTTCTTTTATTGTGATCATCCGCACGTTCCTTTGTGACAGCACCTGCCCTCACTAAAAATCACTATTCTTATTTTATTTACCTATATTAACCTCAAAAATAGGTAAAACGTGCATAATAAGTTCATCCTCTGTTGGCACTGGGTGAAAAAAATCTTTAGAAAATAGAATATTACCATCTGTCTCCAGATTCCAGACGATTCTCTCCTATTTGAATCAGTTTATTTGCAAAGACGCCTGCTTCGTGGTCGTTGCACAGTAAATCAGTTTACATAAGACGCAGATTTTTGATCCTGGTCCACAACGACGACGCCTTGAGACATGATTGTGTTTATTTCATCCACCGGTGTGCCCCACGCAATGACTGGCAGGGTCTGCCTACAGTCGCCTGTGAACAACACAACAACGCTGTTCATCAGCGCGTGGTTGCCGCGTGTGTCCTGCAAGCTGCGGTTTAACGCCTCTAATGCATGCTGGTGCGATATTGTGCACTCGTCCCATATTATTACTGTTGGTACTGGAGGAAAAAAATATTCGGAAAATAGAATTGGCCCATCTGCGTCCGATTCAAGACGGCTCTCTCCTGTTTTATCAGTTTATTTGCAAAGACGCAGTTTTTGGTGATGTTGCAATTTGGGGCAAGATTCAGCGGAAATTTGGAAACGGAATGTGAAAAATTTCACATTCATCAGGCTATCAGCAATGCCCGAGGAACCCACAGCCACAGTAACATGACGGTACGGTTGGCGAAGTGGCATGGCTGGGCGATTGATTGTGGCGCGACTTGTCTTATTTTTTTCGTTTTCGTACTGTGTGTATTCGTAAATTTTTGATTCAGAAAATCCAAAATTTGATTCGAAGTTTGATTTGGTTCGTTTGATCGAAGACGAAGTCAAAATCAAATGCATAAAAAGCGAACACACTTTAAGGTTTATATTATAGGCTATTTAGATTGTCAAAGCAGCGTCATTTAGACTATAAGAGTACCTTAGCTACCATAACTTTTTGAAAAAATCGATTTAAAAGTTATCTTGTGAACACATTTATTAATTAGTACCAATTTGGTGTGAATTATGTCGTTGCATGTATGTATCTTTCGTTACGACGATAAGTTCATCTTTTTTAAATCATATTTTTTGATAGAGAACACCGATAACAATGAAAACTAAAACCCTTATTAAATTGGCTTTATAATTTACACCTGATACTATAATAAATAGGTACAGGGAGACGTCATATCTCCGAAACTGCACTTGAGAATTTCAGGATTGAAGAGGACTTGAAATCAACTTCAATGGCGAGTGCATCACTCACCTTCGGTTTGCCGACGTCATAGTTGTTATGGCTGGGACCATGGAGGAACTCAGTACAATGCTCGACGAATCCTACTCGGCTGGGCAGCGTTCGGGAAGTTGCGCGGTATCTTCTCGTCCAACTTACCACAATGTCTCAAGACGAAAGTCTATGACCAGTGTGTGTTGCCAGTGATTAGATATGGGACCGAAAAGTGGTCACTCACAATGGGCCTCATCAGAAATCTCAATTCACCCAAAGGGCAATGGAGAGGGCTATGCTCTGAGTTTCCTTGCGTGATAGAATCAGAAATGAAGACATCCGCATAAGAACCAAGGTTACCGACTGAGCCCGAAGAATCGCAAGACTTAAGTGGCAATGGGCACATTTCTCGCAGAACGGATGGCCGATAGGCCGAAAAGTTGTGGAGTGACGACTGCAAACCGCAAGACGTTGCGTTGGAAGGCCTCCCAATAGATTACAGACAAAAAATTCTAAAACGAATGAACACGCCAATAGAAAACATTTTTTTTTTCTAAATAAAATGTTCAATGTAGGTACAGAAACTCTACGTCTACACATTTATTATTATGTATTTAGATTTATTATTACTTTATGTTGTTTTTGTAATTAATTTAAAATCATAAAGCATCAAAATAAAAACAAATACCTTTTTTTTTCTTTTTTTTTTTTTTTTGGTGGGTGGAAAATCATCGAATGACCCCCCCCGCTCTTGGGCAGAGCGAAGGGGAGTGTCAGACTTCTACTGACTAAAAACCGAACCCATGTTCCTTCTTTGCGCTTGCGCCGAGGCCACGTAATCTAGTACTAAATACATATAAAAACAAATACCTAAAAATGCCAAAAAGTGAAAACCGATTGGGGATCGAACTCGCGAACATGTTTAACAGTTTTGGAAATCTTACAGCATTATTAAAAAAAACACAAAAAGAAGGCACCGACTAAGATTTGAACTTGCATACCTTTGCTTACAGGTAGGTCGCCGAACCGTTAGGCTACTATCATCTGTGTCAAAATGATTGAAATAGCCGTTCGCTTTTAATTCATAATATGACAGAAGTTAGCTGTCAAACAGTTGAAAAATATGCTCATAATGCAATATTGCTCACCCCCCTAAGTTATTATAGCGCTAATATATAGCCCATGTGTTATTCCAGATTATAATCTATCTCTGTGCCAAATTTCATTCAGATCGGTTCAGCCGTTCTGGCGTGATAGAGTAACAAACATCCATCCTCACAAACTTTCGCATTTATAATATTAGTAGGATCTAATCCAAATCAAAAGATTCTTTAGTTCTAATAATTTTTAATAGTTTCAGGCATACTTACCCTCCAACCCTGCGCTTTTGGTCACGTTCCGTGGTCCTGGGTTCAGATTGGGGGTTGTTTTTCTAAATTTTTTGCCCCAAAAACTGGTTTTTGTGGGAAAACCCAAATTTTTTCTTTCCGACTACCTATTTTTTATTCTTTATTCGGCAAGCCCGCGCGAAGCCCGTTCTTTGGACGTGCCGCACGTGTGGCTAGCTCACAAAAATTTTTGCTCACTCGCAAAAAAAAAAACCTAACCTAACCTTACCAGGACTTGTAACAAATCTACTGAATTAGAAGAAATAAAAGGTTGTAGACTTGAACATTATAATTACCATCGAACTTCACTTACAGGTAAGTTCGTTTGACTATTAACTTTTTGGTGAGACACGAGTGCGAACGGTCGTTCTTCCCGCCTGTATCAACTTACCGCGTTTCCGTACTTTTAATCCATTTCCATCGGCTTGATCGTTTGAGATTTTGTTAATTTGTTATCGGAAGTGAATAAATAGGCGGTTGTAATCAGTGTTGAGACTATTATTTCGTACCTCCGCCATGCCGAACTTGGACTCTGACAACGATGAACCCGAAATAGTTGAGCTACCTTCGTTATATAGAATATTGTTTTAAGGACCACAAACATACAGACACAAGATACAAGATAACATACAGATACACGTATTTATAACCCAAATTAAATTTAAAAAAAAGCATGAGCATGAGGTCCTGGGTTCTATTCCCGGGTCGGTCAAAATATTATTGAGTTTTTCCATGAGGAATGTATCAGTAACAACCACGGCGTAAAAATGTTTGACTGTAAAGAGTCCTTTCTTTGATAAATCTGAAATTGAAAATCGGTGCTGTAGTTTTTGAGTTTATCGCGAACATACAGAAAAAACCGGCCAAGTGCGAGTCGGACTCGCGCACCGAGGGTTCCGTAAAAAAAATATATTATGTGATGTAACTAAAAATTTATGGTTTTCGTAATTATTCCTTTATCTATGCTATAAGACGTTGCTTCGTACCAAATTTCAAGATTCTGAGTTCACGGGAAGTACCCTGTAGGTTTTGATTCCCTTGCGAGTGTCGAAAATTTGCGGCATAAACGGGAGTATCTTGATGTAACTAAAAATTTATGGTTTTCGTAATTATTCCTTTATCTATGCTATAAGACGTTGCTTCGTACCAAATTTCAAGATTCTGAGTTCACGGGAAGTACCCTGTAGGTTTTGATTCCCTTGCGAGTGTCGAAAATTTGCGGCATAAACGGGAGTATCTTTTGATCGCGTTGACTTAGAAGTTTGATTTTTTCACAGCTCCAAGAGACCATAGACTTGAGTATTTGATATGAATTTCAGCTTGATACCTCCACGCGTTCCTGAGAAAAAAGGTCTTGACAGACAGACAGACGGACAACAAAGTGATCCTATAAGGGTTCCGTTTTTTCCTTTTGAGGTACGGAACCCTAAAAACGGACTCGGCGGAGACTTTGGTTTAAAATATGTAGTGATAGTGATTACTTTTTACAGAAGTTTGTTGACAAATCGATTATTTTTTAATACAACTTTGGTTAATAAGTTGTCCACTAAACATGTTCATTTAACGTTAACTTTTTTAGGGTTCCGTAGTCAACTAGGAACCCTTATAGTTTCGCCATGTCTGTCTGTCTGTCTGTCTGTCTGTCCGTCTGTCCGTCCTCGCTTAATCTCTGTGACCGTTAGCACTAGAAAGCTGAAATTTGGTACCAATATGTGTATCAATCACGCCGACAAAGTGGTAAAATAAAAATTGGAAAAAAATGTTTTATTAGGGTAGCCCCCCTATATGTAAAGTGGGAAGTAATTTTTTTTTTAATTTCAACCCTAACGTGTGATATATTGTTGGAAAGGTATTTAAAAATGAATAGGGGTTTACTAAAATCATTTTTTGATAATGTCAATAATTTCGGAAATAATCGCTCCAAAAGTAAAAAACAAAGCGTCCCCCCCCCCCCCTCTAACTTTTGAACCATAAGTTTAGAAAATACGAAAAAAATCTGAAAAGTAGAACTTTATAAGGACTTTCTAGGAAAATTATTTTGAACTTGGATGGAAACAACAGATGGAAACTGCAGTTAACCAATATAATTTGGTCCCTGAATCGTATGAGCGCCTATACAATCCAGAGGTCAAGTTTCATTGGCCCGTATTTCAAACAAAAAAAGAATTATTACTACGGAACCCTACACTGAGCGTGGCCCGACACGCTCTTGGCCGGTTTTTTTGTAACGGAAATTGTAGTGAGAACAATATTTATTACATTTATGGTTCAGAACTTCGTTGGCCGTAACTGGACTTCTCAAATATCACAATTTAATCTGAAATACTTCGGTTGTCCATAACTTGATATCTCAACTATTCACAGTAGACACAGAAAACTTTGGTTGGCCATAACTTGATAACTCGATTTGTCAAATAACGAATATTAATTTGGGTACTGAGTATAGGTTGACATATTATCAACATATTAATGTTTGATCACAAAAACATGAGAATCATTCGAAATTCAACAAAGTCGATTGCTCCAAAAGAACAATGGCAGCCGTTCATACATTAAAATAGTTGAGAAGAAATGGTAGTGTCTACATGTCAAAAATATCTTAAAATGTTAAGCTTCAGCCCCTGAGTAACTTTGTTCAAGAATTATGTCCTGGTAGGGCTCCAAAAAAAAAATATTTAGGTTTGAACTTTTTTAGGTTATGTCTTATGTCACTTGAAGAAATTCATACGTTCAGTGGTTTTCTGTTGCTATCATAATGAAAAACGTCGCCGAAGCGGCCGGGACGTTTGAGTGGCTAATGAATTCTCAACATAACATGATTATCTACAGAGTTATAATAATAATAATAATAATATTCCACAACTATCACACAACGCCATCTAGTCCCAAGCTAAGCAGAGCTTGTGTTATGGGTACTAGACAACTGATAAACATACTTATATATTTCTAAATACATACATATTATAGATAAATTACACCCAGACACAGAACAAATGATCGTGCTCATCACACAAACATTTGTCCTGGGTGGGAATCGAACCCACGACCTCCGGCATAGCAGTTAGGGTCACTAACCACTAGACCAACAGGCCAGTCAGTTGAGCATTTAATATTGTTTTCTATAATTTAAATGTATTTTTTGGACCTTCAATTGTCAAAGTCAGTCAACCTGTAGGTAATGTGTAATAACAAAATATTTATAGATAAGTACATACATCGCTGGGGATTCTACTTGTATTGCACAAAAGTACCTAGGCCTAGAAGATTTCTTTAACGGTCTATGGTTGCCATGTAGATTGATGAATGTAAGAAAAGGCAAAAAATGTTTGCCAGGATTGTAGCAAGATGAAGCATGTTTTCTCTGCCTACCTCTACGGGGAAAAGGCATGATTTGCCTAGGTGCAGCATTCATCATATTATACTTTAAAATAATAATAAATGAAACAATTCTTAATTCTAAACACTCTTTTATTGTGCACACGCTATATTTTGTGTTTGCTGCTCGTCTGTACTCCGGTAACTCAACTGTGTTTGGTGCCTCTTGTTGGTTTGACGATACTGGTTCCGATGACTGGTTTTCTACTGGTACCTACATTAATGTCAGATCTGGCCTCATCAATAATGCTCATACACCGAGCCTCTCTCTGCGAGCTTAACCAACATGCATGGCACGCACGATCAGACTGTTATCTGAAAGAAATAATTTAAAACAGTTTAACACTATGATCTACTAATAAACGCAGTAGATTGGAAGGAGCTAAGCACCAAGTGAAATCATATTAGAAAACTAATTATAGATTCTCTGAACGGCCCTGAGCGGGTCAAGGCTCGGTAGCCCGGCCTGTTCCTGAAACTGGTAGGCTACTGTTTTCTATTTTTATTTAACAATGGACACTTATATGTAAAAGACATGTGTGTGAAAATAAACATCACATAGCAATTATTATTATGTTTTGTGAACGGCTAGTAACAATTATAAACATCACTTGTAACATACCTGTCGTGGTGCAACCCTGTTTTCTATAAAACATAGCTATGATAGAGCGTTGTAAATCAGTAGGGGTGTCTCTTAATATTTTATCGCTCTGTCTGCGTAGTATTGAGCATCCACATAAGAGACACACATGAGTATGGCCTCTGTGACTCGGTCCAGCATGCTGATCACCACTACCAGAAACTTCATGCTGGAGAGATTGATTAATTGCAAACATTGCAAGATCTCTGCATGCTTCACATAATTATAGTCCTCCTCAGTTATCTGGAAACGAGATGATAATAAAATAAAACAGTTACAATCACAGTAACAGCTAGCAGTCCATATTGAATAGTTAATAATTGTTTCATTTGAGCTTTTATAATTTTATTTCAAGTTATGTAGGTACTTACTATGAGTGGGTACACCCAGGTACAGAGTAAACTAGTGACTCTTGGATCGAGTGTCAAGACAGGATAACGGCGCAACGTGTTAATGCAAATGTTGCAATTAACACATAGGGTTCGGGTTAATCTGCTACGGTCTCCCAATAGTGGTTCAAATCGCACGTTCAACAATCCAAACAATGAGGCAAAATCGGAGTCCAAAGGGGCAGTAGCACAGTCACGTAGGGCAAGATCAGAAGGCACGCACAAGTCACTCAAAGCGAAGGGAAAATCAGTCCGTAAGCAATCCAAGTCAAAGAGAAATAAGAAAATAGAAAATAACACGAACACAACAGCACGAAAAGCTCTTTGGCATCAGTGACAGGCCGCGTTTTGTGACGTGACATTGACATTTCATTTAAGCTGGTGTTGCCATAACATTAAATAGAATTGTTACATAGATTATTACTAGAACGTCCCGACCGCTCCATTATGATTGCGATAATGTTTAATTATTTCAAGAAATTATTTTTAAGAAACGTTTTTAAAAAATAAAAAACTTTTATTAGTACTGATAGTTATTTCAAAAATATATTATGTTGTATTTTGTGTTATTTTGGTGGTTTTACAAGTTTACATGAAAATTGAATAATTATAGTAAATGGCAACACTTGAATAGTGTAAAAGTCATTTGATAGTCCCAAAAATGTATGTTTTTTACGGCGACATTAAAAAATATTTTTTTTTGTTTGAAAAATCATAGAAAAATAATTTAACTCATTTTATATTTAAGATATTTCTAGACACTATAATTTTTGTCAACTATTTTGCTGCCATTGTTCTTTATGGATATTTGGAACTGTAATTTTTTTTCATAAGTATAAGATCCCAATGCCTGGGATGTAATAAGCCAATAAAAAAAATCATGGAAGTCGACTTATCAATGTGTTCACGCCAGCCACGGAAATATTGAATACGTGTTTTTTGTTTTATTAAATTAATAAAAAATTACGAAGATAAAAAGTGTTGTGACGTCACTTGTAGGTAAAAAAAATGTACTGACATGTAACGTTTTCGAGGAGTTTACGAGTTTTCGAAGCACTGTATCGTCTTCATTTTTTGTTAATGTGAAAAAAGAAAAAATAATGTATTCAATATTTTTTGGAAATCTATCTGACGGACTAATTAGTTTTTTTTGTCCGATCCTCTATTATTAATTTAGTTGGTTAGGGTTTCGGCCGGCGAAAACGGAACCCTTATAAATTAACACTTTCTTTCCCGCCTGTCTGTATTTCGTAAAATTATCTGAATTCATTAATTGCGTAATGGATACCTTCAAGCAGTTTGCATTTCATTTACCTATTTCTAGTATACATGCACTTGAAGAACCATGATTCATTTATTAACTGGGTTGGTTACTTTGGAGTACACTCACTCCACAAATACACACATCAAAAGTATGATCTAGGGATCAACATATATTTGTCGGCATCGAGTCGTATTCAGTACGCCAGCGCCATCTGGTGGCGCTTGATGGAGTCATTGGTAAGAGCGCGCGCGCGTCGGTCGCGTGAGTACGTCACTATTGGGTAGACAGCCGCGAGCGGTGGGCGCGGCGGCGCGGGCGGCGCGGGCGCGTGAAACCGCTGAAACCATCGTGTGTTCTGAAATACGTACCTACCTACAGAAATTGAGTGTCTATCTAGATCTACTGTGCTTAGGACTATTGATTGAGTGTATCGGTATACGAATCTAGTTTCTACATCCAACACTACCCACCGACGCAAGCTGTTAACCAACGAATATTGCTAAAAATATCCCGTTGCCAACATCAGAACTGGGATCCGTGTTGGATTAGAACTAGAAAACATGCGTTTTGCGTGCCATCGTCGAACAACGGAAAAAAACCCGACTGAAAAAACTGAAAAGCAAAAAACAAGCACATTTTAAATTAAACAAAACTTGGAACCAGGCGGGGTTCTATTTTTTAGTTCTATGTTTTTCATTTCATAATTTAATATTCAAATGAACCCCGCCTGGTTCCAAGTTTTGTTTAATTTAAAATGTGCTTGTTTTTTGCTTTTCAGTTTTTTCAGTCGGGTTTTTAGTTTTTTAACTACTTTTTTATTTCCAACTTTTTAGTTCTTTTGTGTTTGTTCTTTCATTGGTCGTGTAAAATTCTTCGCAAATGATTTAACTTTTGTGCTTGTTTATAGGATTTGTCACTTAAAATTTCTTTTAAACATATAAGTGTTATATATTTTTGTAATCTCCCTCTAAAACCCTTTATTTTGATACCCCACTCGATAGTATAGGAAAAAAAAAAATTTTGAACTCCGCGATTTGACCCCCAAAATCCGCAATTTTTATTTGTTTTTTTAATTTTAATGTAGCCTATAACACTCGCGCCATCAAGACGAATCTAACGACGTATTTTTTATTCAAATCCCTTCATCCGTTTAGGAGTTATGAGGGAACAAAGAAACGGACATACATACATACATACATACATACACGTCAAACACATAACCCTCCTTTTGGGCTTCGCCGCAGTCGGGTAAAAATGACGCAAGTTAAGGTGCGCGACGGTAGATTTGTGTTTAACCGAAAATCCACCAAGCGGCGGTTGATTTGTTCTGGTGGTCAGCGGAGCACCTGAAGTATCAATGTGGCTAAGATGACCCGCGAGGGTATGGGTGTATGGTACGACTTTAAGGTACCTTTTACAACACGATTTATTTCTACCAAGACATTAGCGTGTACCCTCATTAAAATGAACAGTGAAAAACCGTTTAATCACTTCGCTGGCTAATCGTTGAAAAGATGTAGGTAAACAAAGAAGAATCGTGGTAGCAACAGTACTCGCTCACATAATTATCTCAGTTTGTTTATTGTGCTTCAAATGTGGCAAGCTGGGTTCGTGGCTGTGTGTGTGTGTGTGGTGGCTGCAGCAGGTCGGCTGCGACGCGGTATGGCGTTACCGTACAGGGGTAAGTTGTTGCAGGACAGAGTTGAGTTTTTAAACTTTATTTGCTGAATACTCGTTGGTGAGGGAAAGTTCTGCATTGAAGTTTAATAGTGTACATGTAAGTGATGTTCTTGCCATGACTGGTATGGATCAAATCCACCCCTGGAACGACTCACTGACCATCGCGAGTATTAGTACCGAACAGATTTTATGTTGTCTCGAAATGTTGCGTGTTTTGCTTGATAAATGATAATTACTTGCAAAGTGACGTCATATTGTTACGGCGCGAGATTTTTTAAATCGGGATTTTGCTATAAAAATGACAGCTGACTGTCGTTAACAAAAGTCCTTTGTGTAAAATCAGTGAGGCATAATAGTGATTTTAATTGGATTTTATTGTTATCGCGACGGATGTATTTACGAAGACGACGCATAATTAGTTTTCTAATTTTATTATTACCGGTTTGCCAACAACGCGGGTAATTGAGAATCAAACGAACTTACCTAGTGAAGTTTGATATCTAATTATACGAGTGTCTTGACCGAAGATGATTACAGTTTACTTGCAGCAGTACGAGAGTTGATGCTGTCCTTATCACACTTTTTAGAGAATTTATTTTTAAATAAATAAAAAAAATAGGATAAAAAGTAGTGTATTGACTATTTCCCCCCACTGTAGTGCAAGCCACCATTGCGCTGCAACGACAATCCTTGACTCATTTTTTAGAGTTAGATTTTTTCGATAGGTCTCGGGATTATCAGGGAGGGAGGGAGTGTAATCATCTTCGGTCAAGACACTCGTATAATTAGATATCAAACTTCACTAGGTAAGTTCGTTTGATTCTCAATTATACTTCGTATCTCTCCCGAAGATGATTACAGTTTACTTGCAGATGTTTAGAGCATCGAAAAAAAATTGACATTAAAGCCATCGATAAAATATTATGCTATTTTTTTGTTACGTTTTAATTACTGAAACGTAATGCTAATTATATTTGTTTGTAATAATCATAAAACTAAGGTACAACAATATTATATAATCATCTAAAGAGTGCATCTACAAATTCAGTTTAGATAAGTATATAATAAGAATGTACCTCCCATTCTTATTATAGTATTTTTGGAGTACATGGGAATTGGGAAGATTCACTCCAGCCTGCGGCCTTTCGAATAACTTCCAGATTGACACCTGCTCTGCGAGCAGACGCACTGTTGTACTGTGTGTCCCATATAATTTTACATCTATGCCACTTTTTTCTAGAACTTGTATTACCCAGTGAGAAAAAGTTTGAGAACCCACTTTCTTATGTGGTTTGATAACTTCAAAATAAAGAATCTTCTTGACACATGACACGTAAGCAAACAGTTTTATCTATATAGTGTTTGAAGGTTAAAGCTGGGCAAACGTTAGGGTTTTTTCTAATATATGGCAACAGAATCAATGGTACCTGGCCGGTTTATATTAAATCTTCGATTTTAATTATAATTTTGTCTGAATCAAAAGTAATATTTTTTAATTTTATTAGGCTTAAAGTTTGACTTCTCTGTGAAGATGCTAGTGCTAAAAGAGTTACAGTTTTTAATAAAATCTTTTTTACCATTGCCACTCGAAAAAGGGCATTTTATTCATCGATAACAGTGAATAAAACGCTCTTTTAGTCACTGAGTGAATAAAGACATTTTGAATTAGGAACAAACACGGATTAAGTATAGTGCGCGCGGAACTAGTTGGCCGCGCCTTAGGTGGCGACAGGGGTGAGGGGGTGGGTTGCCTACAGCTCGCAATGCACAGGAGACTATAATTAGACAGTGATGACCAATCTCGAGATATCGTGAACAACAATTGTTCAATTTATTGAAAAGAATACTTAAATAAAAAAAACAAAAACATGCCTAAGGCGCGGCCAACTAGTTCCGCGCGCATTAAGTATACAAAAAAATCGCTGCTGCTGAAAGTACGTACTGGGTGGCTGAATGGAGCTATTCCATTCTAAATTTTAAAAAAATATCCCGCCAATTTAGTTACGTTCTTTTCTGTCTTTTATTGTGGTGGTTTTGTGTTATTGGAAAATCTATTAACATATAAGTAATTATAATAAAATGAGTTCTTCCGATGACGAAAATGAGAGACTGACTCCGGAATCATTTCGTTCTAAAGCAGCAGTTATAGTAGATGATTTGTTGCCGCCAAAATCTCGGGAGTTGTGCCTGAAAACATACAATTTGTTCTGCGACTGGAAAACCATGAATGGCGCCAATTCCTTCTCTGAGTGCATATTTCTTAACTATTTCAATGAATTAACCAAGACTAAGAAGCCGTCGACACTTTGGAGCATATATTCTATGATAAAAGCCACAGTGAGAATCAAACACAACATTGATACTTATTTCAAAATACTCAAAGTTAGTGACATACTTAAAACGTCTATCCGTGGGTAATAAGCCAAAGAAATCTAGAGTGCTTAGCTCCGAAAATAAATACCGCATGGTATTTATTTTCGGAGCTAAGCACTCCTATCTTAACCTATTTATTTTCTCACAGTCAATGGTAAAAAGTAGAGTACACAACACGTGAATAAAAATTTTATCTCGGTAGGTACTTGTATCCCTCGCTCCGTTCAGGATTCTAGAGTATAGAATCCCTCGCTACGCTCGTGATTCTACTCTAGAATCCTTCGCTGCTCTCGGGATCCAACTTCGTACCTCGAATTAAATTCCCTTTTTATTCACTTGTTGTATAATCTACTATTAGTGTAATTGAATCATTAGGAAAGTAGTTAATTGGTTTAATAACTTAATACAAGATTGTGATTCCAGGTGTGGAATTTTGGTTTAAACAATAGACCTCTTTGAAAAACCTTTTTAAATTTCCTGACCTAACAATATTGATATTGCAGAACTATTAAGTGTGCTGTAACACCCGAATTAACTAGCTAAGTCAAGAATTCTATTAATTGAATAGTGTGGGAATCACAGTAATCTAAACCTTTACCA
This sequence comes from Diarsia mendica, assembly GCA_949316265.1. Taxonomy (NCBI): domain Eukaryota; kingdom Metazoa; phylum Arthropoda; class Insecta; order Lepidoptera; family Noctuidae; genus Diarsia; species Diarsia mendica. Next base: position 28,868,914 of record OX438887.1, on the reverse strand, counting down.
TTACAATATAGCCACTATATGAGTTTAGTGCATTATTTTAATGCTTCAGCGTGTTTATGGAGAGAGAGGCCATCAATATATTGAGAGATGCTTTGGGTTCCGCGCATTAATAGTGACTGCCGGATAAATTCCCTGCCATCAGAGTAAGATCCGAGTGGAGAGGATACTCCCCCTTGAAAGAGTAAAACACAGTAGATTTTTGTCAGGATTAAAATAAAGTACTTTCGAAATAAGTAATTTTAACCGCACGGGTGCCAAGGTTGTATTGGTCAATATGGTAGTACTATAATGCCTTCTGCTTGTCATTTTTGATTTTATGAAAACTTTTGAGATAAGACTAAAAGGAGTAAAAGCATAAAAAATATACTAATCAACAATAAATATCATCTGCCTAGCCTTTTCCCAACTATATTGGTGTCGGCTTCCAGTCTAACCGGATGCAGCTGAATATCAGTATTTTACATGGAGCGACTGCCTATCTGACCTCCACAACCCAGTTAATACTAGGTAATACGATACCCTTTGGTAAGACTGGATGTCAGAATTTCAGAGTTACAATTATTTTATTGCTATTTTATTCCCAAAGATCTATATTATGGCAGCCGGGATCAACAGCTTAACGTGCTTTCCGAGGCACGGAGGAAACTCGTTATGTCGGGCGGTCACCCATCCACAGACCGACCTAGGCAAGCACAGCTTTACCTAAAGATCGACCCGAGTGGCAGTTCTTATTAAGCCACGAGCTCCTCCAACAACAATAAATAATAACAATAATTTCGGAATTTGGATCCAATTTCCAGGAAGTACATCTGTAACATTTATGATTCTGGCTATTTGCAAATAAGTCGAACTGGAATACCGAGTGAAAGTGTTACTATATTAAATGCGTAATCTGCTATTCCGATTCTGTATCTATATTAGCAATTGCTATAGTATTGTCTATTCTGAGTATCTTCACACCATTGTGTGAAGTAAAGATTTTTAGACCATAAAAAGTTGCCAGTAACTCAAAAGTATTTATGATATTTATATGTGTTTATTGTAATTATTAGAATAGTTTAGTGCCAGAGATTTTGCTCTGCCTAGAACCTTTGTGTATACCCAGCCGTATTGAATGGCGGAGCATGCTGATGTTAACAGACTTATAAGTCTATTAGATCAGGTTCCCTTTTCGGTAATGTTTTGGGCATGTTGCTTGCACAGAACAGGTACTTTTTACTTGGGTAAATTTTACTTTTGTCAGTGTTGATTAAAAAACCTAATCTTTATAATAATTCTTTTGTCGCTTCGACGTTATTATGACAGGTTAACCGATGCATAAAAAATCATATTATAGTTTACTGATAAATACCCCAGTGAACGTAAATAATTCAGTACAGGTTTTGTTAATTTAGTGAATACGTAGGCACAGATATTATAATACTTCGTAGGGTACGGGTGCGGTACAGAGTCCAAGCGGCAAAACGTTAAGCTCAAATAAAGGTAAATCTTTTTAAGTTCCAAGTAAGACTTAGGTACCTAAATAATCTCGCTTTGGGCAACTGCAACCAAAAAATATACGCGTCCTTTAAGTCTATATTTGCCATAAAACAATTTTGATTTATAACTGTGCGGTAGTCTTCCATTTTAAAGTGGTCAACATGAACGGGTTTAGTTAATCCTTTTAAATTAAGAAAATGTTTCCCGTTAGGCTTAGGTACTGTAAACAAAGGTGAAGGTGAATTACATCACACTTTCACACTAATATTATATAGGCGAAAGTTTTTAAGTGTGTATGTTTGTTACTTCCTCACGCAAAAAATTACTGAACGCATTTCGATAAAATTTAGATAGTTTAAAACCTGAATTAACACTTAAGATAGTTTTAATCCCGATTTTATCTTCCCGTGGGATAATTTATGAGTTGTAGGTGGCGAAGCCGCTGGCAACAGCTAGTCATTGAGAAATAAAACCTGATTATAGCTCAGAATTACAATTATTCAAATTCAAATCAATTATCAATTAATTAATTATCAATTATGTTATTTTCTGTGACCATGAATAACCTTTTTGGTATGTCAGGCTGATGTGGTTCACAAATAATAGTAGATTATACAACAAGTGAATAAAAAGGGAATTTAATTCGAGGTACGAAGTTGGATCCCGAGAACAGCGAAGGATTCTAGAGTAGAATCACGAGCGTAGCGAGGGATTCTATACTCTAGAATCCTGAACGGAGCGAGGGATACAAGTACCTACCGAGATAAATTTTTTATTCACGTGTTGTGTACTCTACTTTTTACCATTGACTGTGAGAAAATAAATAGGAGCATGGTATTTATTTTCGGAGCTAAGCACTCTAGCTTTCTTTGGCTTATTACCCACGGATAGACGTTAACTTTGAGTATTTTGAAATATCAATGTTGTGTTTGATTCTCACTGTGGCTTTTATCATAGAACTAGCTTTTGCCAGCGGCTTCGCCTGCGTGAAAATGTCGATTTTCCATACAAACTTTCATCCCCTATTTAACTACCTTAGAGGTTGAATTTCGAATAATCCTTCCTTATTCCTTGTCTACATTTTAAAGAGAACCTCTGTGCAAAATTTCAGCTTTCTAGGTCCAAGGGTTTGGGCTGGGCGTTGATGAGTCAGTCAGTCAGTCAGTCAGTCAGGACTTCTCTCTTTATTTATATAGATAATAGATAGATTCTTTTCAATAAATTGAACAATTATTGTTCACGATATCTCGAGATTGGTCATCACTGTCTAATTATAGTCTACTGTGCATTGCGAGCTGTAGGCAACCCACCCCCTCACCCCTGTCGCCACCTAAGGCGCGGCCAACTAGTTCCGCGCGCACTATACGTAATTCGTGTTTGTTCCTAATTCAAAATGTCTTTATTCACTCAGTGACTAAAAGAGCGTTTTATTCACTGTTATCGATGAATAAAATGCCCTTTTTCGAGTGGCAATGGTAAAAAAGGTATTTATTATCCTTTAATTCAAGAAAGGATAGTTTTATCCTTTGTAATGAGTATGTATTCATTAAAGTAATGCTGTAACCAGCCAGCTATTGGAATATTGTTGTCTACCTGTGCCGAGGTGATTAGCGGCGTCAGGCTGCGTGGTTGGCCACCCGTGCACGTGTGGCCGTCTGTGTGCGGTGCGACGGCGGCGGTGATCCCGTGGTGGTGGAGGCGGCTCGCGACTCTGCGGCTGGTGCCCGCACGCGGCACCCCCCATGCGTTTAAAGGACCGCTTAGACGATACGTAGTACTCGAACTCGACTGATTGCGCTGCTGATTGAATCTCGCATTATTTGCGGTGAATCTTAATAAAATTCTGAGGTAGGTAGTCGTTTTATGGCCTGGGTAGATTTTAGATGATCAGGCAAATTAGAACCGAATAGATAATCGTCTTTTGTAGCGTTTTTTACATTTGATTTTGTTTTTACTCACTGTGTGCTTAGCATGGGTGCTTTCATGTAAATACAATTTTCAGCAGGCAGATATTATTTTAGGATAACAACGTTTTCCTTTTTAGTCAGACCGTTAAGGCGCAGTCAAAGGGGCACCGTAAAAACGACCTGTTTTTCGTCGCAGAGTTAGCCGTATTGCTACTTATTACAATTCCAAAAAAAATACAGTGTATAGTCAAATGTATAGGTAAAAGACTTATGCAAAAATATTTTCTAAAAGTAATCAAGAACCTCGAAAAAAAAAATCACAAAATCACAAAAAAATCACACGAAAAAACTTTTTCGTCTCGAAATGCTCAATATTTTGAGTGACAACTGTTATTTTTTTTTTTACTATCAGAAAGGAAATTTAACCAACTAAAGACATATGTAAAAATATTTTAACATTACAGCGTATTTTTTTTTTTAATAAATTAAATCAGCGAACTATCGTTCATTTTGGCAGTCACGAGCATCAAACGCATCGCCATTTTCAACCTTATTTGTTTAGGCGATGAGTTAGACGCGCGCTCAAGGTCGCGGGCAGCTAATGTCGCCTTAATTAAGATGTGTTTCCACCGCGTTGTCAAATCTTTGTGTAAATTGTCTCCAAATGCTTTATTTAGTGTAGGGTCCGAGCCCAACAATTGTAAAATATCCGGGTCTAGTTCATCAGGATTTTCACCAACCGTTTATTTTCCTTCTTATGGTGCCTTATTATTTGGGATCTCACCTACCAAGGAGTAAAATATAATCATAAGTCACCCGCCATAAATAGGTAGGTAGGTAGGTACTTAACTTTATCCACACACGCTTTGCGTCGGGATATATAAGTTGGTGGGTGCAGGTATCAACACATTCGGCGGCCATAGTATCCACACACGATATACGTCAGGATATCACAATGAATAAAATCATTTTATGGCATTTGTAACTTTGGCATGGATCCACACACGATATACGTCGGGATATATAAGTTGGTGGGTGCAGGTATCAACACATTCGGCGGCCATAGTATCCACACACGATATACGTCGGGATATCACAATGAATAAATCATTTTATGGCATTTGTAACTTTGGCATGCATCCACACACGATATACGTCGGGATATATAAGTTGGTGGGTGCAGGTATCAACACATTCGGCGGCCATAGTATCCACACACGATATACGTCGGGATATCACAATGAATAAAATCATTTTTTGGCATTTGTAACTTTGGCATGGATCCACACACGATATACGTCGGGATATATAAGTTGGTGGGTGTAGGTATCAACACATTCGGCGGCCATAGTATCCACACACGATATACGTCGGGATATCACAATGAATAAAATCATTTTATGGCATTTGTAACTTTGGCATGCATCCACACACGATATACGTCGGGATATATAAGTTGGTGGGTGCAGGTATCAACACATTCGGCGGTCATAGTATCCACACACGATAGACGTCGGCGTAACACAAAGAATAAAATCATTATAAGGCACTTGCAACTTGGCATTAGGCATCCACACACGATATAAACACGTCGGGATATTAAAATTGGTAGGTAGTTAGACACATAATGGTCATACATACAATGCACACACGATAAATAAACGTCGGCATAAAACAATGAATTTATTTTTGAGAACAATCTTGTAGGCGGGAAATTAAATCAACATTATTTTGTGGGTATTTCTCCATTTACGTACGTTGTGGTTCTAGATCACTAAATAGTTAAATCCTCCGACAGAGAATGCGAAGGAGATACCGCTGGTTCACTTTCCGATGACGATGAGGAGATTCTTCTTCGTTATTTCACTTTTGTTAGTAAATTTTCGACACTGTCACTATCGTCCCGACAAGATCGCTTTATTTTTCCCATCGTGTAACGAAATTACAGTTATTTCCGGACGAAACAAAGTTTTGTGTGAGTCGGACAACACGAAATCACGTAATGAGTCAAGGATTGTCGTTGCAGCGCAATGGTGGCTTGCACTACAGTGGGGGGAAATAGTCAATACACTACTTTTTATCCTATTTTTTTTATTTATTTAAAAATAAATTCTCTAAAAAGTGTGATAAGGACAGCATCAACTCTCGTACTGCTGCAAGTAAACTGTAATCATCTTCGGGAGAGATACGAAGTATAATAGCTAGCTACCTACATAGTGTATGTATACGGTAATTCGATTACAACAAAACCGAGTCCATTGCGTAATAATTACCGTTTTCTGTTACGTGTTGAGACTTGAGAGTGCAGTAAAAGGAATCTAGTTTATTTTACTAGGGTGTGTCCGTCCTTGGGCCTTGCTGCCCACACGATGGGAAGAAAAGTTTGTTTTAACATTAAACAAGGCGTCGAAGGGATGTAAACTATTTAGGTACGACGACGTGCGACTAGTTTAAAGAATTGTTCAAGGCCAGATTTGTGTGTGTTGTAATTCGGGGTAGCGACGGGCAAGCGACCCGGAATATTGAGAAAAACGTTTCATGATAAGTCCCGTTTTGATTGTACTAAGGTAAAGCTTGTGAAGTTTAGTGTTGGTGATTTGGTTTTAATAAAAAAAAAAAATAATAAGAGCGTAACCAAACCAAGCTTGACCTGAAGTAAAGAAATCCTTTTAAAATCATCGAATTACTTGAGGGCGACCGATGTTTTAATGTTTTAAAGTCACTAACCGGCAATCGTACACAAGTACGCACACGACCGTGTCCGTAGGATGCCAACCTGTGAAGATTCAACAGAGTTAGACGTAATAGATGATGTGTCCGAGGGTGAAGGAACCTCGAGAGATTAGGATTGCGCTTGTTGGTTATTTGGTCAATCCGCAGCCACAAGACGCAGTCGCAACTGCGTACGTTGTCGTTCAGGGCGTGATGAGCGGCTTGTGGTGTGGCTGAGACCTGGGTCTCGTTGGTGCAACTGGGCCACCAAAGTACAAGCAAATCATAATTTCAAAGTTGTTGAATTTTAAGTTGATTTAGACTATGTTGAACTTCACAAGGTTTCTGATTATTGTGTCAAGTCAAGATAGTTGTGTAGTGTTTACGATTTGTTTTTTTGATTTAAATCTTAAATGACTAACTAATAACCTAGTAAGTCAGGATAGACGAATTAAGATGACGAAAGATTCCTCCTAGTAAGGTAGGGTCGAAGGTAGAGTCGAAGGTAGAGTCGAAGGTAGAGTCGAAGGTAGAGTCGAAGGTAGAGTCGAAGGTAGAGTCGAAGGTAGAGTCGAAGGTAGAGTCGAAGGTAGAGTCGAAGGTAGAGTCGAAGGTAGAGTCGAAGGTAGAGTCGAAGGTAGAGTCGAAGGTAGAGTCGAAGGTAGAGTCGAAGGTAGAGTCGAAGGTAGAGTCGAAGGTAGAGTCGAAGGTAGAGTCGAAGGTAGAGTCGAAGGTAGAGTCGAAAGTAGAGTCGAAGGTGGAGTCGAAGGTAGAGTCGAAGGTAGAGTCGAAGGTAGAGTCGAAGGTAGAGTCGAAGGTAGAGTCGAAGGTAGAGTCGAAGGTAGAGTCGAAGGTAGAGTCGAAGGTAGAGTCGAAGGTAGAGTCGAAGGTAGAGTCGAAGGTAGAGTCGAAGGTAGAGTCGAAGGTAGAGTCGAAGGTAGAGTCGAAGGTAGAGTCGAAGGTAGAGTCGAAGGTAGAGTCGAAGGTAGAGTCGAAGGTAGAGTCGAATGTAGAGTCGAAGGTAGAGTCGAATGTAGAGTCGAATGTAGAGTCGAATGTAGAGTCGAATGTAGAGTCGAATGTAGAGTCGAATGTAGAGTCGAATGTAGAGTCAAATGTAGAGTCGAATGGAGAGAACTGTTTAATTTAGTACTATAGGTTCACTTGCTGGTTAAGCGTTAGTTGTGTAATCGCTGGTTAACCGCTCGAAGGTCTGCGGCCGCCGCGCGCGCTTACGTCACACCGCCCGACCTTGGCAAAAAAAAAAGGTCGCCGCCGCGCGTGAGCGGCCGGCCTCTTATCGTATTTTACTGTTGACGTGTTATAAACAATAGACGCTTCAAGTAATGTTTTTGTTGAAGCATATGAGAGACCCTTTCATGTGTTGTCAAGTGTTTGTTAGTATTTCGTCTCAAATGTATTATATTATTTCGTAAACATTGACTAGGGTTGTCAAAAAACATTATGTGTGCTTTAAAAATTATTATTTCAAAAAGTAAATCCATACAATATATATTTTATGGCTTTTATTGGTGGAAGGGTTCTATTTACGTACGATAAAATAAAAATAAACATAGTTGTTAGTAGCAAAATATTAATTCAGGATTTACCGATTACCAGGATTTATTGCCGACGGGGAATAATTTAATCACCTAAATTAAATAATTTAATAAAACTATACTGTTTCACGTAAATTAAAAATTTTGCTACTATCTCAAAGATAATTTAATAATGTAACTTACATGTAAGTATTATGCTGATAGGTTTATACAATACAGTAAAATATGGAATTAATTAATTAATTAATTTTTTTAAAAAATGCACTCGATATTTTTTGTTTATTTTTTTTTTGTGAATTTTGGGTAAACAAAATGCATACCGATGTTATTGTTTTCTACAAGAACCGCCCCTATGACGACCCCCTGACCAAGAAATACTCTCTTTAATTACATTAATTTATTTTTAATGAATTTTTAAAAAATATTGTTTTGAATATCGCGGGCCGCCATGTTGTTTTTTTTGCAAGGTTAGGTTGAATGAAAAATACAATCTTAATTTTAATTTACTATCTATTGTATATGTTTTTGCTGAAAACTATTGTCTAGTAAATATGCAATGTGATAACTATTACTTTGGATACGGAACTGGTCTTAAAATTTCATAAATTACGAAAGCATTCTGACAAAATTCTAACACCGTTACAAACAGCCGTAAAATCACTCAGAAGTTAAAATATACTTACGTTTAGGTTAAAATCCGGTTGCACACACATACACTGTATTATAATTATCCACTTAATCACTATTTTATTCAACAACACTCACTCAAAACAACTAAATTACTTGAAAATGTAAGGGGAAACCGTAAATCGCACGCGTCATTCTGACATTCAACAAAGACTGACTTTTAACTTTTTTTTTAAATCGAATTGAATATACAGGTAAAGTGTTGTAGTATTTTTAGCATGCAGAATCGACTAAAGTATCGAGTAGAAAAGAGAAAAAGGATTGAAACGTCATGTGATAGAAAGAAATAGATATATTCCGACGCCATGCTGCGAAAAAGTACAGAGGGCTTGATAGTGACCAGGTGGCGCTCGAGCTGTCAAAACGAAAGGGCTTGATCGTGACCAGTTGGCGGTTGAGCGGAGCGGATTACGTTGAGCTTTCGCTGGTTAAGCGTGTTATGATGTGCTTTCGCTGGTAAAGCGTTAGTGGGCTAATATCGCTGGTTAAGCGTTATTATTATCACTGGTTAAGTGATAGGATTTGTAAGCTGGTTAAGCGCTAGAATATTAGGTACTGGTTAAGTACTTCAGTGAATTACACTACTGGATAAGTGGTGATGCATGGTTCTGGCTGAATCGTGAAAATTGGATGGGCGGACGCTCCATGTACAGTGCTGGTGTTCGACTGCATGGATGGATGACGATGGTGTGTTACAAATTTGAGTTTGATTCTGCTGCTGAATGTTTATTACTAAAGAGAGTAAATATTGCTTGAAAATTAAGAGTGATTGAGATGTGTTTGTTTTTGATCGATAATTACCATAAACTGAAAAATCTTTCATATCTAAGCGTGTTTAAAAATTTTTTTTTTTTTTTCTCTTCTTTATTGCAATCTATCAATCTTGCAGATATTCAGCAATATATGTGGACGATATTATTTAATTAAAGGGCTTGCACGAAGGCCGTCCAGTGACTGCTTCGTTTTTTCTTGTGCCTCTCAAAGAAGGTCTTGAGGAATCTTTCTTTTCAGTCTGCGAGCAACTGTTTGGGTGTTCATTAAATTTGTAGCCAGTATATTTGGATGATGAGTGATTCGCTTTTTGTACGCTTTTGTCCTTTCTGAGATTTCTTCCATAACACTTTTGACGCAGATGTCGTGATGGAGTCTAGTGTTTGAGACATACCATGGTGCGTTTGTTATTATTCTGAGCATCTTTGACTGGAATCTCTGTATTATTTCAATATTTGAATTTGCTGCTGTTCCCCAGAGTTGTAGGCCATATGTCCATATGGGTTTTATTATGCATTTATAAAGCAATAGTTTATTTTGAAGTGAGAGTCTTGATTTTTTATTTAGGAGCCAGTACATAGTGCGCAACTGTTGGCCCATAGCTAATCGCTTTGTGAAGATGTGCTTCTTCCATGTAAGTCGTTTATCTAAGTATATTCCAAGATACTTGGCGTGATCTTCCTGCGGTAGAGGTATGCCGTTGAGAGTGACGGGTGGGCATGTCTCTTTCCTGTTTGTGAAAGTAACCTGGACAGATTTGGTTTCGTTGGCTTTGTTTCGCCAGTCTTTGAGCCATTTGGATACTTGATCGAGACTGCTTTGAAGCTTTTGAGCTGCAATGTCTGGTGAATTGTCCATTGATAAAATTGCTGTATCATCAGCAAATGTTCCAGTAACTACTCCATCGGTCGTAGGGAGATCAGCTGTAAAAAGTAGATACAATGTGGGACCCATGACACTGCCTTGCGGAACTCCAGCTTTGATAGCATATATGGGCGTTAACTCTTCTCCTTGTTTGACAAAAAAGTGTCTGTCGCTTAGGTATGACTTAATCAGGTTGTAGAAATTTATAGGTAGGTCCTTTTTTATTTTAAAAAGAAGTCCGTCATGCCACACTCGGTCAAATGCCTGAGATATATCCAAGACCGCTGCGACACTGTATTGTTTTGATTCGAGAGCTTTGTTTATATGTTCCACTAGTCTGTGTACTTGTTCAACAGTACCATGCTTTCTGCGAAAACCAAACTGATGGTCAGGTAGTAATTTGTTTGCAGCAATAATCGGGGATAATCTAAGCAAAATGACAATCTCCATGATTTTTGATGGGATGGGTAACAGGCTGATGGGTCTGTATGATTGCGCCTCAACCGGATTTTTTCCAGGCTTAGGAACCATAATAACTTGGGCGATTTTCCATTGGGGAGGGACCATTCCTCTTCGTAGGATAGCATTATACAGAAAAGTGAGAAATTTAATCCCTTCTTTTGGCAGCTCCCTTAAGATTTTTCCTGTAATAAGGTCGTAACCAGGGGCTTTATTTGGATCTAAAGCCTTAATTGCTGCTTTTACTTCTCTATAAGTGAGTTTATTAATGGGAGGGTCGAGTTGGTGAGTTTGGCTCAATAATTCTGCGACTTCTTGGGTTTTAGAGGAGCCTGTATCTGGATTTGGTATGAAGACCTTTTTGAGATGTTCAGCAAATGTAGCAGCTTTGTCCGCATCGCTACAAGCCCATTCTGAGTTGCTTTTACGGATAGGAGGTTGATTAGTTACCGGGCGTTTAAGGTTTTTAGTGACTTTCCACAAAGAGTAATTTGTCTCTGCTGTAGTATCCAGGTTTTCTAGAGATGTTTGTATACCTAGGTTTTCATTATCTTTTAGCAGAATTTTCAGTTTTGTTTGAAGATAATTAAGATGTTTTTTATCAGTAGGATGACCTGTTGTTTGCCACTTTTTCCGAGCTTTTCGTTTATCAGCTAATAGTTCCCTTACAGATTTTGGGTAATCTTGCTTATGGTACGAGTTTGCGGCAGCTGGGGTAGCAGACCAGGCAGATTGTTGAACGCAGCTATTGAAATGTTCCACCGCTTCTGTTATGTTGTCGTCCGTCTTCCAAGGAATTTTTAAATCTAATTTGTCTGTCAGTAGCTGTCTGAAGAGCTCCCAGTTAGTTTTATTGGAGTGTAGCTTACAGGGTTTAGGTACAACTGTGATTTTCCTTTTCAGTACTATTTCTACTGTTTAAAAATATGCACACGATATGCTAAAGAAGATGCCAGCGGGTCACGTACCAGTCGATGTTGATAAGAATTTTAATGATGATGAGCAAGTTTGAGTTATGGTGGAAAATCGAGTAAGGGTTTCTATAGGCCCTACGGTGTCTCTTGTTTGTTGTCCGTGGGTACGCGGTGAGCGTTCAACTCTGGTGGGGGTCGTGGTCTGGAGAGACCATAGTGTGTAGTCATGCGTGATGCACACGGGCGATCCATGTGATGGATGCGCAGGCAACCCGATTGTTGATCGGCTTGAGAGTCCGTGAGAACAATGCGATTGCTGGACGGCTGGAGTGCCGTGTGAGGGCAACGCGATTGCTGATCGGCTGGAGAGTCCGTGAGAGCAATGCGTTTGCTGGTCGGCTATGATGCCGTGTGTGGGCAACGCGATTACTGATCGGCTGGAGAGTCCGTGAGAGTAATGCGTTTGCTGGTCGGCTGGAGTGCCGTGTGAGAGCAATGTGATTGCTGGTCGGCTGGAGAGCCGTGGCGTTAGTGGTCTTACTCGAGGGTTTCTGTAAGCTTGGCAGTTTTTGTCACAGTAGAGTTTAAAAGGTTGAATCGAGCAATGGTACGTGGCCCAGGGTGTTATATTTTGGACTATTTTTAATTTTACCGTTATGTGATGTTTGATTGAATTGAAGGGTTTTGGTTTAAATGTAACAAAGTTTGAAATTTCTTATTTTCAACAATTTTATGAATTTTGAGTTTGGTCAGGAGTGACCGAGTGGAACAGAGTACTCTTGTGGAAGTGTGTGTGGAAGCTTTTGTTCGCAGAGTCATGATCGTGAGTTGTTGTCTACCTAGTATAGTGCACGGACGTACGATCGCGCGCGCGAGCTCTTTCGCGAGAGTTTTCTGCTGACGGATCACAACAACGTCGCGTCGCGGCGTACCTACGTCAATATATCGGGGTCAGTGTCATGACCTAGTTACAAGTGCGGAAATCATGAAGTGTTTACAATAACTTATTGTATAGGTGTTAAACTCGCCTTACAACTTAATAATGGCTACAAAAAAGTCTATTACTATTAAAACTGACCTAGAAAGGCAGTTATATGACTGTTATCTCCAAGAGAAAACAGATAGAGAAAACCTGCAAGTCATGGTACGTAAATTGAATGTACAAATTGATGCCCTGCAGGAACAAGTTCAGACACTTCAAGGAGAATTGAACTGCATTAAAGAAACAAAAGGGACTACAGAACCTGCTCAGACTACAAAAAACGACGTGGAATACTGTACAGACGAGGATGACCTTGCTAAAGAGACTGAGTGGATTAGGGCCAAGAGCAGGAAGAAAAGGAAGCTTAACACCTCCCTCTCTCCAAAACAACAACCCGGAAGCGCCCAACAAGACAATCACCAAAAAAATGAGAAAGTGACTTCGGTTAAAAAAGTGCCCTTACCACCGCCAATCATAATAGACGGAATCAAGAACTATCAAACGTTCTACGATTCGTTAATTGAAAGCCAACCAGCGGAATCATTTACAGCAAAAATGATGAATGGGGATTGTGTAAAGGTAAACGCCAAATCAGAAGACTCATATAGAGTAATTGCCAGGTTCTTGTCTGAAAAAGACTACCACTGGCATTCATACGAAAACAAGCAGGCTAGACCAATTAGAGTTGTGGTAAAGAAACTACACTCTTCTTGCCAACCAGATCGAATTAAGGAAGATTTAACAACCCAAGGCCTAAAAATAGAAAAGGTAGATAGTAAATTGAGCTGGAAGACCAAAGAACCACTCAACATGTTCGTTTTATCATTTTATAACGATGAAGATGTCAACAAAATCTACGGCATTAAGTACATATTAGGGTGTAAAATTGAAATACATCCACTCAAAAATCCAGCACTCATTCCCCAATGCAAGAGATGCCAAGCTTATGGGCATACACATAAATATTGTCAAAAAGAGCCAAGGTGTGTGAAATGCACTGGCAAGCATCTTACAGCCAATTGTACCAAATCTCCGCAAGAGAAACCAAAATGTATCCACTGCGGCCTACCTCACCCTGCCAATTATAGAGGGTGTGAAGTAGCCAAACAGATGCAAATTATGAAAAATAAAGTTTTAAAAAAGAAACCTACGGTGCCTCATACCCAACAGTTTCCTCCTATAACACACCCTGGTAAACAGGCGCAGAAAGCAAGTGTCCAGTCAACTGCAAAACAACCAGCCATGCAAGTAACCAACATTGGTACTTACGCACAAGCTGCAAAACAAGGATCTCAACCTCTGAACTTAGAGGATAAGATAAACCAGATCTTGAAGTGCATTACCTCATTTGATAAGAGATTAGATAAGCTAGAATCCAGCACTAAAACAGCTGTCTTGAATAATCAAAAATGAATAACACACTTAAAATAATGGCGTGGAACTCCAATGGACTCCTCAAACATCAGCATGAGTTGCAGGCGGTCCTAGATACAGAAAATATAGACGTGTGTTTAATCTCCGAAACGCATTTCACAAAGCAATCTTTTATCAAATTTAGAGGATACATGATATATAATTCCCTCCACCCTAGCAACTCTGCCAGGGGGGGTAGTGCGGTTATAATTAAAGAAAACATTAGTCACTACGTGCAGTGTAAATATGAAGAAGAAGACATTCAAGCAGTGGCAGTATCTGTTAAAACTAAGTTTTGTCAAGTGTCCATTGCAGCCATATACTCGCCTCCTAGGCACATGATAAGAAAAGAGCGATACTTACATCTTTTTGAATTATTAGGCCAGCGATTTATCCTAGGCGGCGATTTTAATGCTAAGCATACGCATTGGGGTTCAAGACTTACTACAACTAAAGGAAGACAGCTCTTAAGTGCAGTTAAAGAAACACATTGTGAAGTAATGAGTACAGGCAAACCTACATACTGGCCCACTGACCACCAGAAAATACCGGATCTTATAGATTTTTTCATCTGCAAAAATATATCCACCAATTACATCAGTTTGGAGGAAAGTTTTACTATGAACTCTGACCATTCTCCGATTATACTAATGCTAAGTCAAAAAATCCTATTAAAAGAAAGCCACTTAACCTTGGTTAATAAGTCCACAGATTGGGACAGTTTTGCTCTTGATCTAGATAATATTATCGACCTTAAAACTCCGATAAAAACGCAAGATCAGCTTGACTCAGAAGTAAACAAATTTATTATTAATATTCAACAATGTGCGTGGAGCAATACACCTCAGCTAAAACGCAAATATAAGGGATTTATCTATCCTAAAGAAATTGTGGATTTACTATCAGAAAAAAGAAAACAAAGGAAGTTGTGGCAGCAAACAAGGTTCCCGCTTCATAAAACAACACTAAATAACCTAACTAAACGACTAAAGAGAAAAATTCTACAATTTGAGGATGAATCTCTGAATACCAACCTTCTTCAGCTTACCAATGACAAATCAACAGATTACTCACTTTGGAAAGCGACGAGAAATCTAAAAAGGCAGATTATACAAATACCGCCCATCAGAGATAGCAACGGAAAATGGGCAATAAGCAATGACCAAAAGGCGTTCCGATTTGCTCAACATTTAGAAGAAACCTTTCAACCCAACGAAAGCTCTGTAGAAATACATGAGAGTGTAAATTTATCACAAAACCAAAGAATCAAGCTTGTGACTCCTAAGGAAGTAATGAGAGAAATTCAAAACAACATTAGCTCAAAAAAGTCTCCCGGTTACGACCTCATCACAGGTGAAATTCTAAAACGCCTCCCACGCAAAGCCATAGTAAAGCTGACCAAACTAATAAATGCTTCATTTATCTTAAAATATGTACCTGAGCCATGGAAGGTTGCTGAAGTCATTATGATTGCGAAGCCTGGGAAACCTCCCCACGAAGCATCATCATACAGACCCATTTCTCTGTTACCCGTACTATCAAAGTTATTTGAAAAACTGTTACTAAAACGGATAAAACCAGTAATAGAAGATAAAAACCTAGTTCCAGATCACCAGTTTGGCTTCAGAGAAAAGCACTCAACGTTAGACCAGGTACATAGAATAACTAATGTTATTGAAAAAACGCTAGAAAATAAAGAAGTCTGTACTACCGTGTTCTTAGACGTCGCGCAAGCTTTTGACAAAGTTTGGCATGAGGGTCTCATATTTAAGCTCAGACGCATGCTACCAGAATTTGTAGATATCCTAGAGTCGTATTTAACTAAAAGAATGTTTAGAATACGCCAAGAGGACGCATATTCCGAGCTAAAAACCATAAAAGCTGGGGTGCCTCAAGGAAGTGTGCTTGGCCCAATTTTGTACTTGTTATACACTTGTGACATCCCAGAGCTGGAAAACAGCACCATAGCGACCTTTGCAGATGATACTGCTATTATGGCCACCGGATCAAGCCACAGAGAAGCAGTAGAGAAAGTTCAACTAGCTGTGAACAAAGTTTACGACTGGACACAAAAGTGGAAGATCAAACTGAATGAGTCAAAATCAGTTCACATTAACTTCACAAACAAACACAGTGACTACCACCCACTCTACATAAATGGTATGCAAATACCTTATGCTAATACAGCCAAATACCTTGGCATAACTCTCGACGCCAAGCTGCGTTGGAAAGCCCATATCAAAAAGAAAAAACAGGAACTCGATATTCGTTATAAACGTTTGTATTGGTTACTGGGAAGGAAATCCTGTTTATCAATACATAATAAGTTGATAATATACAAGCATATTCTGATGCCAATTTGGACGTATGGTATCCAACTTTGGGGCTGTACTAAGCCAACCAACGTCAAAATAATTCAACAGTTCCAAAATAAAGTACTCAGGGCTGCTGTAAATGCACCCTGGTACATAAGAAACGATGACCTCCACCGTGACCTCGACATGGAATTCGTCACCACCATCACACAAAAATTTGCTGAAGCCCACGAACACAGACTCCATCGACACGTGAATGTTGAGGCAATCCAGCTGTTAGACAACACAGACATAGTGCGTAGACTAAAGAGAACTAAACCATTTGAATTAGTGTAGTGTAAGTGAATCAATAATAGTAACAATGTTGTGCTATTTATATAACACATGAACAAAGTGTTTTATCAATATTACCAGACTCTAAGGAAGTGTTACGAACGTGTGTAAAAGTGCATACCTAATTATGGACACTATTCTTAGCATTAACATAATTTATAACGTAGCATAATAAGTTAGATTTAAATTGTTTATTAGTCTTCTTAGGCTAGATTGCAATTAACTAGTAAGAACTTGGTTCTTACTAAGAAAAAAAAAAAAAAAAATGATCACACGAGGACGTGTGAGAGCAGGATGGCCGTGTCGGCATCGAGTCGTATTCAGTACGCCAGCGCCATCTGGTGGCGCTTGATGGAGTCATTGGTTAGAGCGCGCGCGCGTCGGTCGCGTGAGTATGTCACTATTGGGTAGACAGCCGCGAGCGGCGGGCGCGGCGGCGGCGCGGGCGCGTGAAACCGCTGAAACCATCGTGTGTTCTGAAATACGTACCTACCTACAGAAATTGAGTGTCTATCTAGATCTACTGTGCTTAGGACTATTGATTGAGTGTATCGGTATACGAATCTAGTTTCTACATCCAACACTACCCACCGACGCCCACTGTTAACCAACGAATATTGCTAAAAATATCCCGTTGCCGACATATTTTTGCAATAACTTTTCTCCTGATTGATATTAATTAAAATTTTCTTTAAGGATTCATCAAATAAAGTGTTTTCGTTTGTCACAGTAACGATAAACCAAGTCACCTTTGCACTAATAAAGAAATTTGCCATTTTCCTAATAAAGGGATTTTTGACATTTGAACCACTAACATTAAAGTTCGAAAAAAAGACTGAAATAACAGTTTTCTTTAAAATTTTATTGGGTAACTTAAACAATTAATAATCCGTGTTTCTACCGCGAACACTAACAACACAAGAACATCGGTTTGGCATACTCAAAATGAGTTCATCCAAATCACGCTGTGGAATGGCCGCCCATGTTCGTTGCAACAACAAAAAAAAAATAGGTAAAAAAACTTTTTAAGTTAAACGGTTTTATGTTAAACATACATTGCAATGTTTAAGATAAATGTACTAAAAACCAAAAAATAATAAAATAGAAAACCGTGGGGCACGTCAATTGTCTAGGTACAAATTATCGACTTAATTATTATTAATATGATTTTAATCAACGATTGTAGACAATAGTTTTTAGTTTTTATTTCGCATTCTGTTTAAAGGGGCCGCCATCTTGGATTTTAATTTTATATAGTATATTGTATTATACTGGTTGAGCACTTTCATTTGATACCCATATTGATGGGATCGATAAAACCTACGTTATCCGCCATTTTGTAGCGGCCGCCATCTTGTATTTCAATTTTTTATAGTATATTGTATTCTGCTTGTTGAGCCCTTTCATTTGATACCCATATTGATGGGATTGATAAAACCTACGTTATCCGCCATTTTGTAGCGGCCGCCATCTTGGATTTCAATTTTTTATAGTATATTGTATTCTGCTTGTTGAGCCCTTTCATTTGATACCCATATTGATGGGATTAATAAAACATAAATAAATTATCCGCCATTTTGTAGCGGCCGCCATCTTGGATTTCAATTTTTTATAGTATATTGTATTCTGCTTGTTGAGCCCTTTCATTTAATACCCATATTGATGGGATTATTAAAACATAAATTATCCGCCATTTTGTAGCGGCGGCCATCTTGAATTTATAATGATAATGAATAAACATAATTGTATTGTCACCAAAATCCAAAGTGTATACAAAATTTCAGATTAATCGGTTGACTGGAAGTGGGTGAAATTTGAATTACTAAATTTGATCCAAGAAAAAAACAAACGGGGTGAGCTAAATAAAACCGTTTAATTAAAAACCGTTTAATAAAAAAGGTCTTCTTGCGACTGGATACCCTCCATATTCGGCAGAGCTCTTCTCTGTAGCATATCCCATGCATGCTCAATCGGGTTCAAGTCTGGCGACTGAGCAGGCCAGGGCAGGACATTGATGTTAGCTGCGGCGAGAGTCTGTCTTACAACTCTTGCGGTGTGCGGTCGTGCATTATCATGCATGAACTGAAATAAGGGACCGATTTGCACTTGTAGAGGAACGATGACGTCTGATACAATCGTCTCAGCATAAATTTGAGCGTTGAGGTTGCCTCTGATCCAAATCAACTCAGTTCTTCCGCCGATCCAAATACCCGCCCATACCATGATGGTTCCACCACTATAAGGATGGACTTCCTGCCAGGATTTTAATCACTGTTGGCGTCCAGGGGTTCTCCAGTGTCGTATTACGTCTTGTATCCGGTCTCATACCAAAACGAGACTCATCAGAAAAGCACACGAAACTCCATTGTTCTTCTGCCCAATTTCTGTGTTCAAGAGCCCATTGATATCGAATCCTACGATTGTGCATTGCTATAGGTGGTACCCGTAGCGGTCTTCGGGAATGAAGGTTCACTTCATGCAAGCGGTTTCTGACTGTTTGGTCGCTAATTAAGTTCCCTGAAGAGTGATGAAGCCTCACGGCTAACATCATGGCGGTTATTGTTGGAGCTCTTCGAGTTAAGATTTGAATGTATCGGTCTTGTCTCCGTGTGGTGCAGCGATACCGTCCTCCATGGCGCACAGCCACGGTACCAGTGCTTCGGTAACGTGTCCAAAGTCGACTGATAACACTCTGACTTGTATTCAGAGCTAAAGCCACAGTACGTTGCCGGGAACCAGCTTCTATCATTCCCACGGCTCTGAGCATTTCTTCCCTGATTAGATGACGTCGCCGCTCCATAATAACGTTGGTTTTAATCAGTAGTAGGGAAACAGTAGCACTAATAATGTCTTCAATGCGTTGTATGTTTTTATAGGGAAAATATTGACAGCTGATTTTCATCTTTTACTCGAATTTGATTGACAGTTCCTGATTCAAATTATGAAATGCACCAAAAAGAATCCATATAAATTTATAAAATCATAAATTTATTACAAAGCCACATCTCAATCTCAAGAAATCCGCATAAAAATGCTTGATCCCTAGACACTTTTGATGTGTGTAATAGAAAAGAAGAAAGAAAGAAAGAAAATGCATTTATTTGGCACAGGCCACAAATACACACAATGTAAAACAAAAATAATATAAAAAAAAGAACTTAAAACTAAACAAATCGTCCCACTGTGTGCCTCACGGCTGCGCCAAAAAGGCCCAGTTCAGCAAAATGCCGGGCAACTAGTGCCCGACGCTGGTTTTCAACTGAACCTAAATTAGAGTGGTTACGGATGTTAATCAGTTTTATATGTTGTGTCAATGTTGGGGGTGAATACGTACTTAAATATATAATCGAGGTGTATACAATAAAATTAAATAGATATACATAAAAAAAATAGGTAAAAAAACTTTTTAAGTTAAACGGTTTTATGTTAAACATACATTGCAATGTTTAAGATAAATGTACTAAAGACCAAAAAATAATAAAATAGATACAGTCGTGGGAAAAAACCGTGGGGCACGTCAATTGTAATTTCCGCAGCACGACAGTTCCCAAATGACGTGCCCCACGGTTTTTTCCCACGACTGTATCTATTTTATTATTTTTTGGTCTTTAGTACATTTATCTTAAACATTGCAATGTATGTTTAACATAAAACCGTTTAACTTAAAAAGTTTTTTTACCTATTTTTATTTTCTAGTTTTTAGCCGCCATCTTGGATTTTAATTTTATATAGTATATTGTATTCTGCTAGTTCAGCCCTTTCATTTGATACCCATATTGATGGGATTAATAAAACATAAATTATCCGCCATTTTGTAGCGGCGGCCATCTTGAATTTATAATGATAATGAATAAACATAATTGTATTGTCACCAAAATCCAAAGTGTATACAAAATTTCAGATTAATCGGTTGACAGGAAGAGGGTGAAATTTGAATTACTAAATTTGATCCAAGAATAAAACAAACGGGGTGAGCTAAATAAAACCGTTTAAAAAACAATGGGTTAGTAGTAAAACAAACTATGAACAACAAATATGGTGAGTGTATAAAGCAATCCAAGACAATATAATATACATATAGGTAAATAGCACGGGTGTAAGTTAAAAAACCTGTTTGGCACGATAACTTTTAACACATTACAACTGTATTGAATTCATGTTTGCATTTCATCCACAAACAGTATGTATAGCATTTTTTATTTAGGTGGGAAGGTAGAAACGTCATATAACTGATTCATTTAGAGCAACCATATCCAGCTTACGTTGTGCTTCTATGAGGAACTGCCGTAAACGACTTCTAAAAGTGTCTATTGTCTTGATTAGTCTTATCGGTGGTGGCAGGTTATTCCAAATTTTTGAAGCTGCATATCGGAAGCTGCCTCTGAAAGCTGCTGAACTATGCGACTGAGTTTTGAGAGTTGTTGAGAACATTGTCTTCTCCCACATTCCCGTCTACTAGCTATCCAACTCAGTTTATCGAACAAGTATTCCGGTTTTTGAAATTTGACCACACCGAACAGAAGGCATGCCAAGTGTAGTTTGCGTCTGGATTTCATTTTAAGAGTATTGTGCTTGTTTAGAAAAGGTGTGACATGACTTCTACGGGGAATGTTATAGCAAAATCGAGCGCACGCGTTTTGTACCCTTTGTATGAGCTGATCCGTACGAGCTAAGAGACGCGGACCATACACAGTATCGGCGTAGTTCAACCTAGATAGAACTAACGTTTCCACAAGTTGTTCCCGTAGTGGTTCGGATAAATAAGGCCTCATCTTGTACAAGACCTTCAGGCGATAAAAACAGTTTCTCACCGAGTCTGCTATGTGCTTCTCAAAACGAAGGTCTTTGTCCATAATAAGACCTAGATTTCGCGCCTCAAACACTCGCTCAATTGGTTCGCTCATTACTTCCAAGTCGAAGGTCATAGGTAGTCGAGCAAGCTGCTGTCTGGTGCCAAATACCAAATACTTAGTTTTAGTTGGGTTTAGCGACAGGCAGTTCTCCTCGGACCAAGTAGCGATTCGTTGGAGATCCTCGTTAAGGTCCTTGATGGCGCTGTCATACTCGTCTGGGTGGAAAGAAACATATAGTTGCACATCGTCGGCGTATATGTGGTACTTGCATCTCTGTAGGCATCTTATTATGTCTGCGCAGTACAAAATGAAGAGAATGGGACCTAAAATAGAACCCTGAGGAACTCCTCTCTCTACGGGAATAGATGCAGATTTACGGGTAGTGCCGTCACTCAGACGCAGCTCAACTAATTGTTCCCTATGGCTTAAGTAGCTACGGAACCATTGTAAAGCTTCAGGGTCGAAACCATAATATTTTAATTTTAACAATAATAACGGGATATTTATAGCGTCAAATGCCCTGGAAAAATCTAATAGAACAAGTACTGTGCACATCCCCTTATCTTGAGCACATAATATGTTATCAGTAACATCGAGTAAAGCTGTAGATGTACTGCGCTGCTTTCTAAACCCTGATTGTAAGTCCGGTAAAACGTTATTTTGTTCTAGGAAAAGTGTAAGTTGGCGACTGACGATTTTCTCTAGTACTTTGGATAAGCATGGTAATATACTTATAGGGCGTAGATCTTTTAATGCTAATGGATTAGAGTTTTTAGGTAAGGGTCTAATGGAAGCAATTTTCCATTGGTCAGGGAACGTTGACGTCGCTATGGAGCGGTTTATTATGTCTGTAATAACATCTAAGGTGTGCGGCAAAGTCATGTTAATCATATCCAAGGTAATGTGGTCACACCCTTCGGCGTTACTTTTGAGACCTGCGATAGTACGTGAGGCATTGTTCTGGTCCACTGGAGTGATTGAAAAAATTGCTTCACCGTGGCTATGACTATCAAAATAATTTATAAGGGATGCGTTTGCTACGAGGTTGCCGGGAACAATCAAAAAATTTTTATTAATTAAGTCAGGATCTGTAAAATGCGACGGAAGTTCTTGTCTAGGTTTGAAATTTGATAATGTGGATTTTAGATTTTTCCATAGCAATTTAGGGTTTTTGATTTTATTATTTATATTATGTTTGAAATATGCAGCTTTTTCACTAAACAGTGAATTTACCACCAAGTTCTTTAGGTCTTTGTAGTATTTTTTTTTTTGAGTCAGATTTAGTTTTCCTATAAGTATTAAGCGCATTGTCACGCAAACGCATCATGACTTTGATCGTGTCTGTAATCCACGGATACGACTTTTCTCTAACAGTGCATGACTTGATTGGTGCATGTACATCAAACAAGAAAGTAAGATGGGTGTTGAAGGTATGCACCATATCAGTGACAGAGTCAAGCGACGAAATAATTTCAGTTTTTATTAAAAATGATAGATCTGCATTAAAACTCTCCGAGCAGATATTTTTAAGAGGCCGATATTGTACCAAGTACGGTTTGAATTTTTCGCGCCTAATGTTAAATTCACTTATGACTATGCAGTGGCCATTGATTGAACCGAGTGATTCTACCGCTGTATACCTTGGTCTCAGGTCAGTACATAGAAGATCGATAAGAGTTTCACTGGATGCTGTGTAGTGAGTAGGTGTGGTGACCAACTGTGTAAGACTAAAACAGTCAAGAAATTCATAAATATTTTTGGTTTTCATTCCGTTTGTGTCTAGCAAATTGACATTGAAGTCGCCAAGTAGTACGTAGTGATCACAATTTCCCAATGAACTAATAGAGTCCGTCAAGGCATCCAGGAAAAGGACAAGGTCAAGCCATGGTGGACGGTAAGCTGTTCCTATGGCAATTTTTTTTCCGTTCAGAGTGAGTGTTAACCACATTTGTTCGACGGATTCGAACCTGGGATCGACCGCACTAGGACAAATACGCGCGCTCAGTCCCCGCCTCAGATAGAACCCGACGCCCCCACCTCGACCCGCGCGAACACTCGCTGGCCGCGGTATGTGACGCAATCGGTAACCGGGCACCGTTGGAGCGCGTCCGTCCTCGCCCGGTCTGAGCCAAGTTTCGTTGATGGCCATAACATCAAAACAATGCCTTTCAAGTGCGCCTATTAAGTTATCATGACCAGTACCCAATGAGCCCGCATTTAGGAAACCAACTTTAAGATACTTTTCTCCTTTAGCCATCACAATATAATAATATATAATAAATTCCGTCATATAGCAAAAACCATATTGCAAATTGGATTGTTATTTCACATAATATTTGTGTAAATCGTATTATAGGTATGTAGTTATTGCATAAAATTATTGTTAATAAATGTTCCAAAACGCGGGCCGTGAATAGTAGCCTAGTAGAAATACCATAATAATATAATAATATAATAGTGTAAAAAATAAGTTTATGAAATGCATTTGTAGGTATACGATGGGTAGGTGGGTGGTGTGAATGTGTGTTGTGCTATAAAACTGGTTAATATGTACTTTACTGAGGTGCGCCGCGAGACACACACTTGCCAATACAAAATATATTATCTTATAGTAGAAAGAAAAATACTTTAGTACTTTTACTATTGATGGACTGTAACTAACTGTAACTAAGTTTACTTTTAAAATACGTATGACTATATAAATAGAAGAAAACATAACCTTATCTTGACCAATAACAACAAAAACAAACAAGAAACTAACTCTAAAGTGCGTTATTACCGCCGTTAACAGGTGACGAGACAGGTTGGAAAGTGCGCTGTATATCAGCCTCACAGCGGATATGACAAGTGGCATCACCGGGTTTGTACCGGGCAAGGATTCGGCCACGTTTCGACCACACGAACTGCCAACCGAGGCGACTGGCCGCCTCACGCGTGCTCCGAAATAACTCCCGGTTGTGCTTGGTAAGGCGCTCGTTGACGTAGAAGCGCGTCGCAGGGCCAGGCAGATCAAGATCCGCTGTGGTCATGCCGCGACGCACTCGCGCTCCCTCCAGCAGCTCGTCCCGTATGTCGCGTCGTGCGAGGCGCACGACGAGGAAGCGGGGGCGGGTCTCCACCGGCGCCGCCGCATGAGTCACGTTTATGCGCCTGCCTCCGACACGCTCAGCGCTCACAATATCACGTGCCTCGATTTTGACGCCAATCTTCGCCGCCACCAACAGGGCAGTGTGGGTAGGATTTTCACCGCCTATCTCTGGTATGTTGGATATCTGAATATCATTAGCGAGCAACTCCTGGTCCCGGTCATTGATGTCGCTCCTTAGCTGGTTTATTAACTCCTCCACATCCGACGACGACCGTGACAATTGGGGGTGGGGCTGAGCCAATTTGGTCTCCATTATTGTAACCCTTTCTTCCAAATGACACATCTTGTTATTTGTAGATTTTAGTGACGACCGTAGCTCTGACAGGTCATCACGCAGCTGCTGGAACTCAATACGCACGAGTTTCAAAAAATCCTCTTTAAAACAGCTTAGTTCTGTTCTAAAAATATCCATCACATTGACCTCTTGTGTAACATCTAGGGCTGTGCTATTTAAGGGACTGGTGTCCATCAGGTTGACCAGGCTTTCCTCGTGAGCTGGTGTTGGTGTCCTCCCTCGTACCGGCGTTTCAGCCCGGTTATCCCTCACCTCGTTCTTTTTGCACTCAGGGCAGTGCCAGGGGGTCATTACAGGACCTGCATTCTGGATATCTACGCATCCTCTATGGTACCAGTGCCTACATTTACTGCAATTAGCAGCATCTGCCGATGAGAGAAACTTCCCGCAAGCACCACACTTTGCCATGGTGTATTGAAACGTCTTGTTTTGTTTACCAAACGTAGCAATTGATCGATCCGGGTAGTTCACCGATTAGGCAACAGATGGCGCTGTTTGCAGAAACGCGTTTATGGTAAATTTCACGGTGTTTATAGTACAGACAGACACCATAGGCTGAGCACAGAGTCAAAGGAAAGGTTCGCACACACTGATGTTCGTTCACAGGTTGTTCTTCCGTTCCCTAGGAAACGAATGTTTATTTACTTGGGGTTTCGGGTACTTATGTACTTGCTGCGGTTTGCTTCAACGTTAATTAAAGTTTTTTAATATTTACACAGCACATTAACACTTGCCAACAATGGTACTTGTTAGTTGCACTAGCAGAAGTATTTGCACAACAACTTATACGAGTTTAACTGTGAATTGTATTTATTTATACGTGAGAACACAAAAAGCTTAGGGCTGGTTGACATCCGTGACGTCACCTAATATAGGTTCGTATATATTGGTAATAAAACACAAGGTTTGTATTTTGGGTACATCCAACGCCCAGTGATCGCAACAACCGTTCTCTTTGGTGTCTGACAGCGGAATGTGCCCCACCCTGCCGTGGTATTATTATACTCTTTACCCCCACCCACCTTGTCGGGGTTACCATCACCGCCCGCTTTATGCACATTTATTTTAAGTCAATACACATACAAATATTATGATTTCATAGCAGGACACCACAGGTACTAATAGTATTATAGTATGGTACTTTAGATTCCACAAGGTTGTACTTGAAAGCAACGACAACCTTGTACAAGTACTTGTAACATTATTATGATTCACAATGAAAGTAACGAGGTGGAACTTACGTGGCGCGTTCTTTTTTTTTGGAGGTTGCGAAATCATCTTGCGTATTACTTAACAGCGGTATTGACAGACAACCGAAGTTCTATTATACGCCTACTCTGATACCTGATGATGTATATTATTATAATGACAATGACTACCACCAGAAGATCTGGTGGGCCACCTGAGTCACCAGTGTCAGACCTTCTATCTATTGACGAATTCATTAAAGTTGTCAGGAAACTCCCACTCAACAAATCGTCAGGTGAAGATAAAATATCTAATCGTATGATAATAATACACTCACAGGCATAATTAACCGCCCGCCTCTATTATTCATCGCCCTGTTTGTTTAAGTTAACTATCGCTTATAGTCTACTGTTTTGTTTTTAGTCAAGTGGCTACTGTAACAATAAATTAAATACTTATAAGTACCCTTATTTCATATCCTGTGTCAACGACGGGTTTTTGGGATTTAGTCGTTGTTTGACATTGTTGCCGTATCATTACCGTCTTAAAATTGCCTGTTATTTACTGCCACAGTGTGTGAATATTGTTTAATTAATTTAAGTTTGGCTAGCAGGAATAGTGCCAGGGAGGCAACCCACGGGAGCGTAGCAGTTGCGAGTAAAAGCCACACTGCTGCACTGTGGCGAAGGCCACAGAGCGAACCACTTTGCACTCTGCAGTTGTCTGCTCAACACAGGAGATGGACACAGGGATGACGTCTTGGAGAGGGTAAGCTGGGTGTGTGTCGAAAGAGAGTGCAAAACTAAATATCACAATGGGGTGCGTAACGAAGAAGGTGAGTAGAAAGCTGAAAGCGTGATTGAAGACGGCCCGGGAGAGAACTTCGTTGTCGAGAAAGTGACTAACCGGAACCGGCTCCTGGTTTTTAGGGACGGGTCTACCTTTTTTAGCAGATTTTTTTATACCCGAATTTTGTTTTGCCTAACAGTGGATGGCAGAAACTTCATTTCGCAGAAAATCATTTGGCATACACTCATTTACCATAAATTCAAAACGCATAATTTTGTAAGTCAGAATCATCTTTGAGCATAAACTTCATTTCCAGAACCATCATTTCGCCGAAAATTCATAATCAGAATCGTCTTTTGGCACGCATTTCATTTCATACATACGTGTAACATGCAATAATAATAACCTTTATTGGAACTAAAATAATGATAAAATATATACAAGTAGCAAAAAGAGAAGAATTACAGGGCGTCAAAAAAATTCGTCCACATCGCTGTCAACAGGAAAAGTGCCCAGAAGGCTGGCAGCATTACCACGTTGGATGGCAATGCTGATTCTTTGGCCAAAGAATAGGCCAGCCCTCTGGTCACGTGAAGAGTCGACCAACCGCTTGGCAATTTCCTTAAAAATTAGGTGAGCACTCGGACCCCAAGGCCCCAGTGTTTCAACCCCAAACGGCTCAAACACATAACTGCCAATTAAGTTGTTGTTATATTTATTATTATTAATTATTATTATCAGCTCACCCCGGCTAAAATTTCTAGCTGAGAACATTAAATGTTGGTATGTCAAAAATAATAATAATAATTATTATTAATAATAATAATGACGTCACTCATACATGCAACGCATGTACTCCATGACGCGCGCTCGCTTCGCTCGCAAATTAAATAACACTAATATCTTCTGTCCCCGAAGTGCCGGGCCTCCGCCGGCCTCCTTCGTCGGCCTACGGCCCGGTGCCCATGCCGCCAATAAAGGATACTTTCGCGAGACGGTCGTTATACCTTATAAAAATCTACCAAATAAAATTCTGCCATCTTAAAAGTATGCCATTGAAAATTCGGCTATTTAAACAATCTGCGAAATGAGTATTCTATTAAATAATTGTTCTGCCATAAACACATTCGTTCAAAGAAGAATATGCCAAGTGTGTTATGCCAAATAAACGGAGCATCAAGTTTCTGCCAGATAGATGGTACCCCATAGGGACATGTTTCTTTCCCTTCATAGCGACGGAGAAGTGTTCCAAACCCTTAGGAACCAAAATCGGGAGATCTTCCACGACCTCCGCAACGAGGAGCAAAGAATATCCGTGAAGTATAGGAAAAGACCGGATCGTGTTTAAAAAACTCGTCAACTTGAGAACTACTCCCTTTATTTGTTGCCGGTTAAAAAGAAGTAATTAATTCGGTCGGTAGGTTGTGTAGCAGAGTTCTGTATCCGTGGAAACCTGGTCGGCATACAAACGTAAAACAAACGTTCAGTGGCTAGATATGTAATTAGTGCACATGTTGTACGCTATTAAGTCAAGTCACAGTAGATTGTTGATGGCACTTACAAAACAATGGCGAAATGATGAATATTTAATTGATATGTCCATCAGCTTCTGGAAACGGCAGGGCACCGTATAATTTAATGTTTTGCAACTGTCGCGGTTGCAAAATAATTGTCGTCTTAGAGCCAACTACTTCGTAGAAATATAAATGGCTAAATAAAGCAATTAGGCATAAGGAATTTCGTATTTATACTGATAGTTTAAAAGGTAAATGTTACTGCATCAATATACACTGTACTTGTTCAATCACACAATTATTATAATTATATTACCGTTAAATCAGCTTCGATAAGTTTGAGCAATGTAAGTTTCAATGATGACAAGGTAATGTAAGCGGAGATGACTGTGTGTGTTACAGCAAGGTTTACTGACATCGTAATTTTATTGACTTCAAATTCAACTCAAACTCAAAGTATTTATTTCAATTAAACCATTCCTCCAACACCGAGTGCGTGTGCGGCGCTCCGGATCAAACAATGCCCCACCAGCAGCTGGAGTGTCCTAGATGTCCGTATAATACACGTACCCTTGGTGACTACCAAGGGTACGTGAACAGCGCCTCTGCCGCTGCAATAAACGTGGCTAACTACTGAGCCCAAACCAATATCATATGGAAGTACAATCGACACAAAAAGAAGAAGAAGAACAATGTCAGAAAAACAAATAAAATGAAGCTACAGTCACAGTCATAAGCCATAATAACTTGTGAAAGTACTGTAGTTACCCATTCCCTAGCGTAGATCTCTATGGGCAATGTTCTTTTCTGTCTGCTTTGATTGTGTCCAGAGTTATACCTATTCAGGATTTGAGGTGGTTCCACCACAAATTTGCGTCATCACCCGTTGGAGCAGAAGCTTCGGAGAGTTTTCCTTCAACGATAGACTGAAATCGCACTCTCTCAGGAGGATCTAGTGTTCGAGGCTTGCGTGTCGTTTTTCATGGAGCCTTTAGTCGAAGCGCAAATTTCACTATGAGCAGGTTGTGATGTAAGGTGCGGTGTCGGTGGTAAATGAAACGAGCGAATG
Source organism: Diarsia mendica (assembly GCA_949316265.1). Taxonomy (NCBI): domain Eukaryota; kingdom Metazoa; phylum Arthropoda; class Insecta; order Lepidoptera; family Noctuidae; genus Diarsia; species Diarsia mendica. Next base: position 28,839,663 of record OX438887.1, on the reverse strand, counting down.
CCAGAATAATACTGAGTTATATTTGATAGGATGGTGCATAATATATGGTTACAAAGGTGCATAGATTATAGTAATACAGATCTTAAAGTAGGTAACTAATACAACCCTCACAGTGATCAGAGCCACATTCCGCGCCTGTAGGTCTTCACATTCCTTACGGACGACTTTCAGCGTGTGTTCACGCTGGAAGTCGTGACCAATCGTAATCAATCTGATTTCTATATCGTGCCCCGGGTGAAGTCCAGGTGTACAGTCGTCTTGGGTGGTGTTGAAATTGCGTTATGCAAAGGTTCCTGTCCATGCAGTATTCAATTAAACGTTGGCCACGCTCACTTCTATTGCCCAATCCGAAACCTCCCACAATGTGGCGTATGTGATCATCGTTGGTGGTGTCCCCGACTTTAGCATTCCAGTCATACATATTGGCAACAAAGCTTGTTAAACCTTCCCGTGTTTGTGTTTGTTATTGTGATACACTTTTTGTCTTTTTAATGTTCCTGCTTGTTACTAACATAGTTTTTAAGTAAAATGTAATACTAACACCCTATAGGCCTTGATGCCTGATACTAAAATATTTTTATTTCTTTTTATTTTACGAGTATTTACTTATTATATATTTGAACAATATTGCGCACGCTCGGTTTGGCATTGATTCTCATCACTATGATCCTCTCTGATACTGGGTTGTAGAAACGCACGTACTTGTTCATGTGTGTAGGAAGTTATATCTATAGCTACCCGTCTTTGACTTCTGTCCTCGCAACCTGAGAAGTATAGGGTGTTCCCACTAGCCGTGTTAAAATGGCCTTGGCCACGCATGTGCGTTTCGCTGAGACCGAGTATGGATATAATATGCGCCCTTTTTCCACTTCCTTGTCCAACATGATGAGCTTGGCAGCCATCGGGTCGCCCGACATCGATTTATCTAGAGTCCGTGTATTCATAGAGGCTTTCTCGGGAAGAATACTTGCGGTGGGATCCCCCGTCCTTCCGCGGCAGGTCTTTTAGAAGGGATTTAATTCTTCAAGGCCCCTGAAGCCTGATTTGGGTCGGGTCCATTGACCGCCGCCCGACGCTCCGCGTTGACTTTTTACGATGGATGGGTCGAACTTCTCTCAACCCTACTCTTTTCGCATCCAGGGGTTGGGACCGGCAATGGCAGAGTTGAAATTACCTCCATGGCCCGTTTATTATTCAAAGCATCCACTAGCACAATATTCTAAGAGTGCAACATTGAGTTTTACCGTAAAATGTGATTATTTTTCAGCTGCATCCGGTAAGACTGAAAGCCAACCTCAAGTTAGTTGGGAAAAGGCTAGGCAGATGATTAATGTATTTTTTGGAAGACGGTTGTTATTTTTGGTTTTTGGCCACAATGTTCTGATGGCAATACAACAGAATAAAGATCTCAATTTTATCTGATCATGGAGCCGGAAGGCATTTGGAAAAGGTTGTCAACAGTACCTATACATCAGCTATATCTTGTTTGGTTTCATTACATTCACCTTGATGAATAGCTTTAGAGTCTAAACTCTAAAGTCTAAGGTCTAATATTTAACACAAGTGTGCCAGAGGGACGGCGAGCTTGAGGATGTACGCTGCCACCCCGTATAACTGCAATGAACCTTTTTTTTTTCGGGTGGGTGTAAAATCATCAAATGACCCCCCCGCTCTTGGGCAGTGCGAAAGGTAGTGTCAGACTTCTACTGACTAAAAACCACCCATGTTTCTTCTTAGCCCTTTATGTCGAGCCCGATTTATCCTGTGAACATCCCGCAGCCCCGACGGGCGTCGGCCCTTGCGGGCCCCTTCCATGTTGCTGACATATTGTCTCTCTTCTTCTCTTTGAGGCGCGCGTGGAACACGAACGCGCCGTCGACACGGTCTGTTGTCGTCATGAGACGGACGGACGGCGAGCTAGCCCATTACTCACCGTCCACAGGCCCGCGTCTACGGTGGCCGGAAGCCATCACATGGTCCCCGACGCGCGGACCGCCTCCCGCGGCGGCTGGAACGAGAGGTTCTCTCCCTCTCACGTTCCGCCACCTCCATCGCCAGCATCACATTCCTCCTCGCCCCGGATCATGGCTTGCACCAGAGCTGGACGTGAGAGGTCGCCGCCGCCGATCGCCACTTCGAGAACACGTCGGGGCTCCGCCCAAACAGGGCACACCTCCACAGTGTGCTCCACCGTGTCCTCCGGTCGATCTTCGCAGTGGTAGCATTCAGGCGTTTCCTCCCGCCTGATTGTACCTCCCGAAACATTCGTGTCCGGTGAGGACCTGCGTCAGACGGATGGTGAGGGCGTCGTGGCGCCTCTCTAGCCACTGTTCAAAGAGGGGACTTACCGCCACTATCGTGGCGTGCCCTACTGCAACGGACCTCAGGTGGTGGGCGTAGTGTTCCGTGTGCCTCCACGTAATCTACGTACGTCGGATGTCGTGGGGGATGTTATACACCTCACTCCGTCCGCAGAGTGGAGGAGGCCCGCTGCCGCGGGCCGGCACTTGCCGAGGATCATGGAAGGCGCACATATTACCCTTAATCTCCGGTGAAAGTGTGGGGAGGGAACATTAGGCCAGGGTTTTTAGCCAGATTGTTGGAGTTTGACAGACCCCTCCACACCGGGAGGAGGACATCCACCCCAAAACAAGAAAAATCAACCGGTGGCCACATATTAATTTGGTTGTTCTTTGTTTGTTGACTGCTTGTTAACGTGTCCATATTATAAATTGTGTAGGCAAAACTGATTCATTTAAAAAAAATCTGGTTGATTAAAAATTAGATGAAGTAAAAGTAACGAGCGTTTTTTCGGGTGTTTTCAGAGGTAGATAAATATTGTAAGGAGGGCTATGTCCAGCAGTGGACTGAAATGATGAAATATTGTAGAGTGGTACGGAACCTTTCGTTTTCGAATCCGACTCCTACTTGGCCGTTGCTGTTTTATGGGGCAGCGGTCAAAATGTAGTAGACAGGTAGTTCGTATTCGACCAACATTTAGGTCTTCACTGATTAAACAAAGTGTGTGTGTGTATGTTATTCAGTGGCATCCGAGTAACCTGAAAGCCGGAAGGCAGGCATTGTTATGATGATGTACTGGTAATCTGGAGACTACTCTCACCTCCACTACCACCACAACCACCTCTGCTGGTGGCGCATTACTTTGTGTAATTTATTCCATCACCACTGCTCTCAAAACGGTGAAGGAAAACATCGTGAGCAAACCGGCATGTCTTAGAACTAAACAATTCGAAGATATGTTACATCTACCAACCCGCACTGGGCCAGCGTGGTGGCTCTCCTAGGGAGGAGGCCTGAGTCCCTGCAGTGGGAACATTACAGGGTGATGATGATGATATGAATGTTGCACGTAGGTCGGCGTGCGCGCACAGCGTGGCGCCGCACCTGCGCGTGCTGCGCGCCGTGGGGTTCTGTCGCGCGGCGCGGGGAGCGGGGGCGCAGGCTCTGAGGCGCGCGTACCACTGGTTCGCGCTCGCTGTCACCTCTATCTACGTACTACTGCAGCTCATTTATGCATACCAGGTCAGTCTCTAATTGATGGATGGCCCTGACATAAAAAATTGGTCACCCGGCAGATGGGAAACACCTATATCATTAGAATACTTTTTGAATACGTAGGGCTCTATTTTAGGTTCCCATTCTTTTTATGTTCTGTGCAGACATAATTAATGATGCCTCCATATTACACACCGACGATGGACAACTGTAAGTATACAAATTTTTACCCGACTACGGCGGAGCCAAAAAGGAAGGGTAATGATTTTGGCAGTCTATGTAAGTATGAATGTTCCACCGTAGCGCCTAGACTACCGAACGGATTTTAAAAATCCGTTATTGAAAACCGCATCAAAATCGGATCATTAGTTTAGAAGATTGGTGGGAACATTGCCATTTACCTGCTCCGTTCCGTCGTGGGTAATAAATGAGGTGTCAATAGATAATTTGCAAGAATAGCCCGGGTACTCGTAACATAGGCTAAGTATATACATTTTATCAATTTTTGTTATGACGGAATTTAAATGTCAGGTTCTAGCCTCGAAAAAAATTAAATTACTTAAATTAAAAAAATTAAATCATAACATGTTTTGGTATCAAGTGAAAGGTCTAGGCGAGGACATTACAAATATGTATACTGTATTATACTTTTAGTCAACATATACGTTTAGAAAGCGGTTAAAAAGTTTTCTACTTTTAAGACCGCGGTTTGTAGTCGGGTTTTAGTTTTTAGACTTGTTTAGTTAAGACATTTTGGTCCAAAATATTTTTTTGTTAGTGGGGACTTAAAAAACTATGTTACATTTAAAAAATTTGGAGATTACTTAAATAAAAAAAAACTTTATATAAAAGAATTAGGGCGCGTACACATATAGGTCCGTTTTTACTGGATCCGTTTTAACGGATCAGAATTGGACCGGAGCGACATGATTACTGAATCCGGAATACTGTTTTGTGTGTGAACTCGCTCATGCAACTCCATACGCCATCAAATAACGGACCTGTAAAACGGATCGCTATGTGTACGAGCCCTTACACGTTCAAAAATTACACACACCATCACAAGTATCACAATGTTATTAAGGATCTGAATGAATATCTTCAACGACTATGGGGAACAAGGAGTTAAAAAGGCCCCAAATTGATACCACTTCCCAAATAATTAATATGTCAGTGAGCTATGGTGGCTGGTTTAAGGGATAATAAGTGAACGTAATGAGTAAAATTAAGATGTAATAGCATATGTTGTCGCCATATACATCGCTTCATCTAAAGCTACATACTTTAAATCTTTTTTACCCGACTAACCCAAAAGAAGGGTAAATGTATTTAACTTTTATTAGAATGTGGCGGTAGTTTCCCATCACTTCCTTCCTTCCTATTCATTCCTGCAGCGTCTACCATAGGTCAGAGCGAAACAGAAATACAAGGCTGGAAGAAGATTGAACGTATCCGACGCCATGTTGAAATAAAAAAGGTTCGTCTAACTCCGCCGCCGCGAAAGCACCTCTCCAGGGCTTTACCGCAAATAAATCTAGATTTCGTGATAAATCCAGAGTTTTCGGGTCTATAATTCAGTTTAGATCCACCTAAATATCAAGCTACAGTGATTTGAAGTGCTGCAAACGGGAAGGGATCCCTTAACTGTGGAACCACGCTGGCTGCCGCGTGGTTAACCTGTACATCAAGAAAGTGCAAGGCCCTTACAGCAGGAAGGCGACTCCAGACTTCTGCAAAAAGGTAAGGCGCTGCATCCTGTGTCTTTCCATTGTTCCTGTTTCTCCATACCAAAAAATTGCCTCCTTCAAAATATATGTATGCTGCCACATACATTTTATTGCAGTCCACAAACCGCCGATTCACATAGCAAGGCTTTGAATCACCGCTCCAGGCTTTTAGAAGCCTGGAAAGAGCTGTTTAGACAGTTCTTCCGTTTCATGGTAAATTCCCCTCACCCCCCATGTTAGCGTATATAAAGCTTTTTCCAAAAAAGCCCACAGCGATAACAGCATATGTTAAAAATATTGACAGTCCATTTTTCGATTTGCATGACATGACGTATTGGTAATTGTGATACTTAGAAAAAACGTAGAAAAATAAAAGAACTGCCTTCGCATATAAGTCACTTTTAGTCGCTCAAATTCATTCAGCTAAGATTTCGCCATTGTTCTTTCAGCTTTCTAGTGCTAACGGTCATAGAGATTAAGCGAGGACGGACAGACGGACAGACAGACATGGCGAAACTATATGGGTTCCTAGTTGACTACGGATCCCTAAAAATTAACGTTTTGTCCAATTCATATTAATAAATATATTCATATAAACAAAAAAAAAAAATGTAGTGAGACGTAGCATGTAGTAGCAAATAAATCTCCATCCAATACGGACGTTTAATATTTTCTTTAGAACACCACTCAATTGAATCTTAACCTTAAGAACAACCTAGAAATGAACAACCCTATTAAGTATTCGTGATAATACTCGTATCAGTATTGGTTGTACACGTTGCCGCGTTGTACAGGAGAGGAGCGACATGGACAAGCTGTCGCAGGTGCTGTTCGTGATGCTGTGCCACGTGACGTGCGTCGCCAAGCAGGTCGCCTTCCACGTGGACGCGGCGCGCATCGACCAGCTCATCGCCGGCCTGGACGGTGAGTGCGCGCCATACCAGGGGGGGGGGGGACAGATGCCTTGAAGTGACATTTCGCAAAGATGGTAGTGCCATCTGTTTCTTGGCTCCAAAGTTATTCCCACAATTATAGTTCTCAATTCATTTCTAGATGTCGCTGCGTTGTCTTTTGATAGTAATTACAAAAATATTCAATACTAGCTTTTGCCAGCGGCTTCACCCGCGTGAAAATGACGATTATCCATACAAACTTTCATCCCCTATTTAACTCCCTTAGGGGTTGAATTTCGAAAAATCCTTACTTATTCCTTGTCTACATTATAAAGGGAACCTCTGTGCAAAATTTCAGCTTTCTAGGTCCAAGGGTTTGGGCTGGGCGTTGATGAGTCAGTCAGTCAGGACTTCTCTTTTTATTTATATAGATAAATACATTTATGTTGGTTTGTTTAATTAAATATTAAAGACAAATAATCATCACAAAATTGAAGTACATATTTAATACATTAAAAAAATGTATATGGTGTTACAAGCAATAGGATTGTACGATTACATCGCAACACAACACAACACTTTTCCTCGAAGGACCATTATGTAGGAGCACTTGACTGCTAATACATTTGATAAGTCAAGATGGAAGAAAATTATATTCTTGCTAATTTCTTGATAAATATTTAATAGGTGTTTACAATAAAACGGTCGAAAGTGTACTCAAATATATTTCCATAATTGCGTTACAATACGGTAAAAATGCTTATGCTAGCGACCTAAATTAATGTGCGATGTAATCGTACAAGGATAACAACACTTAGAACCACCTTTCAGTGTGGTATGTAAAAAAAAAAATATCGCGAGCTAGGGAAAATTAAACTCAAATCGAAATTACAAATGGGTATCGAATAACGGCTACGTTAGTAATAAGTAATAGTTTTGACAATAATATTGTCTTTTTGATATAAATTCGTCGTTATCATTATTAATAATATGAAAAAAATATTGTATGATTAATTATTTCTGTTTCAATTCTAATTAAATTATTTTATCTGGTAACACTCTTTCGTTAATGTCAAAATCAGTTGGTAAACATTGCTTTGGTCAAAAATGTCGCAAAATGCCGGTTACTTCTTGCGTGTGCGCATGATTTTAGTTCTCCGTCTATTTTGTATATTTTTGGTTGTTAAATGTCCAGCAATTTGAAATTATGATGTAGCAGCTATATTGCTACAATAGTTTACTTACAAATTATCAAAACCTACATAAATTGGGTCGTATTATAGGCAAGGAATAATTTCCGGGGCCAATGTTTAGATGTCGCTAGCGTTCAAACAGGTTGGCTCTAAATTGCCTAGAGAGGGCTCTCTTTACCAATTTAAATACTTTACTCTTTGCGCCATACGACCGCGCCGTGCGTCTGTGGCGCTTACTGATGCAGTGAGGTGGCGCCACACTTGTGTTGCAGACCCGCTGCTGAACCAGACGAGAGGGGCGCGTGGCGTGCTGCTGACGGGCTGCGCGCGCGGCGCACGGCGACTCCTGCGCACCTACTCGGGCTGCGCGGTAGCCACCTGCGTGCTGTGGATCGTGTTCCCCTTGCTCTACAGGATCCGTGGAATACCATTCGAGTTCCCATTTTGGACTGGTTTTAAATACGACCATAACGTTGTGTAAGACATTTCTAACCCTGCAATATTGTATTAGATTAGTGCTTTTAGCTTCAACAACCGGCGTAGAGCGTGTCGGGCCACGCTCAGTGTAGGGTTCCGTAGTGATAATTGTTTTTTTGTTTGAAAAAAGATACGCTCAGGATAATAAAATATGTAAACGAAGTTAAAAAAAAATGCTTGCTTAAACGATTAAGTATACTACAAACTTAGCCCAGAAATTATTTTGTACAACTTTTTTTCTTTTTTGTACAAAAACTGTTTCCATCCAAGTTCAAAATGATTTTCCTAGGAAGTCCTTATAAAGTTCTATTTTTCAGTTTTTTTTTCATATTTTCTAAACATAAGGTTCATAAGTTAGAGGGGTACATTTACCCATTGTTTTTTACTTTTTTTTTTAGAGCTTTTATTTCCGAAATTATTGACATTATCAAAAATGATTTAAGTAAACCCCTATTCATTTTTTAATACCTTTCCAACAATATATCACACGTTAGGGTTGAAAAAAAAAACACTTCCCACTTTACATAACAATATTATAGGGGGGCTACCCTAATAAAACATTTTTTTCCAATTTTTATTCTACCACTTTGTCGGCGTGATTGATACACATATTATTGGTACCAAATTTCAGCTTTCTAGTGCTAACGGTCACAGAGATTAAGCGAGGACGGACAGACGGACAGACAGACATGGCGAAACTATAAGGGTTCCTAGTTGACTGCGGAACCCTAAAAAGGTAAAAATTATAGTAGGAGGAAACCCAATGGAAAAGGTAGAAAATATAACAAACATTAATGGAAAATTAAATTACGGTCGATCTGAGGTCGGGAAGTGGGGGTGGGGGGGTTTTTAAGGGAGAAAAACGGTTTATCTCGATTTCCGACAAAACTACAAGTCCTTTGGAAAAAAGTTTTATTGCAAAATTGTAGGTAATAAAAAGATTTGAACTAGAACTTTGGATTTACATATTTTTTACATAACCTCAAAATGTATGTGAAGAATTCAAATAACCATGTTTCTGGTTTTTTTAATTTTTAACTTTTACAAAAAACATTTTTTTTCACGAAATTTAGTGAAAACTTACCTTTTTATGTCCTAAACACACTGTAATTGTTTTGATAAAAATATTCACTCACTATTGATTCACTTTACTATTGACTTAATATCGAAAAATCAGGCATTATGTTCAATCGAAAATTCACCTCTCAAAATATCTGTTTTTTTTTTAAAGTCGGTGGGCGTTGTGTTCTTTAAAATCTCTACTTTCTGATGATGTATAAAAAATATACATTGCAATGGTAAATTTTCTCGGAAAATGCAAAATCAGCTGCTGCGGAATAATACCCACCACCAAATAATAAAGCCCAGACAAGAAATTACCAGCGTATTTATTGCTGTTTATGCTTATTTATTGTTATTTTAAGATAATTTATATATCGTAAAGACCTAAGAAAAATTTTAGCCCATCGAAAGGTGTTTCACAGAGAAGTGGGAAGGGGCTAGGAGGGTCTGGCCCTTACTACCTGTTATTTCGTAGCAGCTGATTTTGCTTTAGATAAGTACATCATCAGAGAGTAGAGATAAACAGAAAGTAGAACGCAACGCTCACCGATTTAAAAAAAAAAACAGATATTTTGACGGGTGAATTTCTAGATTGAACATAATTATGGCTGATTTTTCGATATTAAGTCAATAATAAGGTGAAACATAAATATTTTTAATCAAAAAAATTACAGTATGTTTAGGGCATTAACTTGGTTTTTGAATTTTTCACATGTATTTTGAGGTTATGTGAAAAAAGTGAAAATACAAAAGTTGTAGATATTTTTATTACCTATTTCACATTTTTCCATAGGACATGTCGTGACACCCCAACTTCCCGACCTCAGATCGACCGTAATTTATTTGTCCTTTAATTTTTGTTATATTCTCTACCTTTTCCATTGGGTTTCATCCTACTTGAATTTTATTTGTTTTCATAATTAAATACCCTGGTCTATATGTTATAGCTAACAAAAATACTGAAAATCTACTAAACGCCTTTTTCTGTTACTTTGTTTATGTGCTAATAGATTTGCCGGGGTGCTGCTGTTTTCATTCTATGCAACTAATTTGGTGGCGATCGGTAACACTACGATGGACGCATTTATGGCCACGATCCTAGATCAGTGTAAAACACAACTGAGAATTTTGCGGTATGTTAAATTGATTCTACTACTAAACGCAATTTATTCCATTCTTCATTCTTAGTGTGTCGATGGCAAATCTTCACTAAGTAAGTTAAATGAATTTGGCCAATATTCAGCTATGCGAACTCCGCTTGCTGATGCAGTCATAAGAACATCAAGTGTGCAGATGTCAAGACATGCAGCGCAAGATGAAAGGTGGGCCATTGCCTGTGGAGATACGCCGCATACAGAGTTGAGATCTGAACCGTCCATGAACCCCCATCTGAAGAGATTGTCTTTGCTACAGCTGACATGGGTTCGGAGTCTATTCAGAGATTTCCAAGTCGGCCGCAGCAAGGCATGTCCTTGTCCGGGTGTAAGGCTTTCAGACGGCTCGATGCAGGGGGCTGAAACAGCTCACGTCTTGCTGTGGAGGCATTGCTAACAGCTGGACTAGTATTGTCAACGCACCCAAAAAAACTTTTACGTCTTTTCAGCCTCTGGAGCACTGAAATGTAATTGTGCATTGGGCGGCGTGGGTCAACGTGTAGCTTATTAGATTTATACTGCTGTTCTACTGTATCCATACGCTGTTTTTTTTTTTTTTTTTTAATAATACGTTGCCCCACACTAGGAATTTCTCCTGTATCGTGGGTGCGTTTACAAACATTCAAACTCACATACACAAATACCCAGACCCGAAACAACCATCCGTAGGCCACACAAATACTTGTTCCGTGCGGGGATCGAACCCGCGACACGTAGCGTAGCAGTCCAATCGCTTAGCCACTGCGCCAACCGCGTCGTCAATTTGAAAACAATACAACAGTAGATTTGAAAACATAATAATTTAATATAATCTCAATTATGGGAGCAGCGCGCAGCGGTGGCCCAGTGGTGTTTCAATTTGATGACATGTGACATCTACTAACCCGCACCCTCACCCGCGTGGTGGATTATAGCCCATCCCTCTCCTAGAGGGGAGGCCTGAGTCCCTGCAGTGGCAACATTGTAAGCTGATGATCACAATTATGTCGTCGGGCACTTTCAAAGCATAAAAGTTAGAGGAGCTGCCATCATAGTTTAATTTTCCAGAATGAACTTTGAAACGTTGCCGGAGACAGCGAGCGCCGCGCACGAACAGGCCGGAGACGACTACGACGACGCGCTGCACAGACTGTTCGTGGACTGTCTGCTGCACTACAACAAGATCACCGAGTGAGTGCACGTGGCGTCATGTGTGTGTGCGTGCGTGGCTCGGTGTGACAGTGTGCGTGTGTGTGTGCAGGATGTGCGCGGTGCTGCACGACGTGTTCGCGGTGCCGCTGCTGCTGCAGTTCGGCGTGGGTGGCTGGATCCTGTGCATGGCCGCCTACAATATAGTCAGTGTAAGTGTGCCTGTGCACTGCACATGGCACAGCGCAACTGTGCAACTGTGCAATGCACGTGACTGACCGTTGTTGTCTGTTTGCAGCTGAACGTGTTGAGCATCGAGTTCGCATCCACCACATTGTTCATCATTTGTATTCTTATTGAGCTACTTATATTTTGTTATTACGGAAATGAAGTCACTGTGGAGGTAAGAGGTCGGTAACTTTGTGACTTGTGATATCAAGGGGTCGTGGTGAATTGTAAATGGTGTCTGGTGTGTTTTCCCAGAGCGCGCGCGTGTCGCAGTCGCTGTACTGCATGGAGTGGCGGCGCGCGCGGCTGTCGTTCCGGCGCTCGCTCGTGCTGGTCATGGAGCGCGCCAAGCGCCCGCTGCGCCCCGCCGCCGGCCGGATGATCCCGCTGTCTCTCGAGACATATGTCACGGTAACGGGCGGCTAGAGCTTTACACAGATGGAGCATGCCTCAAGCCGCACTCGGAAGCCTCGGCCAGTTGCAACAGCTCGTTGACCCTCGCCTGAACAAAATTGACAGCTAGGACATTATTCGTCTTGCCAACTCGATAGTGATTTCAAAAGAATGGTCAAATCGCGCGGCATGCTCGTTCTGTCTCGGTGATACCTTTTCTTTTTCCCGACACAAAGTTAAACAAACCCAGTAATTTGCTCCTTCTTTGTTTCCAGATTCTAAAGTCATCGTACAGTTTCTACGCTATGCTGCGACAAACTAAAGGGCCACAGGGAGCGAACGAATGAAAATATTGTAAATATCAGCATAGATAAATTAATTAAAACAAGTAACGCTATACCAAAGTGGTTTTTTTTTTTAAACATATTTGTGCGACGAGGTAATTGAAGCTGGTTTTCTTCAAGATCCATTGCTTTGGAATTTCGTAGGTTCCTCGCATGAGACAGCGTTGATTTCAAACTGAAATAGTATCGTCAAAGTCACATAAAATAATCGAAATTTATAAACAAGAATATTAATATTGATAAAAATAACAACTTAACACGCTCTGGCTATATGCCTACTGCAACACTTCCTAATATAAGGGCAGTCTAATCGTCCAGCAATCATCGCCAGGACCGCATTGGAGCTGGCCCGCACCCTGCGCACCAAGGACGCGCACCGCTTGCGCATAGTGGTGTGAAAACAGTCGGTGCGCGCTTCCGCAAACATGCCCGAGGTACTACAGAAGCGGGGCAGCCCCAATACCGCCCTGAACGCGTTGTTGTACTGGACGCGGAGGGCCTGGCCTGTGTATAGCTCGCCCACAGGCTGCACGTGTACAAAGATGTGCAATATGCTTTAAAAAGTGTGATCTTAACTTCATCAGAACAGCGTGCAAACCTGCGTGCCAACATATTCGCCCTTGTTGACAATGCCCTCCGCTCCCGTTCGATATCCGCGTGATCCCTGAGGTCAGCCGTGACCAAATGTCCCAAGTATTTAAATTGTTTCACCCAGTCTAGGGGAACATCATTGAGACAAACTAGTGGTATACTATCTGGGCATTTGGCAATACTTGTCTCAAAAACCATGCATTGACACATGCATTGGTCACATTATATTTTAGGCAATGTCTTATAGGAAGAGCTCGTGGCTTAATAAGAACTGCCACTCAGGTCGATCTTTCGGTAAAGCTGTGCTTGCCTAGGTCGGTCTGTGGATGGGTGACCGCCCGACATACCGAGTTTCCTCCGTGCCTCGGAAAGCACATTAAGCTGTTGGTCCCGGCTGTCATATATAAAGATCATTGGCAGTCGTTACAGTGTGCTTACTCTGGAATATAATTCCGATAGATCGACATTGGTCAAACGTCAGTTGGTTGAGTTAAACGTCAGGGATTGGCTAGACTCAGTGAGTCCAGCCAATGCCTGACGTTTGACTGACAATTCCAATGTCGATCTATCGGAATTATATTCGAGAGTAAGCACACAGGTAGTCAGTGACCTGAAATTCTGACATCCAGTCTTACCAAAGGGTATTGTATTACCTAGTATTAACTGGGTTGTGGAGGTCAGATAGGCAGTCGCTCCATGTAAAATACTGGTATTCAGCTGCATCCGGTTAGACTGGAAGCCGACCCCAATATAGTTGGGAAAAGACTAGGCAGATGATGAGTTGTAATGTCTTATAGAAATACTTACATGACACCTAACCCTTAACCTTCAAGATTCCCTGATTATTGCTTTCAACTCCTAACCATTGCGGAGTAGTACCTTCCATCATACGCTCATCAACATGAAGTGATGACGGCTAGATGCAAATACTTCTAAAGCGTCAGAAAAAGCACAAAACACGTAATACGTGCCTATGAGATTTGAGGTTTGCCCTCGATTTCTCTGGGATTCCATCACCAGGTCCTGGTTTTCATATCATGGTGGCCCTTGAAGTATCTCCGTTCCAATAAAAAAAGAATCATCAAAATTGGTTCATAAACGACGAAGTTATTCGCGATACACATAAACGAAAAATGTTCATAAATTAAAAAAAAATGTTCATAAAATAAAAAGTACTGGGCCAAACCATGCTAAATATTTATGGGACCAAATGGCAACTATTCTGCATCAAACTAAAAAAGAATCACGTAAATCGGATCATAAATCGCAGCGTTATCTGTGTACATACATAGAAAAAAAAAACATACCAATCGAATTGAGAACCTCCTCCTTTTTGGGAAGTCGGTTAAAAATAATAAAGCACAGACCGCGCTTGGGCTATATTCTGTGCCGATGAGTGTACTTCGAATAATTTCGATACGTTTTATTAAATCACTAATTACCGGTTAATAGTATGAATATTGAAAGCCTCAGTGTCAGCAGTACGAGGAACATCGCACGCGAGGGAATCAGTGCGCGGGGTGACGGACAGTCGGACACGCGAGGGGGCGGACGGGGTGCAGGGGGCGGGGCAGCACTCGCCGCTAACCCGTTATTAATCTGTTAACGTGGCGACAATATAATTACAGCCCCACTATAATTACCTTATTACTGAAACAAAACGCCGTCAGATTTATTATCGGAGTCTCAGTGCAGCACCGCCTCTACACGGATTCGAAAATGTTCGCATTCTTACTCATTTGAAATTAATTTGTTTTAGTTATGTATTTATTTTATCACAGTAAAATGTTAACGGCCCATTTTTTTTTTGTCGGGTGGGAAATCATCAAATAACCCCTCCCGCTCTTGGGCAGAACGAAAGGGAGTGTCAGACTCCTACTGACTAAAAACCACCCATGTTCCTTCTTAGCCCTTTATGTCGAGGCCACGGTATCTCTTGCGAACAACCCGCAGCCCCGACGGGCGTCGGCCCTTGCGGGCCCCTTCCATGTTGCTGACATCTCTATGAGGCGAACACGAACGCGCCGTCGTCGACACGGCCTGTCGTCGTCTTAAGACGGACGGACGGCGAGCTAGCCCATTACTCACTGTCCACAGGCCCGCGTCTACGGTGGTCTACGTGGCGTGCCCTAAATGTTAAGGCCCTAAGGTGGCCTTAGTGTGTGACAGCTCAGATATTTATCGAGCTTTTTATTATATTTTTTCAAAACCAACATTGCTTTTTAAAGAAGCACCGCTTTTAGTTTTAGTTTCACAAAATAGTTTATCCAACACCCACGCTTTTTGCTTTGCTGGTCTATACTATAGCGGTGAAGTGTACCAAAGATAACTGAAGGTGAAAGTTTTTTTTTTAAATGTAATATTAATTTTTACTAAACAAAATCTACGGGAAGAGATAGCTAGTTCAGAAGTAACAAGCTGGCTCAAAGTCTGGCACATTACTCGCCCGACATGCGTCAGTGTACATTATTGTAGGTGGTTACAATGAGCAATATGTACGGTAAGCAGGAGCAGTAATTTGCACAGCAACAGCAGTGTTCCGGAACAGCCAGCATGGTTTGTGATGCGCAGGTCCCTGTCGGCTCGCAGCGTGGCCACGCACCTGCGCATCCTGCGCGCGAGCGGCTTCTGCCGGCTGGGGGACGGCGCGCGCGCATCTCCTCGCGGCCGCCTGCACGCGCTCTACCGCGCCCTCACGCTCGCGCTCACCTCGCTCTACCTGCTGCAGGAGTGCGTCTACGCCTACCAGGTGCGCTCCGCCGGCTGTGGCGTCCACCGGTCCAACCGACACAACACGCAGTGCCTTACCAACCGTGTATCTGTTGTTGCTAGGTGCGGCAAGATATGGACAAGTTGTCGCGAGTTATGTTCCTGCTTCTTTGCCACATCACGTCTATCGCGAAGCAGTTCGTGTTCCACATAAAAGCGGAGCGGATTGATGAAATGCTTGGTGGACTTGACGGTGGGTAGTTTGGAACAGAGTACGAGGAGCCAGGCACGTTCTCTGAGCGTGAAGTTGAAGCGCGGGCTTGGTTGCAGACCCGCTGTACAACCAGGGCGTGGAGGCGCACGAGCGGCTGCTGCGCGCCACGACGGCGCGCGCGGCCCGCTTCGTGCGCGCGTACGCCGGCTGCGCCGTGGTCACGTGCACGCTGTGGATCACCTTCCCCGTCATGTACTTCCTGCAGGGGCAGCCCGTCGAGTTCCCCTTCTGGATCGACGTCGACTACAATACACCACGAATGTAAGATACTCCTGAGCAGGCATGGTGCCGAGTGCTGCCACTGCTGCACTGTTGTAAGCGCGGTCGGTTGCAGGTTCACGTTGGTGCTGGCGTACTCGTACTACGTGACAACGCTGGTGGGCATCGCGAACACGACCATGGACGCGTTCATGGCTACCGTGCTCAACCAGTGCAAGACGCAGCTCAGAATACTGCGGTGAGTGTGTTGTGAACAATATGGAACACGTGCGGCATACATGTTCGGGTATGTGTTGCATGTGAAATGGGAAAAATATTTAAAAACTTGGCAGCTTTTTTGTGTGTTAGTTGTCTTTTCTCGTTGCTTTTCGATGCACGAAGCTTTTCAACGTTAATTTGTTTTTATATTTTCTTTATTGAACTACCTCTACATAGTATTAATTGTTATCCTGGGTTTACCACGAACGGTGTGGCTCAAAAGATTAACCTATCTATGCCTTTTACTAAGGGCTTTTCTAAATGTAACCATATATATTTTCTGAAATTATTTTAGCTTAGTAGAAAATAAAAACCCAACGTAAGTACGTACGTTTACGAGTACTTTATAGCTCGGCCACGTTGTTTAGGTCAAAATAACAAAAGTTAACTGTAATAGACATGTTGACTGACATTGTTTTAATGTCTTTACGATAATGCGAGCGTCGGGAGTTGCATGTTACAGAATGAACTTCGAGTGTCTGCCGCTGCGCGCGGCGCAGTTGACGCTCGCCAGCCCGCAGCTGTACGACGCGGTGCTGGCGCGTCTGTTCCGGGAGTGTCTGCTGCACTACGACAAGATCACCGGGTACGACTCGCACTGACGCTGTTGTGTATGACGTGATGACGTAGCCATGTTCACTAACTGTAACCCTTGTGCAGGACTGTTAAGATGCTGCAAGATATTTTCGGCACGGCGATCTTAATTCAGTTCGGCATCGGCGGTTGGATCTTGTGTATGGCTGCCTACAAGATAGTCAGTGTGAGTATTGTGTCATTATTATTTTGACACGTTTATAAGAAACTAAATTGTATGTGATTGGTATTAATTTATGTATAGTTGAACGTGCTAAGCGTCGAGTTCGCATCGATGACTCTATTCATCTGCTGCATCCTGACAGAATTGTTCCTGTACTGCTACTACGGCAACGAGGTCACCGACGAGGTAACGTCACCTGGAGTGTCAGTTAGTACACTGAGCAGTGTGCAGTGTGCACAACAGTGACGCGTGTGTTGTGTGTCCCCAGAGCGCGCGCGTGTCGCAGTCGCTGTACTGCATGGAGTGGCGGCGCGCGCGGCTGTCGTTCCGGCGCTCGCTCGTGCTGGTCATGGAGCGCGCCAAGCGCCCGCTGCGCCCCGCCGCCGGGCTCGTCATCCCGCTCTCGCTCGACACCTTCGTCAAGGTACATACCTGCACAGCATAGCTCACAACTACAGCATTCCATAATTCTACTAATATGTGTCTGTTTAAACATTTCAATTTCTTTTTCAGATAATAAAGTCATCCTACACTTTCTACGCGGTACTTCGCCAGACAAAGTAGCACTGTGATTAACTTTAAAATGTTTAAGCTTAAGACCACAAACTTATGTCTTACTAGATAAGACTTAATGAGCACTCCTCGTGGACCCTAGTAGTGTGATAGGTGTTTATTTTGTTAAAATAAATTCGCCTTTCTGTTTCCTGAGCTTTCTTTTATCTGAAAAATACTGTTAAGTATAACGAATAATATTTATTAGCGCGCCGACCCGTAACGAGATGAGGCCAAGTCAACAGACTGAGAAGCGTATCTTATTAGGGCGAGGCCACAAAGGCTGGCTCTCGATCTCTAATTGGATGGCACTCGCGTGGAGTGGCCGCGTCATGTCGACTGTACTTCCATCACAAAGCCGTACGCTGTCCCCGACGCGCGACGTCAGCACGTTCTGCTCTATCGCTTGGTAAACATCGGCGCTATGATTGAATGTTCGGCGCTATGATTGAATGTTTGTAAGGCTGGTGATGGGATCCCAGAGAAATAGAGGGTAACCCTCTTTCAGACACGTTTTACGTGTTTCGTGCTATTTCTGACGCTATTTCAAGTACCTATTCACATCTAGCAGTCATCACTTCATCTTGATGAGCTCATGATGGAAGGTATTACTCCTCAACGATTAGTAGTTAAAAGCAATTATCGGGAATCTTGAAGGTTAAGGGTTAGGTTTGTTGGTTGAATGTTAATGCGTAGAAAAAATTGTGTAGGATATTACAACAAAAAATTAAAAATATAAAAACTTTTTTGCAAAAAAAAAACAACCGACTTTAAAAACACCAAAAAGTGAAAAATATACTTCAGAACATCTTCAGAAGAAAAATCAGTCTCTGAAGTCGATGGGAAAAAATGAAATCAAACAAACAAATGTCACCGTAGTTTTAGGTAATTAATTATAATATGATAATAATGAGACGTTAAGAAGTGCTATGAAATTAAACAATGGTATAAAACTCAAATTATTTATTAAACATTTGAGATCCGATGATTGTATGACAAGGGGAACGCTTACAGCTATCAGTTTATCACAATAGTATGTACATGTGTGGAGAGCGCACTCGCTCACAGCGGGCCCGTGTGTGCACGCGCCGCCTGGTACCTGCAACACACGATCGGTGAGAGCGCGCGACAGCTGCGTGCTGCGTGCTGCGTGCATGCTCGCTACACTAACTCGCAGCTATGGACTGGGAGTCTGGGACTACGTCTTTTGGGATCAGCACAGGTCGCTAACTCGATACTCGATACCCACGCCCGGACGCTATCTACATTCTCTACTCAGCGTTTGTGTACATACGAAAATCGGTTCTACATTATTAGGCGTCGGGCGGCCGACGGGTGCGGGCCTTAGAGAACTATAAGTAATGGACCTGTGCTGCTAAGGTCCTACGTCCTACGGGTTAACGGGTATCTACGCTGCCACTACAGCTGGCAGGCCGGGTGTGAGGTCGGGACGGGGCCGCGGGGGCGCGGGGCGCGGGCGGTGCGGGGCCGCACTCATGCAGCTAGCCAGCATGCACTGTCCGCGCTGCATCGCCAGCGCGCAGCGGTCACCTAGTCACTGATGTAAGGTAGAAGCGCACAAGCCATGCTGGGTGTTGGGAGCCGGGCTCTAGTCAATGCTGCTCTATTAAGTAAATTACCGAGTCTAACGGTCCTCTATAACGTCTTCTTCTTAGAAACGGTGGCTTTATCGGAAAGAGAAAATGCTAGTTTACTATCCTGGTAATGTGTTCGCACGATAATTAATAATTGTACGAATGCTACACATGAAAAAATAATTAGTGAACCTATGCAGTTTAGATAGTTTCTAAGATATGGGTACAGTCAGCTGTCTCACCTGACGGTGGGCGGATTGCTGTGCCGGTCGTGTTCCCGGCGCCGCCTTGCGCGCGCTGCGTGCCGGCCGCGCGCCGCCCGGCTGCCCTGCGAGCCGTACACCGTGTCCTCCGCGCTGGACTCCACCGCCGGCAGCGTGTCTGCAACACGTCACACTCGTCAGGTCCCGCTGCACTACACACACACACACACACACACACACACCCGCGCGGCACTTACCGGAGAGATGCGCGGCGGGCAGGCGGTACAGCTCAGCGGCGCACGCGGCGCACGGCGACCCGCTCGACTCCGAATCGCTGTCGCGACACTGCCCGTACTCTGATGTACAAAACTTGTTAGTACTACATTGTCAGCAGCTTTCGCAAGAAAAACGACCCCAAATTGTAACACTATATCAGTGTTACAATGGGGTCGTTTTTCTTGCATACATAATATCAGTGCAGCATAGTACACTAGTGTACTATGCTGCACTGGTATTATGTGCAGGGTTGTAACCCCTAGGGGTTATAACCCTGATTTGGTTGGCTTGAATATTTGAGTGGTGTGCGACATAAAGTCGCATAGTACAGGTTCGTGTTGGCAGCTGCAGCCGGCCAGCCGTACTGACCTGGTGTGTGCGAGAGCAGGTTGGGGCGCGGCGGCGGCGCGGCCAGGTCCAGCAGCTCGGCGCGCCCGAACGTGCGCAGGTGCAGCGCGCAGCCGCCCGCGCTCCCCGCACTCCCCGCGCCCCCCGCGCCCCCCGCGCCCCCCTCGCACGCCGCACCCGCGCCCGCGCCTCCGGACATACTGAACGTGGCGTACGGGCTGATCTCGTGCAGTTCCCCTGTCGCTACAATTTGATCATCGCAATAAAATTTACTTAACTTTACCTTCAAAATACGTACTGTATGCGAAACCTATACATATTGTCACAAAAAGAAAGAATGGGGAAAGTAATAGGGAAAAGATTGCGAGAGGAGAGTGCGATTACTCAAAATCAGTTTGGGTTTAAAAAAGTGCCATCCGTTGTTCCTCCAACGGATGCCACTTTTGCACTCCGCCAATAGGCGCTGAAAAAAATGTATGTTTAGTCGGAATTTAGTTTTTTTTTTGTCCGATCCCCTATTGTCCGAGAAATACAGATGTGCACACAGCAAGAACTTGCACTTGGTGTTCATTAGTACCTTTTTTAGGGTTTCGTAGCCATAATTATTATGGCTAAAAACGGAACCCTTATTAGATTCGTCATGTCTGTCCTGTTAAAGAACTATCATTATACACACCACGCAAATAGGTTTGATGAAAAAAAAAAATGTAGATTCAGTTCCATTTGTACTCAATACTCAAACTTTATTTGGGAAACTTTATGTATGGGAAGACATCCCGCCCGTACCTCTTTCTGTTGATTTTGTAGGCTTTGACGTCAGACATACAGGAAGAGGCACCCTAATGTATGCTTTTTGCCGAGAACATTGTTCTTGTAGGTGAACATGAGCCTGAGATCTAGAGCAGATTGGAGGAATGGCAACAGAAGCTGGAGAATGTTGGCTTGAAAATCAGCAAAACTAAAACCGAATATATGTTCCGTAACTGCGGCGGTCTCCCCAGCCCTGGAGTCATAGCGCTAGATGGCACGTTTTATCTGGGCTGATCCGACTTCCGGTACCTATCTCGGTTCACTCATACAAAGCGATGGCGAAATAGACCGTAGTGTTAAGCACAGAATTAACACGGGATGGATGAAATGGCGGCAGGTCACGGGAACAATCTGCGACTCCCGCATTCCCCTTGCACTAAAGGGGAAGATTTATAAAACAATGGTAAGACCTGCAGTCTTGTATCATTATGGATCAGAATGTTGGGCCACAAAAAGGATGAATGAAAGGTATGTTAATGTGGCTGAGATGAGAATGAGGGGAGGTGCGGTGTTATGCGAATGGATAAAATAAGAAATGAGAACATCAGAGGAATTCCGAAATTGGCGCCGGTGACTGAAAAGCAGACCATGTGAAAAGCAACCAAAACTGCTCTATCTTGTGTTAATAACCCTAGCATTCAAGTTTACACTACAGATGGTTCTACTTTTAATATCATATACAGACAAGCATTGACCAAGAAAATCAAGTTGGTGGGTGAGGATTTAAGTGAACGAAGTGATACACTTGCTCTAAATGACAAGCACGTGACAAAACAACATCCAGGCGAGTAAAGTCGCGGGCACTGTTAGTTAACAAGTAATATAATTAAGAAGAATGTGTTACTGTCGGGCGGAGTGAGCGCCTTCCCATTGCGCTTGCTGGGCTCCGTGGTGTAGAGCTGCGCGTGCGGCTGGCACAGCTGCGGCAGCGAGCAGTCGCGGCGCAGGCACGCCGCCGCCTGGCGCCGCCGCACCAGCACCAGCCCTGCGGGTGGACGAGCCAGTGCTGTACTGTGTGCGCGTGACGTCACGAGCGCCCGTGCCGAGCGTGCTTACCGGTGAGTGCGGCCAGCAGCACGGCCAGCCCGCCGCCGAGCAGCGCGGGGGCCAGGCCGGCGCGCCACAGCGCCCAGCCCCCCGCACCATCCGCGCCCCCCGCCGCCCCACTGGCACCCCGCGGGCCCCCCACCAGTACGCCGTGCGCCTCCGCCGGCACCTCCACAGGCTCGCCCAGACGCTCTGTGTGCAATTATAAACTGTCACGAAACGCCCCTACAACCAAACAGTCACTCATTTCCTTTACAACCAAGTTCAATAAAAAAAGTAGTTAAAAAGCTAAAAAACCCGACTGAAAAAACTGAAAAGCAAAAAACAAGCAAATTTTAAATTAAACAAAACTTGGAAGCAGGCGGGGTCTATTTTTAACCGACTTCTAAGAAAAGAAGGAGGTTTTTTTATGTTTGTTCGGGCTTAACTCCGTCACTTGCAAACCGATTTGAAAAATTATTTTTTTGTTGGAAAGGGTATGCTTTCCAAATGCGAAATCAGACAAGCGGTTTTTGAAAACTCTCCAAAACTCAAAAAAAAAAAACGAATTTGTCCACATTACCTATATGACCCATGAACACGTGAACTTACATATTATGTGAACCACTAAAAAGTGAAAAATAAAAACTTTTTTAACAAAAAATAAAACCGACTTCAAAAAAAATCACAAAAAAGGGAAAAATTAACTTTAGAAGAAAAATCAGTTTCTGAAGTCGTTGGCAAAAAAATAAAATCAAACAAACATAAGTCACGAGATGACGTGGCCTCGTCGCAAGGGCAAAGAAGGAACATGGGTTCGGTTTTTAGTCAGTAGAAGTCTGACACTCCCCTTCGCTCTGCCCAAGAGCGGGGGGGGGGGGCGTCATTTGATGATTTTCCACCCACCAAAAAAAAAAGGCATTGTATTATGGTGCGGTAGGCTCGGTGTACCTGTTCAACGGTGCAGTGTTGCTCGCGAAACCCGAATCGGTGATCAGGTACTACTTGGTTTTCTTTATGGTGAGGTTTCAGCCTGTTCAGGACGACCCTTTCCCATAACTTTGATAGTACTGGAGTACGGCTTATGGCGTGCGATGAAACTTCTGTTTCCTGCTTTTCAGGCTTAGTGATCATTACGATTTGTGATATTTTCCATAGAGCAGAGACATAAGAGGATCTGAGATAGGCATTAATGAGGATAGTAAGAAAGACTAACTCCCTTTCTTGGCAGCTCCTTAAGATTTTCCTGAGTAATCAAATCGAATCCGGGTGCCTTGTTGGAGCTCATCGTAGATATCAATGTAGACAGTTCCCGTAGGAATGTTGGTCGCAGTGGGGCACAAAGTTGCAAGTCCAAGTCCTGGTTGAGGATGGCATCAATTTTAGGATCATCAGGAACTGCAGATTCGTTCGGTTTGAAGACATTGGCAAGGTGAGTGGCAAAAGCTTCTGATTTTTCCTGATTTGAACAAACCCATGAATTGTCTGATCTGATAGGGGGGAAGCGTTGCTGAGGTTGTGCAAAATTCTTAGTTGCTTTCCAAAGGGAGTGAGTTCCTTTAGCTTCAGGGGTTATTCTCTCTAGCCTAAGTTGAAGGGCATCATTGTTAGATTTTGCGAGCAGGTGTTTGAGTTCCTTAACGGTTAAGACGGGTTTTGTCCCGTTCATTATGTTATGACTGCAATATTCTGCTAAATCGTCTCTTTTCTGCGATTTTTCTTCGGACTTCGGTCGGGGTAGGTGCACTATGCGCATAATATTTTATCTTAGGGGTGCTGATCCACGCTACCACTTGTAAGAGGTTGGTATTTCATTCAAATCCGTCATTAGTTTTGGACTTATGAGGGAAGAAAGAAACAGACATACATACATACAGTTCAAACACATATCCCTTCTTTTGGGCTTCGCCGCAGTCCAATAATAAACAAAATCAAACAAACAAAAGTCACCAACTCCGGAAGCTGATTTTTCTTCTAAAGTTTATTTTTCACCTTTTTGTGTTTATTTTTTGTTGAAGATGGTTTTTTTTTTGTTAAAAAGTTCTTTTATGTAGTGATAATAGCTAAATATTTAGTCACAGTAAATAAAAGTTTTTTTTTTTTTTTTTTTTTTGTTTTTGTTCTTGAATCTGCAATCAGTCTTGATTACTTTAAGCAGATGTGGTGAGTGTCATTTGGCAGTTGGAGTGTGCTCTCCAGCGAGAGCAACTACTCATAGGTGTAGCAAATAATTCGTATTAATTATGCTACTCATGAGGGTATAGACAGGATGTCTTTTCTCTTGAGACGTTTCTGGTAAGAGCGTGTTGTCAACCCAGCGGCCAGTTCGTTTGGATGCCTCTTCAGTCTTTCCAAGTATGTTTTGGCTACGGCTAAGATTTCCTCTTTCACCGTGTTCATCTGAAGTTGGTTGTGTATTTCAGAATTTGTTACAAACCAAGCCCCATTGTATATTGTTCTCAGAATCACATTTTGCATTCGCTGTATGATGGATATATTAGAATTGCTACAACTCCCCCATAGCTGGATGCCGTACATCCACACTGGTTTTAGAATGGTTTTATATATAAGGAGTTTGTTGTCCGTCGATAATTTACTATTCCGCCCCAATAACCAGTGTAGGTTTTTGTAGCGCAAATTGAGCTCATCTCTCTTAGTCTTTATGTGCTGCCTCCAAGTTAGGCGACGATCGAGGTGTAGTCCTAAGTATCTCACACAATCTTTATGTGGTAGGAAATTGTTATTTAGCCTAACTGGTGGACAATCACCCCTGCGTAGTGTAAAAGTGACCTGTACAGACTTTGATGGGCTGACTGCTATTCGCCACTTTTGAAGCCAGTCAGATATTTTGTCAAGACCTTTTTGCAGCGTTTGTGAAGCAATTGTGGGGTCATGGTTGCTAGCCAGAACTGCAGTATCGTCAGCAAATGTAGCTGTAGTCACGTTGTCCTCTGCTGGCAAGTCTGATGTATACAGCGTGTACAGAATTGGCCCCAACACTGATCCTTGGGGGACCCCAGCCTTTATTTCCAATAGCTCCGACGTTGCCTCAGCTTCCTTCACTTGAAACAGTCGATCTGTTAAATAACTTTTCATTAGCTCATAGTAATTGTGAGGAAGACAGGCCTTTATTTTATAAAGTAAGCCTTTGTGCCAAACGCGGTCGAAGGCCTGTTGAATATCCAGAAATACTGAGCAGCAGAACTCCTTTTCCTCTAGAGATTTCCTAACCCTTTCGCACACTCTGTGAACCTGTTCGACGGTGGAGTGTTCAGGTCTGAATCCAAATTGGTGGCAAGGTATGGTGTTATTTTCCTTTAAGATTGGCTGTATTCTGTAGAGCAGGATTTTCTCAAAGATTTTCGACAGTACTGGTAGCAAGCTAATAGGCCTGTAGGATGTCACCACATTGGGTGGTTTGCCTGGTTTATGCACCATAAGTATCTGCGAAACTTTCCATTCCTGAGGAAAGTACTGCACTCTTAGGACCCCATTGTAAAGTGTCGTTAAAAACACGATGGCTTTTTTTGGTAGTTGCAGTAAGACTTCCTTTGTGATTAGGTCAAATAAAAGTAAAAAGGTTAAATTAAAGCCTTAAATGACGAAACCCCTAAAAATATTAACTATGAGTATAATGTCCATGGATGTCAGGATGTCGCACCTCCATTGAGTGTGTGCGTGGCAGCGCGGTAGAGCGCCGTAGTGTCGCCGGCGGACGAGCGCGCCAGCACGCGCAGCTCGTACCACGCGCCCGGCCGCAAGCTGCCGGCCTGCGGGACAACGCGCGGTCAGTGACGGGACTAGGACATGTGCTGCGGGGCGAGGGGCGGGGGGTTACCTCGGCTGCCTCTCCGTCGGTGTGCAGCGTCTGCCAGGCTCCCCCGGCGGCGGGGCGCACGGACAGGACCCACGTGGCCACGGGGCAGTGCCCGCCCCACGCCAGTAAGTTGAGGCGCAGTGTCGTGCTGTTCGCCCACACGAACTCCTTCCCCGGCGGCGGCTTAGCCTCTACACACAGTACACGCTTTCAAACAAACGTATTGGATGGGACAGTTGAGGGCGCGCCGAGACTGAATTATAGTGACTCACTGTCGCCTCTGGTGCGCGCGACGAACGGCGAGGAGTGCGGCGACGTGCCCACGGCGTTGTGCGCCTGCAGCGTGACGCGGTAGCGCGCGCCGCACGCCAGCCGTGACACCCACAGCGACGTGTCGGCAGCCGGCACGCGCCGTGCACTCACCTCCACGCCCAACTCACCCTCGCCGCGGGACCACCACACTGTGTACCCTGTCGTATATATGCATGATTATTTACAATGTAACGTGACCGGCCTCAAGTGGTAATAATAAATAAATCATAATAAATAAATCATTTATTGAGGACCAAACATTTTCAACATTTTATGTACCCACCAAACTGCGCAGCAGTTTGTCGGCGGGATTAGCGCTCGTCTTAATACTTTTTTTTGGTTCACAAATATCACACAACAATTCGTTGAATGAAGGTAAGTAAAAAAAAAAAATACTCATAAAAGTAAATACAAAACACGTATAGGTTAGGTAGGTACAGCTTGTCTATAAAGTCATGAAATTAATGTTTGAGGAACTAACATTATTCAACAGTAAGGCAACACTAAATCATGGTACATCAAATGTCATCGGCTGTCATCAACTTGTTATTTATCTTGATATCTTTTGCATTTTTTAATGTTTTTCAAATCTACGTCGACAAAACTTCGAAAAAACGTGTTAAATATGAGGAAAACAAATAGGAGTGGAGCTCGGGAAATTATTTCAAAGTATATCAGCGATGTTTGTTAGAACACCAAGCTGACCAAATTTTATCAAATTTGGATGATATTTATACTCGAACAGCAGTTCTAACAGGTATGTAATCGTGTTATTGTTTGTTTTTTATCTACCAGAAGTCACAAATTTACTAAATATACGATTTTAAGACTAAAATAAGCATTGTTTACATTGCGTATTTATAGGTTAGATTGCAAATGTAAGTAGCTCATATTGTAGTGCGACGTTAACTTTTGATACTTTTGGGTAATCAAATTTACCGGTGATTTTAAATATGAATAAGTTTTAACATGTTTGAAATAAAAACAGTGATAATGTATTTTCTGTTAGATATTACATCTTTTTTTAAATCTTTCTTTCAGGAAAATCTGAGAGTACAGTGAGGCGTATTGTAGATGAAGGCAAACACAGATCAGGCCGTCCTAAGAAAGAAATGGATGACTTTAACATAAAATTTCGCTAAAACAGATCTGGATTTTAAATGTAGCCTAGAAGTCCTGCGTAAAATTTTGAAATCGATTGGATTTTCTTACAAGAAGATCAAAATAACAGAAAGGCTCTAATCGAACAACATATTGCAGCAAAACGGGCAAGAGAAAATGGGCATACAGTGGTACAAAAGTTAAAATATAACATTAATAAAAAATATGTACGAACATTTTTCTTTTATTTACTTACTCATTTTTATTTCAATGAAGGTCGGAAGGAAAACATCGTGAGGAAATCTGGACTTATAATTATTATAAGTCTGAAATAGCCAACCCGTCTTGAGCATGCGTGGTGATCAGTGCTCGTGCCGTCTCTGTTGGGAAGAGGCCTTTGCCCAGCAGTGGGACAGTAATAGGCTGGTATTATCATTTTTATTGAAGGTCGCATCTTTGTTTATGGTCTCTGTATTTTTTTTTAAATAAGAACAGATTTTAATTAAAACCAGGTTTGCTTCTAGTACAAAATAATGTGCTAGTATCAAAACCATTTTAGTCACACTGTACAGGGTTGCTATGTGCACGAGTCTTCACGACCGCAGCGCCCTCATTTATTTTCATGACTTTATAGACAGGCTGTACGCAATATTAAATGTTGTCACGGCGCGAACCGCCCCGCAGCCGGCACTCACGAACCGGTAGGCTCCTTATATATATTGTAGTCTTTGCCGGTAGGCGCGGGGGACGGAGGAGGCAGGTCGCGCCGCCACAATTATTTAGAATTACACAAATTACACAAAAATCAGATAACAATATGTAAATAATCGAATTACAAACTCCTGACTTATCTACTTACTAATTAGGTGAATTAGGTTACATAAGAGTTTACATCTATATAATATCACTAGCGGACGTCCCGCGGTTTCACCCGCGTAGATCCCGTTCCCGTGGGAATACAGGGATAAAAAGTAGCCTATGACACTCAGCAATAATGTGGCTTTCTATTGGTGAAAGAATTTTTTTGGTGTGTGAGTGAGCTGGCTACGTACCAAGTATGTGTGCGCCGCCGTCGTGTGGCTTGTCCCATGAGAGATGCAGCGCGTGCAGGGCAGCACTGCGCAGGTGCGGGGTGGGGGGCGCGGGGGGCGCGCGCACGCTCAGCGTCACGCTAAGCGCGTCCGAGCCCAGAGCGTTGCGCACTAAGCAAGTGTAGTTGCCCGCCGATGACACATCCACCTCTGAACACAAACCGCACACGTCACCACTGACGGCGTCAGTCCAGAAACAACGCACAAGTATTAATCAAGATATATCCTCACTGTGTATAATGAGATCGCCATCGTCAGTGAGCGTGTGTGCGTGCGGTAGCGGCGCCCAGCGCCAGCGCAGCGGGGGCGTGCCCAGCGCGGCGCAGCGCAGGCGCACACGAGAGCCACGTGCCGCGAACACCGCGCGGCTGAACGACGATATCCTGGCCGATACTGCCGGTTTAATAGAATCGGTAACATCATTTCATATATAAATATCGTTGAAAGCTCTCAGTAAATGTTAGAGTGTAATAAGATGTAAAAGCTAGTACGCGCTGGCACATAGCCCCGGGTGGCGCTGCATGCACAGCAGGCGAGCAGTAAGCAGTGCGTGTGCGGTGTTGCTGCGGGAGTAGCGGGTGACGTACGTGCGGGGGCTGGTGCTGCGGTGACGGGGCGGCTGGGAGCACCCGCGCCCGCTGCGGTGGCGGCGCGCACCCAGAACTCGTACACGGTGCGTTCGCGCAGGCCGCGCACGTCGCGCCGCACTTCGGCCTGCCCGGCCAGCGCACCGCCCTCGTCCGCTTCCGCGTCCACTCGTTGCGCCCACTCGCCGCCCATTCTTCAACACAATTAAGCGATTGAACACTCTGTCGATTAACGCTACAGAGCGTTGGCGGTGGTGATGGTTCAGTGAAGTGACAGCAGAGACGTACTTGCCAAGCTCGCGCGTGTAGAGCGTGTAGTGCGTGAGCCGGCCGGCGGGCGCGGCGGGCGCCAGCCAGGTCACGCGCACGGCGGCCGCGCCTGCCGCCTGCGCACGCACCGCAGCCACCGCCTCGGGCACTGCGGGAGGACACAGCTCAGCGTAGCCAGTACAGGCAAAAGAGTATTTAATTTTGTTCAAATGTTATGGTTACTTTTTTCACAAACATATTATTATGACACCTATGCATCGAGGACCTTACTACGATTTTTTGTCAAAATATGCACCTTTTTTTTAGAGCAGCGGTGGCCCAGTGGTGTCGGCCCCGACTTACGAATAGTAGGTCGTGGGTTCGAACCCAGGCAGGCGCCTTACTTTGTGTAATTTATTTCATCACCGCTGCTCTCAAAACGGTGAAGGAAAACATCGTGAGGAAACCGGCATGTCTTAGAACCAAAAAATTCGAAGACATGTGACATCTGCCAATCCGCACTGGGCCCGCGTGGTGGATTATAGCCCATCCCTCTCCTAGAGAGGAGGCCTGAGTCCCTGCAGTGGGAACATTATAGGCTGATGATGATGCACCTTTTCTGTCTTAAGGGCCCCACAGATTAACAGTTCGCCGGACGATATCAGACTGTCAGTTAAGGGCCCCCACAGGTTAACAGTGCAGTTTCTGGTCCTATCGGGCGGCCTGCCGTCCTAGGCAAATGACGTCAACACACTAAAGCGATTATTGCCTGCCGACAATGGCCTGGTATAACATCGACGACTACACACTAACAGTTGCGAGTCCGCAGTTTCCCATCGTAGCACCGCGCGTCGGCAATGGTGTGATACCGGTGTGAGCGTCCACTCACAGGCGGTAGTCATTAATAACACTGTAGGGCGTAGTTGTCAGTTACAACACTTACAACCTACTTTACTGTTTCGGGCCAGTCACTGCCATGAATTAATAGAGCTGTATCATCTGTGTAAGAGAAGATCATTCAAGACATTTTTACACAAATTGTTAATATGTAATAAATAGAGTAGGACCCAAGATTGAGCCCTGTGGAACTCCAAAACTCAATGAAATGGTGTCATTAATAACACCATTTATTTTAACGCATTGAGTTCTATCGCTCAGGTAATCCTGAAACACTTTTAAGGTATGTTCGCGAATGCCCGTAGCTTCCAGCTTAGATAAGAGGTGAGGAACGGACAGTGTCGAATACCTTAGAGAGATCTAAGAAGATAGCCAAGCATTTCATTTCATTGCAAACTGACCATCCTCGTTGGTGGCGCAGTAGACGGGTGGCGCGGGCGGGCCCAAGCCAGCGTCGGCGCGCGCGCGCACCCACACGGAGTAGTTGGTGGCGGCGCGCAGCCCCGTCAGCGACGCCTCCCCCCCCAGCCCCGCGCGCGCCGTGCCCGCATCGCCCACAGACCCCACCCCGCTCCATGCTGTACATCACACACACAATCACATACGAAGCTACATTATATATGTCAATAGTATTTTTGACATCGGCTCTAATGAAAAATTTGGGCTCAGCCGGTTACCTAAGTACTCAGTGAAACTACAAAAATTTCATTTAATCGTAGTTTATAGAATAACTTACACGAGGAAAAGTGTAAAGGCGTGTAGTGCAGGTCATACCCACGCAGCGCGTGTGCGTGCGCTGCGGACAGCGGCGTCCAGCGCACGCGCAGCGAGCGCGCTGACAGCGCCGCGCACGACACTCCGCTCGGCATCTCCTCCGGCACTGCGGCACAGATCACACGTGTACTGGACGCAGGCGCGCACCACTCACAGCTCAGTAACGTGGCGGGTATAGATACCTCCGTCGGCAGTGGTGGCGTACACGGTGGGCGAGTGCGGCCCGGCACCGGCGCGGTTGTAGGCGCGCAAACTGAGTGCGTACCGCGCAAAAGGTCGCAGACTCGCCAGCGTGAGTTCTGCGCTGCTCCAGCCCGCCACGGCCGTGCGGCCGGAGCGCGGGTTGTCCGCTCTGTCCACTTCGGCCGCGTCCTCGTCGAAGTGGCCTAGCTCGCGCCACGTGGCCACGTATCCCAGCAGTTCACCGTTCCAGCTGTCCTGCGTCGGCGCCTACGAGAGCGTGACACTGGTTAGTGCTGCGTGATAGCTGCGGCTGAACGTCAGCTACCTGCTGAAGTACTCACCGACCACGAGACGTGCAGTTCACCAGGGCTGGACGCTCTCACTCTGACGTTCTGCGGAGACGCAGTCGGAGCTGGCGGAAAACATGAATTGTCACAAGTTCACAACTTTAAAAATGAATTAATACATTGTTTTCCTTTCTCGTTCTTTCCTAAACAATGAGATGAGCTACCTTCTTCTAGCGTTGTGAACATCAAGGGCTCGGAGTGCGGCGACAGTCCCACGTGGTTTGCGGCTGTAAGACGCAGCGAGTAGGCAGCGGCCGGCCTGAGCCCCTCCAGCCGTGCAGACATCGTGAGCAGTCCGTCTGCGTCCACGCTATGCAAACAAACACCTACTGAGTGAACGAAAACGTATGGGGACGTGGTGCACGCTAGCGTACCATCAGTCGTCAAATGAGGATGTTCACCTGTCGTCGTGCGTGAGCAGCGTGAGGTTTACGGCATTGCTGCGCGCCTCGGCAGCCGGCAGCGCGTGCAGTGCCGTATACAGCGCGGTGTAGGTGTGGAGCGCGGAGGTCGCGGGCGCGGGCGCGGCCCACACCAGGCGCACCCAGCGCGCACCAACGCCGCCCAGGCGCAGCCGGCGCGGTCCCTCCGGTGGCTCTGTCGTTACACCACAAAGTCTTAAAAAGAGAATTCCAGCGGGTACGCAGGGCGCAACGCTAGCAAGGTACCAACCTTCCACGCGCAGGTACATGAGCTGGTCGCTGCGGCCGTACACGTTGTGCGCGTGGCAGCGGTATTCACCGGCATCGGCGCGCTCGGCGGCGCGCAGCGTGAGCGTAGAGCGCAGTCCGCCGGCCGCGCGCGCCTCCGATACTGCCCACCTGACACATACAAACCGCGGTGAGCCCCGCGCTAGAACAAAGAGCCCGTCCCGTGCGTGGCAGCACTGGCAGCGCACTGTACCTGTAGGAAGCGAGGTCGAGGCGCGCGCCGCGATGCGTCCAGTGCACGTGCAGCGGCGCGTCGCCGAGCGCGAGGCACGCCAGCGCCGCGCCCTGCCCGCGCACGCACGACACGTTGCCGCCCGAGCCCTCGAAGTGTGCAGGCTCTAAACATATTGGATGAGAGAACATGCTGAATATTCTAATTCATCACGTCTTCTTACTGAAAACATTTATTTTTGTTTGTTATATAATATGTAGTACTCGTATAAGACCAAATTACTAAGTATTGTGACGGAAAGGGTTTTAGTGGTGGAGGTTATGTAATAAAACCACGTAAAACACAAAAATGTGGGTGTGGGTAATGTTTATGGTCACTTATGTTCCTTTAAGTTCCCTTGCGAGTTGCACGGTACTCTCGTGGCCTAGACCAGTGTGACGATACCATAGCGGTGTGTCACGCTGCGGACGCCTGGAAGACTGCCGCTGGATGTTCACGCCGACCCGTAGAATCCCAACGCGACCACGCGGTATATATTAACTAGTGACCCGCCCCGGCTTCGCACGGGTACAAAAAAGGTATTAAAACCTTCCTCTTGAATCACTCTATCTATTAAAAAAAACCGCATCAAAATCCGTTGCGTAGTTTTAAAGATTTAAGCATACAGACAAACAAACAAATAAACAAACAGACGCGACTTTGTTTTATACTATGTAAGGATAAGGATATCTCAAAAGAAGAGCAGTCACAATATCAAAGTACACTTCAAGTCATATGCTTTTAAATAAAACATATTATTCGTACCTATAGTGTTATATTAATAGTGTTGTACGAATGTAACTGAGAGGAGCGGTTTTAAGTGATTGAGAGAGAGGCGGGTTACCGTGTACGGTGACGTTGACGTGCTTGATGAGCGGCGGCCCCACTTGGTTGTCAGCCACGCAGCGGTACTGGCCCGCGTGCGCACGCGCCGCTGCGCCCGCCGCCAGCGACCCGTTGAGCGCGCGCACGCCACCCGCGCCCCACGCCGTCCCGTCCGCACCCCAAGCGCCCCCCGCACCCCACGCGCCGGCGCCCACCTGCTCCCACTGCTCCGCGCCCTCGCCACCCAGCGAGCCGAGTGAGCCTGTGACACGTGAGCTGTTACACCACTGCATGTACCGTGACATGTGCTCGGAGCCGGACTGATACTGACCTATACGTCTGTACCACGTGATGGAGGGCGCCGGGTACCCCTTAGCGGCACATTCCAGCTGTAGCGGCGCTCCGAGCAGCACGGCCGCGTCCAGCGGCTCCGAGACCCACGCCGGCGCCACTGCCGGGATAACGTAACGTGAGCGTGGGCTGCACAGTGTACAGTGCAGTGCACACCAGCACAGTGGTCAACGCTCGCCACTCACCCTTGACGCTGAGCGTGGCGGTGTAGTTGACGGCGGCGGCGTGGTTGGTGACGCGGCACGTGTACGCACCGCTGTGCCGCGCCGTCAGGTCAGAGAACATCAGCAGCGAGAACTCGTTCAGGCTCTTCTCTTCTATCTACACAATCACACGTTTTATCACCTCGGCTACGTTTCTCGCGTACACTCTATGGTCACCTGCACTTTTCAGATGTATGTACATTGTCAGCAGCGGACTGCAACTAGTTCAGACCTGTAAGTTAGATGGTAACGGCGCGCCGTCTTTCAACCACGAGAAGTACATGGGCTTGTCGCCTGACGACACGCCGCAAAGCACCTGCACCGAGCTGCCTTCTGTCAGCTCCGACGAAAATATAAACGGCGAAATTTTTGGTGGATCTACAATCAAAACGTAGAAATGTAGATGTACATAAGTGACATCTGTAAGACGACAAGTAACGTTCATCTAGGCGGCGTGAACTGACTGCGGATTTGTATGTCGACGTCGCGGCGCGCGGCAGGCCCTGCGGGCGCGGCCACGGCGCAGGCGTAGTGGCCGGCGTCGGCCGCCAGCGCGGGCGCCAGCCGCAGCGCCGCCCCCCGCGCGCTCACCCGCCCCGTGCCCCCCACCGCCACAGACGCGCCACGCCGCCACCACGAGATGGAGCTGCCACACACACACACACACACACTACGTCACGACAGCTCACAGATCATAAGAGAGGCCTTACAACGACGTCACTCTAACCCACATTAATATCTGTATACCAAGAACGCGAGTTTCCATTGCAACCTTTATTAATTGTAATCGTTTGTTTAAATTCTGGCCAATTAAGACGTAATCTAGTTTATTTATTAAAGGAATGGTGGAGGCCTTTGCCCAGCAGTGATGCTAGCAAAAACATTACCTACAATATTTGTGACCAGTGAAGTTACTTCCTCGTATCGTAAATTGAATTAGG
The DNA here is from genome assembly GCA_949316265.1 of Diarsia mendica. Lineage (NCBI taxonomy): Eukaryota > Metazoa > Arthropoda > Insecta > Lepidoptera > Noctuidae > Diarsia > Diarsia mendica. Next base: position 28,805,331 of record OX438887.1, on the reverse strand, counting down.
GACTAGATCAAATTGTATAATGTGTCCAGAGCCTATCGCTAGTGTATTAGAGGAATCATCCTAACAAAATGCACCTCTATGGACCTGATCGGATATCCAGCGTAGGGGCAGTAGATGGTGGTGTTAGCACCGGCCACCACGCGCACGGGACCCAGCGCGCGGATCGACGGCGGCCCTGTAACACAATCAACACTCGCCTTTATCGGGGCTGTTGTTATGTCTTCTCTTACCAATTTACCATACTTCTGTATTAGTCATCATTACATGACAGTTTCCGTGGCGCGTACCGTATATGTTGAGCCGTGCGGAGTGCTCGGCGTGACCCAGCGCGTTGGTGGCGCGGCAGGTGTAGCGGCCGCCGTCCGCCGTGCCCACCGCGCTGATGTTGAGTGTGGACACCACGTCGCCGTTGAGCGCGGTGTCCTCGCTGACGGCGTAGCGGTGCTGCGCGCGGTCCAGCGGCTGCGCGTCCAGCAGCCAGGCCAGGCGCGGCGCCGGCGCAGCGGAGGCGGCGCAGCGCAGCGACACGCCCCCGCCCGGCCGCAGCGCCTGCTCGATGAACGTGTAGTGCAGCTCTGGCGCAGACTCTACACAATATACTTCATTCTGAGAGCAAGAGTCTTGATAAGACTCTAATCATGTACTGCCACTTCTTCTAAGCGAATCTGTAGCAAACACTTTAGTGTAAGATGAGAAGTCTACTCACTGATACAGTCTATACGGTCACCAAGACACCAACATTGCACCATCTTGCGACGCTTGCCTGGTCCCTTGACTAGCCAAGCGACGTAAGATGGGAGATTTTACCATTGTCTGTAGGAAGACGCTGCATACACACTTGGGGCACCCTATTGTATTATGTTGGACATAAAGCTAATTGGTCTGTAATTAACTAATTAGGAATAACAATATGGAATCCTTATAGTTTCGCCATGTCCGTCTGTCTGTCTGTCCATCCGCACTATATTACTCAAAGACTCTTAGTACTAGAAAGTTGTAATTTGGTATGAATATACTTACAAAAAACTTTTTTACAAAAAATAAAACCGACTTCGACAAAAATAAAACACAAAAAAGTGAAAAATAAAAAATCAGCTTCTGAAGTCGGTGACCTTTGTTTGTTTGATTTCATGTTTTTGCCACCGACTTCTGAAGCTGATTTTTTATTTTTCACTTTTTTGTGTTTTATTTTTGTCGAAGTCGGTTTTATTTTTTGTAAAAAAGTTTTTATTTTTCACTTTTTAGTGGTTCACATGTGCTTACCCCTTCACAACGTACCGGCGTGATGTTATGTTATGAACTGGTGTAAACAATAGACAGTCATGAGATTTCAGCAATCCCAGTCCATTTGCTATCATTAATTGAGGAGTTTCGTTGCCTATCTCCGAAGTTCTTCATCAGATCTTCACCAAATAGTTTTTATAACCTTTGTAGTGAGTACAGGCGTGATATTATGTTGTGTGATGGCGTAAACAATGCTTAGATATGCTATAGCAACAATCGCGGTTAATCTGCTGTTATTTATTGAAGAGTTCCCCCGATTTCTACAAGATCCCATCATCAGACATTGAAATGGTGACAATGGGACCACACGGGAAGCACCAGCTTTCAAATGAAAAAAGAATCATATAAATCAGTTCACTCAGTCGCAAGTTATGAGCTAACAAACATAAAAAAAAAATATGCAGTCGAATTGATAACCTCCTCCTTTTTTTGAAGTCGGTTAATGAGTTACGTCGACAAAGAGCTAAAGTAAAATTATGAATTTTTTTTTAGGGTATACGGGTACACGTTAAAGTGGGGGTGAAGTTTTTTTTCTCGCAAAGTCCATTGTGCATGGGTTGGTTGTCGTTGGATAGGTTTTTAAACAATATTGTGAGTTTGCTCATACACTTATTCGATCAAGGAATTCGTTTGTGAAATATTAAGCAACAAATTTTTGTTAGACCCAAGTGTGGCAACCTAAACCATAGTTTTGAAAAAAATCATAATTTTTTTTTTTATTCATATAATTATTTCATTAGACAATTATAACGAAAATAAAAGAAAAACTGTCACAGCTAAGTAGGCTTTACAAGTTTACGAGTAATAGTCGACCAAATTATAAAATGTAGGTACTTGTATGAAATCTTTTCTTAATAATGTATGCAAGCACAGCCAGGTCTCAAAACGAAAGATATGGGGGCAAAGGTTTTAATTATAACTTTTGTGTTGTTTGGCCGATTTGACTATTAAGTAAAACGAAAATTAGAATTAAAAAAAAAAAAAAAAACCGGCTGACAGCGTTGAGGAGCAGTATTTCGATGCCTTTTTGTAGTTTATTGTTAGTTTAGTTTATTTTACAGTTTTTAATTAATGTTATAATTATATTGTATTCCTTATTAATAAATTTTAATCTTAAACGAAAAAAGAGTTTTATTTTTAGTTTGAAAGCGACTTCCAAAAAAAAACACTTAAAATGTCTAAAATAACTTTACTTTCGGAAGTCGATGTCTTTCTTTGTTTCATTGACTTTTTTGCCACCGACTTCTTTATGCTGTGTCTGTGTAAGTTTTTGTTCCGACTTCTAAAAAAAATAGGTAAAAAAACTTTTTAAGTTAAACGGTTTTATGTTAAACATACATTGCAATGTTTAAGATAAATGTACTAAAAACCAAAAAATAATAAAATAGATACAGTCGTGGGAATTATAAACATATGCATAGACTAGACTAAAATAAAACCGTGGGGCACGTCAATTGTCTACAATCGTTGATTAAAATGTTTGTTTTGTAATGTTACATTATAATTAGGCAGTTGTTCAACCGAAGATAATTAAGATTATTGACGTGCCCCACGGTTTTATTTTAGTCTAGTCTATGCATATGTTTATAATTCCCACGACTGTATCTATTTTATTATTTTTTGGTTTTTAGTACATTTATCTTAAACATTGCAATGTATGTTTAACATAAAACCGTTTAACTTAAAAAGTTTTTTTACCTATTTTTTTTATTTTCTAGTTTTTATTTCGCATTCTGTTTAATTCATTCAGTGCTTCATTATTGCAAGGTTTCTTGCCCGTTATTTTATTGCAGTCCATAAATGGGGCAATTTTGTAGAGGCCACCATCTTGGATTTTAATTTTATATAGTACATTGTATTATACTGTTTGAGCACTTTCATTTGATACCCATATTGATGGGATCGATAAAACCTACGTTATCCGCCATTTTGTAGCGGCCGCCATCTTGTATTTCAATTTTTTATAGTATATTGTATTCTGCTTGTTGAGCCCTTTCATTTGATACCCATATTGATGGGATTGATAAAACCTACGTTATCCGCCATTTTGTAGCGGCCGCCATCTTGGATTTCAGTTTTTTATAGTATATTGTGTTTTGCTTGTTGAGCCCTTTCATTTGATACCCATATTGATGGGATTAATAAAACATAAATTATCCGCCATTTTGTAGCGGCGGGAAATTTATAATGATAATGAATAAACATATTGTATTGTCACCAAAATCCAAAGTGTATACAAAATTTCAGATTAATCGGTTGACAGGAAGAGGGTGAAATTTGAATTACTAAATTTGACCCAAGAATAAATAAAACAAACGGGTGAGCTAAGTAAAACCGTTTAAAAAAAGAAGGAGGTTCTCAATTCGTATGTTTATATATCTTTTATTTTTAGGTTTGTTCGGGCATAGCTCCGTCGCTTACATTATTTTTTTGTTGGAAATGGTATACTTCCCAGGTGGTCCCATGATCATCTATTCAGGATCTGATGATGGGATCCTGGAGAAATAGGGAGAATTCTTCAAATTTTATAGGCACACTTGAAGTGATTTGAGTAGTTTTTGGAAGAGTACTTTCTCGGTGTGGTTCCATTTCAATTTGGTGAAGATCTGATGAAGAATTTTGGAGATAGGCAACGGAACTCCTCAACAAATGATAGCAAATGGACTGGGATTGTTGGAACCTCATGTCTGTCTATTGTTTACACTAGTTCATAACATAACATCACGCCGGTACGCTGTGTGGGTAAGCATAATGTGAACCACTAAAAATTGTTTTTTTTTACAATAAATAAAACCGACTTCAACAAAAAATAAAACACAAAAGAGAGAAAAATAAACTTAAGAAGGAAAATCAGCTTCGGAAGTCGGTGGCAAAAACAAATAAAAGTCACCGACTTCCGAAGCAGATTTTCCTTCATAAGTTTATTTTTCTCTTTTTTGTGTTTTATTTTTTGTTGATGTCGGTTTTGTATTGTAAACACATTGTGCGTTGACTTTAATTACGATAATATCCTCCAGACATGCAGTTGAATAGCGATGCTTTAATATCGCCTTCCCCGCTCCCCGCTTGCGCCACCCGCGGGGCCCACACACAATACGACGTGGCCAAACCGGGGCGCGGCGGCGGGAGCACACAACGGCTGCGAGGACGTTTGCACAAATGTCGATGGCTGATTGATTCCGACTCAGTTCAGAGGACACTACATTGAGATTGATTGTATTCCTATCCTCACAGCCCCTCTTTGCCCTCTTGGCCCCTACTTTGTGGAGAGGAAGGGTGGGGACAGGGACTCTACGTCACTCCGTCGTGAAATGACTTAAATAAAAAAAACTGATTTGGATGTGTCTTATCCATTTTGGTCCACAAAGTGGCTTTCTTTATTTCACGTAGTGATATCAATGCTTCACGGTGGGTGTACGTAATAATAGTGATTTTTAAAACAAATAATTAAAAAAATTAAAAAACACGCCTGCCATGTCAAAAACTAAACTAAAAAATTAAAAACAAGTCAAACGATTTCAGTGATGACAGAGAACAAGGTCCCGTAAATGTATTCGAAAATGCAAAACAGCAAACTAAAACTTTTATTGCAGTCGGGGGACCTGTAAAGAATTGATCCAGCGAACTGTCCCCCGACTGCAATAAAAGTTTTAGTTTGCTGTTTTGCATTTTCGAATACATTTACGGGACCTTGTTCTCTGTCATCACTGAAATCGATTGACTTGTTTTTAAACGGTTTTATTTAGCTCACCCCGTTTGTTTTATTCTTGGATCAAATTTAGTAATTCAAATTTCACCCTCTTCCTGTCAACCGATTAATCTGCAATTTTGTATACACTTTGGATTTTGGTGACAATACAATTATGTTTATTCATTATCATTATAAATTCAAGATGGCCGCCGCTACAAAATGGCGGATAATTTATGTTTTATTAATCCCATCAATATATATGGGTATCAAATGAAAGGGCTCAACAAGCAGAATACAATATACTATATAAAATTAAAATCCAAGATGGCGGCTAAAAACTAGAAAATAAAAATAGGTAAAAAAACTTTTTAAGTTAAACGGTTTTATGTTAAACATACATTGCAATGTTTAAGATAAATGTACTAAAAACCAAAAAATAATAAAATAGATACAGTTGTGGGAAAAAACCGTGGGGCACGTCAATTCGGAACTGTCGTGCTGCGGAAATTACAATTGACGTGCCCCACGGTTTTTTCCCACAACTGTATCTATTTTATTATTTTTTGGTTTTTAGTACATTTATCTTAAACATTGCAATGTATGTTTAACATAAAACCGTTTAACTTAAAAAGTTTTTTTACCTATTTTTATTAATTTTTTAGTTTAGTTTTTGACATGGCAGGCGTGTTTTTTAATTATTTGTTTTTATTTCACATTTTTTAGTGTTAAAGAGGTATTTTGACCTATAACCAATATACCACGATATATTAGTTTATTTTTCATTTGAGAAAGCAATGTTGCACTAGGGATTGTGCGATAATAAATCAATTATTTTTTCTTATAATTAGTGTTTATTATGTGGTTAGTTAACATGGATCTAAGCGTAAATTAGGAAACCTCTTGTCTGTGTCTCGTGTCTTGACTATGTTTCTGTCGAATGTTACCGTTTGCAGCTTGTGCATTGACACGGTTCAACATAATAGGAGTGTTAACCGGGGGCTATTTGAAAAACGTTGTTAATATCATACTGTTTTATTAAAACACCAATGATATTTTTTTCCTGGATGGTAAATTTCAAAATAGAAAAAGATTAGCGACTCAAGTGAGACTGAAGCGAGAAGGAACAGGACGGATGCGCGAGCGAAGCGAGAAGGAAAATTTTGTATACATCTTATAGATCAGGGGGGGGGGGAATATGTTGTCATCAGGAGGAAAGAGGATAAAGAAATGTTTTACTTGATTTCAAGAAGAGAACTGCTTACTCTTATTAAACTTGACATTAATTCTCCACTTTCGGAACTAAACGTATAAGGAGGTTTGGAAGATGCGACTGATACCTTCTCGGTACTAACTTGTTGGGTTGTCTAGTGTACAAGTCAAAAATGTAAATCGTTTATTTTTCGTGGATACTAACTTTGAGATCTATTGTGGTTCTTGGAGAGACTGTTTATCAAGGGATTAGCTAACGTGGATCTGAAACGTAACCTTCTAACTGTGTTACGCGTCTAGATTTACTATGCTTCTGTTCAATGTTACCGTTTGCAGCTTGTGCACTATCACGGGCCAACATAATCATTGGTTGCTTGCGTCGTTTGATTTTATTAAAATGTTTTATGAAGTGCTACCCAATGAGACTTATCGAGGGGATAAGGGCGTTGGTCATTTTTCCCTGGATGAACGATTTAGAAACAGGAATGAGAATAGAAGACGTACCTAGATGAACGTTTTAAGCAAGACAGATCGGTGAAAGAACAGGATGGATGCGCGAGCGTAGCGAGCGCGAAAATTTTTGTATGCTTTTTATTGGTTTTGGGGTTGGGGGCGGGGGAGGAGCAAAGATATTACCACAGGAGGGAAGAGGATAAAGAACTGTTTTACTTGGTTTTGAGAAAAGAATCGCTTTCTGTTTTCATGGTTGACATCAATCCTCCACCTTCGGAACCAAGCGACGAAGACGATGATTATCTTTTTCATTATAATTTAAATAAAAACAAATTAAAAGTTCGTTTTATTTCTAAACCATGGCCACCCTTTTATGTTTTTTGAATTTTCTATTGCCTATGTCACCCGGGATAACGCAAAGAATCTAATGATACCACACACATCAAAATCGGTTCAGGCGTTTAGAAGTTATGGTGGAATAAAGAAACTCACAAACATACATACATGAACCACTACTATTAATATCTTAAGCGGGATATTTACCATGTACCCCCATATCCCGTTTATGATATTAAAAGTAGTGTCAGTGACCATGTCAGTTTAAAAACTTATATACATACATGAACGCTAAAAACATAACACTCTTTTTTTTGGGGCAGTCGTGTAATAAAACAGCCCGTCATCATGATCTTCCTATCCTTTTCCAACTACATAATGTTGGGGGCGACTAACCACCAGATGTTCCTAACCAGATGCAGCTCAATACCATTATTTTTAACCGACTTCTAAAAAAAGAAGGAGGTTCTCAATTCGGATGTTTGTTGTTTTTTTTTATGTTTGTTCGGGCATAACTCCGTCACTTCCAAACCGATTTGAAAAAATATTTTTTTGTTGGAAAGGGTATACTTCCCAAATGGTCCCAATTTTTTTTTATCGAAATCGTACCAGCGGTTTTTGAAAAATGAACAAAACTCAAAAAAAATACTACATTGTCCACATTATGACGTGATTATGACCCATGAACATGTGAACCACTAAAAAGTGAAAAATAAAAACTTTTAACAAAAAATAAAACCGACTTCAAAAAAAAAACAAAAAAGTCAAAAATAAATCAGTTTCTGAAGTCGGTGGCAAAAAAATGAAATCAAACAAACAAAAGTCACCGACTTCAGAAACTGATTTATTTTTGACTTTTTTGTTTTTTTTTTGAAGTCGGTTTTATTTTTTTAAAGAACGAAAGAAAACATAATTAGTTATTTGGCACAAAATAATAGCCGAATCGGTGAATTCATCAAACATAGTGACGTGACGGAAGTAAAAAAGTGAAAAATAAACTTCAGAAGAAAAATCAGCTTCTGAAGTCGGTGACATTTCTTTGTTTTATTTGGTTTTTTTGCCACCGACTTCAGAAGCTGATTTTTCTTCTGAAGTTTATTTTTCACTTTTTGGTGTTTTTGAAATCGGTTGTTTTTTTTTGCAAAAAGTTTTTTATTTTTTCATTTTTAGTTGTAATATCTTATAGAAATACTTACTATGACACCTAACCCTTAACCTTCAAGATTCCCTGATTATTGCTTTCAACTCCTAACCATTGAGGAGTAGTACCTTCCATCATAAGCTCATCAACATGAAGTGATGACTGCTAGATGCGAATACTTGTATAGCGTCAGAAAAAGCACGAAACACGTAATATGTGCCTATGAAATTTGAGGGTTGCCCTCGATTTCTCTGGGATTCCATCATCAGGTACTGGTTTCCATATCATGGTGGCCCTTGAAGTATCTCCGTTCTAATAAAAAAAGAATCATCAAAATTGGTTCATAAACGACGAAGTTATTTGCGATACACAAAATCAGGTAACATACCTACTTACATAAAAAAAATGTGTATTGTACACATCTGCATACCCCCTCAGAGCATACAGGCGTGATGTTACGTCATGATAATGTATATTCAATAAACAACCAAGCGATTCCAGCAATTACGACAGATTTGCCGTCTATTTTTGAAGAGTTCCATTGTATATCTCCGAAGATCAGCACCAGATCTTCACCAAATTAAAATGGGACCACCTCAGGAGTATACTCTTTCAAATAAAAAAAGAATTTTGAGAATCGGTCCACAAATGGGGCAGAAATCAGGTAACATACATAAAAAAAAAAAACATACACACGAACATAATAACCTCCTCCTTTTTTGAAGTCGGTTAAAAAAGTTTTGTATTTTGTAAAAATATTTATGTTGAATAGTTACTCACAAATAAACTACATTATTAAAAAAAATCAAGAAAAGTGCAACCATGGAGCTAATGCCTATCTGACACGGTGATAATTGCCTTTATTCATCCCTCTGGATCTTTGCTTCTGGACCGTGCACTTTTGGTTCTGGTGACATTCTACTTTTACGACAGACAGACATAACATAATCCTGCAGCTGGGATCGCCTGTTAGTATGCGTACACTGGTACACACTACACACAGATAAATACATTCAATATTTTTTTAACCTCTGTTTTCCACAACCTACGTTTGTCTACGTTTTGAACCGTCAAAAACAACTGAGTGGTGCAAACGGTGTCGGAGTTAAAATAATGGCTGTGATATACGGACGGACAGAGAGACAGACGGACAGGGCAAACCTGTTAGGTTACGAACGTGTTAAGGATTTGGCTAGGGAAAGATTAAACTAATTTGACTAAAAGTCGCAATCCTTCAAAGGAAGTAGGTTTCGTGCACTTAAATGTGATTTTGAGTAGTCGTCGATTTCAATGGCAAGACAGAGCGAGAGCCATCAGGGAATCTGTAATCTGTACCAATACTATTGTTGTGCACTGTTTAACAGTAAGTAAGTGATCGGTGGCTGACCTCCGAAGCGCAGCTCAGCGGCAGCCTGCGCGGTGTCGTGGTCGCGGCGCGCCACGCACTGGTACACGCCACGGTGCGCACGCGCCACGCCGCGCAGCACGAGCGCGGCGCCCGCGCCTGCCGCCGCTCCGTCGTGCAGCCACGACAGCGCGGCGCGTGCGTCCGACGCCTCGCAACTGAAGCGCACGGTGCTGCCCGCGTCCGCCACCTGTCAGTACACACTCGGTACACTATGTGGATGTATCACGGTGTTCGTTGGATTATGTCTGGCTGCTACCGCTTTAGCCCCACGGACACTGACTTAAAGCAGAAATAGGTCGCAAGTTCGCAAAACTACGAGTTTGGGTTCCGGGAGATATTATTCTTCTTATTATCACTTTAAACTGTTTGAGTATCGAGACTATAGAGAGTAGCTAAAGTTCTGCTGGTGTAAATCAACTTCATCCTTGTTCAGCGAAGGGATGCGGTGCGCGGTGAGCGGCGTTAGCGCGTAGAGCGAGTACTTACGAGCACGGTGGGCGTGACGGTGACGCTGAGCGTGTCCAGCACGTGCAGCGTGGTGTGCGCGGTGGCGTCACCGAACACGTTGTAGGCCTTGCAGATCCACAGGCCGTCGGCAACGGGCGAGGCGCGCAGGCACCTCGCCGCGCCGCCACCCCACGCCCAGCCGTCCGCCGCACCCGCCGGCTGCAGGCGTCCGCCGCGCTCGCGGTACCACCTGCACACGCACATTACTACACTAAGCGACTCTGGCCCATGTAACCTGGAGAAGCGCATTGGCTCTTTTTAATTGACTTCTAAAAAAGAAGGTGGTTATAACTTACTGGTTCAAGTGCGCGGAGGTCCCATTCATTATATAAACTTTGCTCGGTACTTTTGAGATATCCTATATCATCTGATAGAGTCTATCAATAGTAGATTTTACAACAAGTGCACAAAACGAACGATTTTTATCCGAGACTTTTAGCAGCCCGCAGCCAAAGGCGAGGGCTGATAGTAATGTCGAGGATAAAAATGGTTTTGTGGACGAGTTATAAACTCTGCTTTTCACTTCGAATGCGAGGAAATAAAACAGTAGTATAACATATTTCTTTATTTAAAATTCAAAGTAAAATTTGTACAGTTTTGAATACTGAAGGAAATTGTTTTTTTTTTAATCTTACGAAATTGATTGGCTGGCTTGCAGACCTATACAGCCTACTATTAAATTAATTTTGTTACAATAATTTTCATTAATTAATTAAATAACTTACCGTACTTTTTAATTTTTAATACCTTTTAAGTCTTAAAAAACACATATAAGGCAAATAAATTAAAGTAAATATTATAAAATAACAAATTCTATCTATGAACTTCTTATTGTGTTTGGCTGTATGGCTCATTTTATTTGCCTTTCTAAAGATACATTTATGAGTATTAGTTATGAGTATTATAGTAGATACATTTAGATACGTTAATGCCCTTGTGCACAAAATTCGATTTTGTGCAGCCTATATCCTGCACAAATAAGCACTTTCAGAGCATAAGAAGTGAAAAAATGTATATATGATAGAATCTGTTCGGTATTTGCACCGAACAGATAGACTCTACTCTACTAAATTAACATAACTTTGTTTCCTCACAGCATCACATTGTCTATTATAATGGTCCGGAATATGTTCGGTGTTTTCACCGAACACCTAAGAGTCTTTGGTCAACCGGACCCACTCGAAATGGACCCGCGGGTCCAGTCAACCAAATCAAATTTTGAACTGGTCGACTGGACCCACTACCTATTTTCATTATAAAGTACAGTCACCGAGTAAAGTCGAATCTTCTAGTTTTATTTTTACAGCAGTACAGTTATTTTTATTTCATTTCAAAAACTACCAGGAGGTCAGAATTGTTAAGAAGTATTTATTATCTTCATGGAATGGTGCACGATGATAGAAAATAAATGTACAAATAGTAGATTATACAACAAGTGAATAAAAAGGGAATTTAATTCGAGGTACGAAGTTGGATCCCGAGAGCAGCGAAGGATTCTAGAGTAGAATCACGAGCGTAGCGAGGGATTCTATACTCTAGAATCCTGAACGGAGCGAGGGATACAAGTACCTACCGAGATAAATTTTTTATTCACGTGTTGTGTACTCTACTTTTTACCATTGACTGTGAGAAAATAAATAGGAGCATGGTATTTATTTTCGGAGCTAAGCACTCTAGATTTCTTTGGCTTATTACCCACGGATAGACGTTTTAAGTATGTCACTAACTTTGAGTATTTTGAAATATCAATGTTGTGTTTGATTCTCACTGTGGCTTTTATCATAGAATATAAATGCTCCAAACTACTCCAAAGTGTCGACGGCTTCTTAGTCTTGGTTAATTCATTGAAATAGTTAAAAAATATGCACTCAGAGAAGGAATTGGCACCATTCATGGTTTTCCAGTCGCAGAACAAATTGTACCTACAACTCCCGAGATTTTGGCGGCAACAAATCATCTACTATAACTGCTGCTTTAGAACGAAATGATTCCGGAGTCAGTCTCTCATTTTCGTCATTGGAAGAACTCATTTTATTATAATTACTTATGTTAATATATTTTCCAATAACACAAAACAACCACAATATAAGACAGAAAAGAACGTATCTAAATTGGCGGGATATTTAAAAAAAAAATTGGAATGGAATAGCTCCATTCAGCCACCCAGTACGTACTTTCAGCAGCAGCGATTTTTTTGTATAGTACGCGCGGAACTAGTTGGCCGCGCCTTAGGCATGTTTTTGTTTTTTTATTTAAGTATTCTTTTCAATAAATTGAACAATTATTGTTCACGATATCTCGAGATTGGTCATCACTGTCTAATTATAGTCTCCTGTGCATTGCGAGCTGTAGGCAATTCAAAAAACTCCTTGTCGATCAAATATCGACCAATCAAATCTCGAGAATTTATTTGCACCAAAGAGTTTTGAATTTCGAATCTTAGCGCAAGGAGTTTGTGTAAAGCCGCCTTTTCACTATGGGATGTAATATTCCTTCAAATGACCTCTAAATATCGCTCGCATACATTTTGTAGTTTGGGATGTAATATACATTATAGCACAGTGTGAACGGTCACGTACAAAATGTAGGCGAGCGATATTTAGAGGTCATTTAAAGGAATATTACATCCCATAGTGAAAAGGCGGCGTAAGCATTGAAATAGAGACCGGATATATTTTTGTTCCAAATTCAAACACCAAAATAGTGAATAAAAACAAAACAGTGATTAAAAGGCCTTTTTATTCACTGTTTTGCGAGAATAAAATAAGCTTTTTAGAGTAGGTATGGTATAATAGTATATTATGCAACTAATGAATAAAGGACGGATTTAAAGCGAGGGCCGTAGATGAGTCACGAGCAAGTGAAGGATTCTAATGATTGAATCACGAACGCAGCGAGTGATTCAACTGTTAGAATCCTGAACGACGCGAGTGATTCATGGCCCTTGATATAAATTCGTACTTTATTCAAGAGTTGCATACTATACTTTATACCATGACTACGAGAAAAGACATAATTCAATAAACTTTGTGTCCGTACAATAGGGAATCGGACTGGGTCAAAATAATATGATTCTGTTTAGTCCGTAAGTTAGATTATGTATCGAAAAATATTGAATAAGTACGTGTTTTTTGTTTTATCAAATCAATAAAAAATTACGAAGATAAAACGCGTCAAAGATCTTGGAGTGGGGCTTGAAACGTTACTTGTGTCGTCAAAATGTACAATCATAACGTCACACGAGTTTTCGAAGCACTGTATCGTCTTCATTTTAAGTTTACGCGAAAAAAGAAAAAATACGTGTCCAATAATTCTTGGAAATCTATCTGACGGACTAATTAGTTTTTTTTTGTCCGATCCCCTAATGGCGCCAATTCACAATTTTTTTTTCTACAAAGGCAGCAAAGAACACAAAACAGTTTTTAATCTAATGCCAAACTCCTTGTCGCAAATATCGACCAATCAAATCTCGAGAATTTATTTGCACCAAAGAGTTTTGAATGTCGAATCTTAGCGCAAGGAGTTTGTGTAAGCATTGAAATAGAGACCGGATATTTTTGTGTTCCAAATTCAAACACCAAAATAGTGAATAAAAACAAAACAGTGATTAAAAGGCCTTTTTATTCACTGTTTTGCGAGAATAAAATAAGCTTTTTAGAGTAGGTATGGTATAAAATACATTATATAGATTTGAGAGTGAGTTTTTTTTTTAATTATTATAACGGCGAAATTTGGTATGTGTGTATGTATATTGGTTTAGTATATTTCATTATAAGTGCGGAAAGCCTGTCATTGCAACGAGTTCCGACAAATGTCTAGCCGAGCCGAGGCACAGCCGACGGCGAGGGTAGACAGTCGGAACAAGTTGCAATGACGGTTCCGCACGTGTACTGAACAACTATTTTTAATACAGTTGCGAAAAAATGAAGCAATTTAATAAAATAATAAAACCGTAATGAAACTCGCAAAGACATTTTTGAAAATGGCGCATACCGTAAAAGAATCGCAGAGATTTTTTTTTCTTTACCTATTCTGAGTAGGCAAAGGGAACTATGCCCATACAGCCAAGTCTTCAGTAGATTTTTTTTATTGATATGAAATAAAAATGAAAACCTTTATCTCATTGAATCAAATAATTAAATCTGATATTGAAACAAATTAGTAGCTTCTTTAGAAATATTTGCATGAATCATAAAAACTTCTATGATTTTATTTAGTAAATACTTCGTGGTTGTTTTTTTTTTAATGGACATTATTTTGACAGTTGGGAAAGAGAACGCACGAGTTCGGGAAAGGTAAAGAAAAAGCACGAGTACGTAATAGCCCACATCCCGAACGCTATACGTCCCTGCAATACGCCACTTTTTGAGCAACTGTATTAAAAACTCCATTACGCTCAACCAGCTTACTTCTTCATGATTCTGGCCTCCTGGTAGTTTGTGAAATAAAACACTAGCAAAATTGACAAGGGTAAATTAGGAGATGAGGAACAAGGATAGTCAAGTCTCACAGACTACTAGGACCCCAGAATCATGAAGGCGGTATTGTTAACTACTTAACTGGCTACGCCCACGGTGTTACCTGTGGTGAAAAAGATTACATGCGGACATTGCGGACACGAACTGAAACTCGGAAATAAGTATGACATAATTTTTTTCAGAACATTGTTGTTATGATATCCTGATACCAAATGTTAATAAAATGTGTTAAGCCGTTTGAGCGTAATTGGGGTCAATCCATATTTGAGTTATTTGCTTATCCCACGGAAACACCAGGATCAAAAATAGTGTGTAATGTAGTGTACCTAATTTCATTTAAACCGGTTCAGTAGCTTTAGCGTGAAAGGTCGACAGATAGTCAGACAGAGTTACTTTCGGATTTATAAGAAGTACTAGTAAGGGAAGTGGGATTGGGCGGGCCATGTCTGTAGGATGGATCAAGACTGATGGGCCAGAGTCGTCACGCAGTGGATGCCAGAAGACGGGCGTCGTCGCCGAGGGAGGTCTAGAAAACGCTGACGTGACGACCTAGAAGCGTTTTTGCCCACTTGGACGGAGAAAACCGCACAGAGGGATGAGTGGAAGGCTATGGGGGAGGCTTTTGCCCAGCAGTGGGACAATATAGTCTAAAAAAAAAAACTAGTAAGGATTTTGATAAGTACCAAATTTCATCTAAATCCGTAATTTTTTTTCCACATTTTGTCTAAACAATTTTGCGCTCGACTGTATCCATTACTAGATTTACACAGTAGATGTTTCTTAAAGTTTGCATGTGGGTCCAGTTGACCAATAAAAATAATGATGGTGTCAACTGGACCCGTGGGTTCAGTTGACCAAAGACTCTTAGCTTTCACTCTCGGTGTGACGGTTTAACCTAATTTAGGCTGTGAATGATGAATAATAATTGATTGTCACGAAGTAAAATGTTAATTACGTGTATTGCGGCGCGGGGTGGTCGGACGCGACACAGGGCAGGCACACGGGCTGACCCGCCGGCACGCTGAGCTCGCCGCCCGCCGCAACAAGGCGCGGCGCCGACGATGACGCCGCCGCTGCACACACGCACACGTTAGCGACAAAAGCACACATACGACACCGTACATCAGCAGAGACCTGTGAAGTGACAGTCATCTCAAGAGCCATTCAATGGAGCAGTGTGGCGTATCCTCGCTGCTCCTTCACAGGTGAATGCTAGGCTGCACATAAACTCACTCACGGAAACTGACTGGTGATGGTAGGAGTGACACGCGAGGCCGCTAGAGGCGCTATTATCGCTCGGACCACGATGGTGCCACTCACACACATATTGACAGCGGAGTGCGAGCGCTTGGTGGTGGCGGAGAGTGCGTGGTGCTCGAGGCAGCTGTAGGTGCTGGCGTCGCCCGCACACATTGGCGCCACACACACATACTGACAGGTGACAGTGAGCGTGGCGGGGCGCGCACGCTTGGTCGCGGCGTCACCCGCACACATTGGCGCCACACACATATACTGACCGGTGACGGTGAGCGTGGCGGGGCGCGCGCGCTTGGTGGCGGCGGAGAGCGCGTGGCGCGCGAGGCAGCTGTAGGTGCCGGCGTCGCCCGCACCCACGTCTCGGATCAGCAGCGTGTTGCCTGCCACCAGGTAGCGCGATTCTGTCACCACACGCACCACATCACTCATTACTATTGCAGTCATAGTCAGATACAGCGCGCGGGGGGTGTGTCGGGTGTCGGCTGAGATGCGTAACCGACGCGATGCTGATTTATTAGCGTCAGCCGCCTCTCGCCGCCACAACGTTTTCTCGTTTGAATAGCTTTCGCTACGATTTATGTGCATCGATATAATAATTTCTCTCCTTTATTTAAAAGAAAATGTTCCTTCAGCACTCGACGCGCCAGATTGCAGCATTCGTAATTTTTTTCAATATAGGTACCTACTTTACTATAAAGCACCACTTTGTATGCATTGTATGAATTTAACATACAAGGTGGTGCCGACAATACGACAATAAATGAAACCACTAGTAGTTCTAGTTCATAGAACATTTTAAACTAGCAAATAAATCCTAACATCAAAATCGTTGTCGTATCGTCAGCAGTCAGCACCAACCTACTTATGTCTTTGCCAAATTCGTTTGTTACATTTTATTTCCACACGTTAATCGGTGGAAATTATTTCTAAAGTTATTAGACCAATATTTGTTTGTAAATTGTATTGTATTTCGTTTACAGTTTTATGCTATTTAGTTCTTTTTTTATTAATCTATTGCATAGATTCTATCGCGGGCCTTGTTGAGTTGAGCGTGGAGAGCGAATCCAGAGATTTCCTAACAAAAATATTCAGTTCAAGATTCAACCAGGTTGCTATGGTTACGGAAAATAACAAGGTTGTCAACTGAGGTTGTCAAATTAAATAATTGTTTGTCTCTCTGCTTTCTCCTTCTAAAATATTCTTACTCGTATAATTTGTGTACAAAGTGTTTTAAATATGAATAAGTAAACAAAGTGCATTTATTAATGAAGAAAGTCACGAAAAAAATAGTGAAAGAAAATTAGTGAGGAGTGAGTACTCTATAAACATTCATTTTATTATTAGTACGCATCTATCTGCATCTATCATAAGTTTTATTGGTTTTTGCATTACTATTCTGCGAATCGGTCTAAAACGATTCGTTTTCTTATAAAATATCTAAAATAAAATAAATAATTTTCATATTTTTCAATGTTATGACACTTACGTCAGGCTGTCAATACTTTTTCTTTTAAATTTTCTGTCATAGAGTTTCTTACTAGCTTACTTAGTCTATGAAGGTTAGTTTTGATTTATATAATGTACATCGCGCGAAATTCGAAGATCAAACTCTTATTATCGTTATTTTTGTTCAAATTTTTTGAATGAATAATTATTTTGGTGTGTAATTACACTATTAATACCTAATTATTTATATCTATTATTGCATAAGTTGATAAAAAATGCTATGCAATAGATTTACCGCGGCAGTCTCCGAGTGCCACACGTTTTTTTTTTTTTTCGGTGCTACGATTTATTTGATAGTTTCAATATGTTTCTATGAACTAGAACTACCAGTGTTTTATTTATTGTCGGCACCACCCTGTATAAATGGAGAGTTTCATTATATTTTGTAAGTTTCATCGTTCACGATTATCACGTGAAGTGTGAGTCAGATCGACAATGCAGTAGCATCGGCGTGTGAACGTACCTGGCGAGGGAGGGTCGAGGTGCAACACGGCGTCGTCCTTGTACCAGAGCGCGGCGCGCACGAGCGCGTTGTCCTGCGTGGCGGCGCACGTGACGGCCGCCACGCCACCCGCTGCCGCCGCACCCGCCAGCACCTGCGCCTCCCACCCCGCCTCCGCCACTGTCACAACATACACGTCACCAGCGCTTATCGCACACACACATGGTGTAAGAGACTCTCTGCTAGGGAACGCCACGCCGCCCGTGCACGTTGGTGTGTGGTGTGTGTAGTGTGTATGGTGTGTGTAGTTTGTGTGATGTGTGTAGTGTGTATGGTGTGTGTAGTTTGTGTGGTGTGTGTAGTGTGTGTGGTGTGTGTAGTGTGTGTGGTGTGTGGTGTGTGTTGTGTGTGTGGTGTGTGGTGTGTGTGGTGTCAGGCGCTACCTGGCTCGAGCACGACGTCTCGGGACAACGCCACACCGTGCACGTTGGCGGCGCGGCACCGCACTGTACTGCTCGTGCTGCTCGCTGCCGCACCGTACGCGCTCGACGGCAGGATCTCCAGGGTGCCGTTGCTGTGTATCCGTCTGCATACACAAAGTCACAACTTAACATTAAACACTCTCGCCATTGGGGGGTAGGGAATGGAGACAAATAATGACAAAAAAAATTGAAAAGCGAAGTGTTCTTGATGATGTGCTCGGAGTGTCACCGAGCCGCAGCACAAAGACAAAGAAAGGCTCCGGCTACACGCGGCGTGAAACCCGTAATGACACCGTTGTGTCGCGGTCACTTGATGCCTTGCAACCGTCCGATAATATTATAATCACTCTCGTTTCACGTAATTATCGCCTGGAGCAAAAAACGCTTTGACAACATAATGCAAACGAAATAGAAATAATTAATTTACGTCAAATTGAAGCGGAATAACAATTAATTTTACAAACACGTACTGATCGCAAGGGCTACTCCTAAGCATGAGATCTTGGGCTCAATTCCTAAGTTGGCCAAAGTATTAATAGGTTGAGGTTCCTGATTGGAATCAGCAGCAGTCACTGAGTCTCGACTTGTGATTTGTCACCTAATACATAGAATTTAAACTTTACTGACGAATTGGGGGTGAATCGTATGTAACCCTTAGGGGGTTAGTTAGAATGCGTGATGTATGTACCGGAAGGCGGGCAGGTCCCGCAGCAGCGTGCCGTCGTGCGCGAGCCAGGAGAGCTCGGGCGCGGGCTGCCCACGCGCGGCGCAGCGCACGCGCACGCCGGCGCGCGCCGCGAACTGCACGCGCGCTGGTGGCTCCTCTACCAGCGCGGGACCCAACATCTCCAGCTCACCGCAGCACCCTGACAGTGACACACAACCATCAAGTACGGAGGGGGACGGGGCTACTACACAAATTAATGTGTATTCTAGGTTAAACGAATGTGAATATAGAATATATCACACAGATAGTATTAGGATACAAACCTACTATACTATGTACCTAACTACCTACAGAAACCCACACAAATACCTATTTCTGTTGCCAAATAAAACATTTTATAAGCTACACATATTCAATTTAGTTTAAAAGCAGTTTGGTTTGTTTGGATAAAAAGTTAAATCTTTTTGTATAAAGTAAACGTAGATTTTTCTTTTTATTGAAGTTCTTCTGGCAACAATCACAAATGTATCCCAAGATGCGAGTCACAGCGGCAACGGGCGGCGGCGGCGGGATTCCACTCACAAACAAAGACTAACTTTAAGCCACTTAAAAGTCTAACAGTGTAACTTCAGTTTTAAAACCGTTTGACCTAAAAAAAAGTCGTCTTTCCGTGGCGGACGGGAACGATCGGCTGCGAGTGAACGCGACGCGGGCATCGGGCCGGCGGGCGGCGGTCATTACTTAGCGAAAGTTACGCCGTCCTCGGCTCACGGAATACTTCTCCAATGTGTAATTTAGTTAAACTTGTTGCCACTTGTTTGTTACAGTTGGTTTCTGTTTTACTCTCACAATAAGCTGCCGCGACCGCGACGAGCCCAGGCTTGACTTGACTTGACTAGCTGTAATGTAGCTCAATGTAACCTGTCAATGTTTGCACATGTGACACCACACAAGAGCAACAGTCATTACGAAGTCCATCGACCACCGACGTTATTGGTAATACATGACAAATGTGTCACAATGATTGTAATTTGTAATTTTTACTGTAGTAGATCTTCGGCACTCATATCGACACAAACCAATCTGGGACAATGGAGTAATGTGAAAATCTTTAAAAAACGAGATGTCATCCGGCAAGGGATTATATCGTAAAGGGATACTCGGTGGGATTGAAACGTCAAAAGGTGCGGAGTGGTGACGTCACGCCGAGACGACGCCGACGGGCGACGCGGCGGGACAGGGGCCCGGTGCGAGTGGTGGCCTACGTGATGGCGGGCCGTAGATACAACATTACTAAACCCACTCCGGCAGCGTCGCTTGATCATGACTCTCTCGACGATTAGTGCTTTGGACATAAAGAAATCTAACAAAGATACTGTGAAAAGTTTGTAAAGACCGTGCTTTACAAACTTTTCACAGTATCTTTGTTAGATGTCGCCACAAAAAAAACAATAAACTAATATAAATAGAACGAATTGAAAGCCTATCTATGAATCAATTGGGACTATTCCTAAACTACTCTAGGCTGATAAAAATTAAGTTTTTCCTAAATCATGCTAATATTAGTTTTAAAGTCGGTTATCCCCGAAGAGGTCAAAAGAAGAGAGAAAAAGATTTGCATGGCCCTGTAAGGTGCGTCCCAGACTGGTCGCCTTCCTACCAACAAAGAAATCTGATTTCCTTAACAAGCAAAAGTATAACAGTTCTTGCGAACTGGTGAAAGTGACTCATCGACTTTTAGCGGCAGAACGTCGATCATCATACTAATCAGGAGACATGGTCCCTAACAGTCTCACCTGAATACTTTATATCGTGCACTTTTCATAAAACTAGCGCATCCTAAACACAATTGATGACTTTAATTCGTTCTAGAATCACTAAATGGTTGCTCACAGTAGAGTTGAGAATCAAAACTCAACAAGTGCAAGCTGTACTCGCACATGAACGGTTCCGGAGAGGCGTCTTTATTTTTATTTTATTTTTGGGTGAATTTCAACAAGAGATTTTTATGTGTCATTTCGGTGGATTTTTTTTATTTCAATGCTATCTACATATTTTTAATGACAAATAAAACTTTAGCCTATTTTATAACATTGTGCGTGAGTGGACATCAAATATCATCAAAAGTTACATATATATTTAAGGATGAATTTTTAAGAGTCCACTGAAATGAAAAGTGTCTACCGAAATGATAAAAATTACCACCGAAATGATATACTGTGCATACTAATCTAACACGAGTTATAACAGCCACCGAAATGAAATTATTTTTGTCCTCATATCACTGAAATGATAAACTTACTTTTTTGGCGGGAAACCGCAAGACGTTGGGACCGGTGCGTTCGCGCCGAGAGCTTGAGCCGGACTGATCCGAAGTGAGGAAAGGTGAGGGGGGCGTAACAACGCAATGTTGACATGGCTATTCTACTAAAACTTACTATCCTCTGAAATGATAACTTTTTTCCAGACAAAAGTTAACTGCCTGTCAAATCCATGAGAAAGAAGATAAACAAACAAAAATAGTTTTATTTGATCGAATGTATTATAATTTAATGATTACAAAATCGATTTAAATCCATATTACGAATGTATTTGCAGGGGACGGTATTTTATGAGCGGAATTGGGTTCAGGACAGGTCACTGTGATGATAGAATAACACTTTGTAATTTTTTTTTTCGAATATTAATGGGTAGAAATCAATTATTTTTTTTGTCAAGGTAGAGAAGTACTTACGCTGTTGAGAAAAAATATATAAAATTAAAAATTAGCACATTGCACTACCGTTCTCAGGTTTGCCGTGTATTTTTTTTGCTTGGGCAATTCACCCTTTTGTTATTTGTGGTTATACCGGAAACAGAAATTAATATGTACACATTCTTTGAAAGTTTCAACTGTCTACTTATGGATCATGAGATACAGCCCGCTGACAGACAGACGAACGGTCGGTCAGCGGAGACTGAGTAATAATTATGGCCCCGTTGGTTACCCTTCGGGTACGGAGCCCTAGAATGCATTTTAAGTGTTTCTCATGTTTACTTTGTTAACTTTTAATTTTTGTCAATGTGTTTGTCCTGTTGTGAAACCAATAAATACTTTTTCTTTATTTTTCTTACTTTCTTTCATTGGGTGAATTGTTGGTTAAATCCAATGATACTTGACAGACTCACACCTTCTGAGTTGAAGACAGCTACATTGGGAAGTAAACAGATTGGGTGAACGAGTATGAGCTCTCGAAGTACGAAGGCAGCACCATCGCATCGAAAGGATGGAGGTTGGTGGATACTACAGAGAAAGGTAACTATACCGTTTTATTTAAAAGAGACGGAAAATGGGGGGCCCCCATGTAATAATTTGAGATATGGTTTAAGAAAATTGTTTTATAATCAGCTCATTTCTCAATCTGGAAGCGGTGAAAAATGAGAAAGATAGTTTTCATAACAATATCAATTTAATTAGGTAATCGATTACAGAATTACAAAAAGAACAAGTTTGCACAGGTTTTAGGTAATTCACTCGAAGTATGTATTTTAATCTCCCACTAGGTGGACCGATGACCTGCTTCACCAGGCCAGGTTGCGGGGATCCGCTGGATGCGAGACGCACGGGACCGGTCAATGTGGCGACACTTAGGGGGGGCCTATGTCCAGCAGTGGACGTCTTTCGGCTGAAATAATGATGATGATGTATTTAAATGTGCTATTTATACTTGTATACTCTTATTTCTCGTTACGTCCTTAATCTTCTGTTGGTATTTTCCGTTACAATTTGAGTGTTTGCCGATTATTTTATAATTTCAACGACCAATGATATGACCAATGCTTTGTTTAACACCCTGCCTACCTTGTACGACACTTGCTTCCATAACTGGACACCGAAGATCGCTCACACGTTTAACCTGGAACTGTTCTTTGGATTTCGCCAACGGCTTGGATTGGATACTGTAGAAACTACGGATCGCCGAGTGAATCGTGGGATCAATTAATCATCTTTGCAATACCCTAGGCCGACGACCCTTGGACGTGAAAGATTTTATTCCGTCAGTGATTCGGTAGTGGCTTCCACCTAACTCTAAAGTTATTTTATAACGTAACTGGGCTAGGTATCAAGATTAATTTATTAAACCACTAGCTTTTGCCCGTGACTTCGTTTGCGTGGAATAGTGACTTCCGGCAGATTTTTGGTTATCTCGCGAAAAAAAAAAAAAAACTATCCTATGTCCTTTCTCAAGTTTTAAACTATGTCTGTACCAAATTTCACACAAATCGGTTCAGTAGTTTAGGCGTGAAGCTAAGACAAACAGACAGAAAGACAGACAGAAAGACAGACAGACAGAGTTACTTTCGCATTTATAATATTAGTTAGGATTAGGATGTACTACATTAAAACGTGTTTTTTATTTATTCTGGACGCAACGTAACTGGGCTAGGTATCAAGATAATTTTTTTAAACCATGTACTACATTAAAACGTGTTTTTTTTTAATTTACTTTAGACGCCGTTTTGATAAATCCATTCCTGTTATCTATTTAAGCTGAATTTGGCTTCAAGTCTCAGATTGTCAAAACTTACAGAACTTTCAGTGAGGGACTGATAAATATAAATCTATTAATTCATACCATTTTCATCTCATTATATTGGGGCCCAAGAATGTATGAAATCGTTTCCGTCTCCTGTAAGCTGAGTTTAGAGCAGGTTCCTCGTATTTACCGTTTCTGGCCAATCACTACCATGTGCCAATAGAACCGTATCATCTGGGTGAGTAAAGAATAAACAATTTATTGGAGACATTTTGCTTAAGTTGTTATTACAGATAAGAAACAGGGCTGGAGCCAAGATTGAGCCCTGAGGAACTCTTAACGGTTTCACTAATAACATAATTTATTTTAACACATTTGCTTTTATCCCACAGGTAACCCTGGAAAACTTTTCAAGATTGTCCGCGAATGCGCGTAGCTTCCAGCTTAGATAAGTGGTGAGGAATACAGTGTCGAGTCATCAGTTTATTCGTGATCATGGCACTTGTAACAGCACCGAAATACCGAAAATATAAGCAAATAATAAACATGGTGAAGATCTCGTTACAAGTTAATAATTATGTAAGTGACCATGTCGGTTTAAAAACTTATACAGTGTCGAATGCCTTAGAAAGATCCAAGAAAATAGATATGAATTTAATTTTACCATATAATAGAAACTACATGGTCTACGGAGGCAACAGCATTTACTGTTTAATATATAACTATCTTTGTTTTGTTAATACACTTTTACTTACCATTTGTATCGTAATTTCCAGCTTTCTTTTTTAAGTTTAATTTTTAGGTTTTTTTTATGAATGTTGCCGATCTAGAGCGGGTTTGTATGTGACTTATTTTATATATTGTATTTTGTTCGCACTGTGAGATTTGGATGATCAAAACGCAGTCCAAGCTCTCCCCGTGATATGTACACTTACGAGTAACTAGCGACAGTGTGAGCAGCAGCGGCAGCGGCGGCGTCGGCATGTCGCCGGCGGCCGCACCGCCCCGCGCCCGCACCACCCCGCACCACCCCGCACCACCCCGCACCGCCCCGCAGCGCCCCGCAGCGCCCCGCCTGCACACAACAATATACCAACATTATGTTCCGCCACAGTAACACTTTCAAATTATCTTTTCAGTATGACAATATTACGGAGAAGATAAAACACACGGAACATTGCAATAGTAGGGATGATGATTCGTGGTGTTTGTTAGATAAGGGGGACACAGCAGGATAACATAATACTTAATATAAAACTGGCCAAGTGCAAGTCGGACTAGCACATGAAGGCTTCCGTACCATCGCAGTAGGGAAGCCCCCTTTAATATATATTGTCTTGTTAAAGCGGCATAAAAGTTTCGTATTTTATAATTTTTAGGGTTCCGTAGTCAATATGGAAACCTTATAGTTTCGTCATGTCCGTATGTCTGTCTGTCCGTCTGTAAAGACTATTATTAGTAGTCTTTGAAATATAGTGCGGACGGACGGACGGACGAACAGACAGACGGACAGACAAACAGACAGACAGACGGACATGGCGAAAAAAGCAGGAAACGATATTAAGGTATATCTATAGGAAGCAAATGCCAAGAAGTAGCAGTTGAGGTCGATTATCTATTGTGTTCCCTAAGTCTACTGGTCTACTCTCTACTGATGCGTACTAGCGATACTAAAGGGCACGATGACCGTGAAGACGCGCGGCTTTTTTAAAACGTTGCCGCTCACTAGGAATTTCACTTGTATCGTGGGTGCGTTTACAAACATTTAAACTCACATACATAAACACCTAGACCCGGAACAACTACCTGTAGGCCATACAAATCTTTGTTCCGTGCAGGGATCGAGCCCGCGACACGAGGCGCTGCAGTCTGATCGCTCAGCCACTGCGCCACACTTTTCCACACCCACAATTTTCCTCAATTCACAATTTTAGTTTTCAATCGTTTAGTATCATACAAACTTTAAATTTTCCTTTTTTTAAACGAGTAAAGTACATTAACGCCGTGATCATGGTGCTGTTGCACCAAAATATCAAAAACTCGAATAGTAAAAATGGTAATTATCCCGTTTTATGTGTTAATAATTATGTAAGTGACCAGTGAGTATGAGATATGAGAATGAGTCAGTTTTAAACTTAAAACATATAAGTACACAAATCACATGTTCTCGGAACTATTCTTGAACATTGTTTAACACTCATCAATGTTATTTCGCGTCACGAAGCTTTACCGATAAAACATGAAATTGAACATCAGAAACATTTCCATTTATAACTAGCCCTATAAAGGGTGTAAAAGTACTCTTCACACAAACAAAGGGCACTTGTTCTCCCCACCACTGCGATATTTTTTTGTTCAAGTTCCAAATTTTTCACAACTGTCTTTGTAAATATTACTATTTCAGGTTATTACTTTCCTTAGATTACCTCCATGCTAGCACAATGTTTTAAGAGGCTACATTGAATTTAACAGTAAAATGTGATTTTTGGCCTCAAAAAAACAAGTCGTTTCCCAGCAAAAGAATTAGCGTGGGGGTACTTAGTTTGAACAGAATACTTGGTTGACGGCTGCGTGATGGGTTAATTTACACCCTGTATATTACTCGTGCAATAATTAACAGTCATCATTTCATTCGTTGTGGTAAATTGCAATTCAAGTCCGATCGGGCAGAATAAACGGACTATTATTATAATTTCAATATGATTATTAGATACATTTCAAATGTCACCATCTTACTAATGCTACAGTGGAATATTTACTGGAAATAAAGTAAAACCTTACTAAGATGCCTCACATGCATGATACATAATAACACGGAAAGCGCAGCATTATGACGAACTCGAGTGTGTAATATAGCAGTTGAGAAGTTGTTCAGCGAGCGCGCTTCCGGCTGCGCTACGTACGCTACGAGCTGCTACGTGACGTCGTAGACGCTCGTAGCACTCCGTAGCTCGTAGCACTTCGTAGCTCGTAGCACTTCGTAGCTCGTAGCACTTCGTAGCTCGTAGCACTTCGTAGCTCGTAGCAGTAGTAGCACATTGTAGCTGATAAATTATAGTAATCAACAAATTGCACAGTATAATAATTGTGTGAATACCAGTAATATTAAGCACTGTCTACAGCAGTGACAAGTTATGTTTACCGTATAACCCAATAGTACATGCCGATGATGTCGGAATGATTATCTTGCTTCCTGGTACTAACCACCGCGCTCACGGTGTATGTACGTACGCACATCCAAGACGTTGCAAGCTACTTGTCAATATGTGTGATTTGCGCAAACTAATAATAATGTAGGCTTGTAGAGACTAGTGCAGTAGTAGAGCAAGTTTGGAGCGGCATTGCTCGGCGCGATCCGATTATGTAGCTAGCGTGATAATGTTATCAGTAGAATGAAACTTGTGACTCACGAGGTGGGAATGGTTCGGTGAGGGCAGCTCGCGACCCCTTTGCTAGAGGATCGGGGGGGGGGGGGGGTATATATAACAATATACTACAATACTGTACTAAAGAAACACGAAAATTAATTGTGATTTCAAAAGTTGAAGTTCAGCCAAATATTATACATAATTATAACGCCAACATTTTCATTTCGATTTTGTTTAGTTCTTCCTTGTTTGTTGGTTTTTTCCGATGGCTGATGATTCCATCCTATGCTTTCTGTTCAGGTAGGTGGGAATCAAGAGGAAGGGAGTTGCTTGTATTCCTCATTAGATCAAATGCATTAAGTCTATTTGTTTTTGTTGTCAGATGTTGTTTGCGAGGCTGTTCTGATCCACTTAGTGAGGTGGAAGTTTCTCATTTACGGTTCGCGTTTGCTGGTCTTCCTTCTTTGATGATTTAGTTTATCACGGTATAATAATTGACTTTCTTATTTCTTCTTGTTTACGATTTTTAGCACAATACTCAGACGCATAGCGCGACTATTGTATGTATTTAAGTTTTTAGTGTTACGACATGGAGTGTGACGGTATAGTGGTTTTTAATGGAAACATCTGAGCTACGTTTCACTGCGTCATTACGTATAGACGACCAGCCTTAAAGTTTGTTTTTTATGCTTACAATAAAAAAGGATGGTCTACGGAACCCTACATTGTGGGTGGCCAGACACGCACTTGGCCGATTCTAGATATCTGTAAAGTGAGACAGTATCCAAACTTCTTTGTTAAAATCTCAGAGCAGCCTCTCCGATATGCACCGATTCTAAAACACGCTCGTATTTCCCCAATCAATGCTAACATGACACTGCACTAACTAGCCTTCATGTTCCGTCAATAAAAGTAACTAAATTAACAACTTATGAATGTAAGAAGAATAACGAGTCAGAAAACTATGTATTAATTGACAATTTATTGCTTTAATTTTGATGATGACATCGAAATCTGATATTATTAACATACCTATTTATTGAATTTAGGTTTTTATATTAATGACATTTTGTATATAGATTATTGTTTTACTAACATGGTTGTATTCGATAGTTATTGTAATGACATGATATATTTAAACTAATATGTTGAAAAGTTTGTTTGTTTGGTTGAAAATTATATATTTTTAAATTTTATTTGTCATTGTGACATTATCTATTTATTATCAATTTAAATGTACTTTTGAATTGCTGCTAATTATCTTAAATCTACATCCAACCTTGTATAATTATTAAAATTATTGTCGTGCCCAAAAATTGACGGGGTTCATGACGTGAACTTTATTTTTAATTTAAGGTCTTGTAAAAACATGTATAATTATGCAATAAATAATTTAATTGAATTGAAATTAAGGCATTTGTTACTAACTGCTATTTGTAAACTAATCATACAACGTAAAGTGCTGCTTACTGCAAGAACTAAACAAACATACCACAAGAGCAATCCAATCCAGTGAACAAGTTGTCACATGGCACGCACTGGTAATGGTCACAACAACTCTGAACACAACACAACGAACTTGTCAACTGTTGTCGCGCAACAGTCGCGACAGTGGCAACAGTCCGCGCGGCAAGTTAGACGGCGAGTGCGCGGCGAGTGACGCGGAGCGGCGGAGAGACACGTCGTGCGCGCTCGCCGGTCCAGCGCCGAGTGCGGGACGCCACCCGTGCGGCTCCGTGCGGCTCCGAGCCACCTCGTGGGTAATTACCCACCAATTGTATCGCGTTATTGGCTGTTAAATGATTTCATCAAGTCGTAATCACTGCCCGCAGGTATCCGCTGAACAAAGAGATACGCAATTGCTACGAAGTTGCTACGCCAGCGCTACGCTGCTACGTGAGTGCTACGCTGCTACGTGAGTTGTATACCACAGTTTTTGCTACGGAACTCAATATGGGATAAGACAATAGATTGGAAACAATAGTGTGATCATTACATTTGTTGTGTTATTTGTGTCACCAAAGTACTTCACCGCTGGCTGCATACTTCAGTTGTTTGTTGTTGATATCGGTGCACTGCTCGCATTGTTGGCAAACTTGAGTTGCTGTCGATTTACTTTTGTTTCTATGATATCTACCAGAGAATACTCACTTAAGACAGACAACGACTATGGATAACGATAATGATTCGTAAGAATACAAGTTCCCTAAGGTAGTTTCAGCTGATCAGACAGAACCTTGGAACGTTGGAACTTTCACACAACATGATTGAGAACTTGTGTTGTCGGATAGGATTGAGATACAACCACTGATGAAAAGCCTTGTGGCTTATAGGATAAAAAAAAAAAAAAAAAAAAATGAAAAATCGTTTATTCATGGTTACATTTCGTGTTACATAGTTTATTACTTCTGCCAAACTGTAAAACAGTTTGTTGGCAGATGTAGCTCCCTTAACTAATTTTATATTTAGGTACATGTAACAACTCGTTGATACTTTTCCATCAATCACACGATACTTTTACCTACTTATAACTAAACACACTTAACACAAATTTGCTAGGAGTATGACTATAACTTAAACTAATAACATGTTAGTTGCGTAACAGCTCTTCACTTAACAGCGGTGAAGCCGCAAACATGAGCTAGTATGACATTACTATAGGTACTTACACATATTTATACAACAATAATAAATGGCATCTACACATCTTTTGTTATGAGGTCTTTACAAAAGGTATTAAAAAGAAACTTTCCTAGTTTATTTTTAAAATACATTTTCGTGGTACAGCTATTTTCTAATTCGGAAGGTATGTCGTTAAAAATTGTTGGTACTAAGCATTTCCTACACCTATAAACAGAGTGCCTTCTCATTAAGAGGATGCCTGCTATGGAACAATATAGGTTTACGAGTAAAGTCATCAGTTCATCACCAGAATATTATGATGAGTTATTGGTTGTCCGAGCATACGTGCACAGCACACGTGCACTCCGTCACTGTCTCGTGCAGACAGCACGTGTGACGTGTTATACTGTCCTGTCGTGGTATACGGGCCTTATAGATGCCTGAAATAAAATGATTATTATTATTATTATTACTGTCACATTGGCCGATCGAACCTTCACTTTAGAAACTACCTCTTTAAAGATATAATTAAATTAAACAACTCACATCGTGTATTGTAACCAATTCTAATTGTATTAATGATGAAGGTAATGTATTAATTAGTCACACGAAATTTTCAATTACTCGCTGTTCGTGATGTACCTATCCAATTATAAATTATAATATAAAGAATCTCGTAAATAAGCGTTATACATATTTAAATTGGAAGACGCTCTGTGTCTCCGAGCGAGTGCCGGCGGCGCGGCAGACACAGGCAGACACAGGCAGGCGCAGGCAGACGCGGGCAGACACAGGCAGGCACAGGCAGACGCGGGCGGATGGCGTGCCTTCAAGTGTTCTCGCATTTCACTGTAGAACTAACAAACTTAAAAAAAATGTAAAATGTTATCAAAATGAGAAGACAGACGAGAGTGGGTGCTGGGGTGGG
The DNA here is from genome assembly GCA_949316265.1 of Diarsia mendica. Taxonomy (NCBI): domain Eukaryota; kingdom Metazoa; phylum Arthropoda; class Insecta; order Lepidoptera; family Noctuidae; genus Diarsia; species Diarsia mendica. The sequence goes on along the minus strand of OX438887.1, from coordinate 28,775,035 downwards.
GCGGGCAAGGGGGCCCCGGGCGCGGAACGCAGGGGGGGGGGGGGGAGGCTTCACGCGGAGACGTCGTCCCTCGAGCGTGAAGATACCTGATGAAAAGAAAATGAAACCGAGATGATACAGCGCAGGCACAGTGCGGACTGACGACTCGCGACACGACACTATTCTAACTAAACTTTTTATTTTACATAAAAGCTCCATGGTCTTTTTATTTTATAATTTTAACGAGACGCCCTACAACTTGAATGGTGTGCAGTTTCCATGAAACACGGGGGTGGCCGGGAGACGAGGCGGACGGCTCAATATAATAGAAAATGTAGCGACAACTTCGTTATCTACTGGGAGTGCTAGTTTATGAACATTCGCGAAACGAAAGGTTTTATTATAGAAAATAACATTTTATTATGACTAGTATGTATCAGTCATTGGAATCAAAAGTCACTGAATACCGGCTGCTGAACAAAAATAGACCTTTGGGTGTTACTGTAGAATACCTCCTCGTAAATCGTAAATGTTCGCTATCAACTTTCTTGAGCGAACTTGCAAAACTTCTCGAATGCTTTGACCGATGCGATACTTTCCGGCGTGAATCGTGCACCCACAGTTGAACTTTGGCCGCGCGTTTCTACAAATGCCCTTTAAAGTTAGCTAAAATGTTGGAGCATCCAAGCATATCGATGAAGTGAGAATTGTCAGAAATCTACTAAATAGTCTTCGGTATACATACACTTTGGTAGTGTGTTCAATGTGGCCGACGAGACTCAGATATTCTCAGAAGAGTAACGTAGGCATACAAGGTGCAGTTTTGGGCTAATCCACCACCGATATAATCCACCACCGATTCCCTTAAAAAAAAAAAGACGGGTTGCACTCCGGGAGTGCCGGCAGAAGTGAAAACTTGATTATTAACGTTGAGCATGTTTGATATTTTGGAATGGTTAGGGAATAATTTTGCACCAATTGCTTTAACAGTATAAAAGTACTATCATTTATGTGGTAGAATACAATATTGATTTATTGCGCTATCGTACACAAACATGACAATTTATATTACATTAAAAATTTAACACTTTAAAACTATTACAATTATTTTACATTAAAAAGTTTATCTCTCCGAAAAATCAACTTTCATCCATAATTTCAACGACTTTTTCACCATCATCATTACCAGAACTATCATCGCCAATCTCTAAAACTGATACGATAGGTTTATGGTAGCTGAAGTAAGAAACGAACAGTTTTGATTCGAACCTATTTAAATGTCTAATAAAGACCGCATCAATAGTAGTTTTGTATTTCGTTGTGCTAAGATTGCGATCATTCGACATAGTTAAACCAAATTCATTATTTAAAAATTCAATTATTCCGCCATAACTATGCTAACCCATTTATTTTGTCTTTCCCTGTCCTCCGATCGGAACTCCGATTGGTAGGAGGAGCGGGAACATTTTTTCCCATGCCTCCGATTAAGCATCATAAAAACATTGTACAGTCTAGTTCAAAATAAATTATTTTTGTATTTTATTGACTGTACAGTCGACATCGTTAACGTTCAGGGTCAAAATGTCCAACTCCCACACGACTAGTCTAAGATCGATAGTTTCCGAGATATAGCCGTTTCAATTTTGACAGCTGTCATCCGAAATGTAGATCTCATTGAGATCTATCACTTGTCCCTACACACAACTAGTCTAAGGTCGATAGTTTCCGAGATATAGCTGTTTCAATTTTGACAGCTGTCATCCGAAATGTAGATCTCATTGAGACCTATCACTTGTCCCTACACACAACTAGTCTAAGGTCGATAGTTTCCGAGATATAGCCGTTTCAATTTTGACAGCTGTCATCTGAAATGTAGATCTCATTGAGACCTATCACTTGTCCCTACACACAACTAGTCTAAGGTCGATAGTTTCCGAGATATAGCCGTTTCAATTTTGACAGCTGTCATCCGAAATGTAGATCTCATTGAGACCTATCACTTGTCCCTACACACAACTAGTCTTAGGTCGATAGTTTCCGAGATATAGCCGTTTCAATTTTGACAGCTGTCATCCGAAATGTAGATCTCATTGAGACCTATCACTTGTCCCTACACACAACTAGTCTTAGGTCGATAGTTTCCGAGATATAGCCGTTTCAATTTTGACAGCTGTCATCCGAAATGTAGATCTCATTGGGACCTATCACTTGTCCCTACACACAACTAGTCTAAGGTCGATAGTTTCCGAGATATAGCTGTTTCAATTTTGACAGCTGTCATCCGAAATGTAGATCTCATTGAGACCTATCACTTGTCCCTACACACAACTAGTCTAAGGTCGATAGTTTCCGAGATATAGCCGTTTCAATTTTGACAGCTGTCATCTGAAATGTAGATCTCATTGAGACCTATCACTTGTCCCTACACACAACTAGTCTAAGGTCGATAGTTTCCGAGATATAGCCGTTTCAATTTTGACAGCTGTCATCCGAAATGTAGATCTCATTGAGACCTATCAATTGTCCCTACACACAACTAGTCTAAGGTCGATAGTTTCCGAGATATAGCTGTTTCAATTTTGACAGCTGTCATCATTATTATTATTATTAATTATTATTATTATTATTATTAATTATATTATTATTATTAATAATTTTATTATTATTCTCTTTATTTATTTTTCTTACATACTAATTTACATTTTTAAATATTTGTTAAAAAAGATATCAAAAAACATTTAAAAACATAAAAAGTAGTAGTCCACCGGTGTCGGGAGCAGGGTCCAAGCCACCGGTGGTTAGGGTTCCAGAGACAGGAACCTCCTCACAATACGGGCTAATAATAAATAATAAATAATTATTATTATTAATAATAATAATAATTATTATTAATAATAATAATAAATAATAATAATAATTATTATTATTATTAATTATATTATTATTAATAATTTTATTATTATTATTATTAATTATATTATTATTAATAATTATTATTATTATTATTAAGCGCCCTGCGCTGCCTAAACGAAACAGTAGGCCCAGGCATACATTTTCGCCGCGCCGTAGAGAGGGGATAGCTGTCTACTCTCCATCCGTCTTACGCTTTTTCGATCAGGGTCACGTGGTCACGTGTCCTGACGCGAGTTTAAGATTTTATACCCATCACAGAACAATTTCCCAAAGTGCTCAACGCCGCTAAAGAAGTTTTCACTTCAAAAAAAATGTATTGCACCCAAGAATAGATTTCATACACACACAATTTATTTATAAAAAGTGATTTAAATAAGTTAAGATCAGATCATCAATCGTAAGCGTAATAGCACCTCACCGACTCCTGGCGCTGTCCGCGACGAGCTCTGTCGACGTGACGTCACCGCGCGGTTGTGGCGGTAACACTGCAACTGAAATGTAATCCAGCCCAAAGTTCTTTCCTTCCAACACAAAAGAAAAGTAATCAACATCCTCGCTAACCATCGCTGTATCTGTGACGCAGACAGACAGACATACTAAACACTGCCTCCTTCTGGCTTCGGAAATATTCCGCGTCTATTCTAACGCACTTGTTTTTCTTGTGGAATTTAAGCGAAGTATGTCTTACGATGATCTTAATTATATCGCCGGACAGTAATTACCATCAGGAGAAAACAGGTTTTTCTCCGATGAGGCTAGCACAGGACCGTGGAGAATGGCACAAGAAAAAGGAGGCCTATACCCAGGGAATGGGTGAATTCAGGCTGTAAATGATGATGATGATGACCGTCCAACTTGTAACCACGCTACGTCAAGAAAGGATCCTCAGCCGGGCGAGCAGCGGGTGTAGCGCGGTGTGCCAGCGCAGACATGTCGCTGGTTTATTAACGCGATAAGTAATGAGCCGAGCAGTCTCCGCCGCGCGCCGCGCTGCCGACGACGCTGCTCTCACCAAATATTCACGACGCTGTGTCCCATGACGGCACTGACAAAGAACTGCAATGAGCTCTCTAGAGACGCACACTCGAGTCATTAGCTTTCACGGAGATTTTTGCTACTCTTAAGTTTTTTAGTCTTAAAATGATAAAGTTATACGCAATCTGGTTAGCGCAGGTCGCTTGGACTCGATTGGATTTCGTAAAATCCAATCTAATCTAATAAATCATCATTCCTCCAGTAGGTACGGGGTTCAAACATAGGACCTTTTTAGGTTCTGCATCTTTTTATATCAAGGGTACTAAACATGCACAGCTGACACAGTAGCGACCCTCATGCAATTGTAATCGAGTAGGTGCCAGTCGCTTACGTACCTCCGTCTATTTGTATAAACGCCTCACATAGACGTGTTTAGGGCACGTTATACCTCGCGGTGCCCAGTGAACATATTCAGTGCGAAACAAATTGAACGCGTGAAAATAAATACCAAAGTACCCACCAAGGTAGCAGCGGTATCCCTGCAGCAAAAGATACCACTATTTTGGACGGATTTGCCCAAATCATGGTTCTGCCAGTTTGAAGCGAAAGCATAATTTATGTTAATACATAAAGTGAATAAATGTAGTCTTACTTACAGCATACCTATGTATACTGTAAGTTCCGCTGTCCCGCAGAGCATCACCTGTTCACGACGAACGTGTAGTACGCTAGCTCGCCGCTCGCCATGCGCGGCGCCACATACACGTTACATGGTACATTCCCGGCGACACTCTCCGCGTCGTTAAGTAAAAGGAGCCATTTGACCAAAAGAAATTACCAATTCAGCGGAAGAGCGCACCACTCCCGTACACTAACTAATTCTATTTAGGTCCGTATATAAATTGGTGTCCGTATTCTTAATGAAAGCGTTCACGAACGACGCTGAGTTAACAGGAGCTGAGCGGAGCGGGGTGCGAGCGGAGCGGCCGACACCCGCGGGCTGGTAATGTTATTTAATGTGAGTGCGCGCTCGGTGAATGGCACTATTCAACGCTCTTGAACCTACCTGTTGTGTACGTGATGGTTTTAGTCGGCTCTTTGTGTTTGTTAATGGATGAAATGATAGTAAAAAAGCACGCGGGAGTGCCGAGTGGTGTGGGCTCCAATGGACGTCCTCGAGAAATGGACAAACAAACAAACACACACTTTCAGCGGTTTTAAATTCTTTCAGCGGTTTTAAATCTAAACTATCAAATTATATTATTGACCACACGCACAAATAAAGTTACCTACCAGTTGGGAATAAAACCGTTGAACGAGTATCATATTCATAACAAAATAATTCTAAGACTACCTACATATTATATTGTATCTGTGACCGTTACCTAGAATAAGTTTATTACATTACTAGCTGCTACCCGCAACTTCGTTCACGGGGAAATTTTGATGTGTGACTGTCTCGTTGATCGAGTGGTCCCAAGTGCAACTACTGAGGATGAGGTCCGTGGTTTGATTGCAAAGTTTTTTCGCAGTAGAGGCCAGGCCACGGAGCGTGGTTTTCGTGTCCGGTCGATGGCAACATTATATCTATAGACATCAAACGCCCCCTATTACAAAACGCTTGAACATTACTCCAAATTATGAAAACGTGAATGGTAAGTTCATCTTCTGTTGGCACTGGATGGGAAAACTCTTCGGAAAGTGGATTTTACGCATCTATATCTAATTCCACTCGACTCTCTCCTGTTTAAAGCAGCTTATTTGCAAAGACATCTGTTCCATGGCCAGTCGCAGATTTTTGGTGATGTTGCAAGTTGGAATAAGATTCAGCGGCAATTTGTAAACGGAAAGAGCAATCTGGCCATTGTTAAGCAAAGTTGCAGCAATGCCCGAGGAAGCCACAGCGATAAGACGGCACGGTTGACGCAGTGCCTCGGCGTTTGACTGTGACGCTTGTGTAGGTACTGTATTCGATTCCCGCACTGAACAAATAGATTTATGTCGTGGGTCTTATCTAGTTTTAATTAGTGTATGTAGTGTATCAATAAATACCGACACGCCTTACTGGTGGGGCGGGCAGTGGTGGGGTGCGGTCGAGTGAGTCGTTGCACGGACCGCACACTCTCTACTGGTCGACCGGGCGAGTAAGTCGTGCGCGTTCAAACCAAACTGTGTTGTTTTACTAAATTCCCTACGTACCTATCAACCTAATAGTGACCTGTACAAGTGGCGACCTTGCCAGGATACAAAATAAATAAGGTACGTGCCGAATTTAAATAACACTGAGTGTTAATAAAGTAACCAAGAGGTAAATCGGTAGCAAATCAGTTTCAATGTATATTCATGTTTTATAAATAATTATTTAGTTTTAAATTTAACCTTAAATTGCATTAAGGCAGTCCTTGAAAAAAAAAAAGATTATAATGATTGTAGACTGCTATTAATATGTTGAACGTAGTCGTTACTTCAAAACGGAACTGATTTAGTTACATTGATTGGTACCTAAACATTCGTGTACTAATACAACAAACGTCAATGACGAATGCTTTGATTATTGGCAGAAACAAATTGGAGTGTTGTTAGCATTGATTTATTGACTGGGCGGACCGCGTGATAAAATGACGCCTTGAACTTGGTCCCAAATAGGTCTTGACTAAACCGAAGTTTAAAAGAAAATGAAAATGAAAAATAAAAATTTAACATTTTAATGAAAGCTGTAGGAAGGCATAGACTAGGGTGGCGCGCTTTCTAAGGTGAGCGTAATATCGAAACGTTTTCCCGCGCCCCGCCGCCGCACCGCGCGCGCATCTCTACAGTACATCAGTAGTCCGGCCCGCACCGCTGTCGCATACGGTCACTTTGTGCTTAGAATCGTTACCTGTCACAGTTATTACTTAGAACTGAATGCTTGCAATGTGTTAATGTGTAAAAACTCTTATAAAATAAACGATAGTCGCATTGTTCTATGGATATTTTAACTGTCCCACTACAAACTGGCGCTCCAACGCGGCACGCGTACCTAACCGACGCGACGCGAACTCAAATACCTACAGTGTAACGGTTTTCTTACTGGACGCAAAAATACTGACTTGTGTGTTGTACAACGTGAATTAGTGTTTCCTCGTGTTGACTATTGTGTTGTGTACCTACTACAATGCCTCGTCGCAAGAGTAGGAGCAACGATGATGACATCAGCGTGCCGCCGGCGTCCCCGACGCCCGCGCCGCTATCGGAAGGGACGCTTACGTCGTTCTTGGAGGCATTCGCCCAGGCTCAAGCGGAATCGAACCGTCAACTGGTTCAGAGCCTGCTGGCTGCGTCGACCCTCAACGGCTCAGCTTCACCGTCTCCATCGCCTGCTGCACCAGACACCAAACACGGAAACTTCGCGCGCTGCACGTCGCGATTTAGCGGCGGCCGCCCAGACTCAGAGGCCCTCGAAGCATTTGTCGACTCCATAGTTATATACAAGGAGTGTTCATCTATCAGTGACGAACATGCGCTTCGCGGCCTACTTATGCTCCTAGAAGGGGAGGCAGCTGTGTGGTTTCGCGGCATAAAATCTTCAGTGACGTCATGGGATGACGCGCTACAAAGACTTCGCGCCATGTTCGGCGCAGCCCGACCGCCACACAAGATATTCCGGGAAATATTTGCCGCGGAACAAACGGAAGAACGCACGGAGGTTTTCGTTGCTCGCCTCCGCGCGCTTATTGCTAAACTTCCCTATAAAGTTACCAACGATATGGAAGTAGACATGATTTACGGGTTACTACATAGACGAATTAGAAAACGTGTAACTCGTGAATCGATCGAGAATCTGGAATTATTGATCGAGAAGGCGCGAAACATAGAAGAATCTCTCTCCGAGGTGTCGTCGGACGCTCGTGGCTCGGCCGCTAGCGCGCAAGCGCCGCACGCGCCACCACCGCAGCCCCGGCCTCCGCAGACGAACGCGCGCGCTCCCGCCATTTCCGCGACGAGCGCGCCCGCGCCGTCGGCGTCGCCAGCGAATGTTCCTACAGCGTCGTCGAGTGCTACGGGTACTGCGCCCCCGCCTAATGTGGTAAACAATTCGGAGAATAAAGGTAACAAAAGACTTTACTGTGTTTATTGTCGTAAAGTCGGACATACACGCGACTCTTGTAAGAATAATAATAAATCCGGTAAGAGTTCCGAGTCTAACAGTGTAAAGTGTTACGGTTGTGGCGCGATCGGTGTAATTCGATCTAATTGCGCAAAGTGTTCGGTTAATCCGAAAGAATCTGTTGTAGAATTTAATATGTTAGAACCCACTAGGGTATGTGATGATAAAACAGATAACTTTGTTGTTCTTTCCCACAATAATTGTAAACGTAAGATAAACTCTTGTAAGTGTAATGTGTCTCAAACTTCTTGTTTATGTACTAATAATGTATGTAATGTGTCTCAAACTACTTGTTTATGTAGTAATAAGTGTAATGTCAACTCCGACAGCGATGCGTTGCCGAGTAAAGAAGGTAACTTGCCCGCGTCGTACTTATGTACCGACGGTCGTCCGATACTCGACATCGAGATAGACGGTCATCGTGGTACCGGGTTGGTGGATACGGCCGCTAAGCGTAGTGTAGCCGGTTCGCGACTGTACGCACTGCTTCGTAAGCTAAAACATTCGTTTCGTAGTAGTTTTATGTCGGTAAAGTTAGCCGATGGCATAGTGCGGGAACTCAAGGTCTTACTTGTAGATGTTGACGTACTACTTATGGGGTTGAAGATACCTATTAGTTTTGTTATTTTTCCTGATTCAGTTAACAATGACACGTTACTCGGTATTGACTTCTTACGAAAAGCCGGTATTGTTATTAACATTTCGAACAATACTTGGTTCACAGCTGATCGGCCTCAGGTCATTCACCCCTTGCGGTGTGAGACTCCACGTGACTCTATTGGGTGCGCTGCCGCGGATGTCTTACGTAATAATGAAGGTTCGATGCTGTCAATTTCAGAGAAGGAACATCTTGCTCAGCTGCTCCAAGAGTATGAAGAAACCTTCGCAGAAGGGGGAGACCCTACCCCGTTCGCAGAGCATCGCATCGACTGTGGTGATCACCCGCCGATTGCGGTGCCGCCATACCGACTCACGCCCGCCAAGAAAGCCATTATGGAAGCGGAGATAGAGCGGATGCTGCGCGAAGGTGTCATCACGGAATGCGAATCGCCATGGGCAGCTCCTGCTCTACTGGTACCGAAGAAGGATGGTAGCTATCGCTTCTGCGTGGATTATCGTAAGCTGAACGCCGTCACTAAGAGCGACTCGTACCCGCTACCTGTGATCGATGACCTTCTTCAATATACTGGTAAGAGCTGTTTTATGAGTACTATTGACCTCCGATCAGGGTACTGGCAGGTCAAAGTGAGACCTGAAGACCAGGATAAAACTGCCTTTGTATCTCCACTCGGAGTTCACAAATTTACTCGCATGCCATTCGGTCTGCGCAATGCGCCCGCAACGTTTCAACGTTTAATCGACCGATTTCGTTCTGCCTCATCACTTAAGGAAGTGACACTCCTTGGTTATATTGATGACCTGATAGTAATATCTGGATCATTTCACCAGCATCTCCAGGACTTACGTGCGGTATTCGACCGCTTACGTGTCTTCAGTCTCCACGCGAATCGCAATAAGTGCACATTTGCTCGAGAGAGTGTGAAATACCTAGGACATGTTATCACCTCAGAAGGAGTGTCGCCAGATCCAGATAAGGTTACTGCAATATTAGATATGAGGGAACCAGCTAATGTAAAGCATCTAAAATCCTTTCTACAGAGTTGCTCCTGGTTTAGAAAGTTCATGCCGAATTTCTCCCAAGTCGCACAGCCACTGACTATGCTAACGCGTAAGGATCAGTCCTGGCTGTGGGGTGAAGAACAGATAAAGGCATTTAGAGAACTAAAAGGATTACTAACTTCACCTCCGATTCTTATTCAGCCAGATTATAATGTGCCATTCGTTCTCAGGACTGACGCTAGCAATTACGCTCTGGGTGCTGCTCTACTTCAGGGGGAGTCGCAGCGAGAAGAGAAACCCATCGCGTATGCCAGTCGCCTCCTCACGCCGGCGGAGCGGAACTACTCTACCACCGAGCGCGAGGCGTTAGCAGTTGTCTGGGCAGTCGAGAAGTTCCGAGGGTACATTGATGGCCATCCAGTGCGCGTCGGCAGTGATCATCAGCCCCTGAAATGGCTACTTACCTTGAAATCTCCTGCTGGACGTCTCGTACGATGGGCCATGAAACTCCAGTCCTTTGATCTGCAAGTCGACTACACTCCTGGGAAGGCTAACGTCATTGCTGATTCACTTAGTCGCCCGCCGTGTGAGGAGGGGGCTCAGGATTCCTGTGGAGTCTGCATGGTGCTCGTTGACCCGCCGCGCTGGGATGCTGCTACTCTTCGTGAGGATCAGCTCGCAGACCCTGAAGTGGCGAAGATCATGAAGGCTCTGGAAGGCAAGGATGAATTAGAATTAACTCGATGGTCAGAAAGAGGTTATCATACGTGCAGAGGTGTACTGTACCGATATACTGAAGCGGAGACAGAAGAACCGCAGCTCGTCGTTCCTGAAACTCGAAGGAAACAAGTACTCGTCGAATGTCACGACTCCGCTACTTCAGGTCACGGCGGTCTGGACAGAACTCTGCACCGTATAAGTCAGAGGTTTTACTTTCCTGGTATGCGACGTTATGTAGCAGAATACCTGAAAAGCTGCATGGAATGCCAACGCTACAAACCTTCCAATGAGAAACCTGCGGGACTCTTACAGACTCCGGTTCCCGCTCAGCGCTTCGAAGTCCTAGCTGTCGACCTTTTCGGGCCACTGCCTAAGGGAGCTAATGGAGAGAGATGGGTCCTGATTATTGAAGACACAGCCAGCAAGTGGGTTGAGCTGTTCGCCCTCTCCGAAGCCACAGCTGAAGCATGCGCTAAGGTACTGATTGAAGAGGTTTTCTTACGCTTTGGTGTTCCAAGGCGTCTCATATCCGATAACGGCGTACAGTTTGTTGCCGATGTCATGCAACATGCAATGTTTACACTTGGGGTGAAGCAGAGTCTCGTGCCACTCTATCATCCGGAAGCCAACCCGGTCGAGCGTAAAAATCGGGATCTCAAGACCCAGCTGGCGATCTTGGTAGAAGGACACCATCAGCAATGGCCAGAAGCTCTGCCATTCATCCGATTTGCATTGAACACCTCGCTAACCAAAGCAACGCAACAGACACCTGCTTACTTAACATTTGCTCGTGAACTTCGCTCACCTATTGCAGTACAGAGCGATCTTCGTGCTGTGATAGAGGCTGAAAACTATGTTCCACAGATCACGCCGTATCTGCTGAAGCTAGCGGAGACACTCAGCAACAGTAAGGAGTGCATTGAACGACAGCAAGACCTTCGTAAGGCTGCCAAAGACAAGACACGAAAGGCTGAGGAGTTTGCCGTCGGTGATCTTGTCCTGATGAAGACTCATGTGCTTAGCAGTGCTGCTAAAGGAGTCAGCTCAAAGCTCATGCCTAGAAGGGATGGCCCTTATCTTGTGCAGAAGAAGGTTAGCCCAACTACTTACCTCTTAACGTTCCCTGATTTACCGGATGAAGTCATTGGAAAGTACCACGTTTCAGCGTTGAGGAGGTATCATTCTCGTGATGGTGAGTGCCCTGAGGTTCCGCAGCCGGTTGCTCCTAAACGTTCTCGTGGTAGGCCGCGTAAGAAACGTGTCATTGTTGACGTTTGACCAATGGTGAGGGCACCAATAATTGGTCAAAAGGGGGAGTATGTAGGAAGGCATAGACTAGGGTGGCGCGCTTTCTAAGGTGAGCGTAATATCGAAACGTTTTCCCGCGCCCCGCCGCCGCACCGCGCGCGCATCTCTACAGTACATCAGTAGTCCGGCCCGCACCGCTGTCGCATACGGTCACTTTGTGCTTAGAATCGTTACCTGTCACAGTTATTACTTAGAACTGAATGCTTGCAATGTGTTAATGTGTAAAAACTCTTATAAAATAAACGATAGTCGCATTGTTCTATGGATATTTTAACTGTCCCACTACAAAGCTTTATTTAATTTCTTTATACCTCGATAATACCACGCCACGCCGCTTATACAAGGTTACGTTTACGAGCATCCTGATTTGTTCTTAAGGATGGCGTTAGTGTTTCTCTGTATGGGGATCGCATCGAGCAAAATGTTCGGACGACCGTATCTTTAATTTTTATATCATAGTTGTTAGTAATACTAAGTTATGCATTTTGCACATTATAACGATATTTTGGGTTCAAATCGCCTTCAGCGGCTGTTATTTAATTATGATTGTAACGAAGTTAGACCATGATTCTTATTATACGGTGAGGTTCTATAAGGTTGACAATTATATTTGCGTTCTTGAGTAATCTTGGATACCAGTGATAGACATGCTGTTTATCCAAATTAACACTTTTAATCTGTCAATAATCAAAGTTAACATTGTTGTTAGAGGTAGTTGCTTATGCAGACGGTACCTAAAGATCTCGTAGGTATAAATTTCGGTCCAAATGGACTGGGATGAAATACAATCAGATCAAGAGGTAGTTTCAATAATTTGGAACGGTACCTAAATGGTCTGGATTCATTAATTTGGAACAGTACCAAAATCAGTCCAAAAGTCCAAATGGATTGGGATGAAATACAATAAAATTGAAAGGTAGTTTCATTAATTTGGAACGGTACCTAAATGGCCTGGATTCATTAATTTGGAACAGTACCACAATCAGTCCAAAAGTCCAAATGGATTGGGATGAAATACAATAAAATTGAAAGGTAGTTTCATTAATTTGGAACGGTTCCTAAATGGTTTGGATTCATTAATTTGGAACAGTACCTACATGGTCTTGTATAAATAACAGTCCAAATGGATTGGGATGAAATACAATACCTAAAATTAAAAGGTAGTTTCAGTAATTTGGAACGGTACCTAAATGATCTTGTATAAATAACAGTCCAAATGGATTGGATGAAATACAATAAAATTAAAAGGTAGTTTCATTAATTTGGAACAGTACCTACATGGTCTTGTATAAATAACAGTCCAAATGGATTGGGATGAAATACAATACCTAAAATTAAAAGGTAGTTTCAGTAATTTGGAACGGTACCTAAATGATCTTGTATAAATAACAGTCCAAATGGATTGGATGAAATACAATAAAATTAAAAGGTAGTTTCATTAATTTGGAAAGTTACCTAAAGAGGTAGTTCCATTAATTTGGAACGGTACCTAAAGAAGTAGTTCTATTAATTTGGAACGATACCTAAAGAGTTAGTTCTATTAATTTGGAACGGTACCTGATCGCGCCAGGACTCAGCCGAACCTTATCTCGGGCCCATGGAAGACAGGTCTCAGAACAGCCGCCGTCCTAACGGGATCAAATAGACGCGATACGCGCCTCCGAACAATATTACAATTTCTGAACTTAAAGCTACCCTTACCTCATTTCTTCGAGCCGGTCTCACTTCCTTGACCCCTCGCAAGTTGTGTAACTGTGTATGTGTATAATGAGTGTATATGACCTTGCGATGGTTTGCTGGTAGTTCCGGACGATTCTTCCACGTCGCTGCAAGCCACGCCGTTAACGCGAGCCACCACACTCACTCCGTATTAGTCTAACCACAAAAGCCTCGGTGCTTTCCCAAGAGCACTCCCGTGACAAGGCAAACCACTGATATTATCAATAACCCGTTCGACATTCACAGCGTCGCTAACCGTACTGCTTAACTAGTATAATTGGGTGCCGCGAAATGACTCCACAAGTCGATTTAATCCATGCGCGTGCGCTTTCACCCGTAATTCTATGGCTACTATAATATTCGTTCGACGCCCAGCGCGACTCAATACGAACTACTATTCACGCCGAGCCCAGCGCTCGACCTCTACCTCCGCCCCTTCGCCCCTGTCGCACCGAGGCGGAGAAAATCAAAAATCTGAAGGTAGATTATAAACAATCACCCCCCCCGGACCGACCCGTTGTCGGTCCGCTCAAACTCCCGGGAGTCGAGATAAAGTTGAAACTGCCCGTCTAAGGATCGGGTCCCTCACCTGGACGTCTGCGATCCTTGGAAACCCATCCTTGCCCGTAATCAGGTTAACAATGCGCCCCCGTCGCCAACACAACGGTGATAGGTTAGCATCCTTAACCAGAACGAGGTCTCCAACGCAGGGTGGGGTCGTCCTGTCCGTCCACTTAACGCGTTGCTGTAGAATATGCAAATACTCCAGCGACCATCGCTTCCAAAAATTTTGGCTCATTTGCCGTAACATCTGATACCGTGACAACCGGTACAACTTGACATCAGTATACGGATATTCCGGCAAGGCGTTAAGTGGTTGGCCAATCAAAAAATGACCTGGGGTCATGGCCTCAAGGTCATTCGGGTCAGCGCTCAACGGGCACAAAGGTCGCGAGTTTAAGACCGCCTCAATTCTGCAAAACACCGTTGACAACTCCTCAAAGGTGAGAATCGTTGAGCCGATGACCCGATACAAGTGAGTCTTGGAAGACTTGACTACTGCCTCGAAAATTCCACCCCAGTGGGGGCATCCAGGTGGACTAAAATACCACGAAATGCCCCGACTGGCGAGGCCCGTGCCAATCTCTCGCTCATTCTGACTTAAAAACAATACAATTTCCTTTAAGCACCGGTCGGCGCCCTTGAAGTTGGTACCACAGTCCGACCGAATCAGTGACGGTACTCCCCGTCTAGAAACAAATCGATCTAACGCCGCCAGAAAGGCCTCCGTAGAGAGATCATCCCAACCTAGTTGAGCCAACCAAAGCTTCTGAATGAAGCACTTTCCCATGAACGTGACCGGCGCGATCCAACCGGTTGGATCGAACGTTCGTGCGATAGTCGAAAGGACCGATCGCTTGGTCCAGGTCTTCGACAGCAACTCGGCCTCACAACTGTATGTGAAGGCATCCTGACTCGGTCGATACTGGACCCCTAAAATGGCCAACGCATGAAGATTCTCCGAATCCTCAAACAAATGCGGGTCTTGTTGATACTCAGTTGGCAGTCCTGCCAGTACCTCTGGGCAGTTCGACAGCCATTTCCTGAGTTCATAGCCACCGGAGGCCATGAGCGCCACCAATTCATCCCTTAAGATGAGCGCCTGCTCAATACAGTCTGAGCCCGTACAAATGTCGTCTACATAGACGTCCCTATCAATGACAGCAGCCGCGCGGGGAAAGCGGAGCCGTTCTTGATCAGCCAGTTCTCGTAGCGTACGCATGGCTACATATGGGCTGGGCTTTAATCCGTACGTGTTTGTGTTGAGCTCGTACGTGACCATCGGTTCTTCTGGGCTCTCTCGCCACAATATCAGCTGGAACCGACGGTCGTCTGGATGAATCTCAGTTTGACGAAACATCATCCGTACGTCCGTAACGAAGACAACCTGGTGTCTCCTGAAGTCCGTGAGAATGTCTGCAATGTCTCTGGTCAGCTTAGGACCAGCATGGAGACATTGATTCAGGGACACCCCGCTAGACGTCTCCGCGCTCCCGTCGAACACGACCCTAATCTTTGAGTCAGGTGTCTTCAAACCAGCATGATGAGGCAACACATAATGCTCCTCATGACGATAGTCAACCCTGGACACCGACATGTGACCCAACGTCAGGTATTCGCGCATGAACTCCACATACTTCTGTCGGAAGTTGGAGTCCCGCTTCATGCGCCTTTCCATTGCCACTAACCGCTTTTCTGCCAGACTCCATGAGCTCCCCAGCGGAGGTCGAATTGACAGAAATGGCAACCTTGTCATAAATCTACCCGATGGGAGGCGCACCGTGTTAAATCGATAGAATGTTTCGCACTCCTCATCACGTGGGTTATTTCTAAGAGCGGTGGGTGGCTCTTCCGTTGCCCAGAACCGTTGCAGGACGTCGGATAACACGCTGCCATAATATATGGAGCTATAATCCGTTGAGTGCTGTGGTTCCCGTACTGGGCCCAATAACGCGTAACCACCTGCGGTACGCATGGCCACAACCCCGTTTGGTTGCAGCTCCCGTTTGCCGCTTCGGAGCAGCTTCCCGAGGACGTCAGACCCAAGCAAGACGTCCACCCGTCCGGGGATCGCGAAGTGGGGATCGGCTAACTCCAATCCATTGGTCAACCCTTTTACCGCAGACGGTAACCGAGTCTGAGGGAAGACCCCAACCACTTCGACCAAAACGATCGCCGTGGCATTCACCCGCGTGACCGATGCCGTGTCACCCATCTCGAACAGGAATGTCGTCTGACCCCTGAGGTGAGGCACCCGATTGCCACCTATACCTACGGCGCCATCCCGTGATGGCTCTAATGTAAGGCCCAGCTTTTTCACTAAACAGCTGGACACAATACAACCTTGTGCCCCTGAATCTAACAGTGCTCGCACGTGCACCGGCTGTCCGTCAGTACCCCTGACAGTAATCCTAGCCGTCGGTAATAATACCGTTACTGTCGGGGTGGGCACCACTGACGAACAGGCTGCTAGTTGCTAATAGGAGGCACCTCCCTCCTCCCCTGCCGGAGGGGGAGTAAATACTGTCCCAGTATACGGGTCCCAACCCGGGTAGTAACCCTCCCGACCCATCGGTGACATCCGTGCCGGTCGGAAGTAGCCTACTGGCATCCTTCCGAACGGTGGCGGGCGCGCCGTCAGCCGAGGGCGTTCTGCGAGAGGCGGGGAGAAGCGACTACTCGGGGGTGGCAACATGCCCCCCAACGCATTCGAGTACGCCGCGTAACCCGTCTGTACTACCTCCGGGCCCCTGCCCGAGTCTCGGTGCCTATCCCCCCCCCGCGGGGAAGACGACGGTATCGGGTTGTGCTCTGGATCAGCCCTTGGCCCACCCCCCCGAGGGGGCGGCGACCGCTGATTCCTGGCCGACCCACCCCCCCTAGGGGGGGGTGACCGACCACCCGAATCTGGCTTAGGAGAGGGGGGGTGACCTCCCGGCGAGGCTCCGTGCACCTCCCTACTCTCCGCCAGGCATAGCAACTCGTGATGGGCTCCTCCGCAGGTTCCACAGTTAGTGGTCCTGTGGCACTCACGTACAAAGTGAGTCCCCAAGCAGCGGAAGCACAAATAGCGCTGCTTGACCACCCCTCTTCGTCTATGCACCCGCTGCGCCTTAAAGTCCGCGCATGCGGCGAGACCGTGCCCTTCCTTCCGACAGAAGGCGCACACTTCCGATTGGAGGGCGTGGTATTTCTTCCCCCCCCGACGGGGCTCAACCGGCTTGGGCCCGCTCGTACGTCGGGTTGACGGAGGAGGGTGCGACGTGGATGCCCCTTGGCAATCCGCCCGCCGGCACTCGCCTTCTAAAAACACCCTCAAGTCATCGTAACTTGGGAGGTGGTCCGTCGATTCGCCACCATGTGACTGCTCAAAGCGCGCCACCACGTCGATCGGCAACTTCCGTAAAACCCTATTGACGATGATATATTTATTGTCCCCTAACGACAACTTAAGTCGATCTAACGTGTTCACCGCAACCGTGACCGGATTAAGGATTTTCGACCTTATTTCGTACACGTTAGACACCTTCGGGATTTCAAAAATCTTATCAATGAGGCCATCAACTATTAATCGCCGATTATCATATCGGTCGATTAATAGGCCCCATGCCGTCTCATAACTGGCGTCCGTAATCTCCAGGTGGGTCAAGATGTCGTGCGGCTCACCGTTAAGCCTACCCATTAATTGAGCCATCTTGTACGCGGGCGAGAGATCTGTACGCGAATGCACGACACTATTAAATATATCGCGGAATCGCGGCCAATCGGCATACTCGCCGCTAAACTCGGGTACATGAACTGGTGGCAACGGCGCCTGAATCCCTACGCCTGCTGGCCGACATGAATCCCTGACGTCACCCTTGCGCGATCGCTCAATGTCGGCCGCCGCCTGGATTATGCTCATGGACATTTCCCCACACTGGTCCACATTGCCCCGTACCACCTGAGCATCCTTGTCCACCGACGACAGATCCGTCGATTCGAGACATGCTAAATACTCAGCGTGACACTTTAACACGGCGTCATATCGTTCGTCAACTTGCCGAGCGCGTGACAATAACGCATCTTCACGATCGGTGCGACCTACCAACGTAACAACCGATGAAAACCATCTCAATTCAGCTTCGATTCTGGCTGCGATAGTTTTCGTTACTGACGGAGCCATAGTACCAACTTCAATACGCGATTATGCAATAATAAATAACAATAACCAAAAAAAATAACAATTATTGTATCCGGAATTAACAATAATAATATATTCGTTGAGTGAATAAATCTACGACGCTATGCCAACTCTTGAACTTATTCCTCTACGTGCTCTAGAGGTTATTCCTCTATGTCTCAAATGTTGACAATCATAACACGATTTGTGATGAGGTTATATTTGTGCGTAACCGAACGTAAATAACAAATTATTTTATCAACGAATATTCACATTCCATGTACTTATTATTAATAACGCCAAACTCAACTTGAGGCGTACACTGGTATGTAGGTCAATGTACTACTACCTACAAGTTGAATTTGTACATGAACACAATTTTTACAAGTAAATTGGTACCAAGTACCTACTAATTTTTACAAGTGGGTATAACCACGCTCTGCTACCAGATTTTGATCGCGCCAGGACTCAGCCGAACCTTATCTCGGGCCCATGGAAGACAGGTCTCAGAACAGCCGCCGTCCTAACGGGATCAAATAGACGCGATACGCGCCTCCGAACAATATTACAATTTCTGAACTTAAAGCTACCCTTACCTCATTTCTTCGAGCCGGTCTCACTTCCTTGACCCCTCGCAAGTTGTGTAACTGTGTATGTGTATAATGAGTGTATATGACCTTGCGATGGTTTGCTGGTAGTTCCGGACGATTCTTCCACGTCGCTGCAAGCCACGCCGTTAACGCGAGCCACCACACTCACTCCGTATTAGTCTAACCACAAAAGCCTCGGTGCTTTCCCAAGAGCACTCCCGTGACAAGGCAAACCACTGATATTATCAATAACCCGTTCGACATTCACAGCGTCGCTAACCGTACTGCTTAACTAGTATAATTGGGTGCCGCGAAATGACTCCACAAGTCGATTTAATCCATGCGCGTGCGCTTTCACCCGTAATTCTATGGCTACTATAATATTCGTTCGACGCCCAGCGCGACTCAATACGAACTACTATTCACGCCGAGCCCAGCGCTCGACCTCTACCTCCGCCCCTTCGCCCCTGTCGCACCGAGGCGGAGAAAATCAAAAATCTGAAGGTAGATTATAAACAGTACCTAAAGACGAAAGTTACATCGTCAGAGGTAGTTTGTTATCAAACGGTACCTAAATGAGCTTGTATAAATACTGGGATAAATAAAATACAATAAGATCAAGAGTTATTTCGATTAACTCGAAACGGTACCTAAAGAAGGAAATTACCCCTTCCATCCAGGTAGACCACAAGTATGTCGCACATACGACCTCAACAGTCGTTGGACTGTGTCGGTGACCTAGTTTCAGTTGGTTTACGTTGGGAAAAAACGTGCACCAGAGTCAGACCTGACGGCTACCAAGTTACCACACTCAGGTGGCCTTAGGGCAATAGAGCTTTACTCTTACTCATGGGTCGGTTAACCCTTCCAGAAATATAATATTCCTGATGCACATGTAGAAACTACTAAGAGGACCTTGTGGCTTAATAATATCTGCCACTCAGGTCGATCTTTAGGTTAAGCCACGCTTGCCTTGATTGGTCTGTGAATGGGTTGATCGCCCATTACATATCGTTTCCTCCGTGCCACGGAAAGCACGTTAAGCTGTTGGTTCCGACTGCCATTTAGATCTTTGGCAGTCGTAGTCTGACAACCAGTCTTACCGGAGGGCACCGTATTACCTAGTATTAGCTGTCTTGTGGAGATCAAATAAGCAGTCTATGTAAAATACTGGTATTCAGCTGCATCCGGTTAGACTGGAAGCCGACCCCAACATAGTTGGGAAAAGGCTAGGCAGATGATGACTGGTAGAAACTACTAGTGGTAACAATTATGTATTTACTGTTGCTATCAACAAGCTCGATGAATATTTGCCATCTAAACAAAGTCGTGTTTATAAGCGTCACTTGTTGAGGCTCATCAAATAATAAAGTGTGGGAAAATTTACAAGTTTCTGGTCAGACTTGGACATCTGAGCTTAAAAGTAAATTCATGTGTGCGTTGTGGTGGCAGTCATTCAACTGATACTAAAGTTGTCCAGCCCGAGATAAGAATTGTCTCAAGTGTGGGATTTTTGAATATTTTCAAAACAGTGTAAGACTAAGGCTCTGTGTTGAAATTGAGATGTAACGTCATTCTCCAAAAAAAAATGGTGTCCTTGCTGAAAATCAAGTAATATCTAAAAAAAGGAGATTTAAGGCCTACGTTAGTCTTAATACCTTAACCGTTCTAGGGTCTATTGACTCTAAACAATTGGTAACAGTTTTTGTAGAGCCAAAGCCAAATTTTATATTGTAAAAATGGGACTAGAAATTTGCTAGGGAAAGACACCGCCAAGTGCCAATGCAGTCTATGGTGTGTTCCCTAAAATTAAAGATGATCTAATTCATATTCTTATAGATAAATTTATTCAACCAGTTGCTCAGCTTTATCGAAGAGTATACCCTAACGGGACAGCGTTAGAGTATGAAATTAATAAAAATAAAAAGACCAAGAGTTTGTTGAGTTTGACACTATATATACCCAGTATAGGCCCATCTGACTGGATCCCTCCATTGGTACCTGTTTGAAAAGCAGATTTACCATTATGAAGGTACAAATAGCAAATGTGAAAAGATAACAATGTTCTACTAAATGATGCAAAATGTGCATTAGAGTTCATCAAATTGGTTTCTTGGTCATCAGTTCATCACTTATCTTTGTTTAAGGACAATTTACTGTTGCGCGAAAATAAAATAGGATCATAAAGCGAGGTCAAATATTTTAGCAGCTGCTCAGAATGTCACTCGAGCATAGTAGTCATGGAAATAATAATAATAAATTTATTTTTTCTCATTTATACACAATAATCATACAATGTCAAATATCTACATAGAGACTGGTGTCTGTTTTAGGTAGAACCCGTATTACAGATCACCAGGCTAACCCTCCGTCGGACATTTCTCATAAGACATAATAATTATAATTAAATGAACAAAATTAAATGAGTATAAACAATTCAAATAAGTAAAAACAAATGAATTAAATTAAATTACAAATAAATCAAATTACAAAAGGTCTAACTGCAAATAAAGTAAATTGCGAATAAATTAAATTAAAAATAGATCAAATTACGAATAAATTAAATTGCAAAATAAATTAAATCAATTACATTTTCAATTAGAGATAGAATAAAAAATTTACAAATCACATAAAACATTATGAAAATTTAAATATATAAATAAGAGTAAAATGAGACTACGTTCCAAAGTGTAGTGGCCCAAAATGAACAGAGATGCTGAACATTATGTAAGAGCGTGTAACGGTTGCACTCTGGTTCCAGACTCCAGTTTAGAGATAAGCTGGCTTTTATTGTAGCTGGATTTTAATATCAGGTTGTCTTTGCATAATACTTTAAAATGTGTTCCCGTGGAGTTTCTTGTCCATTCTTCTCCACGAAGACTAGGGACCTAGCGAATGGAATCGAGTTTGATGTAGTTGACAAGACCAAAAGAAATAAAATGATAAAATAGTCTTGTCTTTTGTGCTTTTACTTCATGAACACAGTAATAACCAGTAATCATCCTGACACTCAAAGTTCATTAATTGGTGGATATTGATACATATACATGTACTCTTACATAGTCTTACATCTAGGTACTTACAGATGGACCTAGAGACAAAGTTAGTAAAATTGGAAGAGCAAAGGAATCTAGTAGAGAAATTGGTAGAAAAGTATAATATGTTAAAAATACAATAAACAAGGAAAACAAGTTGTCCACCTCATTCAAGGATGCGACACATACAGTGATTAATAAATAAAAGAGAGATGTCGAAATGGTAAATGGTGATAGTGGACAACAGTTACTTATAACATTTAGAAGTACATTTGGAGAGGGTTGAAGCAAAGTGGAAAGTTTGCACAAATGAGGATTATAAATCTTCAGGAAATAATGGCACTTTCGATAACAAAGTGTGTGACGAAAATTAATAAGCTAATTGTTTTACAGATCATTATTAAAAATATTTGATGATTGTTCTGTTATAAACTGTTTTGTATTGGATAGTACTTAGACGAAATAATGCTATTTTTCCAATTTTGTAAAAGGTAGATGTAGTGTATCAATAAATACCGACACGCCTTACTGGTGGGGCGGGCAGTGGTGGGGTGCGGTCGAGTGAGTCGTTGCACGGACCGCACACTCTCTACTGGTCGGCCGGGCGAGTAAGTCGTGCGCGTTCAAACCAAACTGTGTTGTTTTACTAAATTCCCTACGTACCTATCAACCTAATAGTGACCTGTACACTTAGGTTTTTATTTTAAAGTTTTTACAGCTGTTTTTATTACTGTGTACTTGTCAATTTGTATTTGTTGACTATTCACGACAAATATTAACACCGCAATTCAGTAAATGGTGTCAAATGAACAATGCCATCTGTCGAAGACGAAGTTAAACTGCCAAAATTTAATGCATGGGAAGCAAACACACACTATAGGGCTTAGGCTATGTAGTTTCCTGCATGGATGGCGCGCGGAGGCACTACATGCCGCGGTAGCGGAGTTACCCACTCCGCTACGGCGGACAGACCGGTGTGATTTCATGGCGACATGGAGAGAGCGACTGTCGCAACCCCGTGCAGGGCACAGTCACAGTGGTGGTAAGTCCCCTCTTTGAGGTGTGGCTTGAGAGGCGCCACGGCGCCCTCACCTTCCGTCTGGCGCAGGTCCTCACCGGACACGGTTGTTCCGGGAGGTACCTGCACCGAATCAAGCGGAAGGAAACGCACGGATGCTACCATTGCAAGGATCAGCCGGAGGACACGGTGGAGCACACCGTGGAGGTCTGCCCCGCGATGAGCCCCGTCGTGTTCTCTTAGCGGCGATCGGCGGCGGCGACCCGTCTGGTCCTGGTTCAAGCCATGTTGCGGGGCGAGAGGGGATGGGACGCCGTCGCCTCCTTCGGCGAAGCAGTGATGCTAGCGAAGGAGGTGGCGTAATGTGAGAGAGAGAGAACCTCTCGTCCCAGCCGCAACAGGAGACGCTCCGGGCGTCGGGGGCCATGTGATGGCTTCCGGCCACCGTAGGCGCGGACCTGTGGACGGTAAGTAGTGGGCTAGCTCGCCGTCCGCCCGTCTTATGACGACGACAGGCCGTGTCGACGGCACGTTCGTGTTCTACGCGCGCCTCAAAGAGATGTCAGCAATATGGCTGCTGCGGGTTGTTCGAAAGAGATATCGCGGCCCCAGCACAGACGGCAAAGAAGGAACATGGGTGGTTTTTTGTCAGTAGAATTCTGGCATTCCCTACCACTCTGCCCAGAGCGGGAGGAGTCATTTGATGATTCCCATCTTCCAAAAAAAAAACCCTATGTAGATTTTCAAAATAGCGTTATTTAAACTAATCAAGAGTACCTTTTGTTATCGAAACTGTTTGAAAGAGACGATTTAAAAGTTATCTTCTGAACACATTTATTAATAAGTACCCTTTCGATGCAATAGATGTCGTTGCATGTATGTTTCTTAATGATGATAAGTTCTTCTCAAATAAACTTTAAATTCGTATATCTTTTGATAGAGAGCACCAATTACCAATTACAATAAAACAAAAACTAATCATATTAGTTTCAAAATGTACACGTAATAATACTATAATAAACTAATACACCCAAGACACACAGACTACATACAAAAATTCTAAAAATGATTGTAACACCACATTGTTGTTGTGTTGTTTTTTAAATAATAAATGTTCAATTATACAGAAGACCTCGAGAGAGCCCGAGAGAGCTCGAGTGAGTTGGAGGAGCTCGTGACTTAATAAGAACTGCCACTCGGGTCGATCTTTAGGTAAAACTGTGCTTGCCTAGGTCGGTCTGTGGATGGGTGACCACCCGACATACCGAGTTTCCTCCGTGCCTCGGAAAGCACGTTAAGCTGTTTGTCCCGGCTGCCATATATATAGATCTTTGGCAGTCGTTACAGGTAGTCAGTGACCTGAAATTCTGACATCCAGTCTTACCAAAGGGTATTGTATTACCTAGTATTAACTGGGTTGTGGAGGTCAGGTAGGCAGTCGCTCCATGTAAAATACTGGTATTCAGCTGCATCCGGTAAGACTGGAAGCCGACCCCAATATAGTTGGGAAAAGGCTAGGCAGATGATGAAATGTTTAATTATACAGAAACTCTACGTCTACAGATTTTTAATATTGTATTCACAATGAAAAGAAGATTTTATTAATTAATCTACTCTGAATTAATTTGAAAATCATAAAGCATCAGAATAAAAACAAATACCTGGAACTTACAAAAAGTGAAAACCGATTGGGGATCGAACTCGCGAACATGTCATTTTTGGAAATAAAACATAAAACATCACAAAAAGTGTATTCTGACTGTGATTTGAACTTGAGTACATTTGTTTACAGGTAGGTCTCTGTACCGTTAGGCTACGAACACCGGTGATAAAGCGTTTGAAATAGACCTTCTATTTTAATATAAGTATGACAGTTGACAGTTCGATTGTGGTTCGATACCGGAAATTTGAAATGACGTAAGGGACTTCAGCTTTCTCTTGGATTTGCAACGCTCGCACCAGGCGCCTAAAGTGAAAAATTGCACAGCACACTCGATGTCCCTTGCGATATTTCGTATTTTCAGTATCAAGCTGTAAAACAGTTGAGGATTATGGATAATGCAATACTGCTCACCCCCTTAAGTTAATATGGGGATAAGATATAGCCCATGTGTTATTCCAGACTATAATCTACCTCTGTGCCAAATTTCATTCAGATCCGTTCAGCCGTTCTGGCGTGAAAGAGTAACAAACATCCATCCATCCTCACAAACTTTCGCATTTATAATATTAATATTATAATTATAATATTATAATATTAAGTAGGATGTTATCATATGTTCTCATGTAAGTGGCTCTTTTGTCTTTTTTGAGAATAAAGTATATTAAACCTAAACCTAACAAACCTAGCGATTCACAGGGCGACGCTACAGAACCGCTACAGAACTTCAGCTTCAGGGTTGACAAAGCTTAGTAATATAAAGGAAAAAAACAGTTTTAGAAAAGTGTCTGTGTAATTATTTTGTATGTAATGGGTATAGAAGTACCCTTATCGAAGTCGATGACTTGTTTTCCACGTCACTGTGATGTTTTTGTTCTAGACCATGCCTGGGAACTGTGTAGTTACTAGATAGTTGGATATCGAGGGCCAACGTTCCAACTTAATCACAGGTTTAAAAAAATATTAGTTTTTAACGTTTCTCTACTTTGTAACTGTAGGTACTATTCATTGCACCCATCAGCACAATGTTTTCAGTGCGTTACATTGTGTTGAATCACAGTTGACAGCACGGTTGGCGCAGTGGCTCAAGCAATTGACTGCTGCGCTGCGTGTCGGGTTCAAACCCCGCACGGAACAGTCTACAGATAGTTGTTTTGGGTTTGGGTATTTGTGTATGTGTAACGCACCCACGATACAGGAGAAATTCCTAGTGTGGTGAAACGTTTAAAAAAAAGTTATTTTTGCAGAGTTACTTAGATTGACGTAGAGAATGATAAGTACTGCAGAAATCCATACGGTCTACTCAGTATCTCCGCGGTAGACAATTTAAGACCGGCGCGCCGTTCTGTGGTATTATGGTATAGAAGCGCTCGTCGCCTGCGGCTGTTGGTGGAAAGCGATCCTAAACCAACAGCGCACTTCGGAAAAACAGGACTGCGTAGTAAGGTTGAAACAACGCGATTTACGTGTCTATTTGTTTTATCTAGCTCAGTACCAAAGCCTATCTTATAAATATTTAGTGCTATACATGTGTCTAACCTTCTATTTACAGTATCAAGGATCCGTGCATCCACCCATCGAGCATGGACCGGCAACAACAACTGGACGCGTAGCCTGAGTGTGTCAACGTGGATGACTCCAGAGCACTTCTAACTAATTTCACGAGACAATAACGTACCGGATTGGCGATCACAATTACCTATGATTCTTTCTATTTAAATATAACATCGTTTTCATTAAAGAGCATACTATTTTACCTTGCGTCACGTCATGTTCATGATATTTTATCAGACAGCTGAAACACAAACTTATCAGTGCCTTGCTGTATAACACCAGCGTGTGCAGTAAACTCTTTGTATAATACCTCCAAGATGTGTGAAGTGTCGCTGCATTTTCTACCTCCGAGCATTTATCATTTATGTGCTTCATTTGCTGTCCTTCTATTAGATTTCATAAATAATATGTGTTATGGCATCACTTCAACTTGCGCTTCAAAGGTGAGGATTTGGTGCTTCTTCTTGCAACGTTTAGATTTCTGAGAAGTAATACGCCACAGGAGAGGCATTACTATTGACATTGTAAGAGGAACTTGCTTAAATAGATTACAAAGATGAAAGTATTCAGTTATAAGGGAGTTTTATTTATCAATCAAGTAAATTATAAATGACTTAGTGAAATCGTGAAGTTAGTAAGAGATACAATCAGTGGCTCAAAGGTCGTGATTCAGTACAATGATCCGCTAAGCGGTATTTATTTCCAAAGATCGTGTGATAAGGCGGCGGTAACTCCGTTTGACTAAGACTTTGGAAGCCACGGCGATAGTGTCAAAGTGCCGGCGAGAGGATCAGTGGCTAGAGACCACCCCGCGCTCCGCACCCCGCATCCTGCACCCCCTACCGCGCTGGTGAAAGGAAATCGCTCTTTTATACTATTTCGTGGAATGAAGAAATTATTGAAATCATGATTTGATGTTTAGTACTCGTAGTAGATATGGCCAATTTAATGTATCGTTTATGTTATTGTCTGTTATCTAAGTCTGCTTAAAAAAAAACATATCCCGCACTATCGTTTTCTCGAAGCCATTTTGGTCATTTATAACGACCCCTTTACTTCGTTGGTATAGGGACCGATAATCAAACTCTGAGGACATCCCATGGACTATAACACAATGACGAAGTGAGTGGCTCCGAGGTTATATTTTATTTTGCCCATCACTGTTTTATACAATAACTTGTTGAATGGAGCACGCTACAATTAACACAAAGATTTCGTGTTTATGTGTATTACAACTGCTAGTCGAACGAGTTGCGCTCAATAAAAGAGAACATGTTGAAAGAGCGCACGGTCCAGATTGGCAGTTGCGCGACTGACATACTGCCAATTTGTTGCAGTCAAGTGTATAAACGAGCCGCATAGAAAGTCAAACAGAAAGTTTACAAAATGTGTGTAGCAGGACCACAGAAGAGATAAAAGAGGTTAGAAAGGCCATGTGGGCGGGGCACGCGCGCCGCCTATATGATCAGACGATCATATGTCGACAAAATTTGATTTACTGACCAACAATCGCGCTCATATTGTGACAGCGAACGGAGCTCCGCGAAAAAAAAAGAATTATGCCGTGTTGCGCGATTATTACGTGTCGGAATAGAAGCCAGGTGTGCAGTGTGGCTCGAGAAGGGATTTCTCTTCATCGGTAAGTCAAAAAACCTTAAAATACAAGTGATATTTGTAATTATTACAATAGTATTATGTAGTTCGCAGACTAAAATTATACAATCGCAAGCAGAAACGAAATTATGTACATTGCTTGCAATACGTGGGTACCATCTTGTACTCTACGTGGGCGATTGCGCAATGCATTTCGTTCACTGCGAACGTCGCGTGCGACGAGCCAAAGCTTAAATTCTGCCTACTCTTTGCGTTTCGATAGTGTTGTACCAAGTTGTAAATAATGTCGATATTTAGTATGTGTGAATGCATTCAAATGATTATTATGTTATGATTAAAATAACTTTTGTTTATCCCATACTATCAATACCTTATTATTGTTTATTGATTGTTTTTCATCTAAAATTTGTTTTGAGTTTAGCCATTTATAAATCGAAACATACATTTTAAATTTTATTTTTAGGTTTCCAACAGATCCAGATATGTTACAGACCTGACTAAAGCTATTATAGAAAAATATTAGTGTGAGATTGCATTTTTAACCGACTTCTAAAAAAGAAGGAGGTTCTCAATTCGGATGTTTGTATTTTTTTTTTTTTTTTTTTTATGTTTGTTCGGGCATAACTCCGTCACTTGCTAACCGATTTGAAAAATTCTTTCTTTGTTGGAAAGGGTATACTTCCGAAATGGTCCCATATTTTTTTTTTCGAAATTGGACGAGCGGTTTTTGAAAAATCAACAAAACTCAAAAAAAAAACTACATTGTCCACTTTGACCCATGAACATGTGAACCACTGAAAAGTGAAAAATAAAAACTTTTTAACAAAAAATAAAACCGACTTCAAAAAAAAAACACAAAAAAGTGAAAAATAAACTTTAGTAGAAAAACCAGTCTCTGAAGTCGGTGGCAAAAAAAATGAAATCAAACAAACAAAAGTCACCGACTTCAGAGACTGGTTTTTCTACTAAAGTTTATTTTTCACTTTTTTGTGTTTTTTTTTTGAAGTCGGTTTTATTTTTTGTTAAAAAGTTTTTTATTCTGAAAAATTCGAATTTGAAAGATAGCAAACGCATGCTATTGCTACTTAATAAATAAGTTTTATTTCAAGACAATAATAAAATCTGAATTGAAATTGAATTTCAATTACTTAATGTTCAATATTTGAAAAAAATCTTTTATGTTTACTTTTTATCTTTAATTTTTTATGTGTGAAGAGACCAATAAATATTTTTGCTTTCTTATTTTCTTTCTTTCTGTCCCGTCCCGAAATTAAAGCAAAAACTGCAAAACTTAAAGTAACAAAACTCAAGTAATTTTATCGATATACATTATCGACCTTTTGGTCACCGTAACATGTATGAGAAATATACGCAAGTGTGAGTGTACGTCAAACGCAATGTTTGCGCTAGTGTGACAACCAATAGCAAGCTCGCGATCTAAGTGAGTGCGGTTTATTTGTGTGCATAATTCGCGTACTTATTAGCGTCTTGCATGTAGTGGATATAGAGAGTGGGAGACAAGCGGCGACACGCGTTCTAATACAAATCAGGAACTATTTCCTTTCTAACCTCTTTTATCTCTTCTGTGAGCAGGACAATACGTTGGAGTTTGGACGCATTTTGGAATAACTCTGTGTGCGTAGGATACAGTGGTTGGAACGTTTCCAAATACCCAATTCCAGCTCTAAGCCTACTGTAAATCAGTATGCAATGGTAGCACAATAATGGTCACTTCGACAGTGCAAGTTCCCCAGCGATCGTTCCTGGCACTGCTAGGAGTGGGCCTTCTGTATGTCCTATACTGTGGCGCTTGTGTTCAGTATTCATGAGAGTAGTGTAAGACCGCGGAATGTTTATCGCGACAGCTAATAGATATCATGTGTAGTGAGCCGCCAGTGAGACAACACTACCACGTGATGTGTGTTACTACTTCCTATTCAATTGTAACTATTTAGTTAAGGTTACGCTGCTACTTATTTGAATTAATTACCATCTTCAAAATTACTTTTAATTAAATACAAAAAGTCTGTGTATAATAAATATGAGGTGTCGTATATAACATTACAATATTCTCCACAGATATACATTGAAAGGAGTTGCTTCGAGTATTTCAGTTTCTGTATTTGCTTTAACTTACTAGTTATAACAAATAACGCTTTGCCAACTTGAACAAAACGTACTAATTGAATATTAGGTGTACGTACGGACTTCAAAAAGGAGGAGGTTCTCAACTCGTCGGAACCCTTTTTCATTATTTATAATAATTTCACGCGGACGATTGTCTCCGGCCACAGCTAGTAATAGTATAAAATAAATAAATGAAAGTAATATATTTACTTTCCCTAGTTAACGTGTTCACAGCGGATTCAGCGCTGCGCAGCGCTTTACTGAAGAGCTTGCGAATGTTTGGAGTAACTTTATTAGTTCGTCAGTGGAGTATGATTTATGAGAGATTAAATTGCTCATCTGATTCACTTCTGAAAGCCGCTAATTTAAGGCCGCTACAAACTACTGGAGACGGTTTACCACACGAATGGTAATCTAATCAAATATCTTTATAACACTGTTGGCTGAATTAAGCTTTTGGACCAAATATTTTCACGTAACTTATTGACTGTGTAGCTAGTAGTCCAAGTAATTGATTTCATTCATGGGCGCGTGGTCAACTGCCAAGCGATTATCACACTAATATTATAAAGGCGAAATGTGTGTGTGTTTGTTACTTTTTCACGTCTAAACGGCTGGAGCGATTTTAATAAAATTTTGGTACGGAGTTAGCTGACGCCCTGGATTAACACATGGAATAGATTTTTATACCGATTTTATCTTCCCGTGGGATAATTTTCGAGTTGTAGTGGGCGAAACCGCTGGCAACCGCTAGTTATTTATAAATAACATGCGGTCAAGTGAACTTGGGCATTTAATTAATTATAATCAGAAATGAATAAAATACATAAATTAACAATTGGATGAACCGCGTGATTGCGGGAGCGACGAGCATGCATTACAAAGCGATCGCGACTCGAGTGTTCACTCGCGTACTCAGTGCAGCACGTTATCTACTGAATGTGGAACGTGATCGTGAGAGGAGAGCGAGGACCTCACCCGGATGGCACACGAGTATACTATGCTAACATGGGAGATAGTTGTCAAAATAATATAAGTAGTGACAATATCTGCTGAGAGACTTGAGAGCAGCGGTGGCCCTGTGGAGGTGGCCCCGATTTACGAACGGTAAGCCGTGGCTTCGATCCCAGGCAGGTGCATTACTTTGTGTAATTTTTGATTTAATTTTTTTGCCACCGACTTCAGAAGGTTTTTCACTTTTTTGTGTTTATGAAGTCACTTTTGTTTTTTTAATTTTATGTTTTTTTCTTATTTTTTGTTGTAATATCCACATCATCAACTCTCTGAATCTCAACATAGAAGTATACAAATACGTGTATGTTGAGATTCAGAGAGTTGATGTTAACGTCTGAAATCTCGGCATATAGATGTTTCACATCAAAAATTGAGGCCTCCACAGGGAAACATGGAAGAAAAAAAACGGTGTTGCGCCGGCCACAAAATGTTATAGGGCTTGCACTTTGCCCTTGACAGGAAGATAATATAGTTGGTAGAGGTAGACCATTCACGACAGTCACGAAAAACCGAAAGTGATGGTAACGGGGCATGTTTTCATTGGCCCATTCGCGTTAGTGGAAACTGTTGCTGAGGGTGCGAGTGACTGCCAGTGACTGCGAGTGGCTGCGAATGGCTGCCAGTGGCTGCGAGTGGCGACACGACGCGGTGTCGAGAGCAGTAGAGTGGAGCACAATGGAGGCAATAACCCGCTGACTCAGGTTACACTGCTCCTTGACCTTATTCGCGGAGAGACGCCTCGCCCCCATCCAGAACAATGAGCACCTATAAATGTTATTTATAATGCCGAGATACCGATAGGGTTGACCCTATTATGCCTAATACGCGTAATGTTATACCTACAGGCTACGTTAGGATTCAGCTCGTCTGGGTACCTTGGACTGAAAAATGAAACATTTAGGCGAGGCCTACGTTATGCGATTAGTATCATCAATAGATTCAGTCAGGTTGATTTATCTTTTTTCTCCGCCACATTACATTTGTAAGTAAAGTATTTGCCTACTCACTCTCGGTGAAAATCTCTCTTTCAGTACTCATGTATGGTTTGTTCGTAAATGGCCAATATTTTGTAAGGCCTCCTCAATCGCACGCCAAGTCGATTCTCGGCAACTTTTATGCAGAGAACACCCGACGGAGTTAATCTAATGCTGCCCGGGCCAGCTGAATCCTTCATTAGTCTTCTTCTCAAAGTCTTTTTTACTAAACTGCAGTTTGCCCGAGTTAGACATATTTTCAAACAACCACGAGAGGACCACCTCTGACAGCAATAGGTCCTGGAGTAACGTGTTCGTTGTACATAACCTGAGTTTTGTCCAAGTCCTGAGGTCAATGCGTATTGAAAAATCAACTAGGCCATCCAGCATCTGCTGCAAGTTGTGCAGCGATCCAGGCAGTATGACGATGTCACCTCAAGTATGAGATAATATACTCGCTAGTACTTCCCACTGGAGGATGTGTCTAGTCTTAGACATATCCTGCAGTGCTTCTTTCCTTCCTTATAGCGTGACCTTGCCTCACCCCTCGCAATGATATGCCCTGCAGGTTGCAGGTTCTAAGTTTGACTCAGTAAGTTTAGTGTCGAGTTCATGGAAAACTATAACCCACTAAAAACAAAACTTGTAAAAAAAGCCAAGCCGCGCAACGCAACTCAGTTCTTCTACCGTAAAAAGTAGTGAGATCCATGTAATACCAAGTCAGTTAATTTATTCAGTCCCTACTTACAAATATGTGATGTTTTAAATAAATAGATTGACTTGGCCACTGCATCACATTGGCCAATGCGATGGCGATTAACCATAAGAATGGCCTGTTTAACATTGGCAAATACGATGCGATGGCCAAGTCAATCTATTTATTTAAAACATCACATATTTGTAAGTAGGGACTGAATAAATTAACTGACTTGGTATTACATGGATCTCACTACTTTTTACGGTAGAAGAACTGAGTTGCGTTGCGCGGCTTGGCTTTTTTTACAAGTTTTGTTTTTAGTGGGATCTCATTTCTTTTTGTAGCGTCTCTCGTTCTATCTATTTCGTTCAATGAATCAACAATACATAGGTTTATTTGAACTTGCAGCAGTCTTATTCATCGATTTGATGAACTGCTTAAGTACCTAAGTACTCGACAAGCTGAATCAAACGAGTCTAAACTCGACAGGGTCAAGTCGTTTTATAACGGAATTCCTATGGCCACCTTCCAGCTCCATCATCAGACCCTGAACATCATCCAAAGACAGAGTACTCATCAAGACAAATCAAACGAGCCCAAACTCGATGGGTTTATGACATTTTAAAATGGAGTTCCTATGGGCAACTTCCAGCTCCATCATCAGATCAGTTCCATGTCATCATAATATTGATTTGTTAGGTGATATACATATACGTGCAAAGTTTCAGATCAATCGGTAACCAGGAAGTGTGTTAAATTTAACTCGTAAAATTCATTCACTGAAAATGTAACTTTAACTTTGTAATCCTATATATTTATATGGGATTACAAAGTTATTTATGCAGTTAGTGTATCTTGAAAAATAGACTGAAATTTCAAAATATTTTAATTTTTCCTTGATTTATACACTAAACGCTAATTGTATTCTGAATTTGAAGCTTCTATGTCAGCTAGAAGTGCCTTAGACTTTTGATGATCGGTCAGTCAGTCAGTCAGTGAGTGAGTGACAAAACTAAGACATTTTGACTAGTTATAATTCCTAAACTACTGGTTCAAATT
Organism: Diarsia mendica; assembly: GCA_949316265.1. Lineage (NCBI taxonomy): Eukaryota > Metazoa > Arthropoda > Insecta > Lepidoptera > Noctuidae > Diarsia > Diarsia mendica. The sequence continues at coordinate 28,741,589 of OX438887.1, read as the reverse complement.
GAATGAAATTTGAAATATACCGTGTTTATACAATGACTAATTAGTTACTAAAAATTCAGGCTTCTAGTTTTATCCAGAACGAAGTTATAAGAGGTCGAAAATGGCCTGAACTGCTTCGAGAAAAGGATGGTACGGCCGTGCCGCTTTATTGCTCGACTTGGCGGGGGCACTGCCGTGCCCCCAGATTATTATATTCGCTACAAGAGAGTGTTGCAAATATCGAGTGTGGCAACCCTAGCCGGGCCCGGGGTGTGGAGCCGCCTTGCTATTTACCTTTTATGAGTTTCCACGCGTCACCTGACTTTTTGTACGGGACCGGCTGCCGAGATTAATAGGCCCATACATTTACTTACACCTACTAAAATCCCGGTTTATGCTGACATAAAACTGTTCGGGAACATTGACGTCGTGTAGGCTGTAATGTTACCGAACAATAAGCTGATTTATTTTATTACGGTTACATTCATGGTGTTGCAGGTCGGTCGTCCTTGTATCGGACTCGTTGTGTTAGACGATTTTGAGAAAAAATCGATAGATCATTCACCTTGTAACTGAAGCTTTTTTTTTGAAATTATAATACAGAGGTGTTGCTTAATTGTAAACTCGTCAAACTTTTACGTTTGATGGCGAGAGGAAATATAGAAAACAATCATAACGTCCGCACGCTGCGACAGTGCTTTTCAATTAAGTTTTAAAGAGCAGGTTTCTGCAAATATATGTCCTAAATTTGTAAACAATGGATTCACATATTCATGCATACTCAGTGCTAGATGTACATCGGCCGGAGCTTTGGTGCCCGAAGTGGTTTATAGTCTATCTATGGTCAGCGACATGCGGCCGCCGTTAAGAATAAAAGCAACAATCTCACTTACACATTTTTATGTAATGTAAGTGTAGAAACTATCAAATATCATTTTAAACAAGACGAGGCTCGAAGGTTTCAAGCCGTACATAGCTAAGGGTCCGAGCCGTCCAACACACCGACCGGCTCGGAGAGGAAAGCAGATTTTTATCACATACCTATTGTAAAAGAGCAAATTGCTCTCCAGAATAAAAGAAGTGACATTAAAAATCTAAAACCCGACTACTAACAAAATCGCGGCCATAAAAGTAGAAAACAAGAAAATAATTCTTGTCTGATATTCTTCGTAGTCGCATGCCACTGATACTTGATGCTCCTTCATGGCGTTCTCATTGATACAGAAATCAGCTGCTAATTGCCATTAGCAAGGTGGCATGCGACTACGAAGAATATCAGACAAGAATTATTTTCTACTTTTAAGACCGCAATTTTGTTAGTAGTCGGGTTTTAGATTTTTGAACTATTTTTTTTTTATTTGAATTTTATTTTTGTGTGTATTTTAAAGTATAATATAATACATATTTGTAATCGCCAAGACCTTTCATTTGATACCAAACTTGCTATGATTATCTCAATTTAATATTTTTTGAGGTAACTTTTTGACATTTAGATTCCGTCATAAAAAGAATTTATAAAATTAATATAGCCTATGACACCCGGGCTATTCTTACAAATCTATTGACACCTAATTTAATAAAATCCGTTCAGTAGTCTAGGCGCTAGGCTTCAGTACCGTAGACCACATACATACGCTGCGGCAGGTTATACAGAAGACCGAAGAGTATAACCTGCCTCTCTGTTTAGCGTTTGTGGACTACGAGAAAGCCTTCGATTCGATCGAGACTTGGGCTGTGCTGCAGTCTCTCCAACGGTGCCAAATCGACTACCGGTACATCGAGGTGTTGAAGTGTTTGTACAAAAACGCCACCATGTCAGTCCGACTTCAGGACCAGACCTCGGAACCTATCCTTCTGCAGCGCGGTGTGAGACAGGGAGACGTCATATCTCCGAAACTGTTCACCGCTGCATTGGAGGATATCTTCAAGGTTCTGGATTGGAGAGGACTTGGCATCAACGTCAACGGCGAGTACATCACTCACCTTTGGTTTGCCGACGATATAGTGGTCATGGCTGAGACCATGGAAGACCTCAGTGCAATGCTCGATGACCTCAGTAGAGCTTCCGAAAGAGTGGGTCTTAAAATGAACATGGACAAAACCAAGGTTATGTTGAATGTTCATGTAACACCCACTCCTATCAAGATCGGAGACTCTACGCTCGAAGTTGTGGACGATTATGTCTACCTGGGACAAACGGTCCAGTTGGGTAGATCTAACTTCGAGAAAGAGGTCAATCGTCGAATCCGACTCGGCTGGGCAGCGTTCGGGAAGTTGCGCGGTATCTTCTCGTCCAACTTACCCCAGTGTCTCAAGACGAAAGTCTATGACCAATGTGTGTTGCCAGTGATTACATACGGGACCGAAACGTGGTCGCTCACAATGGGCCTCATCAGAAAGCTCAAAGTCACCCAAAGGGCAATGGAGAGGGCTATGCTCGGAGTTTCCTTGCGTGATCGAATCAGAAATGAGGACATCCGCTTGAGAACCAAGGTTACCGACGTAGCCCGAAGAATCGCCAGACTGAAGTGGCAATGGGCAGGGCACATTGCTCGCAGAACGGATGGCCGATGGGGCCGAAAAGTTCTGGAATGGCGACCGCGAACCGGAAGACGTTGCGCTGGAAGGCCTCCCACTAGGTGGACCGATGACCTGGTCAAGGTTGCAGGAAACCGCTGGATGAGAGACGCACGGGACCGGTCAATGTGGCGACGCCTGGGGGAGGCCTATGTTCAGCAGTGGACGTCTTTTGGCTGAAATGATGATGATGATGATGAGTCTAGGCGCTACGGTGGAACATACATACATAGACTGCCAAAATCATTACCCTTCCTTTTGGCTTCGCCGTAGTCGGGTAAAAATAAAACTTATTACAAAGATTCAAAATTATGTTTTAAACGAGATACAAAATCTGCTCTCCTCTCCAAGCCGGTCGGTGTGAACGAACCCTAAGTACTTGACGTAGCCGGCTAAACAATGGCCCGTCTAACGCTAGTACATAACAAGTACATACATGTAGGTACTTCTATAATAGAAGTACCTACATGTATGTACTTGTTAATGTACTAGCGTTTGTGATATCAGTTTTCAGAGCGTCTAAAAGCCTTTGAGGGTAGCGTGACATCGAGCGCTCATAATGAACGTCAAGGATCGTACACGATGGGTCAACCTGACCGTGCCACAGACACGCCACAGTCACGCTATAGTCGCGCGCGTTCCTGCCGGTGCAACCATTGTAGCATTTACTCTGTGACTTATCACAGTTTATAGTAAAATTTGGCGGAATGCATCAGTTGTGTAGTTTACGTAGCGTGACGGTATCAACAAATTACTCCTAATGTAAGAGGCTTCACGTGCGGCAGATACATTACCGATCAACTGGCTACCATCAATATACTGCGGACAATGCACTGTGCGACTGGCGTGGCGCTATCGTTACTGACCACCGATTTAGCTAACGGTACCTATGCGTTTATAGCGTGACAGACCACGTAATTATAATGATGGGCAATGTCTTCTACAAATGAGTAATCTCTAATGTGTGTGTAGTATGGTATTAGTGGCGATCTCCCGCACTAAGGACGGAGACGGGACAAAGCGCCGGCCGGTGTTACATCCTGTCTTGCCCCTGCCCCCCTCGGCATCTACTTGCCTCACTCCTACCCTGAAATGAGAAAAGTTGGCGCTTCCAAGGAGCTCGTGCATTTTACCACATTTATTTACTGAACGACCTTTGAGCCCATCGTACTACTGAATAGGTTGAAACTGCTGTGAGTGACACAACAGGTCTTTGTGTGAACTTGTTGAGATCCCTCGCATCACTCGCGAGGAAGTCTTCACACACATATTTGTAGGTAGCTGTGTCGGTATAATACGCACGACTATTGTCGTAAGTCGTGTAAACGCGCGCGCGGCGGAGTGGAATCAGCGGCTTACAGTAATCTCACCGGATCGAGTGCGAGCGACGCCCTACCTGTCGACACCTAATGTGCCCACAGACTAGCGCGAGCGGTACCCCACTCACATACTATTGTAGTGTGTAAGACTAATGTATGTGTGCACATCTTTATTCTAATATTAAGTATCAATACATATTATAACCACAGAACGTATTCTAAGCGCAGTAATATACGATACTCCAATGAAGGCACTTGTTTCAATTATCTTCCCGAACCGACAACCTTACACTATACGACTACTGTCTTTCTAAGCACATAATATGCAGTGAAGGTTATAAAACTGTTTGCCAGACCGCCTTGAGATTATTGAGATGTCAAAATGAGTTTTAACCAATATTAATTTGGTTCACAAAAACACACATTTCAACAATTTCAGAAAGTAAGTGCCATAAAATGGCGCCATGCAAATAGAAATCTGTGCTGCAGAGATCTGCATTTTTTCAGGGATTGTAGGGCTTAGTGTCGGCGTAATGAAATGGAAAACGTCAAGCTTTAACAGGCTAATAAACGAAAAGCTGGCAGCATTTAATGGCGGCTCCGAGCGCGATGCAAATTGACAGCGAAGCAAGTACATCAGCGTAGCGCACGCTGCGGCCGCGGTACTGCGAGCTACAATAAAAGCGTTCACTGTTTAGGCCCGTAATCCACCAAAGCGGAGAGGAGAGGAGACGAGAGGAGATGTGCCGCGAAGCTGGCAGGTTATTTCCACCAAAGCGGAGAAGAGATGCGTTGCGGAGAGGAGATGTGAGCTGTGTGTAGCAGAGATGTGAGCTGTGAGAGATCGAAAACAAAACAAAACGTGCGAGGCGCGCGGAGAAGGCAGCGGGGTGAAGCCCGGCCGCCCGACTAGACACTTCTCCGCTCTGCCGCGCCGCTTGCTCGCTCAAAAAATGAGACATCTCCTCTCCTCTCCGCTTGACCCATTTCCACCAAAGCTAAGCGGAGAAGAGATGTGGAAATAACGAAATCGGATTGGTTTATTCAAACACATCTCCTCTCGTCTCCTCTCCTCTCCGCTTTGGTGGATTACGGGCCTTACTGAGTAATCGGATTAGCTCATAAGTCGGGAGCGAGCGGAGCGCAAACTGCGGACACGATTCAAATATGTAATGCAAATTGTAAGACTTTTTTTTCACTTCAGGTATTTTTAACGGATTATTTCGTATACTGGAACGAAGATAATCATCTTTATGTTTAGTGATGGAGCGAGTATTTCTGAATATTTAAATATTATGGCTTTCTCATTAACGAGGAAAGTGGAAGGAATGGGGGTCCCCCCCCATTCCTTCCTTTGCTCAGGAGTGGGAAAGATAACAAAAAAAAGGAATGAATGCGTGTTTTGATTCTTAATGCTAAGGATCGTAATCACATAAGACTTGTAAAGTCATATCTGCGGTCGTCTGCAGTGACTGTGTGCATACCGCCACAAGCTGCATCCGACAGGCTTCTCGAGCGCGTCGGATCATCTTGTCGGTAGTTACTCTGTAGCGTGTTGCCTTCCACCCATTCTAGTATCAAAAACCTTTCCAGGAAATGTTAACGCATGATAATTATGTCCGAGTAAACTGGGAGTTCTGCTCCTGGCAGACGACAATTAACCGATTGTAAAAATCATAAAAACTTTTCACATGCACACGCTACGGATACCTAAATATCTTAAACTGGAGCCCACCACTTACTTTTAATACTTATGAGAGAGTGACCAGCCCTCTATCAGCTGACAGCTGTCTCACGGTATGAAGTGCCGCTAGTGATACGATACGTAACGTGTTAGTTACGGGATACAGTTACCGCTGGGATGGGTACGCGCTGGGCACTGGGCACGGCCGCGCTGTCCGACCTAGTTAACCTGTTGGAGTACACGCACTCTGGATATTAAGACACAGGACACCTTGTTATGGTTCGTTAGAAACACAATACTTGTCGAGCTTACAGCTTAGAAAAACTGGCCAAGTTTGACTTATTTACTAAGGAAAAACCAACAATTTTGCAATGTGATATTTCTATTTTACTGTGCGATCATAAAACATCATGGTTTGAAACAAGAGGTGACTTGATTCTAATGTAAGAAGATTATATCCAAGGAGTCGATGTCCGCCATGCGCATGTTACACAAAATATTAAAGGAAGTCGTATATCTTGGTGTTGACATGTAATGAGGAGGAATGAAACGAATGTAACTAAAAAAAACTGGCCAAGTGCAAGTCGGACTCGCACATGAAGGGTTCCGTACCAAAACTTAAAATTTATACAATTTCTTCTACCGCCAATGAAACTTGACCTCTGGATTGTATAGGCGCTCATACGATTCAGGGACCAAATTATATTGGTTATCTGCTGTTTCCATCTGTTGTTTCCATACAAGTTCAAAATAATTTTCCTAGAAAGTCCTTATAAAGTTCTACTTTTCAGATTTTTTTCATATTTTCTAAACGTATGGTTCAAAAGTTAGAGGGGGGGGGACGCATTGTTTTTTACTTTTGGAGCGATTATTTCCGAAATTATTGACATTATCAAAAAATTATTGTAGGAAACCCCTATTCATTTTTAAATACCTTTCCAACAATGTATCACACGTTAGGGTTGAAATTAAAAAAAAAATCTCTTCCCACTTTACATATAGGGGGGCTACCCTAATAAAACATTTTTTTCCAATTTTTATTTTACCACTTTGTCGGCGTGATTGATACACATATTGGTACCAAATTTCAGCTTTCTAGTGCTAACGGTCACAGAGATTAAGCGAGGACGGACAGACAGACAGACAGACATGGCGAAACTATAAGGGTTCCTAGTTGACTACGGAACCCTAAAAATGATGGTTATTAATGTTTGTGGAGGAATTGTGCGAGGACTGTTATGAAAGAGAAAGGAGTAATGATGCCGTGCCGTCTGACGGGGAGAATGGAATAAGAAAATGTGTTGCGCCGACCCCAACTCGAATCACATACAAGAAGAGAAGGGCAGAAAGATGATCATAATATTTACTTATGCCGTGTTTTTTCACTTATTCAAGCAATTAGTGGGGTGGACACTTGATTCTATTAACAAAAAAAAACACTTTAAAGCTTAATATTAATATTTCACAAACGAATCAAAAATTGGTTTTCACACACTCGCAATATTCTTGAACGATATGGAGATACACGAAAAATACCCACTTTTCATGACATGTTTCATTCATGAATCATTCCACAAAAGATTTTGGGCTTTACCAGCAGGTTCTTTTTCAATTGCTTTAAAGATAAATAATTAATAACCAAACATTTATCTTCTGAAATAAATTGCGTGTTGAGTTCCTTAATAACACGCATACTAAAATACTCTGGTATTTCTGCTCAATATCATTGAATTTGCATTGTAGTGATCCTCATCCACTTGTTCTCTGTACCGATGTCATTGTGCGCTCGTTCAATTACCACAAATAGTTCAGTTGGAGAGCGTGCGGGGCGCGGGACGCGGGGTGTGGGGCGCGGGTTGCGGGAAGTACTGGTCCCACGTTGGGTGCCAGTGAGCGCTCCCCGTGAAATTAGGAGCCTAATCAACATGGCGTGCTATAAAACTTAGCATAGCGCGAACAAAATTACTCTCAAGGTCGAAGCTAAACACTCAACGTCTGTGATCCTGCAGCAGAGCACAGGCGGTTACAGTACAATATAGGTGTGCTCCTGTACTGTGACAGACAGTTCCGATAGGGTTTCAGTATTTCAGGGAACAATCAATACCCATTTATCTGGCACAGTTCCAATCCAATCGTAAACTTCTCAAACATAATTCTTGTTATACCTTGAAATTGGAATCGCGTATCGAAAGACCGGTCCGAAGCTTTATTTATTGGCTGAATCAATCAAGTAACTCTGTTGGAGCCTTAGTAATGCTGTTAGAGCAAGTAGTAGTGGCCACGTATCTGCGCGCAATAAGCTCTTCATTCATAACTTGCCCCCCCCCCCACTCCTCGCCTGCCGCCCATACACCGCGCCTCACGGTGCCCGCTAATTGAACCTTTGATTGAGTTGGCGGCAGATTCTTGAGAACAATGAACACCAAGAGATTCATACAATATTGAATGACTGCATTTTGATACGGGATTAGTGAGACGCTATCAGACGCCAGCACATTCTTTACTTGATCTTCAAATATGTCGCTTTACTGTTTACCCTTACGGTATAATACTAGGATAATATAATTCTCAAGTACCGTGAATCCTAATAACTGGGTTACCATGGCCAGATAGACAGTCAGTCTTTATAAATAAAATACTGGTATACAGCTTCATTGAATTGGAAGCCGACCCCTCATAGTCATTAATAACAACCAGTCGTTAAACTGAGAACATTCGAATACAATATTCACAATTTCACATTAACCTGTAAAAGTATGATAGTCATAATTTCCACTTAGCAACAGATTCATGAGCGAGTATCAGTTCAGAAGCATGCTCGATGCATCGGCACGTCAGACACAGTCATAAATCGCGTGTGGGGGCGATATGTCACTGAGCCACGGCCCGGCTGCCGGGTGCCGTGCCGTGCCGTGCCGGTGTGAGCACGAGCGCTGCCCTATCCGCTCACACGGCTGACAGCGGCGGCGGACACCGAGCGAACCGCTCGCGATCGATCACAACACACTGCTCTATGCAATTGCATTAGTCACATGCGATTACATCCGCAGAATGTTCTGATCAATATAATTATTATGTAATGCCTTACAATTACATAGATCTACATTAAACAAGAAATGTACCAAATACCATTGGCATTTGACACATATTGCAAGATACACGCAAAATAAACATAGAGACGATTCTTGCCAACCCTACGAAATGAATAAGTTTCAGCTATCATTGTGCACTACGTACTTCAGATCAAGCTATTGTATGAAGCGAGCGACCCCACGACCCCACTACCCCGCGCCAGGTGTTTGTAAGAGATTCTCGAGGTGTTAATCAGGGTTCCGTTTCACGCTAAGCTCCTTTTGTTTAAAGCTTCAGCACCCATAATAAATACTTTACGGAACACACGATCAAAGATAACTCCAACTATACCGTCTTTGGAATTCAGATCCTCATTTAGGGTGATATCACCCTTACGATATAAGGTCATAGGGTCGACATTCACAGGTAGCAAGGGTGTGCTAGTGTGAGCTCTACAGCATCGTTATGTAAGGGCAACGCTTGATCACCAAAACATGAAGGTGTAGAAGGATTATTTTGGATCATTCTCGATAGCGTCCTTCAATAGAGTTCAGGTAAAATTGTCTATGTCATACTGCATTGTATAAAACTGTTCGATCTGACGGCCTAACGCTGACTACATGCTTCCACCATTTATCCGCAGAGTAAGACTCATTCTGATGGCGGACGTGTGAAACTTCTGAACATCGGTCCATAGTGCGTTCGTGTCATTCTGTTATGAGTTATTATGCAACGTCAATACACTTGGTTTTATTGGAGACGCGATAGCTTGGCTTCGCTGGGGTTACAGCCTCCTTCAGGTGGCAGGCGGCACCTGCCCCCCCCCCCCCCCCCCCCGCACCCCACACGGCCGCGAGCTGACCTTTATGTTATACTACACCGTAAAACGCTAGTGCTCACCGTTACCTGGCTCATTTGTTACTTTCTTCTAATATCGGTTTCTGCAGGTGTGGGCGTTGCTTACATGGTGACTATGATTACTCAATAATCAGTGTAATAACACTTGTTGAGATATTCATGTGAGTGGTTTGCCGGATCACAAAATCGTTGAAGACTTGTCTTGTCAATTCTTAAGCGCTAAATAAAGTTCAAAAGTAGACGCAGCACCTTACATTTATGAACACAGAATTGAGTGAGAAAAGAACAAGGTTTCATAACTATCATATTTATGTTCAGATATAGTCTCTCAATATACATATTTGTGTAGCCCCGTATTTGAGTCAAAGCTTTTCAGCCGTCATAAGGGAAGATCGTCCTTGTCGATATAGTAAAATTTTCCTCCGAAATGATTTTCTCTCGTTGGAAGGAAATGCTTTTAGATTACATTCAGCATCAGACGTGAACTGAAATCACAACTGAGACCTGTTATGTGCGAAACTTTTATATTTTAATAGAATAATATTTACTTTAGTAAAATATGGCTGAGCTTTGATATTTTATAACAACTATTGTCGATTACCCATGTGCAAAATAAAATTCTGTTTATTAAAATTATGTTTTAAGTCTTCTAACATAATTTAAGATAAAAAGAGTAGGTAAATAACATAACATCACGCCTGTAATCCACGAAGGGTTAGGCAGAGGTGTACCTAATAGTACAAACACATTTCGCCAGTTACATTTAAGTCCCATGTAATAGGGGGCGAGCCTATTGCCATCAACAGGGCACAATATCTGACTTCGTGACTGCTATTGAGAAATTCCTGATGGAAAAACACAAAAACACTTTCTTGACCAGGGAATCGAACCCAGGACGTCATTCGCAGCAGTCGCGCACCACTACACCAATAAGGCAGTTAGAAAGTAGTTCCTTTACGTATGTTTATTTGTTTATCCAGGATTCTAATAACGCTATAAAATATCCCAAAGTATCATAATTACGTACAAAAAGGGTCGTGAACGCTATAAGTGAAAATGATCGCAGGTCACATAACGCACGGCGGCACGGCGGTGTACTCGCAATAAATAAGGTCACGCACAGAGTTGCCTCCAGCCTCCAAGCCGATAATCTCTGCTAAAGCTAGCGAAATATTAATAAAAATAAAGAGACGCCTACAAAGCGAACTTATACGAGCGAATGAAACAAGGTATACCTACACTCCTAGGTGGGGGCACCTACGACTCCAGTTATTTGATGTCTGACAAAAAAACATCAACAACCAGCAGAATGGTGAAGGAATGTTTAGATAATGAAATATTTGTTTAAAGCAGTATACGAGAATTATGAACGTGAGAACGACGACAGCTGAGGGTTTTTGGTAGCCAATTTTATTTACCAGCGAAGGCAATATTCGCGATGGCAGATACGTCGTAAGAGTACGCTTATATCCAAATATAAGTTGAGAGCGCATTTGAGGAATCGACGTCGTGCTCCCAAGCGGCGGTGGGGCGGCGCGCGGCTGTATGCTACTCTAAATCTCAATACTATGACTTATAGAAAATAAATCTCGTATTCCTGTAAAGATGATGGTTGTTGTGGGATAGGCAGACTAAAGAAAAGATTGTGTGAAAGAAAACAACCGACTTCAAAAACACCAAAAAGAGAAAAATAAACTTCAGAAGAAAAATCAGCTTCTGAAGTCGGTGACATTTGTTTGTTTGATTTTATTTTTTTGCCACCGACTTCAGAAGCTGATTTTTCTTCTGAAGTTTATTTTTATTCCAGCAATTACGACAGATTTACCGTCTATTTTTGAAGAGTTCCATTGTATATCTCCGAAGATCAGCACCAGATCTTCACCAAATTAAAATGGGACCACCTCAGGAGTATACTCTTTCAAATTGAGAATCGGTCCACTAATGGGGGAGAAATCAGGTAACAAACATAAAAAAAAAAAATATATATATATACATACACACGAACATAGTAACCTCCTTTTTTGAAGTCGGTTAAAAAAGAAGTAAATAGGTGAAATGGTATGGAGGAATAAAAAAGGGTTTTGTGCAGGGATGTAATGGAGATGAAGTTTCGTATCCAAATACGGATTTAGGAATAATTCTATACCGGTTTTGGATGCGCTTACGGATATTAGAATCTTGAAACACAATCTAACAGGTGACGGAAAGAGTGAGTGAGTGAATTATTTCTAAAACTAAACTCAAAAACCCCTAACATCCCGCTAATGAATTGAAAATGCCCCTAAGAACATAATATGTATTTTGGAAAAAATAATGAAAAACCATTTATCCACCTTTATCCGAAACTTTTATATCGGTTTTGGTCAGGGCTTTTTATTTATTTCGGGTATCCGAAAGTTTCGGTTTCCATAACACCCCTGGCTGTGTGTGCTGGCAAATAATTGGTGACGGCTGCACTTGTAAGTTTTTCCTAAAAAAATGGTGTTTGATATTGGAATTTTAAATTAACTTTGTAGTTAAAATCTGTCAATGCAGATAGGTACTTTTCCACGCAAATGGACGACAAGCAATCTCCCACAATGAAATCAGTCACGAGATAGATCCCGGGTTCGGTCATTTAATCTGATCGAGTCTGCTCAACTGAGCGTTTGACCGCGTGCGTCTGTTCTCTGTGCGATCAGGCCACGAATTAGTTGCGTGTTGATTAGCTGGCCATGTCGAGACGGTGCGGCGCTATGAAGTGCTACAATCTTGCTGCCATAGCCTAGCCGGTGCGCGGTGTAACGTTATAAGCAACGAATTTGCGAAACGCCTCCACTTGTACTTAATTTGACAAACCAAGAATTTGTCTTGGAATGTACTACGATTCCAAGAGAAATATATTAAATACACAAACAACATCAACATTGTGAGATAACCGGCATATCTTAGAACCAAAAAATTCGAAGATATGTGACATCTGCCAACCCGCACCGGAGCCGTGTGGTGGATCCATCCCTCTCCTAGAGAGGAGGCCTGAGTCCCTGGAGTGGGAACATTATAGATTGATAATGATGATGAAGCAAACAACGTCTCAATTCATGTACAAGTGAACCAATTCATTATTATCAGTACAAGTGTCGTGACAATTGTGATGCTAATATACCTATCAGCCTATCTATGATATTTCTTTTGATAACGTCTAGAGCTATTAGTAGCTCGTCTAATTGAAACAACCATGATAAGTGAAAACGTTTACTTTAGATAAAAATAATAAATAAATAGACAGCAAAGGTAAATGAAAAGTTAGTACCCCAAAGTCTGACATCTATCATCAAGAGGTACCGTATTACCCAGTACAAACTTGGTTGTGGAGGTTGGATACTCAGTCACTTTATTATAAACTAGCTGATGCCCGCGACTTCGTTCACGTGGAAAAATGTGTGTCTGTCTCGTTGATCGAGTGGCCTTGCGCGACTACTGAGCATGAAGTCCGGGATTTGATTCCCGATAGAAGGAAAGGGTTTTCTCAGTAGAGGCCACGGAGTCTCGTTATGTGCCCGGTTGATGGCAATAGCCCATATTACATCAATGTATATACGTCAAGCTTCCCCGTTTACATGGCGCTTCAAGATCACTGCGAAATAACGGGGTACGATTAGGTACACCACTACCTAACCTTTTCGGAATTACAGGCATGGCCATGTCTATGGATGTGCATTCTTTTGAACTGCCAAATCTTGCCTAAGTTGTTTTATTGTGATCATCCGCACGTTCCTTTGTGACAGCACCTGCCCTCACTAAAAATCACTATTCTTATTTTATTTACCTATATTAACCTCAAAAATAGGTAAAACGTGCATAATAAGTTCATCCTCTGTTGGCACTGGATGAAAAAACTCTTCAAAAAATAGAATATTCCCGATCTGTCTCGTTTCCAGACGATTCTCTCCTATTTGAATCAGTTTATTAGCAAAGACGCCTGCTTCGTGGTCGTAGTACAGTTTACATTAAAGTCGCAGATTTTTATCCTGGACCACAGCGACGACGCCTTGAGACATGTGTTTATTTCATCCACCGGTGTGCCCCCCGCAATGACTGGCAGGGTCTGCCTACAGTCGCCTGTGAACAACACAATAACGCTGCCCATCAGCGCGTGGTTGCCGCGTGTGTCCTGCAAGCTGCGGTTCAACGCATCTAATGCATGCTAGTGCGATATTGTGCACTCGTCCCATATTATTACTGTTGGCACTGGAGGGAAAATTATTCGGAAAATAAAATTGGCCCATCTGCGTCCGATTCCAGACGACTCTCTCCTGTTTTCTCAGATTAATTGCAAAGGCGCAGTTTTTGATGATGTTGCAATTTGGGGCAAGATTCAGCGGCAATTTGTTATCGACATGTGCAGTTATTGTGTAGTCTGGCTATATTGTAAAGCAAAGTTGCAGCAATGCCCGAGCAACCCACAGCCACAGCTATATGACGACACGGTTGGCGAAGTGGCATGGCTAGGCGATTGATTGTGGCGCTGTTTGTCTTATTTTAATTTCGTTTTTATTTTCGTACTGTGCGTATTCGTTAATTTTTGATTCAGAAAATCCAAAATTTGATTCGTCAAAATATGTATGTACAACGCCATCTATCGAAGACGAAGTCAAAATTTAATGCATAGAAAGCGAACACACCATAAGGTTTATATTATAGGCTATGTATTATAGATTCTCAAAGCAGCTTCATTTAGACTATTTAAGAGTACCTTAGCTATAATAACTTTTTGAAAAAATCGATTTTAAGGTCACCTTGTGAACACATTTATTAATTAGTACTAATTTGGTGTAATAGATGTCGTTGCATGTATGTATCTTTCGTTATGACGATAAGTTCTTCTTTTTTAATTCATATCTTTTGATAGAGAGCACCGATTACAATGAAAACTAAAACCCTTATTAAATTTGCTTTATAATTTACACCTGATACTATAACAAATGGGGACAGGGAGACGTCATATCTCCAAAACTGCACTGGAGAATATCTGGATTGGAGAGGACTTGAAATCAATTTCAATGGCGAGTGCATCACTTACCTTCGGTTCGCCGACGTCATAGTGGTTATGACTGGGACCATGGAGGAACTCAGTACAATGCTCGATGCCCTTAGTGGAGCTCCCGAAATAGTGGGTCTTAAAATGAACATGGACAAAACCAAGGTTACGTTGAACTTCCATGTATCACCCACTCCTATCAAGATCGGAGACTCTACACTCGATGTTGTGGACGGTTATGTCTACCTGGGACAAACGGTCCAGTTGGGAAGGTCTATCTTCGAGAAAGAGGTCAATCGACGAATCCTACTCGGCTGGGTAGAGTTCAGGAAGTTGCGTGGTATCTTCTCGTCTAACTTACCACAGTGTCTCAAGACGAAAGTCTATGATCAGTGTGTGTTGCCAGTGATTAGATATGGGACCGAAAAGTGGTCACTCACAATGGGCCTCATCAGAAATCTCAAAGTCACCCAAAGGGCAATGGAGAGGCCTATGCTCGAAGTTTCCTTGCGTGCAGATCGAATCAGAAATGAAGACATCCGCATGAGAACCAAGGTTACCGACTTAGCCCGAAGAATCGCCAGACTTAAGTGGATTGCCACTTAAGTCTCACCATCTTAAGTGTGACCATTGGGTCACATTGCACGCAGAACGGATGGCCGATAGGCCAAAAAGTTGTGAAGTGGCGACCGCGAACCGGATGGCGTTGCGTTGGAAGGCCTCCCGACAGACTACAGACAAAAATGTATAAAACGAATGAACACGCCAATAGAAAACATTATTTTTTCTAAATAATAAATGTTCAATGCACAGAAACTCCACGCCTACACATTTATTATTATGTATTTAGATTTATTATCACTTTTTGTTGTTTTTGTAATTATTTAAAATCATAAAGCATCAAAATAAAAACAAATACCAAAAAATTACAAAAAGTGTAAACCGATTGGGGATCGAACTTACAAACATGTTTAACAGTTTCGGAAATCTTACAGCATTATAAAAAAAAACACAAAAAGAAAGCACTGACTGAGATTTGAACTTGCATTCCTTTGTCTACAGGTAGGTCACCGAACCGTTAGGCTACTTTCATCTGTGTCAAAAGGTTTGAAATAGCCGTTCCCTTTTAATTCATAGTATGACAGAAGTTAGCTGTCAAACAGTTGACAAATATGCTCATAATGCAATATTGCTCACCCCCCTAAGTTATTATAGCGCTAATATATAGCCCATGTGTTATTCCAGATTATAATCTATCTCTGTGCTAAATTTCATTCAGATCCGTTCAGCCGTTCTGGCGTGAAAGAGTAACAAACATCCATCCATCCTCACAAACTTTCGCATTTATAATATTAGTAGGATATTAGTAGGATTAGTAGGATTTGTCAACTGTTTGACAGCTAACTTCTGTCATACTATGAATTAAAAGGGAACGGCTATTTCAAACCTTTTGACACAGATGAAAGTAGCCTAACGGTTCGGTGACCTACCTGTAGACAAAGGAATGCAAGTTCAAATCTCAGTCAGTGCTTTCTTTTTGTGTTTTTTTTTATAATGCTGTAAGATTTCCGAAACTGTTAAACATGTTTGTAAGTTCGATCCCCAATCGGTTTACACTTTTTGTAATTTTTTGGTATTTGTTTTTATTTTGATGCTTTATGATTTTAAATAATTACAAAAACAACAAAAAGTGATAATAAATCTAAATACATAATAATAAATGTGTAGGCGTGGAGTTTCTGTGCATTGAACATTTATTATTTAGAAAAAATAATGTTTTCTATTGGCGTGTTCATTCGTTTTATACATTTTTGTCTGTAGTCTGTCGGGAGGCCTTCCAACGCAACGCCATCCGGTTCGCGGTCGCCACTTCACAACTTTTTGGCCTATCGGCCATCCGTTCTGCGTGCAATGTGACCCAATGGTCACACTTAAGATGGTGAGACTTAAGTGGCAATCCACTTAAGTCTGGCGATTCTTCGGGCTAAGTCGGTAACCTTGGTTCTCATGCGGATGTCTTCATTTCTGATTCGATCTGCACGCAAGGAAACTTCGAGCATAGGCCTCTCCATTGCCCTTTGGGTGACTTTGAGATTTCTGATGAGGCCCATTGTGAGTGACCACTTTTCGGTCCCATATCTAATCACTGGCAACACACACTGATCATAGACTTTCGTCTTGAGACACTGTGGTAAGTTAGACGAGAAGATACCACGCAACTTCCTGAACTCTACCCAGCCGAGTAGGATTCGTCGATTGACCTCTTTCTCGAAGATAGACCTTCCCAACTGGACCGTTTGTCCCAGGTAGACATAACCGTCCACAACATCGAGTGTAGAGTCTCCGATCTTGATAGGAGTGGGTGATACATGGAAGTTCAACGTAACCTTGGTTTTGTCCATGTTCATTTTAAGACCCACTATTTCGGGAGCTCCACTAAGGGCATCGAGCATTGTACTGAGTTCCTCCATGGTCCCAGTCATAACCACTATGACGTCGGCGAACCGAAGGTAAGTGATGCACTCGCCATTGAAATTGATTTCAAGTCCTCTCCAATCCAGATATTCTCCAGTGCAGTTTTGGAGATATGACGTCTCCCTGTCCCCATTTGTTATAGTATCAGGTGTAAATTATAAAGCAAATTTGATAAGGGTTTTAGTTTTCATTGTAATCGGTGCTCTCTATCAAAAGATATGAATTAAAAAAGAAGAACTTATCGTCATAACGAAAGATACATACATGCAACGACATCTATTACACCAAATTAGTACTAATTAATAAATGTGTTCACAAGGTGACCTTAAAATCGATTTTTTCAAAAAGTTATTATAGCTAAGGTACTCTTAAATAGTCTAAATGAAGCTGCTTTGAGAATCTATAATACATAGCCTATAATATAAACCTTATGGTGTGTTCGCTTTCTATGCATTAAATTTTGACTTCGTCTTCGATAGATGGCGTTGTACATACATATTTTGACGAATCAAATTTTGGATTTTCTGAATCAAAAATTAACGAATACGCACAGTACGAAAATAAAAACGAAATTAAAATAAGACAAACAGCGCCACAATCAATCGCCTAGCCATGCCACTTCGCCAACCGTGTCGTCATATAGCTGTGGCTGTGGGTTGCTCGGGCATTGCTGCAACTTTGCTTTACAATATAGCCAGACTACACAATAATTGCACATGTCGATAACAAATTGCCGCTGAATCTTGCCCCAAATTGCAACATCATCAAAAACTGCGCCTTTGCAATTAATCTGAGAAAACAGGAGAGAGTCGTCTGGAATCGGACGCAGATGGGCCAATTTTATTTTCCGAATAATTTTCCCTCCAGTGCCAACAGTAATAATATGGGACGAGTGCACAATATCGCACTAGCATGCATTAGATGCGTTGAACCGCAGCTTGCAGGACACACGCGGCAACCACGCGCTGATGGGCAGCGTTATTGTGTTGTTCACAGGCGACTGTAGGCAGACCCTGCCAGTCATTGCGGGGGGCACACCGGTGGATGAAATAAACACATGTCTCAAGGCGTCGTCGCTGTGGTCCAGGATAAAAATCTGCGACTTTAATGTAAACTGTACTACGACCACGAAGCAGGCGTCTTTGCTAATAAACTGATTCAAATAGGAGAGAATCGTCTGGAAACGAGACAGATCGGGAATATTCTATTTTTTGAAGAGTTTTTTCATCCAGTGCCAACAGAGGATGAACTTATTATGCACGTTTTACCTATTTTTGAGGTTAATATAGGTAAATAAAATAAGAAAAGTGATTTTTAGTGAGGGCAGGTGCTGTCACAAAGGAACGTGCGGATGATCACAATAAAACAACTTAGGCAAGATTTGGCAGTTCAAAAGAATGCACATCCATAGACATGGCCCATGCCTGTAATTCCGAAAAGGTTAGGTAGTGGTGTACCTAATCGTACCCCGTTATTTCGCAGTGATCTTGAAGCGCCATGTAAACGGGGAAGCTTGACGTATATACATTGATGTAATATGGGCTATTGCCATCAACCGGGCACATAACGAGACTCCGTGGCCTCTACTGAGAAAACCCTTTCCTTCTATCGGGAATCAAATCCCGGACTTCATGCTCAGTAGTCGCGCAAGGCCACTCGATCAACGAGACAGACACACATTTTTCCACGTGAACGAAGTCGCGGGCATCAGCTAGTATGCTCATAATGCAATATTGCTCACCCCCCTAAGTTATTATAGCGCTAATATATAGCCCATGTGTTATTCCAGATTATAATCTATCTCTGTGCTAAATTTCATTCAGATCCGTTCAGCCGTTCTGGCGTGAAAGAGTAACAAACATCCATCCATCCTCACAAACTTTCGCATTTATAATATTAGTAGGATGCGAAAGTTTGTGAGGATGGATGGATGGATGTATGGATGTTTGTTACTCTTTCACGCGAGAACGGCTGATCGGATCTGAATGAAATTTGGCACAGAGGTAGATTATAGTCTGGAATAACACATGGGCTATATATTATCCCCATAATAACTTAAGGGGGTGAGCAGTATTGCATTATCCATAATCCTCAACTGTTTTACAGCTTGATACTGGAAATACGAAATAACGCAAGGGACATTGAGCGTGCTGTGCAATTTTTCACTTTAAGCACCTGTTGCGAGCGTTGCAAATCCAAGAGAAAGCTGAAGTCCCTTACGTCATTTCAAATTTCCGGTATCGAATCACAATCGAACTGTCAACTGTCATACTATATTAAAACAGAAGATCTATTTCAAACTATTTGTCACTGGTGTACGTAGCCTAACGGTACAGAGACTTACCTACTAACAAAGGTACGCAAGTTCAAATCACAGTCAGTATCCACTTTTTGTGATTATTTATGTTGAAAGATTTCCAAAACTGTTAAACATGATCGCGAGTTCGATCCCCAATCGGTTTTCACTTTTTGTAAGTTCCAAATCGTTTTCATTTCGATGCTATATGATTTTCAAATCAATTCAGAGTAAATTAATATAATCTACTTTTAATTGTAAATACAATATTATAATATGTAGGTTTATTGAACATAATTATTTAGAAAAAATAATGTTTTCTTTTGTTGTGTTACAATCATGTTTAGAATTTTTGTATGTAGTCTGTGTGCCTTGGGTGTATTAGTTTATTAATAAAATTAACGTTTTAGTTTTTGTTTCATTGTAATTTTTGCTCTATCAAAAGATAAGATAGTTATGAAGAACTTATAATATTATCATCATTAAGAAACATACATGCAACGACATCTATTGAATCATAACGGTACTAATTAATAAATGTGTCCACAAGATAACTTTTAAATCGTCTTTTTCTAACAGTTACTATAGCAAAATGTACCCATGATTAGTTTAAATGACGCTGCTTTGAAAATCTACATAGGGTTTTTTGTTTGGAGGGTGGGAAATCATCATTTGACTTTTGCCTTTTGTGATGTGGCCGCGATATCTCTTTCGAACAACCCGTAGCCCCAACAAGCGGCGGCCCTTGCGGGCCTCAACCATATTGCTGACATCTCTTTGAGGCACGCGTGGAACCGAACGCGCCGTCGACACGGCCTGTCGTCGACATAAGACGGGCGGACGGCGAGCTAGCCGACTACTCACCGTCCACAGGCCCGCGCCTACGGTGGCCGGAAGCCATCACGTGGCCCACGACGCCCAGAGCGTCTCCTATTGCGGCTGGGATGAAAGGTTCTCTCTCTCACATTACGCCACCTCCTTCGCTAGCATCACTGCTTCGCCGAAGGAGGCGACGGTGTCCCATTCCCTCTTGCCCCGCAACATGGTTTGAACCAGGGCCGGACGCGAGAGGTCGCCGCCACCGATCGCCGCTAAGAGAACACAACGGGGCTCAACCCAAGCGGGGCTCCGCCCAAGCGGGGCAGACCTCCGCAGTGTGCTCCACCGTGTCCTCCGGCTGATCCTTGCAATGGTAGCATCCGGGCGTTTCCTTCTGCCTGATTCGGTGCAGGTACCTCCCGAATCCCGAAACAACCGTGTCCGGTGAGGACCTGCGCCAGACGGAAGGTGAGGGTGCCGTGGCGCCTCTCAAGCCACTCCTCAAAGAGGAGACTTACCACCACTGTGCCCTGCGCGGGGTTGCGACAGTCGCTCTCTCCATGTCGCCATGAAATCACACCAGGGGGTCTGTCCACCAAGCGGCAATATACCGCGGCAGCGGATCGGCTGTGGCTGCCTCGGGCATTGCTGCAACTTTGCTTAACAATGGCCAGATTGCACTTTCCGTTTACAAATTGCCGTTAAATCTTACCCCAACTTGCAACATTACCAAAAATCTGCGACTGGCCATGGAACAGATGTGTTTGCAAACAAGCTGCTTTAAATAGGAGAGAGTTGCCTGGAATTAGATGTAGATGCGAAAATTCCACTTTCCGAAGAGTTTTCCCATCCAGTGCCAATAGAAGATCCCGAAAGAGTTAGGCAGTGGTGTAGCTAATCGTAAACCCACATTTTGCCAGTAATGTTCAAGTAATAGGGGGCGTTTGATGTCTATAGGTATAATATTGCCATCGACCTGGCACGAAAACCACGCTCCGTGGCCTCTACTGCGAAAACACTTTGCAATCAAACCCCGGACCAAATCCTCAGTAGTTGCACTTGAGACCACTCGATCAACGAGACAGTCACACATCAAAATTTCCACGTGAACGAAGTCGCGGGCATCAGCTAGTGTTTAATAATATTGTTCGTCACCTTCATGCGTGATGCTGCTCCATGTTGATATATTTACCTGAACGTACGTACAATATAGAAGTGGGTCAGTAATGATCGGTTGCAATCACGCGCTGTGTGCGGAATGCGAGCGCTGCCGGGTGAAGTGCATAGCTATACGTGCGTGTAGTGAGTGATTGCGCCTCAATAATATCAGACGTGGTCAACACCCTTTGATGTTTACGAGATACAATTATTATATAAGTGCGCTATCTGAAACCACATTGTTTCGAGTGTGTTGTATTGTGTCATTGTAGTAAACTGAATTTATTTCACATGAGAAAACTTCGTACATAGCTAACTGTATGCAAATGAATAAAAGGAATAGCGAAATGGTAATACTAGGTTTTGCTTGCTGCCTCGCCCGCCTTGCGCTCGGTAATAAACCCACGGGTACGCACAACCAGAATAAATATTACAACGGCCTACGCAAGGCTATTGTGTAGTTGTATGTTATTTATCTAATACTAGTGACCCGCCCCGGCTTTACACGGGTGCTAAAAAGATGCTAAAACCTTCCTCTTGAATCAATCTATCTATTAAAAAACCTGCATCAAAATCCGTTGCGTAGTTTTAAAGATCGAAGCATACATAGGCACAGACAGAGGGAGGCGACTTTGTTTTATACTATGTAGTGATAGTGATAGTGATGATAATATAGAGTGGAAGGGATACCGACGCTAAATTAGTTACCACGTATTCAGAACATCATTCTGAGCACCTCACATTTTTGTCGGTAATTTCCAAAAATCATCACCAGTCAAATCTTATTTAAAAAACATAGACCTCCAATTCAAATCGCATGAAGATAACTGCTTCAAAATTGAGTTCCAATATTCCACTTGAACATAGTTACATACCTATATTTCAAGTTAAATAAAAGCTTATAAGACAAGATATTTTCTCTTTACTTAACGCTTTGTTTGAAATATTCAGTTGGCATTGTAAAAAGTTGAATAAGTTCATTAGAAGCTTTTTTTTATTTTCCCGTGACTCTACTCTCTCTACTCTAGACGAATAAAAAAAAGTTGTTTGTATAATGGTGTAAATTGTAGCTAATAATATCCCAAAATTGAATATTATAAAGTTACTACTTTAATAATAATTATATTGGAATTGTATTGAACTTTTTTGGAACCGTTAACATTTTAGGATGCTCTATAAAAATATCTGACTGACAACCTACCAACTCCACTATCCCTTGCTCTCGCAACAGTCGTAACGATAGAGTGAGAGCGATTTATGGCTCGTTTTGTTTGAAATAGTGCCGCTGTCCTGTTTCATTACGACTTATTACGGTCGAGCGGTCGCGGTGGCGAGTTAGTCTGCATAGTGTTACTTCAATTAAACATTTATTTAGAGCGAAGATGGGAGAAGCTATGTAGATTATGAAATGAAAAAATTTTTTTTTTTTTTGTTTAGCAGCTAGTATTATTAAGCCAGGACCTCCGATCTTCAGGTAAGCAAAAAATAAAAAGTAAAAAAAAGATGGTGTTGAGGAAAATTTCGGTTTTTACTTCATAGGTGTCAGCAATCTTCACTATTTCTTGCTAATCTGTCTGGGACTTACCAAACACATTTACACAATCACAACTCAGCCGGCCCTTAAAGGAATAACAGGCGTGTTGTAGTACGTTACATCCGACACAATTTAAATAACAAGTAATTATCTTGACACTCTAACCTTATTGATTAGTGGATATAATTACATACAGACTTACATCCACTTTCTAATACGCAACTGCCTTTCGCTCAAATATCGTTTCCTCCAATATTTGTCTGCTCAAAAGTATATTCACGCAAAATACTTTAGTGGTTATGGAGGTCACATAGGCAGTCGCTCCATGTAATTAACTGGTATTCAGCAGCATCCGGTTACACTGGTTGAAAAATATCAGTAAAATACGGATCGTAATTTACCAACTCGTGTCTACCAGCGCCACCGTATTGACATCCACTCGAGCGCTCAGGCGTCGAGAGAGTTCCTCAAACTATCAATAAACAAACCATTTTAATTGCCACAAAGCAGAATACTCGTTGATCCAGTTCGATGTTGTGTACACAATATCTTGCTAGCGTTGCGTTGTCTACAGTTCAATCGATTGCTTCAAACACAAACATTTACACAGGCTGACTTGTTTCTGGTCTAACATCAAGAAGGTGTTGAGTATTGAGCTGTTTCTATGTGTGAAGGCAAGAAAAGCAAAACATCGCATCTAATTTGAAACCTTTTCGGGGCCGAAACAAACATTATTATGTAATTTGACGGTTGTAGATCAGGGTTTATTAATTATCTGTCAATAACTTGTGCATCTATGGTTTTAAGATGAAATCAATAATAATAATATAGTCATCAAAGTTATAAAACAAAAGTCACTCTTTAGATCTATCGCCTCTAGAACTAATTTCCAGAGCCGTTTTATAGTATTATCCGACGATCTGACCCCGGTCTTTAGTCGGCCTATACTCGGCCTGTGCTCGGCCTATACTCGGCCTGTGCCCGGCCTGTGCCCGCCGCTCGAGACACCCGACGCCGATCGGTTTATTCGCTGTTTACTATACACATTGATGTTTGTGCTCGCCGGCCGCCGGCACATTCTGTCGGCTATCGGCGACAATCCCAGCGGACGACAACGCGTTAATTAGCCGAGATCTGTATCGCATCGCACCTCCAAAGACACAGTTATTAACTTGACGGTAACTGTGTATTGCAAAGAAAGCAGCGGTAACCAGGAACGACCTGAATTACAGCGTTAGACGAATAGAACCATCTAATATCTTTAGAATGTACACTTTATGGAACGCTGATTGATGGGAAAAGTTGAGCTTGAAACTTCTTCAGAAGAATAATAATTATGATTATCTCGCTTTAAAATGAATATATACGAACATCATATTTTTAAGCAAAATAAAACTCATACGAAGTTGTAGCTTTGATACGTAGAACATAACAGTCGTAGCAAATTCGTGTAGCCGCGTAGCAACCCTCGTAGCGCCGTAGCAAGTACTCGTAGTATCGTAGCTGATACCCGTAGCCGCGTAGCATCGCTCGGCTGTTGGAAATAAAAAAAAATTACAGGCTGAAAATATAACGATTGAGTCAAAATTTAATCGTCTCCTAGTCACTGAGGCGCACATTCCCAAGACGTCTCGAAAGGCAAACTTCAAACAATGTTCGCATACATTAGATGCTTAACTCACAATTCACGTACAGTGTGATGAAATCATTGAGCTTATTCACTAATACTAGTGTGGTTGAATATTCTGCGCGAGTATATGCGCGCTTGTATGGCTGGATGGCTGACTGGTATTATGCAATATGTTTACGGAGCAGTTTCAAAATTACTTATCGTGTTTGGCAGCTCTGCGGGCTGCTGCCCTCTATCTCGTGCGGGACGCGGTGTAAGTCATGAACGGGGACTGTTGTACGAAAATAAATTATTTTACTAAGATCATAATTAATCGTTACATGGTAATTGTTATACTAAGACCTTAGAACCCCTTTTTAAAATACACGCAGGCAAAGTAGCACACAAAAGCTTAAATGGAAATAAATGATTATTTAAAATTTATTAAAATAGATATTTATTAAAAACTTGATGACAATACTAACTTATAACGTAATTGACTTGATAATGTAGCGAGTGTTACAAAAGATACATATCTTTTCTGATTTGTGCCGTGGTATAATATAGTAATCGCCTGCCGATATTGCATAGCGAGTGTCGAGATTGATTGCAGTGTCTCTTGCAATACATTGCCGGCTGATGCCGCACCTATACGCCACGCCCGCTCGGCCATCCCGCCGAGTATAGCAATGTTACGACGTACGGTTCACAATCGAGTGTGCGCCACATAACAGGCGCCTCGTATTACCGGCCGTTGATTTACACCGCGAGACTGATTGCGAATTATGCAGCCGGATTAGATGTTATACGCATATAATGGGATTACATGCTGTAACGATATTTGATTCTAATCGCATACATTATGTTATAGTAAACGTAATTACTATCTTATCTGGAAACTATTTGGGTTCTAAAACTTTGTAGTGTGTAAGACTAATGTATAAGAATAATGACAACCTTACAACTTTACCTGGAGTTTATAAGTTTATGCCCAGTTCATGGTAATAGGCTTGCTATATTACGTGATATTTAACATAAGGAAAATGCAAAGGCGCAATGTGGTCATGTCTACCTCTCTCTTGGGGGAAAATGGGTGTGATGTTAGATAATGTTGTATCACTTGCCACGATGGTCACCGAGGCAACGTGCGGTTTCTAAGATTAAAGATCATATTATCAGATTAAATAATTAATCGGGCGGCTTTTGAGCGACTACCTCTGCAAGCCTTCACAACTCTCAATTGTGAAGGCTTTTGCATGCGTCAGGACATGCCACACTGACGGCGGAGACTCCTCGTATGTAAAGTGTACTGATCAAACACTTTACAAAAATAATTAAAAAGGTAATCTTATAGTTTTAGTGAAAACAACCATGAAAAGTTACACGTCGTCGAATTTGTATTACGGATAAACATGAAATGTAATCGTAAAAATCATCGAAAAACGCAAGTCTGCGTAATGCAGATTTGATTTTAGTTTTGTAAACAAATGTTTACCAACATTTATACATTACGTCCGTATAACAAAGGCACCGTGCGCTGGTTATGACACACTCGAGCTGAACACATCGGCTGCCACAACGTCGATGGTCCTCCAACAGACACAAACAGTAATCAAATTGGCACGGCTCGTGATCGTGACCGCTCGACCGGCACGATAGCTACGAGATTGTAGGCTAATCTTCTTTTATAGGTTATCTAGTACTCGGCTCCGGTAATATGAGATGAAATGAGAATATCGGCCGTTTCGTCGCAGATCTCGTAAAACTTGATTATAGATAAGACAATGAAAGACAACGACTAAGCTACGCTGAAACTTAATACTTCTCGACATTTTGCTATGATGTTTTTTTACTCTGATTTCTTGGTAATTGGTAATGTAACAGGAGAAGATTTTGGCAGGGACATTTCAATATTATAAATACACACATCAACACGGTCTAGGGATATTTTTAAAAAAGCGAATTACTATCAATGTGTTAATTATTTATATGACACATGTATATATTTAAAATATGCGTTATTTAATATTCTACCATTTTATAATAATGGTTAAGGTACTGATTAAAATTTCAGGATTTTATGGAAAAAAAATGAAGCATAGACGGAAACCGTATATGAATTAACTTTTAATTTGTGAGTAAAAACTGAAAAAAATAGAATAATCATTTAATTTGTGTTTATAAACTTTAAGTTAGTAGTCTGAGAAAGCGCCCATGATGTTCATAACACATCGGCAACGATTCGGCATGCTCAGAACAAGGTTGTCAATGTCTTGCTGCGGAATATTGTCCCATGTCCTTCTGAGGTGCGCAAAAAGTTGATCTTCTGTAGCCAAATTTTCAGGAACTTCCTTCAGAGCTCTTCTTTGCAGCATATCCCACGCATGCTCAATGGGATTTAGATCTGGCGATTGAGCAGGCCAGTCTAAGGCCCTAACATTATGTGTATGTAACCAAGCTGCTACCGTTCTCGCCGTGTGTGCCCGGGCATTGTCGTGCATGAACAGGAAATCTTGCCCCATTTGTGTTCTGTGGGGCAAGATTACGGGCCCCAGCACCTGTTGGACATATCGTTCTGCCGTCATATTGCCCCGCACCCAAACGTGATCCGTCCGTCCTCCAAGACGAATTCCTGCCCAAACCATAATTGTTCCTCCTTGGTATGGGTGAACTTCCTGAGGGTTCTGGAGACGGCTCCATCGTCCAGGAACTCGCCAAACACGCGTCCTTCGTGAATCTGGATGGAAGCCGAACCTGGATTCATCCGTGAACAGCACATTGGACCATTGCTCACGGCCCCAGTCCACGTGGTTCCGAACCCATTCTAATCGTCGTCCACGATTGCCTCTCCGTAAAGGTGGGACCCGGAGTGGTCTACGAGAGCGTAGATTGCTTTCATGCAGTCGCCTTCTTACAGTTTGGTGACTCACAAGCACTTGGTGTTCCACTCGCAGCCTTTGGACCAATTGAGTCGCCGTTGCATTTGGTTGAGCTCGCGCAGTAATTTGCAAAAATCGGTCTTGTCTGGGGGTAATGATGCGACTTGGCCCCCGGTGCCTCTCCGCTACTTCACCTGTGGCACGATAGCGTGTCCACAATCTTGAAATTACATTTTGATGGGTCCCTATGGCCTCAGCAACATTACGCTGAACAGATCCAGCTTCCAGCATTCCCACAGCTCGTAACATCTCCGCCCTCGTCAAATGCCCGCGTTGCATGGCTACAATACCTCAATTTTAACTTTATCTTTCGTTTAAAAATGAAAAAAAACTGTAACTAAACGTAATTCGTATTGTTTTCTAAATTTCGCACAAATGAAAATTCCCTCTCCTATACATCAAGACATTTTTATGCCACCGAAACAAAAGAATTTTCAAAAATTTGAATTTGGAATTAGTCTGAGATAAATTACAAACAAATCGGTGTATTAAAGATTCCAATGCGGCCAGTACTTTTCGAGTTATTTAATTGAGTATGAAATATCCCTAGACCGTGTTGAGGTGTGTATTAGCTTAATAGAAGGAACAACGCCGACAAAATCGTTATCTACTTTTAAGAACCGAATAAAAGGGTAAAATGTGAGGTGTTCCGCTGTGTTGGTCGCTGTGCGCGTGCAGTGGTGCGGGGGTAGAGGCTGCCATTAGCTAATTGCTCGGAAAAATGACACCTTTAGAGCGCTCTCTAGCGAGTGAATTGTTAACACGCGCGGCGTCACGCGGCGCCGATATCAGCGCATTCCGGCAACCCCCGCACACCTCACATGCACATTTAATTAGCGTAAGTGAACCTACCGGTATCTGCAGCCGACTGCAAATACGGCCCACTGACGCAATTGTTTTCAGTTAAATATTTGCATTTTTTGCGAACAGGATCCGGCTACAAAAGTTTACTAATACACTGCTCTGTTGGCACAAAAGAGAATGGAATGAACTCAAAGTTGTTTTTTGGTGTCGTATGTTAGAGTTTGAAACACATTGATTTGATGAAGTTAATATAGCTGATACAGTTACCAGGTTATGATTGAAAATCGATTAATTCAACTAAATTCTTGGTTTAGACACAATAATATCGTGTTTTGTATCGTGTTAGTGAACTCACAACAATTTAACACAGATCAACAGACGGGTAGTGCGCGCACCGCTCACTGATATTGACACAACTACAGCTTAGCAAGAGTTTGGCTCACCGACACCTATCGGGTGATCACAACGCACAGATTTAGTTACTCTTAATTAAAGATTGCTGTTACTTCATCAAAATATTTAAATAAATATTAAGTGCGTGTTATTTTTGTTATGACTCAGTAACTCTCATATACTGCAAAACAATTTGGTTTTGAAAAATGGAGCACAAAAATTCGTTGACGCTACTACTTTTAGGGTTCGGTAGTCAACTAGGAACCCTTATAGTTTCGCCATGTCTGTCTGTCTGTCCGTCTGTCCGTCCTCGCTTAATCTCTGTGACCGTTAGCACTAGAAAGCTGAAATTTGGTACCAATATGTGTATCAATCACGCCGACAAAGTGCTAAAATAAAAATTGGAAAAAAATGTTTTATTAGGGTAGCCCCCCTATATGTAAAGTGGGAAGTGATTTTTTTTTTAATTTTAACCCTAACGTGTGATATATTGTTGGAAAGGTATTTAAAAAAGAATAGGGGTTTACTAAAATCATTTTTTGATACTGTCAATAATTTCGGAAATAATCGCTCCAAAAGTAAAAAACAAAGCGTCCCCCCCCCTCTAACTTTTGAACCATAAGTTTAGAAAATACGAAAAAAATCTGAAAAGTAGAACTTTATAAGGACTTTCTAGGAAAATTATTTTGAACTTGGATGGAAACAACAGATGGAAACTGCAGT
The DNA here is from genome assembly GCA_949316265.1 of Diarsia mendica. Lineage (NCBI taxonomy): Eukaryota > Metazoa > Arthropoda > Insecta > Lepidoptera > Noctuidae > Diarsia > Diarsia mendica. Next base: position 28,712,330 of record OX438887.1, on the reverse strand, counting down.
TAACCAATATAATTTGGTCCCTGAATCGTATGAGCGCCTATACAATCCAGAGGTCAAGTTTCATTGGCCCGTATTTCAAACAAAAAAAGAATTATTACTACGGAACCCTACACTGAGCGTGGCCCGACACGCTCTTGGCCGGTTTTGTTCCTTTTCATATCTATTTCAATCACCCTCCTTATTCTGAAATCAACTCAATTCTCATCAGAATAAAGTTAACATTAGTGTTGGCAATAATACATAGCTAATGAGCGTGAATTGGGTGCAAGGATATGAATAGACTTTTCGAGACGCGTTTTAGTAATTAATCTTAGCGCCATTAAAGTAATGAGCACAAAGAGAGGCGTCTCATTAGCTCGCCGAGTTTGGCGCTAATTGTTTTAATAAACACCACTTTGTAATTAACTGTAGGCGCTTTGTTATCGTGTTATTATGATAAAATAACTGATACAACGTAGAACACGTACTTAAGTAATTATGTAGAACTTTTAATATAAACGAGCCTGTTAATTACACTGCTAAATGCTACACATTACATTAAAATTAAAAACAGAGAACATGGCGTGGTTCAAAGTTATTTTTTAACCGACTTCAAAAAAGGAGGTTACTATGTTCGTGTGTATGTTTTTTTTTTTTTTTTATGTATGTTACCTGATTTCTCCCCCATTAGTGGACCGATTCTCATTTTTTTTTTATTTGAAAGAGTGTACTCCTGAGGTGGTCCCATTTTAATTTGGTGAAGATCTGGTGCTGATCTTCGGAGATATACAATGGAACTCTTCAAAAATAGACGGCAAATCTGTCGTAATTGCTGGAATCGCTTGGATGTTTATTGAATATACAACAAACATCCAACATATATCATGACGTAACATCACGCCTGTATGCTCTGAGGGGGTATGCAATACCCCCTCAGAGCATACAGGCGTGTATACAATACACATTTTACATTAAAAAATGTGTACAATACACATTTTTTTTGTTGTTATCTAAATATGAAAAATATAGACACGTATTACGTGTTGCGTGCTTTTTCTGACGCTATTCAAGTATTCGCATCTAGCAGTCATCACTTGTCTTCATGTTGATGAGCTGATAATGGAAGGTACTAGGTACTCCTCAACGGTTAAGAGTTGAAAGCAAAAATAGGGGAAGGAAGGTTAAGGGTTAGGTTTCTTGGTTGAATTATAGGTACTTATTACAACTAAAAATGAAAAAATAAAAAAACTTTTTTGCAAAAAAAACAACCGACTTCAAAAACACCAAAAAAAGAAAAATAAACTTCAGAAAAAAAATCAGCTTTTGAAGTCGGTGGCAAAAAAATAAAATCAAACAAACAAATGTCACCGACTTCAGAAGCTGATTTTTCTTCTGAAGTTTATTTTTCTCTTTTTGGTGTTTTTGAAGTCGGTTGTTTTTTCTTTCAATACCATCGAGTGGGGTATCAAACTATTGGGTTTCAAAATGTGATTCCGAAATAGTGTAATATGGGTATTCAGTGACTCGAAATTACTGGTAATTAGTAATATATAGAGGAAGTTGCATCTGTCGGTTGACTTAATACGTACTACACAATAATAAATATCTCCATATTAATGAGTTAAGTACCTACATGCTAACGGGATAGTACTCGTTATTTATTTGTCCTCACTCGCAACAACAAAGGAAAACTCAATCGATACGAATTGTTGTCAGTATATTTAATGAATACTTCACGTTTACCGCGGCAATGTACTGGTAGTGACCGCCTCCGGGCAGTTTCTTTGTGCCGGACGCCGGTGTCCGGCCGGTGGACGCGGGGGAGGGAGCGGGCGCGGGTCGGACAACATACCTGTTACGAGCACGCTGCTCTATTAGCTCTTTTGTTTTGCTCCATGGCACATAATATTCATTTCCATTACGATATTAAAAAAACAAGAAACAGAGATACTGGATTTTCTGTTCCCTTTCTTTCTTCTATTTTGAAATTAAACATGAAATCCATATTCTCGTGAAATGTACTCGTACCGTCAGAAAGTAACAGACAACAGGCGGGTTCCGGGAATCCGTAAATATTTATTAGAGACGGAGTTTTTTCATTTCTAAAAATAGAGAAAATTCTCCAAAGAGTTAACATTATTATTTTAAAAACTGAATACGATTTTGTTTGTCTACACATTATAGAACAACTCGCAGGAGCTCGTGCTAAATAATAACAGCTGCACAATTCGATCGTCAAGGTTAAGCAGTGCTCGCTCAGGTTGGTCTGTGGATGGGTGACCATCATTACATAATAATATCAAGTTTCCTCGGTGCCTCGGAAAGTACGTCAAGCCGTTGGTCCGGTTCCAGTTAAGTACCCGATTCATGTGAAGTACTGGTATTCAGGAATTCAGGAAACCAACGACAACATAGTTTGGTAAATTAACATAACGTCACGCCTGTAATCCCCGCAGGGTTAGGCAGAGGTGTACCTAATAGTACACCCACATTTCGCCAGGTTTGTTTTTAAGTCCCATGTAATAGAGGGCGAGCCTATTGCCATCAACGGGCACAAGTCCAGACTCCGTGGTTACTACTGAGAAATTCCTGTTGATAAAACCCAATAGCACTTTGCCCAACCCGGGATTCGTACCCAGAACCTCATGGTCAGCAGTCGCGTTTGCGACCACTAGACCATTGAAGCAGTCCAGTAAATTAATTTACTTGATTAGGATTGCATTTATTCACACAATGACTGGTCTGCTAGAAGAAATTTCTTATGAAATATTCAGCACCTTAGTCCTGTTAAGTATTTTGTGTGAACGTAAATAAACAAATTACCGCAACCACGGATAAATTATATCTATGTTTAAATGGTTTTTTGTCTCATGCTTTGAAAGTTTGAAACATTATCATCATCATCATCAACCTATAATGTTCCCACTGCAGGGACTCAGGCCTCCTCTCTAGGAGAGGGATGGGCTATAATCCACCCATAGACATCATCATCCCCCATAAGATATGCCGGTTTCCTCACGATGTTTTCCTTCACCGTCTTGAGAGCAGCGGTGATGAAATAAATTACACAAAGTAATGCGCCTGCCTGGGTTCGAACCCACGACCTACTGTTCGTAAGTCGGGGCCGACACCACTGGGCCACCGCTGCTCTCATGAAACAGTATAAGAATCATTAATTATTTCTATATTCTAACACAAACAGGATTGAATAACATCTCAGAGTAAGATGAATATTTCTGCTTAAGTGGAGCTTGCATGCAGTAGCCAATAAACAAATTGAAAGGCAAACGAGGCAGCGAATGAGGTGGAGTGGGGTCACAGTGGGGCATTGAGCGTTGAGCAATCTGAGCATGGCGAGAGTGCTGTAAGTAGGTAAACGGTCTGCGTTATGGGCTGTGTGCTTTAGCATGTTTTCGAATCGTTTGAAAAGTTGTATTTCTTAAAAAATACTCGGATTTTGACAACTAACTCTTTGGTTAGTTTAGAGGCAATTCATCACATCCATATTCTAGTACTTCTACTATTAGGGAGAAGTAGCAGTACCTACTACTACTTCTCCCTTAGTACATAACGTTCATTTGGAAATTTCAACAAAACAGTATTGTGTCAGAATGTGGCTTTCATCATCTGCCCAGCTTTTACCAACTGTGTTGGGGTCGACTTCGATGTGAATATGGCTTTATGAGTAGTCGAGGTTTGGAAACTCTGACACTAGTGTTGTGTGTTTGGCTTGTATCTAAAACAACACAAAGCAAGATCGGTGTAAGATGTCTAATTTTAAAAGAACTTCAAATCAAACCAGCGTAAATTATACGGTGTATCGTCGTTGTTACCTAAGACAAACTTTTTTTCGTAAAACTTCTAAGCATTTTATACAGTTACCCTGCGACACAAGCACAGGCTACGCATGCTAAGTGCACTCGCACCGAGTGCAGACACAAGCACTAGCAACCATTACTACGCAGATTAGAACGCTGCATTACGTGCGAGCGAGATGTTATCTGTACTAAAGGGGTTTATTACCACTGATATGGCTGGAAACCCTCATTAAGGCTTAATAAGGTCAATAAAACATGAAGGAAGCGATTGCGAAGGTATAATAAATTATTTAAATGGCTTATTTATTGATATCTCTTTAATGCAGTTGAAGTATTTTCTATTCAGATAATCTCCCTTGGTAGATATCCAAGTTTTGTCAATGGTTCACATATTACTACTACTATCAGGTAAATAGAGGACATCCGCAGCTTTTTAATTCTACCTACTCATAAATACAGTTTGATTAGCTAAAGTAACGGTCAGCAGTATTAACAATTTCTTAGTTGAGATGAAACTCTGGAAAGTTATCACGGTTCGATGAAGCAGCAAGAGTGCTGTAGCTATATTAGTACATAGTATCAGTACTATTCTGTAACGTTTTACGCAGAACTGACGCTTGAAAATTAGTTTTCTCTTTAACAGTAAATAAAGTCTTGGGCACAAAATGCGCGCGGGATGCTAGACGCGGATGGCACTGCGTGTATCGATTGGTTTAGTGATTTAGAAGTGACTGCTCATGCCATATTGAACCTTCGTACAAGTTAGTTGACATAATCAATACGAGCGAATTTCCTGTCGCATCCTGAAATTCGCCTCGGTTTGGTTAGAGTTTAAAACCTCAAACTAATTATTTCTTAGGGATTACAAGTTTTATTAGAGTACACGTGTTTATCCGTGTGCAAACATAGTCAGTCACCTGTAAACATGTTCCAGTAGTTTCCTGATCCGGTATTCAAAAAGACAAACAGACGAGCACCGAGCACGTATCGAAAGAACCGGGACCCGACCCGACGACCCACCTACAGACAACCATATAACTAGGCGCTATCCTTTACGGGCTCGATACATACAGTCGTAACCAAACGGACGAATATAAAAACGCGTGGTTTATGCTAATAATGTGGGATGTTTCCAGTTACATTATGTCACTGTAGAATCATTACAACTGCCTGTCAGTCTGACTAAATGTGTTTTCACTTCTCTCGCTCTAAAATTCGTCTTTATGTCGTGCGTAGGCGACATAAGGCGCGTTTTATGCTCTAGAGCATAAAGTAAAATCTTCGTCGAAGACCAAGGTAATCGGCACAGGTAATCGGCCCAACAGCCACAGGAACAACTTCAACTTCATAGAATAACCTCTTTAATTTAATTCGTTTCGCTAGTATTCTAAGAAAAATACAAGGAAAGTTGATGGGAATAAGCTTCCCCCAATTACCTAAATCGCTTGATGGCAATAGGCTTGCTCTTAATTAGGTTGGTTGATGGCAATAGGCTTGCTCCTAATTATATCATTTGATGGGAATAGGCTTACTCCTAATTACATTGATTGATGGCAATAGGCTTGCTCTCAATTACCTAAATCAGTGGATGGCAATAGGCTTGCTCCTAATTACATCGGTTGATGGCAATAGGCTTGCTCCTAATAAGATTGGTTGATGGCAATAGGCTTTTCCTAATTACATCGGTTGATGGCAATAGGCTTGTCCCTAATTACATCAGTTGATGGCAATAGGCTTGCTCCTAATGACATTGGTTGATGGCAATAGGCTTGGTCCCAATTACATCAGTTGATGGCAATAGGCTTGCTCCTAATTACATTGGTTGATGGCAATAGGCTTGCTCAAAATGTTTTTATAACTGAGCAGTATGAGTAACGAGTAACGACATAATTATGTCAGGTGTTATGTCAAGTTTCCTACTGAAAAAAATTAATTGGCGGGAACCATAATTATTTTTACAATATTTACAAGTTGCTGTTGCATTTCCTCGCAATCGAAGTGAAAAGTAGAGTGTAAAACTCGTCCATAAAACTCATTTTACTCTCTACTTTATATCCATCCTCGCTCGCAAGCTCGCATCGGATGGATAAACGTCTCGCGCAAAATGGTGCGTTTTATGCACTTGGTGTACAATCTACTATTGTGCCACTACACTGCATAATACAGGGTGTAAAGTTACCCATCACACAACCATCAACCAAGCATTCTGTACATCAAACTAAGTACCCCTAAGCAAAACTTTTTGCTGGGAAACGATTTTTTTTTGGGGTCCAAAATCACATTTTACGGTAAAACTCAATGTAGCACTCTTAAAACATTGTGCTAGTGGATGCTTTGAATAGTTAACGGGTCATGGAGGTAATTTAAGTACAGTTATAACATGAAACTAGTATTTACAAAAACAGCAGCTGTGAAAAATTTGGAACTTTGAGCCTCAATATCTCGTAAGTAGGGGTTTCCCAGGTATGGTCTAGAACAAATAAAAATATCGCAGTGGTGGGGAGAACAAGTGCCTTTTGATAGCGTTAAGGATCTTGTTACACCCTTCATACTGTAAGCGCGTCTTTCCTGGTCGGTTCATGGAAGTATCTCCGTAACGTCCCTAACTGCAAACTAAACAAGTTGCGAAACTATCCCGACTGGATTAACTGGCATCCTAATAAACTTTATATTTTATCCTCTACCACTGGTAACGTACACAACGAGAAACCGGTTCACAACACGCACCAAATAAATACGTTACGTTTCGTTTTTTTAGGATACTCGATATACCTAATTTCAAGACAAAAATATGTAGCGAGCAGACTATCTAAATTGATGCGGCACTGTGTAACATTTCCCATAGCGATTATCTTTAATTTGTTCTGCATTACACGTTGCCTGTCTGTATTTTGTTGCTCTGTGGTTGATCCGTAGTTTTTTATTCCATCTTAAGGGTGTATTACATTAGGGTACCTTCCAAGGGATGTTTTGGTGATAGGCTGTAAAGTGTAAGTGCTCGCTTTCATTACGCGCAGTATTCGCGAGCGCGCTGCGGTATCGTCATTCCGGAGTTATTGCGGCTACAGGTGGCGGCGGGAGGTAGACTAGGAAGACGTACGTCATTACTGTTCCGGTGACATTCTCACTCACACGTACAGGTAATGTGACGGGGTATCTATCTATGTGCTTCAACACGGGAAGAACATTAAAAGTAATAATCTGTGTGAGGAGCACATTACTAACAATAAAATAACTGTTTAATAGGAAAACATTTCCTGCGTAATAACGCCAGATAGAAAATGTAGAAGACGCTTAGAATACAGAAGTGCTTCAGTATTTGAATGAATATAAAAGATATCCATTAAGAAAGTTTCTAATACTTTTCATTATCGGCTTTGTCTTACGTATTAATCCTGGATTTTCCTGAGATCCACTTCCAAACTTATTTTTATCTTTTATTTTGCGTGGCTTTCGTTTTACGAGTCTGTTTAGTAACAGAATTCAATATATTTTAACCGCGACAGAATTATACTTGGCAATGTTGTATGCTACGAAACTCATATCGTATTCTTCATTTCAATACTTTATTCGCTCCGGTGTCACATCTGAATGTAGATAGCGCACGGAATAGACACGCAAACGTAATCTCCAAATGTAAATACGAGCTTGTGGAAGAATTCTTCTCATTACATGGAGTGATCCTTCCCCTCGCTCGCGTTAACTTGGAGTGCAATTAATTACACGGAGAGCGCGACTCATTTCAGATGAAACGAGAAAGAATATAATAGTGTCGGCTGTGCGACTGTACGTTGAGAGGCGATGTGCCATTGTGAGCACTGTGAGCACGGCGAGCACTGCGGCGTCGCGTCGCACGCACACATGCGCGACACAGCAGGCACGATGTAACTAAAGACGACACTTCTGTGTGTCCTCTCACTTCTCCTAGTATATAGGTAGACTCTCCACGCGCCTGTGTGTGTGCTTCACAGAACAATGTAAGGAGTAAAGTGTTTGTATGTTACGTAATCTGTGGCATTATAACATTGTTTATGTAGCTCGGCGAGTTTATGTGGCTCGTGAAGACACCGAGATGTACGGAGATAGACAATACGCTTTGATTGCTGATATAAAGCGAATTGCTTTCTGTACTGGCGACATTAACTCGAGTAATGTACGTAGAAATTGAATATAACCTTTTACGTGCGCTACGTAAACAGCATTCGTATGGAATTGCTGAATAATGCCCGTCTATACGAGTATATAGACCGCCACAGCGAGCAGAACATCACGTGATCCTCAAATTAATGCGCAGCTTGGAATGTGGCGCGATGGATGGATCGGGGATCAGCAGGGAGCTAGCATAGACTAAATGCAATAGCCGAGCGACCTAGTGCCACAGATTTGGGAACGCCATTGTTTAATAACGTATAACCCCCGCCGGAAATCCCCGAATGTTAGATAGAAATGTACGCTATAGTATGTACACACGGCTACACATCAAGCTATACAAAACCAGTATAATCGGATCGTTCATTGTGTGATAAGATCTAGTAACGTGAGGCCAAGATTAACTGGTTTTGTATAGCTTGATGTGTAGCCGTGTGTACCTACACCCACTTTTTGCTAGTTTTCTTCAAGACCTATGTCATAGAAAGAGAGACTATCAAGAGAGCATAAGTCTTACCTCCGGGCTGCTACTAAAAAAATCATTTGCCCAACGCGGGAATTGAACCTAGCACTTCGTGCTCAGCAGTAGAATTTGAAACCACTTGATCAACAAGGCCCCAGCTTAGTGTTCCATCCTAACATCAGTGGATTGATGATTAAGGAACGCGCGTGGATTCAAATAATATTATCAGTTAACTAGAATCCGTAGCGGGTCTTCTTAAAGCTCGACACAAGATTGCGTTTCATGGACAATAAATATTGAGAGAGATAATAATAAACTAAGGCTCCGAAGTAAGTTCTCCGTGTTGTAACGACTTGTATAAAATACAACAATGAGCGTCGGCCCTAGGGAGCGAAGTTACAGCTGAAGTACTGTAAACCTAAACTAAATCACTTCTTTATCGCGTCATTACTACAGTATTCGAGACGAACAAACTCCAGACTCATTCATGTAATGGAACTCTCTATTTGAAAAAATGTGTTTGCGCAGAAATATGCTTTAGGACACAACATCAGATTCAGATCAGGTTAGATATATAGGTATTCGTTTCATGTATGCACCAGGCACACATGTTTGTATCATTAAATTATGCAAAACTATAAATAGTTTTTTTTTACTGTGCAAACAATTTTCAATTGAGCAATTAAATTAACGTCACCATTATTTTGCTTATTAACTCGAAGTTCGTTGCTGTGTTATTTATTATCAACCCCGATAAGATTATAATTTATCATTCTTCTTCTTCTTAGCGTCGCGCGTCGATAAGCAATCGTTATTGAGTCGAATCAGAATTTGGTTACGAGTTTGGCGTCTTCAGTAGCGTGTTTTCCCCTAACGTGCAGACAACGCAATGTTGAGTGTGTCCTCGTTTGAAGTTCAACACTCCATTAAAACTCCAGAGCCGATGGTTGCTGCGTCAATATTAGATATTTATTGCAGCTATACCTGCACTACATTTTTCTCTAAATAAATATGAAGTTTTATCTCCTCAAAGCAGTAAGTTGGTCGGCAGGAGTTGCAAGTTGTACAGTTGTGTTGAGCTTGCCGCGCGGCACGTCTCGCCCACAGAAGAGATAAAAGAGGTTAGAAAGGCCATGTGGGCGGGGCACGCGCGCCGCCTATATGATCAGACGATCATATGTCGACAAAATTCGGTTTACTGACCAACAATCGCGCTCATATTGTGACAGCGAACGGAGCTCCGCGAAAAAAAAAGAATTATGCCGTGTTGCGCGATTATTACGTGTCGGAAAAGAAGCCAGGTGTGCAGTGTGGCTCGAGAAGGGATTTCTCTTCATCGGTAAGTCTAAAAACCTTAAAATACAAGTGATATTTGTAATTATTACAATAGTATTATGTAGTTCGCAGACAAAAATGATACAATCGCAAGCAGAAACGAAATTATGTACATTGCTTGCAATACGTGGGTACCATCTTGTACTACGTGGGCGATTGCGCAATGCATTTCGTTCACTGCGAACGTCGCGTGCGACGAGCCAAAGCTTAAATTCTGCCTACTCTTTACGTTTCGATAGTGTTGTACCGAGTTGTAAATAATGTCGATATTTAGTATGTGTGAATGCATTCAAATGATTATTATGTTATGATTAAAATAACTTTTGTTTATCCCATACTATCAATACCTTATTATTGTTTATTGATTGTTTTTCATCTAAAATTTGTTTTGAGGTTAGCCATTTATAAATCGAAACATACATTTTAAATTTTATTTTTAGGGTTCCAACAGATCCAGATATGTTACAGACCTGACTAAAGCTATTATAGAAAAATATTAGTGTGAGATTGCATTTTATTCTGAAAAATTCGAATTTGAAAGATAGCAAGCGCATGCTATTGCTACTTAATAAATACGTTTTATTTCAAGACAATAATAAAATCTGAATTGAAATTGAATTTCAAGTACTTAATGTTCAATATTTGAGAAAAATCTTTTATGTTTACTTTTTATCTTTAATTTTTATGTGTGAGAGACCAATAAATATTTTTGCTTTCTTATTTTCTTTCTTTCTGTCCCGTCCCGAAATTAAAGCAAAAACTGCAAAACTTAAAGTAACAAAACTCAAGTAATTTTATCGATATACATTATCGACCTTTTGGTCACCGTAACATGTATGAGAAATATACGCAAGTGTGAGTGTACGTCAAACGCAATGTTTGCGCTAGTGTGACAACCAGTAGCAAGCTCGCGATCTAAGTGAGTGCGGTTTATTTGTGTGCATAATTCGCGTACTTATTAGCGTCTTGCATGTAGTGGATATAGAGAGTGGGAGACAAGCGGCGACACGCGTTCTAATACAAATCAGGAACTATTTCCTTTCTAACCTCTTTTATCTCTTCTGTGGTCTCGCCTCAAGTTGCGAGCATTAGGAATTAAATGAGGAGCGCGGCACGTGACGCGCACCACACTGGCACACCCGGCCGGCACGTGCGCGCGTGCAGCTTCTAACCTCGGTAATTGTTATTGTAGCAGCTGTGCGATTAGCAGATGTTCCAATGTAACGAGTTTGTCTAAGGTCGCCTACCTCACTACTGAGTACAGAGTGTGGACGAACATAGTTGTAGTAGATTCTTACTGAGTTTTATCACAGTACCACCACCTTTGATCACTGCTCTGGCTATCAATCGTGTGCATAAAGGCTGTCACTTCAACCTTAACGAACGTGCCTCAAAGTACAACGTATATGGGTATCATAGGTCGATCGAAGTGACACGACTTTGATCTACCGTTGTATCTACAACAGAGGAGAGATAGGCAATACTGGTGTATTGGTTTGGATTATAATACTTCTATCTCCAAATCCTTACTAAACAAATATGGGTTTCAAGCGAATACAATGTTTACTCATTGTATTGTTGGATCATGAGAAGTAAGTTATCAACTAGCGATGAATCCAAGCATAGCTTCATAGACAAAACGTAAAGTTAGACATTACTCACTGATATTCCCTCATAATAGTGTTTAGTCTCGAGTTGCAAGTTTATCAGCTGACTAACGCCGCGACTGTGACCTCTGGTGATGCGACTCTCGCAACAAACAACACGCTCGTGTGAGACGTCACTTTGTCTCCACGGCGAATCTCATACGCATTCAGTTGTCATGATGAGACCAGTTCCTTTCTTCTTCAACCTTTGGCCACACAACGCTGAGTGTAGGTCTCTTCTGTAACTTACGTCATATTATATCCGAGGTAACTTCTTATATTTGTCTCTACGTGTGTCGCTGGAGTGTGCAGTTCGTGGTCGCAGTAGGTGTGGCGGGGGTTGAAGCCAGTGCTATCAACAGTCGTATATATAGTGGCGCAGTGTGTCGACGTGTCCGCAACTAATAAGTTCGGTAGCAGTTTGTTAGTTCTAACTAACATGTAACTGATTGTTATAATAATTATAACGTATTCAGGTGGGAACAATTATAGGCTGATGATGATGATGATTAATACATGATTACTTACTTACAGTCCTCAATGTTACGCTTGGCTAGAATCTTAAAAATAAGTTTCCAGATTCCAAAAGACGAAAAAATCGTCAACCCGTGGCAGCGTTGGGAACATTGTGCATTGTTTATTTATACAGACCAGTCATCTCGTTTCGACATACCCTTTATAACGTACTTTTTCTTTTATGTGATCTCTGACTCTCGTCTAAATGGGCCTCTAGGTACCTACAGTCCGTCTGTGTTGGAGGAACTCAAATATCTTTAATTTTCTCATAAAAGGTATCTTCTCGATTATTTCCTTTACTATTTTGAACACAGGGGATAAACCAATGAACATAATATAATAAAGTACCTGGCCTAGATTAGAATCCACGACGACAACTCGTAGTCGCTGTCGTTCCCAACCGCCGCACGTGACCACTGCTACAAGTAAAACTTCATCAAGTTGGTGCTCACGTAGAACCGCGACTAGCGGCTACAGTTAATTGCAGGGAACATAAATAAGCTCGCTGTGTGAGCCGGTTCAGCCGCGAGACGTGACGCTCAACTTAAACTAAATAGTTTTCATTCAATTACGTCACAAGCGGTTTTAATTCACCGCCGTGCACTGTTCGGATCAACCTCACGTTAATTACTCTCCGCCGCTGTAACTTAACTCAGAACAAACGATATTTAAGTAAACAAAGGGAGGTAAGATAAAATTTCGGTTTTTCGGAATTCGGATTTTGAAATCTTGAGAAACTTTACTCTAAAGGGAAAATAAGGAATCTCCTTAAGTAGGTACTTACAAGTACAAGTACTCAATTGACTGATACGAACAAATTGTTTCTAATATGTTTGTATTAATGACATGCTGCTACGGATGGATTATTTCTTTGTAAGTAGGTACCTACCCCACGACACATAAATTCACATAATGTTCACATAGTTTCAGGTACTCAGCAATTGCTTTTCACGCGCATGGTTTTCAACTAAAGTAGCTATACACAAGCATTGGAACAAAATGTTTCGTAACAAAAAGGAGTGGCCCTTCTGCTGGTAGTTATACGTGAGCTCGCAGCTACAAGGAATTCTAATAGAGACACACTTTCAGAACCAACAGAGCGGAATAATCGTCAAGAAGACTTTCTACCGGAGATTATACTATTGTACTACATTATACTAACGCCAAAAATGAAAAGGCAGATATTTATTTACATCAATACAATCAATTATAAAATAAAACGACATTTTCAACTTGTTCCTGATCGTGTTGCAGTAGGTTATCAGTCTATCTAGCCGGATACTGCTGAACTTAAACGGGTAATACGATACTACTTGGAAAGGCCGGTAGTCAGAATTACGACTTTCAAAAAATAAATAAACTAGAAATGACTACGACTGACTTTGTAATTTCAGAATAAAAGAACAGCTATTTACTGAACGCATGTGAAAGTATTACGGTACGAATATAATAATTATTTGTGTTTGTTCCATCTAATCTCCGACTTTAACAGGCAGACAGAAGTTTAGGGTTCCATCAAAATAATTAAAACCCTTGATATTATTAACAAAATCCGATTCAAATAGGGAAGTTGTTTAATTACCCGACTGCGGCGAAGCCCAAAAGGAGGGTTATTACCCGACTGCGGCGAAGCCCAAAAGGAGGGTTATGTGTTTGACGTGTATGTATGTATGTAAGTATGTATGTATGTATGTCCGTTTCTTTGTTCCCTCATAACTCATAAACGGATGAACCGATTTAAATGAAATATACGTCGTTAGATTTGTCTTGATGGCGCGAGTGTTATAGGCTACAATAAAATTAAAAAACAAAGAAAAAATGCGGATTTTGGGGGCCAAATCGCGGAGTTCAAAAAAAAAATATTTCCAGTACCATCGAGTAGGGTATCAAAATAAAGGGTTTTAAAAGGAGATTACAAAAATATATAACACTTATATGTTTAAAAGAAATCCAAAGTGAGAAATCCTATAAACAATCACAAAAGTTAAATCATCTGCGAAGAATTTTACGCGACCAACGAAAGAACAAACACAAAAGAACTAAAAAGTTGGAAATAAAAAAGTAGTTAAAAAACTAAAAAACCCGACTGAAAAAACTGAAAAGCAAAAAACAAGCACATTTAAATTAAACAAAACTTGGAAGCAGGCGGGGTTCATTTGAATATTAAATTATGAAGAGAAAAAATTAAAATAGAATGGACCTCGCCTGCTTCCAAGTTTTGTTTAATTTAAATGTGCTTGTTTTTTGCTTTTCAGTTTTTTCAGTCGGGTTTTTTAGTTTTTTAACTACTTTTTTATTAATTGTAGCTAATTAAAAAAACTGCGGCTCGATTAATTATTTCGGATCAAACTTCTAATTTTATAACTAAGCCACGGAAAAATTATACAGCCTCTAATATACTAATTCGTCTTTTTTACAACGCCCACTAAATATTCTATAGAAAGCATCAAGTGACGATCAACAATTATATTAAACTGTCCTTGTTATTTATACATAGGCACCTAATTTACTAACTCAGCCACGGAATTTATATCTCACCACCATTTTACATTTTACAGCTTCAACACAAGGCCCTCAAAAAATATAATTGAAGCGACCATAGTCAACATCATTTATTATAACTTAGCATGTAAAATAATACATCACATTCTTTTATCGTGAAAATAGCAACAGCAAGATTTGGCGCGAACGCGCGAGACGACAGTGACCGGCCATTTGCACCAATCAGAGAGCGCCATTCGATTCATGTACTGACGAGTTTGTCACGTGTATTCAAAATGTCAACTTTAGATACACTTTGGATTATTACATTTACGTTAAAAATACCTACTAGTAACAGAAATGTTTTTACCATTGTCTAATTTACTAGTCACAGTCAGATTGTATGACTCGTCATTGTAAACTGAGGCAAATAGGTTAGGTTAGGTTAAAACTGTGAGCGCTACTTCTGAGTTGCTTGCAGAAATGTTTTCACAATTTATTGTCTAGTTTTCCGATAAAAATGAAGTTCTGAAGCGATTCTGTCGATAACTTTTGTAGCGCAACATGTAAATAAAATCGGTCTTTAGGACATTCGATACTCTGAACTTCAATATTTAGGTCATTAAATACTCTGAACTTCTATATTTAAGCCTTTCGATGACACGACAGGAGTTTATACGTACTATTATTGGCTATAATATAATATTTGATGACAATTTTAATTAAATTTTGATGCTCAGTTAATGTTGCATGAGTTATAATTTAAACGTACTGAGTTAATAAATTAGAAGCTAATTGAATATTTTTTTGATGCCATATATTAATATTTTAGAAGTTTACTGTTTGAATCCATGTTACAATTTTTTTTTTTTTTTTTTTATAGCCTACATTGTGTCCCACTGCTGAGCAAAGGCCTCCCCTTTCTCTTTCCACACCTCTCTATCATGTGCGATCTCTGGCCATTTTAATCCCGCAAACATGATTAGATCGTCACGCCACCTTCGCCGCGGTCGACCCCGACGGCGCCGTCCTTCCTCAGGCGTCCAGTGAGTGAGGATCCTTGCCCATCTCTCCGGGTGCATCCGTGCTACGTGGCCTGCCCACTCCCACTTCAGCCTGGCTGTTTTTTCCCCAACATCAGCTATTTGAGTTATGGAGCGCAGGGTGGTGTTTCTAATGCGATCTGATCGCCTAACACCTATTATGCTGCGCTCCATTGCTCGCTGGCAAATCTTGAGTTTGGCTTTCTGTTGTTCAGTAAGTGACCAACTTTGTGCACCGTAGGTTAGGACGGGCAGGATGCACATGTCAACGAGTTTTCTTTTTAATGTTAGGGGAAGGCTTCCCTTCATATGTTCCTTCAGGGCCCAGAAAGTCTTCCAGGCATTTTGTACACGTCTTTCGACTTCTTTGTCTTGCCTGTTTTGAAACGACACTATCTTTACGTTACAAATTTAGATGCTAAAAAATAATCACGATGCTGAGTTGTATTTAGAGTGGCTTTAAAAAAGATAACTTGTGGCTAAGATAGTATTATTTAGATGCTCGTTAATTGTGGCTGACTTAGTAATTTAGAAGGCAAGTTAGATTTTTAGATGCAAATAATGCTATTAAAAAGAAGCCGGTTTAATTAGCACCCTATTTAAACTCCTACTGTTTTTTATCCTAACGCTTTTATTCCTAAACATAATTACCATAATATTTTCACTCATACAACTGTTTAGAATGATTAAAGGTCGTTTCACTGATTTTTGTCTTAAAATGAAATAAATAAATGAAATTCAGGTCAGAGTGTCGTCTTGAGTGTCCACTATGAAAAAAATACTTAGAAAAATTTCGCGACCAATTTCGAGGTAGCGCTCGCCGGCCGCTGCCGCGACACCGCTTATGAAGTTGAATGCTTCGGAATTAAAACATTAGAGACAGAGTAGTTAGGAATTGCGATTGTTATGATGAAAAATGTTAGGAAGAACATTTTCGGATTTCCAATTATAGCAGTTGAAATTTTAGGTGAACTTTGGCGCACCCATATTTTTGATAATAACTAAATTATTATATTGTTATTGTAATTTTTAAAATTACCTTTTAACAAGTTTATGCTAATCTAGTGAACCTATTAAAATAAATTATATTTCTGTATCATGCGAATAATGTAGTGGACTGTAATATTGTTTGGCCGTGCCGCGGGCCACGGGCTGGGAGGCAGCGAGTAGCGACACCCGCCTGAGAAGCTCCGGCTCATAATTAAATCAGGCTTTTATGAAGCCTTTGTTTGCAACTCGACAAAGCGCTTACATTTGGCCAAATAAAAGTAGCTCCAATAAATCGCGCCATTGACGAGCGCTAATTGAGACTCATAAATTCAAGATATTTAGTTAAATACTTAAAGGGAGGAACGGTATAATTTCATTAGCCGATGGAACAGTAAATAAGAGAAATTCATTAAACTGCAGCCGCCTGTTACTGACTGGTTCAATCCAAACGATCGGTTGAAAATGTGTCAATATTATATTTGTTGTTGAAAAAAGGCGCATTTATTTTAAAGGTTTGTTAAATATTGACGTTAACGCTACAGGTTGTTTTTAGTGCTTACTCGTACTTCCATATACACAAATGTGAACTAGACTTAATTA
Source organism: Diarsia mendica (assembly GCA_949316265.1). Taxonomy (NCBI): domain Eukaryota; kingdom Metazoa; phylum Arthropoda; class Insecta; order Lepidoptera; family Noctuidae; genus Diarsia; species Diarsia mendica. Next base: position 28,695,310 of record OX438887.1, on the reverse strand, counting down.
AAAAGGAAAACTTTACTAAAGCATTTATACCGTATATAGTGTCACCTGACTGTGATGGTACTTTACATATTACGCAAGTCTTGGTGAGACAGCGTAAACTTTTATAACTTCTAACCTCAAACAGTAAAAGTTTAAACTGATTTCACGAAGCTACCTTGTGCAAGAAACAAATCTAGTTTCAACAAAAATGTAGACGGACTAAGTTTATCGGATATTGGAAGCCGGCTACACAACGCACAGGAGAGTGCAACCACAGAAACAAATGAGTACCTATCTTACAATGCTAAAGTAGAGAGGAGCACGTACTGTATACGATGTAGTGATTACCGCGCAGCCAACCGCACCAACAATCTATTATCAACATAATGAAACAGAGTCCAGTAACACTTGCGAGCACACCGGGTGCGCGGGTGCCACCCCACACCAACATCGTTAGCTTATAGAAACCGCGGAGTCCTTCGGGCTTCAATATTTTAAACTGGGTTTAATAAAGCTGCCAATCTATTTCATTCCAATGGATTGAATTTCACTGCCGTCAGAAGCAAAAAATGGCACATCTGACGTTTGAATAAATATTTAATTGGAGTGTTCTGTTACACCCGATGTGAATATGAGTCGAATATTTTCATAAAACAGAAACATTTACAGATTGTAGGAAGTGTAAATAATTTCATAACCAGATGTAACAATATTATTACTTGAGGGAAAATGTATTCAACTTACAAACAAACATATTCAAGTATATTAAACAAAGAGTTCGTTTTACAAAGATTTAGTAAGGAACAGTGGAGCAATACTAATGCGAGGTAATTTATTCCAGCGGTAGTCATGTGCAAAAGGGTTGAGTTTTTCCTCGCAAGACAAATAGTACGAGCTCAGTTTGTACCGTGGCTGCCGAGCCGTCATCCTCTTTAGTTAGGACTTACTATTTACTTGGGAACTACTGGCTTTGTATTACAACTCAAATATTAACGAGATTATAGTACAGGTACGAGATGAAAGATATTTGACTTGTTGTTAGGCTCTGACCACACTGACGTGAATCATGTGCGGGACGTGACTACGTGCGTCTATTGTGGTGGGTAATGATCAGTAGCCGAGTGCAATATATCCAAAAAGTGGCATGAAGTTTATAGTGGTCGAAGTTCCTAGAAGTGTGGAGAATTTAAAAAAAAAAGTGTCATGCGTATGCATACATGAGGCCACATTAATTACGCCACAGTACAAATAAGTCCCTGATAATCCAACCACTGTCTCATGGCACCCGACTATAGGAAGTCTCACTACATTTTGCGTTAGTATGAATATATTATAATGGATACTTTTAAAAGGCTAAGAGCTTTAAGTTGCCTCTGTGGCAGCGTCGCGTTGTTCATCAGCTCTCTCAGGCATACAACACTTCTACGGCAATGCTGTTATTACCCCGCGCTGCTAGCTCCTCTAGAACATTACAAATTCCTGCCTATCCCAGAGATGTAAAGATGTAACATGTATTTAACCGATCTTTAAGACATTTCTGCCACTTCAAATTCTTGCTACTAACAGGAATCCGGCGTGGGATGCGAGACTTTATTTACTCGGGCAACTACAGTACATTCACAGTTATGTATTGTTTTGTGACTGGGACTGTTGTTTCTTTTCATTATGGATTTTTGTTTTGACTACTCAAAAAAAAAGCGACTTCAAAAACACAAACAGTGAAAAATAAACACTTAAAGTGAAAAATAAACAGCTTTTGAAGTCGGTGACATATTTTGTTTGTTTGATTTCGTTTTTTTGCCACCGACTTCAGAAGCTGATTTTTCTTCTATTCAAACACAAAAAGAATTTTGAAAATCGGTCCACAATAATAATTGACGGAGATATGCGCGGACAAATATAAAAACAAACAAAGAATTTATTTCATGTAGACCAGTTGCAGGTACTTTTTAACTGACTTCCAAAAAGGAGGAGGTTCTCTAATCGTGTGTATGTAAAGGAGGAAACCCCTCCATCTCCCCTTCTTTTCCTCCTTCCTTTTTGGAAGTTGGCTAAAAAGTACCTGCAACTGCTGCTGCAATTTGTTTTTGTCCTGTGGGAAACCAATAAATCATTTTTCTTTCTTTCTTTCTTTTCATTCAACTGACCCTACTTGAAATAAATGCTTTGATATTTGACAAATTGAAATAAAACACAAAAAAAGTATAGGATAGGGGCGAAAAAACGATGAAAATGAATAAAGGAAAACGTTGAAGTCACAAAGGCGAGCTGTTCAATAAGCGTGCCAAAGTTTTTCATTTAAATTATTTACGTCGCATAACGGACGGACGCGCCCTAATGGTCAGAGCACGACCCCATCGCGTCAGACCCTTCAGTATGGACACCTGAAATGTGTCACCCAATAACATTACCATTGGATGGAATAGTAATCAGTACATGGAAAATGTATGTGTCGGAGTATTCTAAAAAATCATTTTAGCATCTGCAGTGCAAGTACGAACTTTGCATCGATAAGACATCGAGATCGTTATCGTTGTCAGTTTTATCGAGCTTGTTATCGAATTTGGAAGTACGTAACACGCGTCGACAAGATTTCGTTCGACACCTGTCAAAATGTCGTTTCGTACTTGCATTTTCGATAAAATCGTTTAAATTTTAGAGTTATCTACCGATCGTTAAAATATTATTTACGTACTTGCGACATCGATTCGATTCGATAAAAGCTCATTTTATCGAGAATAACTGTCAGATTTATCGAATCGAAGCGAATCGAGTGCTACGTACTTGCACTGCTGCTACGAGACGTAGCGTAGACTACGGGTCGTAGCTTCGACTACGAGACGTAGCGTCGACTTCGAGACACTTCAAATATAGTTCGTAGTATCTACTACGAGACGTAGCGTCGACTTCGAGACACTTCAAATACAGTTCGTAGCATCTGCTACGAGACGTAGCGCAGCCTACAGGTCGTAGCTTCGACTACGAACGTAGCGTCCACTTCGAGACGCTTCAAATACAGTTCGTAGCATCTGCTACGAGACGTAGCGCAGCCTACAGGTCGTAGCTTCGACTACGAACGTAGCGTCCACTTCGAGACGCTTCAAATACAGTTCGTAGCATCTGCTACGAGACGTAGCGCAGCCTACAGGTCGTAGCTTCGACTACGAACGTAGCGTCCACTTCGAGACGCTTCAAATACAGTTCGTAGCATCTGCTACGAGACGTAGCGCAGCCTACAGGTCGTAGCTTCGACTACGAACGTAGCGTCCACTTCGAGACGCTTCAAATACAGTTCGTAGCATCTGCTACGAGACGTAGCGCAGCCTACGTGTCGTAGCTTCAACTACGGGTCATAGCATCTGCAACAAGATAAGGGTCATAAGACGACGGGGACGTAGGGTAGTAAAGGATATTTTTTTTTAAAGTACAAAACACTTTTCGTATGCTATTTATATAAAAGAATCCTACATCAGTGGATAAGTTATCATAATCCGTTCGTGTTGAAAAAAACTTTTTTTTTTAGATTACTTTGTCTCACTGCAGCTGGGTAAAGGCCTACCCCATAGCTTTCCAAGTTTTTTACAATGTGCCTTCTCCGTACAATACGTCTAGATCGAAAGTTTATATCCATCTAATAGTTTCCTTGCGTTTAGTATTCTATAGAGCAATGAAAATCCTGAGGCAGTAAAGGCGAGCGCACACAGATAAGTTAGCGCTCGCTCCGCTTGCCGGGCGGGCAGGGCGGGCGGGCGGGGCGGGGGCGGGCGGAACTCACAAACCATCTAAGTTGTATTTGCCGCAGGATTGCTGACCGCAGCCGCCACCTCGTATATCTCGTACATATAGACGTTGACTCGCTTTATTTATTACGTGATGGTTTATCTTGATGGAGGCAAGGCAAGGCCCGAGCTCTGATTGTTTCTACAAGTACCTACTACTGAACGAGGATGAAGGAAGGTTCGCTATATTTGGAAGTAGGAAATATTTATGTTAAGGAAGTTGTGAAAAAAACTCAGTAATTATTTATTATTTTGCTTCGTAACTATGTAATGTGGGTGTAACACGATTTCACCAAACACAAGATAAAATAATTCCAAAAATACGCTACACGGAAATGTACAATGGATACTTACATAAAATGTTAGCAGGAATATTCAGCTAGATTGATAAATACATTTCAATTTGGTGAAACCTTTGAAATCTAAATGAATAATTCTTCCGCAGAAAAACTTTTGTCTTCATTGATATTCAAAGATCAAATTGGTAATGGAGACCATTCTCAATTGAATTCATTTAAAATATCACACTATACTAATTCACGTACAAGCATACATAAACTCACGTCTTTTTCTTATGGGATTAGGCAAAACATTCTGGACGCCACTTGGTACAAACGTATTCTTACAAACGTTCTCAAAATCTCATGAACGAAATTATAAGTGTGTGTATTGTACACACACTTATGATTTCGTTCATGAGATATTTAAAACTGTATAAAATCACGTTTGAACGTGCCAATCGAGTTATGAAGTAGCAGCCATTGATTAATTATTTAGCGCGGCGCGTAAATTGAATTAGAGAATAACGTTAAGCTCGCAGCCTCCGGCTATCAGATCGCTGTGTCAACAGATTATTATTATTAGATCAAGGCTTAACTCTACTTACTTAAATCAACATTTTCGAGTTAATCAACTAAAGTTGGAAACTAAATAATCTTAGATAGTGAAAGTTATGAATGAAGACGTTGATAGAGTAATGTACGGGGTGGGGTACACACGGCTCAGGTCGGTCGGCAAGGCTCGGCACAGCCGGGTGGCTAAATCGAATAACTATTGTGCCTAACCGACGCACACGTGATCTAAAGATTGATGACGGCACGGTTGGTGCAGTGGCTCAAACAGTTGACTGCTGCACTACGTGTCGCGGGTTCGATCCCCGCACGGAACAAATATTTGTATGGCCTACAGATAGTTGCTTCGGGTTTGGGTATTTGTGTATGTGAATTTAAATGTTTGTGAACGCACCCACGATACAGGAGAAATTCCTAGTGTGGGGATACGTTTATAAAAAAAGAAAGATCGCAGACACCAATCAGAATTGTTAGCTAATGCGCACGAGTGTGAAACCAACCTCGGTCTAACAAAACGTAAAGCTCAGCATTTCTGAAAAAAACCATGCGAAACAAGAGTAGGAAACAGCGCTAGCAGACAATTAACTACGTAAGTGATGCATGACGCGAGCTTCGTCTAGTTTAATTTTAATAACGAGCGCTCGGACCGCTCGCTCCGCTCCTAGCGCTAATGACGTACCGTATCATCTGTTGTAATTCCATGTGTTTGCCTTGCATTAGTATAATCGGCGAGTGTGCGCTGTGCGTAATGTTCGCTGCATTGTTCATGTAACGCTCTCACGTACAATTTATCTGCAAACGGAATTAATGAAACCGACTCATGACCGCACACTGTTCTGCTACTTTAATATTATTATGCTTTAATTGAACCCGAAACTTTGATCGTGTATTAAATATTGGCGTGTGGTGTGTAGCACCGAGCGCGCGGTGCCTCATGCCGGTGACAAACGAGACGCATTACACGCTGGAACAAAGCGCGTATAAATGAAAATTAGCTGAAAAGCGTTCCGGTGTTCGTCACCTGCGCGAAGTGCGTTCGAGTGGAGAAATTAATATCCGGCCGGGAGCCCCATCGTTTCCGGGTCAGCGCGCCCCCACCTCGCCACCCCCACCCACCGGCCACCCGCACCACCCCGTGGGGAGGGGGAGGCGGCCGCTGAAGGAGGATAATTAAACTGTTTCATTATGTCGGAGAAGCGGCGAGATAAGGCGATCGGATGCAAATTTTAAAAGTTTAGTTTTTTACACTCTCTCTATTTTCTGTACGGCGCTTAACGAGGGCGAAAATTAATATAAATGAATAGTTAAATAGTTTTGTTGCAGTTTTTTGTTTCCGGGAAACTACACTCTAGCTCTTTAGTGGAGTGCCGTAAGACTTATACCTCGGAATCCAGGACCGGTCAATGAATTTTCATAAAAACTTTTGGAATGCATTGTTAAAAGCCCAAATAGTAAAGTTAAAAAAAAAATTGCGCGCTCGTCATTTTTTTTTTTATTCCCACAATGTACTGAAAAACTAGCTTGTGCCAGCGGCTTAACCCGCTACAACTCGAAAATTATCTCACGAGAAGATAAAATGGGGATAAAAACTATCCTTTGTGTTAATCCAGCTTATAAACTATCTGCATACCAAATTTTATCCAAATCCGTTCAGTAGTGTTTGTGTGAAAGAGTAACAAACATACTCCCTCACAAACTTAAGTACCTACTGTATAGTATTAGTGTGAAGTGTGATGTGATCAGGGCACGCCATGACAGTAACGGTAAATCCCCCCTTTGAGGAGTGGCTGGAAAGGCGCCACGGTGCCCTCACCATCCGTCTGACGCAGGTCCTCACCGGACACGTTGCTTCGGGAGGTACATGCACCGAATCAGGCGGGAGGAGACGACCGGATGTCGCCATTGTGAGGATCGGCCGGAGGCCACGGTGGAGCACACTGTGGAGGTCTGCCCCGCTTGGGCGGAGCCCCGCCGTGTCCCCGTAGCGGCGATCGGCGGCGGCGACCTCTCGCGTCCGGCCCTGGTGCAAGCCATGGTCCGAGGCGAGGAGTAATGGAACGCCGTCGCCTCCTTCTGCGAAGCAGTGATGCTAGCGAAGGAGGTGGCGGCACGTGTGAGGGAGAGAACCTTTCGACCTAGCCGTCGCGCGAGACGCTCCGGGCTTCTGGGGCCACGTGGATGGTCCGGCCACCGTAGACGCGGGCCTGTGGACGGTGAGTAATGAGCTAGCTCGCCGTCTGTCGACGATAGGCCGTGTCGACGGCGCGTTCGTTTTCCACGCGCGCCTCGAAGAGATGTCAGCAACATGGGAGGGGCCCGCCAGGGCTGCAAATTGGACACAAAGATACCGCGGCCTCGACATAAAAGGCTAAGAAGGAATATGGGTGGTTTTTTGTCAGTAGAAGTCTGACACTCCCTTTCGCTCTGCCCAAGAGCTGGAGGGGTTATTTGATGACTTTCGAATTTTCGAACTACACAAAAAAAAATATAGTGTGATATGATGAGAGGGACAAGAGAAAAAAATGTTTAAAGCTAATAAATAATATTTGCATAGTAACTTTAATGTTAATTTATTAATATTTCGCAAAAAATAACGAGTTAAAACAAAAAAAAAACATGTGTAAAAAAAGTTTGTGACGTATGTTTGTTACTTCTTCACGTCTGAACGGCTTGAGCGATTTTAATAAAAATTGGTATGGAGTTAGCTGACACCTTATATTAACACATAGGATATCATTTGTATTAACACATAGTTTTTATCCCGATTTTATCTTCCCATGCGATAATTCTCGAGTTGTAGCGGATGAAGCCGCTGGCAACAGCTAGTAATATTATAGAGGCGAAAGTTTGTGAGGGTGTATGTTTGTTACTCTTACACGCAAAAACTACTGAATGGATTTGGATAAAATTTGGTGTACAGATAGTTCATAACCTGGATTAACACATAGGATAGTTTTTATCCCGATTTTATCTTCCCGTGGAATAATTTTCGAGTTGTAGTGGGTTAAGCCGCTGGCACAAGCTAGTTTTTCAGTAAATTGTGGTAGAAAAAAAAAATGACGAGCGCGTAAATATTTTTTTTTAACTTTTTTATTTGGGCTTTTACCAATGCAGTCCAAAAGTTTTTATGAAGATTCATTGACCGGTCCTGGATTCCGAGATTTTACAATATTTACGTCTTACGGCACTCCACTACTTTTCTCTTCGTATGCGAAAACCGGCAAGAATCCATGAACTTTATATTTTATCTTGTAAGCTAAAACTTGACTGGAGAAAACAAAGTGATATAAAGAGCAACGCGACGCCGACGACTGCACTCACACTACTTACGCCACGCATCAGCGAGCCAGCATTGTTTGTGTGCTGTTTACTGAAACAAGAAAAAGCCTCACGCTCCGTTATATGAGGGGGTGCGACAGCGCAGCCACAGCGCAGCGGCTACTCGTAATTAGTTCACAGTGGCTAATGGCTCGTACGTGAGTGCACGACTTGTTTACACAACAGCGTACTTTACACTCGTACTGATATTGCATAACTGGCATAAAATTAATTCGACTAATTGTGTATTCAAACATTGTTAGTCGATTCAGTATTAGTTTTGTACATTTTGCTGACCCCTACTAAGAGCCACTACTACACACTAAGATTTCTTTACGTTCCCTACGTAAAAAATCTTAGTGAGGCTTTAATTTCTCTAATAAAATAAAATCACTGTGACAGTGTATTAGAAGTTTTATTTTTTATTTTACAAAATTTCTTTTACTGCAGCTCAATTCTAGACAGAGACAAATAAAATAGTGTGAGAGTTATTGAGAGGGCCGCATCTATCAGCGTTGTTTCATAATAGTGTGTCCACAGAAGATATCCGTCTACTGCTATGGTACAGGATTACCATTACAGAAAACAGTCTCGCTATCCTTGCGTGTTGACCATACAATCTTGTTGTACCAGACACTAATGCCATAGTCTAGGGAGAGATGGACTATAACTCCGTGTGGACATCAAAACAGTAAGCAAACATTCTGATTGAGAGGAAATTGTTCGTAACAGGCACTAGATAATAACCTTGCATGTACGCGACAAGCCTATTATAGGCCGGGGTTGAACCTGGACACATAATAGACAATCTCCTGTCGCAGACATACGTAAGTACCTCAGGACAGTGCCGCATGTGTTTGTAACATCAATCCATTAAGATCGATTCTTGTTCACCTATGTACATAGATTATTTAAATAAAGGATTGAAGGAGGCAATTCAGTAAACTACTTCACTTATATACTTGTACATAGGAGGTTGTACTGCCTTAGGTACCACTCAGGATTGGATTCCGATTTTTCCAGTCCATTTCGCTTTCAAAACTGTGCTCGGAATTCGGCTCCGAGCTTCATACTTCGTGCAGTCGTATTTGAGTCAAAGCCAAATGCAGTACAGTTACAGACATAGGTACGTACAGACACGTACAGTGAGCGATAGAAGTCAGTGCGGTAGACGTAGGAAACGATCTAGCGCTTTGTGGCAGGAAAACCTGAGATTATGAATAATGTGAATTGAAATCTTGCCATAATAGAACTTACACTTGGATGTGTTCTCCGATGAGAGCCACTTTTACCAACGTTATAATCTTTGGCCAGACCCATGACACGTCATTTAAAGCCAAATTGTATAGGTTCCTACAAATTATATCTCTTCCTATAATATCATTGAACAAAAGAGACATGTAAGCAAGGACGCTGAGGAGGGGGTGGTCACAGCCAGGCAGGCAGACACTGAGCTCATTTGTGGCGCACGTTTCATTTTTCACGTGCGGGTGATAAAGTGCCTGTTACGTGGCTCAGCGTACCCGTACGTGGCCCAGCGCGACCCAGCGTCGTCCAGCGTGGCGGGCTGGCTACTTCGCTCGGTAACGGTCACTGCAGTGCATTCGTGTAGGTACCATCATTCCTCTCGTATGTAAGTATTAAATACAAAAGAACCAAGTTTCATTGGTTTGATGTTAAAGATTAAAATTACAGATTGATAACTTTATCAATCTGTAATTTTAATCTATATATTTTATTTGACCTTTAGGTCAAATAAAAAATATGATTACGTAAGACAAATATTGGCTCAGTTATATAATTACAGCAAATCAAAGGTAACAACAGAAAATTTACCTAGTTGAATTAAATCGGAAACAATTTATAGTTTTTTACTATTTTCAATTCCCGACACAGCGAATAACTTGTATGTCGTAGTGCATTGTTGTAAGCGGTGCACAGAGTGGAGTGCTCTCTAGCAATTTATTCAATTCAGCTGCAGAGGAACAATGTATCGACACGACTACACGAGACTCGAGTGCCATCCGATGCTCCAAGGAGCCGCTTTCAATTATTATTTTCTGTCTGTGGCCGCATTGTTCGGGACACAATAACGTAGATATTGAATATTCTACGATTTCTGCGCCCCTGGTACCGACAGTCGAGAGCCTCGGGATCCTTGCATGCCTCATCGTGGCTAAATTGTTGTTTCTTGAATTGTGTAGCTCGGATTCCGTAGCAGTGAAACGATTTGCTTTTCAATTTTTCAGAATGTACCAACCGGTGGGATTTCAGATTGAATCGCGTCAGAGTTTAGTTGAACTCCGGGGCAACATTGAAATTTAAAAGTTGTTTCAGGAATGAAGAGAAAGGAAACTCGTGCTTTAGGACTTAGAACTAAATCATAAATCTCACTACGACGCGAAACGCTAACCGCTGAATGTAGAGCGAGAATGGTAGGAATTCGGGGTTTTCAATCATGCATTTTTTCCAACATTCAAAAGGCCAAGCAAAATTCAAAGCCAGCAATAGCAGTGAGGTCGGGGTAGTCGTAGTAACTCTCGTGTTCAATAACTGGTTTGTGCAGCGCTGCGAATGATAAACCGGGCCATAACTCAGCCGGCTGGCGAGCGGGTACCAGGGCTGCAGGCGCGCGCGGTGGTCGCGGCGCCCTCGCACACGATTAACTCATTAGATTAGTAACTTCATGCTCCGCTGCGCGGGAATTGGATCGGCTTTCTCCGGAATCTGAATTTAGTTGAGACGTTCGTAATATTCTCGACTGTATTATGAAGTTGGCTCTTTGTCGTGGACTTAGGATTGTGTCGAAGTTCGGGATTAGAATTGTGCGGGTGATAAGTCGGTTCAAGATCGGATTCATCTTTGTTAACTTAATGATTAGGTTTGATAAGATCTCTGAAGTTACAAATGTTAACTCATCTATCAAAGGTTCTGGTTTTGTTTATTCCATTTTCCATTTTATTTGTTCAGAGCCGAATCTGAAAGCCGAAGCTGAATTCTTTTATATATAAATCTATCATGGGTCACAGTCAGCGGCACGTGAATAAATGCGGAACACTCGTATTACTGACGCTTTGTACTTACTCGTACTGTTGTATGACTCTCGCGTTATATTATATTCATGATCTCAAAAACACGAGCATTAAGAATGGAAAATACTCACTGTTTATCGACAGAGACTGAAATCCATAATGCAAAATTCAACTACACTCATATTGTAGAGAGGAAAGATTTGTATTGTTGTATGTTTGTAACGAATAAACTCAAAAACCACTAGAACAATTTAAAAATTCTTCCACCATTAGAATGCTGCATTATCCTTGACAAACTTATGCAATATCTATTAAAACTTTAAAAATTAAATGTCCACCCGTGCGAAGCCACGACGGACCGTTATTATAAATAAGACATTTTTAATCTAAAGAAACAACTGCTGAACGGCTGCAACGGACACTTTAATAGCGCAGTCACAGGCGGCTAACATGTCTAATAGTTATTCTGAATTCTCTATTTTCTTTAATACCGGCTGGCTGCTTTGTGTTCTTGTCATTTCTTCCAGTAGTAATACTAATAAGACGCCTCTTCAGAACTAAGGTGTTTTTGTGAATAATGCCAAATAAAATAACTTTCTTTCTTTCTTGCTAAACTACGATACAAAGAATAATTTCTTGACTTAAGTGAAAGTTTTTGATGATACACTTTTTAGGAACTTTTTTTAACACGATTTTCTTTATAACCTAATTATAAAGAAAAGCGGAAGTTTACACTAAATTTCGAGTATGTTCACCGATTTCTCCGTGATTACTCTTCCGATTGAAGTAATTCGTTATTCATTTGGTAAGGGAAACTCGCGCGGTGGTCTTATGTAAATTTTATTAACTTTGCTAACGTACGTTATGATGAGTTTTGATTTATAATATGCCTTTTTTCTTCTTTTCTTTATGTAGATAATGTGCTAATCTTTTCTAGCTACAATGAAAAATTTAAACTTAACTAGGGTTTGCGTGAGATACACCTAAAAAGTCAATGAAATACTCGTTAAGTCATCCACTTTCTCTTTGTAGTGGTAATTTTACAGTTTTAAATTTTTTTTTTTTAGATGTCTGTTATTTTTGTTATTGAAAAACAGTTTATATTATTTTTAATTTGTATCCCTCAGAAACCCTTGTCAAATTAAAAAGTTTTGCACGACATTTATTGCCAGCTGTTATGACAGGTAAGTGTATTTTAGTGCAGCTGCTCTTTATAATTATTTGTATTCCCATAAGCACACTACCACTACTACACCACTACTACTACTAGTATTTTAATAGTTCTAGTATCAGTAACATTTTATAATAATTACACGTGAACGAAGGTTACGGGCATATAAATTATATAAGTTTTTAAACTGACATGGTCACTGACATTACTATTAATACTGTAAACGGGATATTTACCATGTTTTGATATTGTTGCGAGTTCCCGATATTTCGGCGCTGTTACAAGCACCATGATCACGGATAAACTGAAGTCATTGCGGGTGGATGTTTATGAGCAGACAAATCGGTCTACCCTCTTTCTCGTTCGTTTTTTGCGCTCGGTACCACTACCATTGTCACTCACTACACGATTCTGTTCCCGACACACAAAACTCACTGTGTCCACTCGCGAACATTTTTCGGCACTTTTTCGGTTTTTACACAGCTGAACCACTGGATTCCAGGCTCTCGACAGTTGAAACCCATCCTCCCGGTTAAAATTGTTATATTTTGTAATTTCAATAGCTTCTCTAACCAGACGAGGTATATAGTGGCGTTCTGTTGAGATGACCTGAGGGTTATGCAACTCAATCCAGTGGTTCGATCCCGATTCAAGTAGATGTTCAGCTATGGCCGATTTTTGGGTGTCATTGTTTTTCACTGCCCTAATATGTTCGGATATACGACACGACACCGTACGTTTTGTCTGACCGATATAGGACTTGCCGCAACTACAGTCTACTTTATAAACCCCGGGTTTTTCCAGCGGAAAGTTGTCCTTCGGCGAACGCAGCATCTGGGACACTTTCCTGAAAGGAGTGAAGATGGTCTTTACGGCGTATTTCCGAAGAATATTCGCAACCTTATCTGTCACTCCCCTCACGTATGGCAAAAATGCTGGCTGCCTCTCAACCTCGCACTTCCGGTGCTTATAATTAGTTTTTTGTTTAAGTTGTGCAGACTTCCCCGTGTATCCGTTTCTCTGTAGGACCTCCTGCACGTGTGTTAACTCAACACGTAAATGTTCCTCGTCGCATAGATCATATGCCCGGTTGATGAGTGAAGTCACTACAGAGTTCAGCTGCCTGGGATGGTGATGAGAATCAGCGTGCAGATATCTATCCGTGTGAGTCGATTTCCTGTAGACTGAGTGGCTCAGAACACCGTCAGTACGGACCCCTACTTTTACGTCCAAGAATGGAATTGTCCTCTCTTTTTCCATCTCGTAGGTGAATTTTATTTTACCATGTATGCTATTAAGATGTTCCAAGCATACTTTTACATCTTGTTCGTCTCCTTTCATTATACAAAAGACGTCATCAACATACCGCCTCCATAGCTTTATTGGTGTAGGTGAAATTGGGACTGCCAATTCTTCAAAATGCTCCATCCAAATGTTGGCTACAACTGGAGCCACTGGACTACCCATGGCTACACCATCAAGTTGCAGGTAATATTGACCTTGGTACACGAAGTAACCGGTTGACAAACAATGATGTAGTAGGTTGATGTATTCTACTGGGATGTTATTTTCTTGAAGTTTAATCTTAACAACCTCCATGCAGTCCGCCACCGGCACATTCGTGAATAAAGACTCAACATCAAAACTGACCATTACGTCATCTGCTTGGAGTTTGCTGGATTGTAAGATGTTGATAAAATGTCGAGAATCTTTGACATAAGATGATGAATGACCAACCAATGGCTGAAGTACTGAAGCTACATGTTTCGCCAGGTGGTATGTGGGTGAGTCGATCTGACTAACTATGGGCCGTAGCGGAACATTCTGCTTATGTACCTTTGGCAAGCCATACAGTTTAGGGGGCTGTACATTTCTGGGACGGAGCAAGTACTTCGCTGTATCGTCCGTGATTATATGTTGATATTCTTTTATAATCTTGCGTGTACTGCGATTTGTTCGTGCCGTAGGATTGTAATTCACTTCCCTGTAGGTGTTCACATCACTCAATAAGTTACGAATCTTTTTGTCGTACTCAGTAAAGTTCATGACTACAGTAGCATTACCTTTGTCCGCTTTAAGTACAAGTACGTCCTCATCCTTGCGGAGATCACGTAGTGCGGCTAATTCTTCAGAAGTGATGTTCGATGTTGGAGGTTTAGCGTGACGTAACGCGACGGCGGTATCCTGTCTTAGCACATCGGCATCACTCGCCGGTATCATATTTCGTCTTATTGCTTCCTCTACACTTCCGATCACCTCTTCGTAAGGTATGCGTTTCGGAGTAGGAGCAAAATTCAACCCTTTCTCAAGGACTTTAAGAGCACTTTGTGTTAACTCTTTGTTGGACAAATTAATAACCGTTCGAGTTTTATGTGAGTTATCATTGTAGGGACTCACCGGTTTTTGTCTTTGAATTAGTGATTCATATTTTTGTTGCTTTACCACTGCACTTATCTCTCGAGAACGTTCGGCTTGCAGGTAGGTAATACGATCACAAATATCGAAGTCACTAGATGTCAACAAAGCACTGCATTCAAGATGTACGCAATACAACTCACGATGGATTTCATCTATTTGGTATCTGGTGTTACGGATAACCTTACGCAACAATTTAACACTCGCGTTACGTAGAATGCTCGCGGAGCCGTGGATGTCTAGACGTGGTTTTAGTCTCACACACACTGGGATAACGTCCGCATCCCTGCACTTTATCAGAAAAGCCAAGGACTCCTCTAAACAACCGCACTTTTTCCGCGTACGTTCAAGATGTTTCACTAGTTTTACACCATCCGGCCCGTACCGGTTTGCAATATAAGTTTTTAAACTGACATGGTCACTGACATTACTATTAATACTGTAAACGGGATATTTACCATGTTTTGATATTGTTGCGAGTTCCCGATATTTCGGCGCTGTTACAAGCACCATGATCACGGATAAACTGAAGTCATTGCGGGTGGATGTTTATGAGCAGACAAATCGGTCTACCCTCTTTCTCGTTCGTTTTTTGCGCTCGGTACCACTACCATTGTCACTCACTACACGATTCTGTTCCCGACACACAAAACTCACTGTGTCCACTCGCGAACATTTTTCGGCACTTTTTCGGTTTTTACAAATTTTTCATATAAATTATATTGGCATTATAATATGTATGACTAGCTGATGCAAGGTTTGAAATAGCCGTTCCCTTTTAATTCATAGTATGACAGAAGTTAGCTGTCAAACAGTTGACAAATATGCTCATAATGCAATATTGCTCACCCCCCTAAGTTATTATAGCGCTAATATATAGCCCATGTGTTATTCCAGATTATAATCTATCTCTGTGCTAAATTTCATTCAGATCCGTTCAGCCGTTCTGGCGTGAAAGAGTAACAAGCATCCATCCATCCTCACAAACTTTCGCATTTATAATACTAGCTGATGCCCGCGACTTCGTTCACGTGGAAAAATGTGTGTCTGTCTCGTTGATCGAGTGGCCTTGCGCGACTACTGAGCATGAAGTCCGGGATTTGATTCCCGATAGAAGGAAAGGGTTTTCTCAGTAGAGGCCACGGAGTCTCGTTATGTGCCCGGTTGATGGCAATAGCCCATATTACATCAATGTATATACGTCAAGCTTCCCCGTTTACATGGCGCTTCAAGATCACTGCGAAATAACGGGGTACGATTAGGTACACCACTACCTAACCTTTTCGGAATTACAGGCATGGCCATGTCTATGGATGTGCATACTTTTGAACTGCCAAATCTTGCCTAAGTTGTTTTATTATGATCATCCGCACGTTCCTTTGTGACAGCACCTGCCCTCACTAAAAATCACTATTCTTTATTTACCTATATTAACCTCAAAAATAGGTAAAACGTGCATAATAAGTTCATCCTCTGTTGGCACTGGATGAAAAAACTCTTCAAAAAATAGAATATTCCCGATCTGTCTCGTTTCCAGACGATTCTCTCCTATTTGAATCAGTTTATTTGCAAAGACGCCTGCTTCGTGGTCGTAGTACAGTTTACATTAAAGTCGCAGATTTTTATCCTGGACCACAGCGACGACGCCTTGAGACATGTGTTTATTTCATCCACCGGTGTGCCCCCCGCAATGACTGGCAGGGTCTGCCTACAGTCGCCTGTGAACAACACAATAACGCTGCCCATCAGCGCGTGGTTGCCGCGTGTGTCCTGCAAGCTGCGGTTCA
Organism: Diarsia mendica; assembly: GCA_949316265.1. Classification (NCBI taxonomy): domain Eukaryota; kingdom Metazoa; phylum Arthropoda; class Insecta; order Lepidoptera; family Noctuidae; genus Diarsia; species Diarsia mendica. Next base: position 28,678,978 of record OX438887.1, on the reverse strand, counting down.
ACGCATCTAATGCATGATAGTGCGATATTGTGCACTCGTCCCATATTATTACTGTTGGCACTGGAGGGAAAATTATTCGGAAAATAAAATTGGCCCATCTGCGTCCGATTCCAGACGACTCTCTCCTGTTTTCTCAGTTTAATTGCAAAGGCGCAGTTTTTGATGATGTTGCAACTTGGGGCAAGATTCAGCGGCAATTTGTTATCGACATGTGCAATTATTGTGTAGTCTGGCTATATTGTAAAGCAAAGTTGCAGCAATGCCCGAGCAACCCACAGCCACAGCTATATGACGACACGGTTGGCGAAGTGGCATGGCTAGGCGATTGATTGTGGCGCTGTTTGTCTTATTTTAATTTCGTTTTTATTTTCGTACTGTGCGTATTCGTTAATTTTTGATTCAGAAAATCCAAAATTTGATTCGTCAAAATATGTATGTACAACGCCATCTATCGAAGACGAAGTCAAAATTTAATGCATAGAAAGCGAACACACCGGTTTATATTATAGGCTATGTATTATAGATTCTCAAAGCAGCTTCATTTAGACTATTTAAGAGTACCTTAGCTATAATAACTTTTTGAAAAAATCGATTTTATGGTCACCTTGTGAACACATTTATTAATTAGTACTGATTTGGTGTAATAGATGTCGTTGCATGTATGTATCTTTCGTTATGACGATAAGTTCTTCTTTTTTAATTCATATCTTTTGATAGAGAGCACCGATTTCAATGAAAACTAAAACCCTTATTAAATTTGCTTTATAATTTACACCTGATACTATAACAAATGGGGACAGGGAGACGTCATATGTCCAAAACTGCACTGGAGAATATCTGGATTGGAGAGGACTTGAAATCAATTTCAATGGCGAGTGCATCACTTACCTTCGGTTCGCCGACGTCATAGTGGTTATGACTGGGACCATGGAGGAACTCAGTACAATGCTCGATGCCCTTAGTGGAGCTCCCGAAATAGTGGGTCTTAAAATGAACATGGACAAAACCAAGGTTACGTTGAACTTCCATGTATCACCCACTCCTATCAAGATCGGAGACTCTACACTCGATGTTGTGGACGGTTATGTCTACCTGGGACAAACGGTCCAGTTGGGAAGGTCTATCTTCGAGAAAGAGGTCAATCGACGAATTCTACTCGGCTGGGTAGAGTTCGGGAAGTTGCGTGGTATCTTCTCGTCTAACTTACCACAGTGTCTCAAGACGAAAGTCTATGACCAGTGTGTGTTGCCAGTGATTAGATATGGGACCGAAAAGTGGTCACTCACAATGGGCCTCATCAGAAATCTCAAAGTCACCCAAAGGGCAATGGAGAGGCCTATGCTCGAAGTTTCCTTGCGTGCAGATCGAATCAGAAATGAAGACATCCGCATGAGAACCAAGGTTACCGACTTAGACCGAAGAATCGCCAGACAATGGTCACATTGCACGCAGAACGGATGGCCGATAGGCCAAAAAGTTGTGAAGTGGCGACCGCGAACCGGATGGCGTTGCGTTGGAAGGCCTCCCGACAGACTACAGACAAAAATGTATAAAACGAATGAACACGCCAATAGAAAACATTATTTTTTCTAAATAATAAATGTTCAATGCACAGAAACTCCACGCCTACACATTTATTATTATGTATTTAGATTTATTATCACTTTTTGTTGTTTTTGTAATTATTTAAAATCATAAAGCATCAAAATAAAAACAAATACCAAAAAAATACAAAAAGTGTAAACCGATTGGGGATCGAACTTACAAACATGTTTAACAGTTTCGGAAATCTTACAGCATTATAAAAAAAACACAAAAAGAAAGCACTGACTGAGATTTGAACTTGCATTCCTTTGTCTACAGGTAGGTCACCGAACCGTTAGGCTACTTTCATCTGTGTCAAAAGTTTGAAATAGCCGTTCCCTTTTAATTCATAGTATGACAGAAGTTAGCTGTCAAACAGTTGACAAATATGCTCTTATTGCAATATTGCTCACCCCCCTAAGTTATTATAGCGCTAATATATAGCCCATGTGTTATTCCAGATTATAATCTATCTCTGTGCTAAATTTCATTCAGATCCGTTCAGCCGTTCTGGCGTGAAAGAGTAACAAACATCCATCCATCCTCACAAACTTTCGCATTTATAATATTAATTAATATAGTAGGATTAGTAGGATATTGTTGGAAATAGAAAAAATGGCTATAACGAACGTTTTAGTAATAACAATACGCACACTACTAACTAATATCACCTGATTAGTAGCGTGGGAGCTATCCGGAGCGGCCGACCGCAACTCGTGCCGGACGCGTGCCGGACACCCACACGGCGGGGGCCGGGCGCCGGGCGTGCCAATCGCGACCGCAAATCAAAGCGCGGCCAATGCAACAATTACGCGTTGTCAAACAGAACCGTTTGAACTCAAACACACAAAGCGATCCGGATCCTGCGGTTAGCGGTGCCATCGCCCACCCTGCCGCTGTGTCGCTGTGCCGGGTACACTCGACAACAGTCTCATGGGCTTGTCAATATTTAAAGGAGATAAAATGTTTGGTACATAAGAAACATAGAATGAATCTAAGCTAACTATAGTAGCGCAGATGGCTATAATATTACTATAGGTCGCTGGCTGCTGTCATAATTTGACATATTCATTAATTCGTAATCATCGTACCGTCGTCTCATTCCCATCATAGCGCCGACATTTAGTTCCCGAGAGAACGACCCAGGCACAAAGGAAGACGCACTTTAAATGGTAATTGATTACTTAACTCAGATAGGCATCTCCCTAATCTTCTGGCTCCAGCCTTCAGCGAGTACGTCCTCAGACGAGACTCAATTAAGTATCCTTCACAATAGGTATAAGGAGCGTCCTTTTTAAAACAAAACGTTCGTAATATAATTCAGTCAACTAAAGGGAATGCGATTTCAAAAGACTTTATGAATATTATCTGACTGGTACCTTTTGTTCTGAAGCAAATTGAATTCAGTTGTGAAATGAGTTCACATTCCTTGTCGGCTACACTCGGACCTTGCAGCTGTAGTGCTGCTGAGTTATTTCAAGAGTTTCATGACAGAGCTGCCTTTGTCTGCCTTAACTTGCGAAGGTATGTGATGCGAGCTGCGGCACATGTATTTCGTCTGTTTTCAATAGAGTAGCTCTGATTACGGTCGGTGCCTTATTCACCGATTACGTATTTAATCGTCCGTAACTCCTCAATAGAGAGCTTCGCTTTGATGCGCCCACTGCTCATCGATGACGATATTAGGCCACCTGTGAATTATGTAAGCTTACCAAACTCCTCAATAATTATCAGCACTGGTCTGGGAACATCAAATACAAAGTAATAACTAAAAAGAAATCAATCAAAGCAGAGGCGATGACAATTTTATAGTTGAACAGATATATTATTACTGTTAAAAATTTCTCTTCGTTTTGTTGACTAACAATCGACATGAAACGCTTCGCAGGCAAAAGACAAATCCTTGAGACGACAATTCAATAAAGCGATAAATGTAAAGAGACAAATGCTGAATGAAATAGAGTAGGTACGTAAACAAACTCGTAGTAGACAAGAAAATAGCAACGTTTTATATTGAGCCTCGTCTCGGCGATATAACGCAATTGAACACAATATTGTAACGCAATTGAACATAATGTTCGTACGTGAACAGATTGAAATACAGCCAGCCCGCGGATATTTGCTTATGTTCAATTCTTAACGTTATCGGGTAACATTACTTCTACTCGATTTCACTAATTCTCTAGAGTTCAATTTGCAGCTAGGTCTATGTTGCGATGAGAATTTACATGTTAGAAAACTTTATTGAGAACAATTTTTCCAATGTTATAGATTATTCTATCGCATTAAATCTCAGGCTACGCGAGATCAATCCGTGTCCGACCATCGCATTCTTCTGCTTGACGTAGGCTTCTCGCTAGTTGCGACAAGTCCGTCTCAGTGACGTTTTAGTTACTTTTTATTTCGTTCAGGGGGTAACCCCGAAGAGAGGGGTAACCCTTTCTTCAAGTAAATGTATACACAGATTGTGATGGTTGAAAGGTGCCTGCTATCGAGTGATTGACCCACAGAGTCGCACAAGCAATCACAGCGGACGACAATCAATGGGCGAGGGTCATGTGTGTGAGTGTGTGTGTGCGTGCGGGTCGGCCGCGGTCGGCGCAATCAGACCCTGTTTGTGTACACGCCTGCTATACCAAATACACCCTAGTATTAGCCATGCTTAGATAGACGGACCATTTGTAAATAATGTCATTAGAAAGAACGTCAACATTAAAGTCTCACAACGCAGTTATTTACTCTAATTCTTCCCTTAACAATCTCTAGTCTACTCTCTAGAGGCAATTAGGGAGCATTATTAACCATCACAATGATAAACACGCATACTGGAAAAGGAAATCTATTTGTTTTTGACAGTTCAAAAATACCTACAAATAAAACATTCATGTGCTCGACAGCGCATATAAAGCATTGAAAGTTAATGAATTTTCAAATTAAAAGGGTCGCTCATTCCGACTGCTACACAATTCGGCTACAGTTCCTAAATCGAGAATATTATATTCACTGAGTTACAGTTATATTTCTGCAAAGCCGCTCGGGATAAACGCGAGGACTGCAAAGTACACAAAGGAACCGCAAGCCGTATTAACTTGAGCCGAGTACACACCGCCTGAGGCCGCATCTACAAACAAAGAATCGGCTTTTAAGAGTGCAATATCGCGCAAGTGAGGGCTCCCCGTAGCGTAGTAGAGTCACGGAACCCTGACCCTCGACACAGCGCCCGATTTGCAACTACAAGTAGAATCATGTCTCCACTCTGAACTGCTCTATAAAACTATGTATAGTAATACTAGCATGAGATTTCTTGCGTTTCTGTATAGGTCCGTATCGGCCGTTTTGTGCAATGGTACACGAGCGGCCGATGTAGTTCAATATTCATGCGGCTATCAATTCACACGAGCAGTGAGCAGTGTACGGCCGAGCGCGGTCAACACCAACGCCGAGTATTTATGTTTCTTCGGGGTTGAGACTATGCGGTGGCTGCCGGGTCCATCCACACCATGTAACATGTGCAGAAAGTCCATAGAAAAATATAATAGCACTTTTTAAGTTACACTTACTATACACTTAATGTATAAGTGAATCATAAACAGTGCTGAGAACGGAGAAACGTTCACCATATCCAATCTTGACGTAGGTTGGCCGAGCATGTTTAATATAGGTAGCCCAAAAATAGATGTTCTCACTGATTATCTGAAAATAATTCTGGGGTCCCTTTTCATGTGACCTCCATCAAGTGACGAGTCTAATTTTGTCAGATCCCGGTAAACATGCGTTGTTTTAGCTGATGTTCACGTTGGCTCGACCTTCTGTAGGACACCGTCAGTGGCAGTCGTAATATCCGCGCACATCCGTCCGTGCGGATATTAATATCCGGACGGACCGCATCAATTTCAGCGCCGCGCCGCGCGCCGGTCCGGCCCCGGCACTACGGACCGTTTCAATGATATACTTTCTGATACACCAGCACTTTCCACTTCATATGTTAATCACACGATTCTAAGGAAACGATAGACATAAAATAACGCAAATAAATTGAAAAAAAGACACACACAAAGAAATGGCTCATTTAACCTGTAATAAAAAGTTTTTACTGGAGATAGAAATAGAGAAGGAAACTCATGAAAACTAACTTACATGGAAAACCGTACCGTTCAAGAATACGAAATGAGCAAAATAAGCTTAAGACTAATATGCAATTCTAACAGTGAAGTAAAACCTATACATGTGTAATGTGACTCGATACATACATGAATGTATACACGGAGGCAATGCGAGGGGTATCTCTTACCGTCGGGGCTGCTGTTCGAAAGAGAAACCGCGGCCTCGACACAAAAGGCTATGAAGGAACATGGGTAGTTTTTATTCAGTAGAAGTCTGACACTCCTTACCACTCTGCCCAAAACGGTAGGAGTCATTTCATGATTTCCCACCATCATAAAAAAGGGGGTATCTCTTTATACCATTGATTCAGTGGAGGCATGCCCTGTGCAGCCGGCCGGAGACGAGGCGGCGCGACGCCTACGCGGCTCCGGAACCGAACAGACGGAGTGTCGCGGGACAGCTTCACGCACACTAATCATCATATTACACGCACCCACTCGGTGCACGATATAATTGCAGATTGCGCACAAAATTGGCATTATCTGCTGGTTGACATGCTCCAATAGAGAGCGAGGTTTTAATACATTTTTAGGTCAAGGAAAAAGTGACATCGAAAGGAGTGACATTGAACCTTCCACGTCGCTGGATTTGTAAATTAAAAAACTTTTAATTAATAATTAATATAAAAATAATTAATATAAAATTAAAGATAACTGTATTACTTCATGTTGTTGGGTTTTTCTGTTAGGAATTTCTGAGTAGCAACCACGGAGTCTGTACTTGTGCCCGGTTGGTGATTCAGTTTATTATAAACAATTTTTTTATGAATTCAGTTTTTTTTAAGCATTTAGGATTCAACGGAAAAAGCTTTTGGGATTCAACGATTACCTATATATAACGTTATTCATTTGCAGGAACCCAACGTAAATACAATAGTATTTTGTGGGATCAACATCATCATCAAAAGTCTATAATGTTCTCACTGCAGGGACTCAGGCCTCCTCTCTAGGAGAGTGATGGGCTATAATCCACCACGCGGGCCCAATGCGGATTGGTAGATGTCACATGTCTTCGATTTTTTTTGTTCTAGGTCATGACGGCTTCCTCACGATATTTTCCTTCACTGTTTTGAGAGATCCAACGCCAAAAATATTAAACGGGGAACCAACGAAAATAAATCAAACTATCGACCCTAAATTAACAACGTTCTCCCAAAGAGGGTATTGCATCATGTAGAATTTTAATTAGGCGAAGGTGATATCAGTGGTGCAGCTAGGATCATATATTTAGGAGTGATGTGGACGTGCCTTAGTATCCAAACAATTTGTGATAATGTTCCTAATGTATCCCCAAACAAGCTGTTAAAGTTTCACCAAGTTCGGAATACTTTCTAGATACCTCACCTAATTTCTGTTGATCATTTTACATGGAAAAGTTTGATGCACGTGTTTCTGTTGAGAATTAGTCAGTAGATGGACGGCGGCCATCACTGCGAGGTGTCACGTAGACTTGCTCAGCGATACCGATCAGACTCGCGGCCATATAATAATGGCATTAAAGTTCCTGGCGCAGGTCCAGCGCCCGCGGCCGGACTCAAACCCGCACCACCCGCCGTCGCATTTTTGGAACAATTCACGCGACCAGTCATGCTGAAAATAACGTTTGAAAACGAACTGGCTTTAAGAGATTAACCGAAGCCGGGCGATTTTCCATCTGTAAGTCGGATTACATCGCGATGGTGAAAAAGATTTTCAGTTCGAAGGTCTGTGTTTTATCTACGAACGGAATATTTAATTGGTCCTTGAGTATCCTTTGTTACGTAAAATGGAAACTTGATTAAATTCATGCAATCAAATTAAAGGAAACGCGCGTCATAAAATCTATTCATGAACATTAAGTAGGAGAGGGTCGTTCGTCGCGGTCGTTCAGTTCAAGCTGCACACAGTAACGCGGCAGTTTGTTCCGCCACGCGCCACTCCGGCTGCTCCGTTATTAAACTTTCAATAGAGACAAAACGTTAATTAAAACCGTAATCCGCGTCCAAACGGAGCTCATATTTGTGTCGATGTGGGGTGTATTAAGCGGCAATTATGCGCGACCGCAGCACTCCGAGCCGCGGCGTGCGGTCTCGTGCGGTCTCGTGCGGTCTCGTGCGGTCTCGTGCGGCGCGCGTAAACACGTAACGTGTGTGTTGGAGCACGAGTCGAGACGCGTTATTGTTCCACTGACGTGGTTTGTGGTGACGACGCGCTCTCGAGCACTCTTGATATTATCCCTTCATGGAGTAAACGAACACCTAAATATTTAGGGGTAATAAGCACTTGGAATTTAATAACAGCGCAGTTCACACTGACAGTTTTTCTTTGTGTAAATAGATTGCTTTCAGATCCTGAGAACATCGCTGTTAATAAGAGAAATGAATTCTTTTACAAAAAGTGAGGAGTGAAGAAATATGTATAAACAAAAACCATTTAGGTACAGAATTTTGTCAAGTGGGCCTTATGTTCTGATGGAGGTTGTATACCTACACGACTGTGAACGATAGATTCGAGTTTAGAATCTGTCACTATATAACTGCTCTGTCAAGGAGAAAAGTCGTTGTGTAAATATATTATTTGTGCTATTAATAAATGTGTTCGATCCTAGTAGCCTCTTCATTTCAATAGGTTATGGGCCCAGGATCAGGCTCCAAAAACGCCTAGAAGCTAGAACACAAAAAGTGTAAAAAGTGTGTTTATAATCTACCTTCAGATTTTTGATTTTCTCCGCCTCGGGGCGACAGGGGCGGAGGGAGAGAGGTCGAGCGCTGGGCTCGGCGTGGAAAGTAGTTCGTATTGAGTCGCGCTGGGCGTCGAACGAATATTATAGTAGATATAGAACGGGTGAAAGCGCACGCGCATTGATTAAATCGACTTGTGGAGTCATTTCGCGGCACCCAATTATACTAGTTAAGCAGTACGGTTAGCGACGCTGTGAATGTCGAACGGGTTATTGATAATATCATTGGTTTGCCTTGTCACGGGAGTGCTATTGGGAACGCACCGAGGCTTTTGTGGTTAGACTAATACGGAGTGAGTGTGGTGGCTCGCGTTAACGGCGTGGCTTGCAGCGACGTGGAAGAATCGTCCGGAACTACCAGCAAACCATCGCAAGGTCATATACACTCATTATACACATACACAGTTACACAACTTGCGAGGGGTCAAGGAAGTGAGACCGGCTCGAAGAAATGAGGTAAGGGTAGCTTTAAGTTCAGAAATTGTAATATTGTTCGGAGGCGCGTATCGCGTCTATTTGATCCCGTTAGGACGGCGGCTGTTCTGAGACCTGTCTCCCATGGGCCCGAGATAAGGTTCGGCTGAGTCCTGGCGCGATCAAAATCTGGTAGCAGAGCATGGTTATACCCACTTGTAAAAATTAGTAGGTACTTGGTACCAATTTACTTGTAAAAATTGTGTTCGTGTTTACAAATTCGAATTGTAGGTGGTGGTACATTGACCTACATACCAGTGTACGCCTCAAGTTGAGTTTGGCGTTATTAATAATAAGTACATGGAATGTGAATATTCGTTGATAAAATAATTTGTTATTTACGTTCGGTTACGCACAAATATAACCTCATCACAAATCGTGTTATGATTGTCAACATTTGAGACATAGAGGAATAACCTCTAGAGCACGTAGAGGAATAAGTTCAAGAGTTGGCATAGCGTCGTAGATTTATTCACTCAACGAATATATTATTATTGTTAGTTCCGGATACAATAATTGTTATTTTTTTTGGTTATTGTTATTTATTATTGCATAATCGCGTATTGAAGTTGGTACTATGGCTCCGTCAGTAACGAAAACTATCGCAGCCAGAATCGAAGCTGAATTGAGATGGTTTTCATCGGTTGTTACGTTGGTAGGTCGCACCGATCGTGAAGATGCGTTATTGTCACGCGCTCGGCAAGTTGACGAACGATATGACGCCGTGTTAAAGTGTCACGCTGAGTATTTAGCATGTCTCGAATCGACGGATCTGTCGTCGGTGGACAAGGATGCTCAGGTGGTACGGGGCAATGTGGACCAGTGTGGGGAAATGTCCATGAGCATAATCCAGGCGGCGGCCGACATTGAGCGATCGCGCAAGGGTGACGTCAGGGATTCATGTCGGCCAGCAGGCGTAGGGATTCAGGCGCCGTTGCCACCAGTACATGTACCCGAGTTTAGCGGCGAGTATGCCGATTGGCCGCGATTCCGCGATATTTTTAATAGTGTCGTGCATTCGCGTACAGATCTCTCGCCCGCGTACAAGATGGCTCAATTAATGGGTAGGCTTAACGGTGAGCCGCACGACATCTTGACCCACCTGGAGATTACGGACGCCAGTTATGAGACGGCATGGGGCCTATTAATCGACCGATATGATAATCGGCGATTAATAGTTGATGGCCTCATTGATAAGATTTTTGAAATCCCGAAGGTGTCTAACGTGTACGAAATAAGGTCGAAAATCCTTAATCCGGTCACGGTTGCGGTGAACACGTTAGATCGACTTAAGTTGTCGTTAGGGGACAATAAATATATCATCGTCAATAGGGTTTTACGGAAGTTGCCGATCGACGTGGTGGCGCGCTTTGAGCAGTCACATGGTGGCGAATCGACGGACCACCTCCCAAGTTACGATGACTTGAGGGTGTTTTTAGAAGGCGAGTGCCGGCGGGCGGATTGCCAAGGGGCATCCACGTCGCACCCTCCTCCGTCAACCCGACGTACGAGCGGGCCCAAGCCGGTTGAGCCCCGTCGGGGGGGGAAGAAATACCACGCCCTCCAATCGGAAGTGTGCGCCTTCTGTCGGAAGGAAGGGCACGGTCTCGCCGCATGCGCGGACTTTAAGGCGCAGCGGGTGCATAGACGAAGAGGGGTGGTCAAGCAGCGCTATTTGTGCTTCCGCTGCTTGGGGACTCACTTTGTACGTGAGTGCCACAGGACCACTAACTGTGGAACCTGCGGAGGAGCCCATCACGAGTTGCTATGCCTGGCGGAGAGTAGGGAGGTGCACGGAGCCTCGCCGGGAGGTCACCCCCCCTCTCCTAAGCCAGATTCGGGTGGTCGGTCACCCCCCCCTAGGGGGGGTGGGTCGGCCAGGAATCAGCGGTCGCCGCCCCCTCGGGGGGGTGGGCCAAGGGCTGATCCAGAGCACAACCCGATACCGTCGTCTTCCCCGCGGGGGGGGGATAGGCACCGAGACTCGGGCAGGGGCCCGGAGGTAGTACAGACGGGTTACGCGGCGTACTCGAATGCGTTGGGGGGCATGTTGCCACCCCCGAGTAGTCGCTTCTCCCCGCCTCTCGCAGAACGCCCTCGGCTGACGGCGCGCCCGCCACCGTTCGGAAGGATGCCAGTAGGCTACTTCCGACCGGCACGGATGTCACCGATGGGTCGGGAGGGTTACTACCCGGGTTGGGACCCGTATACTGGGACAGTATTTACTCCCCCTCCGGCAGGGGAGGAGGGAGGTGCCTCCTATTAGCAACTAGCAGCCTGTTCGTCAGTGGTGCCCACCCCGACAGTAACGGTATTATTACCGACGGCTAGGATTACTGTCAGGGGTACTGACGGACAGCCGGTGCACGTGCGAGCACTGTTAGATTCAGGGGCACAAGGTTGTATTGTGTCCAGCTGTTTAGTGAAAAAGCTGGGCCTTACATTAGAGCCATCACGGGATGGCGCCGTAGGTATAGGTGGCAATCGGGTGCCTCACCTCAGGGGTCAGACGACATTCCTGTTCGAGATGGGTGACACGGCATCGGTCACGCGGGTGAATGCCACGGCGATCGTTTTGGACGAAGTGGTTGGGGTCCTCCCTCAGACTCGGTTACCGTCTGCGGTAAAAGGGTTGACCAATGGATTGGAGTTAGCCGATCCCCACTTCGCGATCCCCGGACGGGTGGACGTCTTGCTTGGGTCTGACGTCCTCGGGAAGCTGCTCCGAAGCGGCAAACGGGAGCTGCAACCAAACGGGGTTGTGGCCATGCGTACCGCAGGTGGTTACGCGTTATTGGGCCCAGTACGGGAACCACAGCACTCAACGGATTATAGCTCCATATATTATGGCAGCGTGTTATCCGACGTCCTGCAACGGTTCTGGGCAACGGAAGAGCCACCCACCGCTCTTAGAAATAACCCACGTGATGAGGAGTGCGAAACATTCTATCGATTTAACACGGTGCGCCTCCCATCGGGTAGATTTATGACAAGGTTGCCATTTCTGTCAATTCGACCTCCGCTGGGGAGCTCATGGAGTCTGGCAGAAAAGCGGTTAGTGGCAATGGAAAGGCGCATGAAGCGGGACTCCAACTTCCGACAGAAGTATGTGGAGTTCATGCGCGAATACCTGACGTTGGGTCACATGTCGGTGTCCAGGGTTGACTATCGTCATGAGGAGCATTATGTGTTGCCTCATCATGCTGTTTTGAAGACACCTGACTCAAAGATTAGGGTCGTGTTCGACGGGAGCGCGGAGACGTCTAGCGGGGTGTCCCTGAATCAATGTCTCCATGCTGGTCCTAAGCTGACCAGAGACATTGCAGACATTCTCACGGACTTCAGGAGACACCAGGTTGTCTTCGTTACGGACGTACGGATGATGTTTCGTCAAACTGAGATTCATCCAGACGACCGTCGGTTCCAGCTGATATTGTGGCGAGAGAGCCCAGAAGAACCGATGGTCACGTACGAGCTCAACACAAACACGTACGGATTAAAGCCCAGCCCATATGTAGCCATGCGTACGCTACGAGAACTGGCTGATCAAGAACGGCTCCGCTTTCCCCGCGCGGCTGCTGTCATTGATAGGGACGTCTATGTAGACGACATTTGTACGGGCTCAGACAGTATTGAGCAGGCGCTCATCTTAAGGGATGAATTGGTGGCGCTCATGGCCTCCGGTGGCTATGAACTCAGGAAATGGCTGTCGAACTGCCCAGAGGTACTGGCAGGACTGCCAACTGAGTATCAACAAGACCCGCATTTGTTTGAGGATTCGGAGAATCTTCATGCGTTGGCCATTTTAGGGGTCCAGTATCGACCGAGTCAGGATGCCTTCACATACAGTTGTGAGGCCGAGTTGCTGTCGAAGACCTGGACCACGCGATCGGTCCTTTCGACTATCGCACGAACGTTCGATCCAACCGGTTGGATCGCGCCGGTCACGTTCATGGGAAAGTGCTTCATTCAGGAGCTTTGGTGGAGTTGTTGGTTAGGGACCGTCACACCAAGAATTCACACGCAGGCTGTAACACCCTTCTGGGCATTTTGCAGCGTGAATTTTGGATTTTATCGGCCCGCAGAATCATACGGAGCGTTGTGTTTCGTTGCTTGCCTTGTTACCGACTCAAGGCAGCCACAATGCAGCCACAAATGGGAGATCTCCCGGCCGATCGAGTCACGGAGGCTCGGCCATTTGCTGGCGTAGGGACAGATTTCGCGGGGCCTTTCATGGTCAAGACATCGCACCTTCGCAACGCGAAGTCGGTTAAGGCATATCTGTGTGTCTTCGTGTGTCTGGCGACCAAGGCCGTTCATTTGGAATTGGTGGCCGATCTCTCTACGGAGGCCTTTCTGGCGGCGTTAGATCGATTTGTTTCTAGACGGGGAGTACCGTCACTGATTCGGTCGGACTGTGGTACCAACTTCAAGGGCGCCGACCGGTGCTTAAAGGAAATTGTATTGTTTTTAAGTCAGAATGAGCGAGAGATTGGCACGGGCCTCGCCAGTCGGGGCATTTCGTGGTATTTTAGTCCACCTGGATGCCCCCACTGGGGTGGAATTTTCGAGGCAGTAGTCAAGTCTTCCAAGACTCACTTGTATCGGGTCATCGGCTCAACGATTCTCACCTTTGAGGAGTTGTCAACGGTGTTTTGCAGAATTGAGGCGGTCTTAAACTCGCGACCTTTGTGCCCGTTGAGCGCTGACCCGAATGACCTTGAGGCCATGACCCCAGGTCATTTTTTGATTGGCCAACCACTTAGCGCCTTGCCGGAATATCCGTATACTGATGTCAAGTTGTACCGGTTGTCACGGTATCAGATGTTACGGCAAATGAGCCAAAATTTTTGGAAGCGATGGTCGCTGGAGTATCTGCATATTCTACAGCAACGCGTTAAGTGGACGGACAGGACGACCCCACCCTGCGTTGGAGACCTCGTTCTGGTTAAGGATGCTAACCTATCACCGTTGTGTTGGCGACGGGGGCGCATTGTTAACCTGATTACGGGCAAGGATGGGTTTCCAAGGATCGCAGACGTCCAGGTGAGGGACTCGATCCTTAGACGGGCAGTTTCAACTTTATCTCGACTCCCGGGAGTTTGAGCGGACCGACAACGGGTCGGTCCGGGGGGGGTGATTGTTTATAATCTACCTTCAGATTTTTGATTTTCTCCGCCTCGGGGCGACAGGGGCGGAGGGAGAGAGGTCGAGCGCTGGGCTCGGCGTGGAAAGTAGTTCGTATTGAGTCGCGCTGGGCGTCGAACGAATATTATAGTAGATATAGAACGGGTGAAAGCGCACGCGCATTGATTAAATCGACTTGTGGAGTCATTTCGCGGCACCCAATTATACTAGTTAAGCAGTACGGTTAGCGACGCTGTGAATGTCGAACGGGTTATTGATAATATCATTGGTTTGCCTTGTCACGGGAGTGCTATTGGGAACGCACCGAGGCTTTTGTGGTTAGACTAATACGGAGTGAGTGTGGTGGCTCGCGTTAACGGCGTGGCTTGCAGCGACGTGGAAGAATCGTCCGGAACTACCAGCAAACCATCGCAAGGTCATATACACTCATTATACACATACACAGTTACACAACTTGCGAGGGGTCAAGGAAGTGAGACCGGCTCGAAGAAATGAGGTAAGGGTAGCTTTAAGTTCAGAAATTGTAATATTGTTCGGAGGCGCGTATCGCGTCTATTTGATCCCGTTAGGACGGCGGCTGTTCTGAGACCTGTCTCCCATGGGCCCGAGATAAGGTTCGGCTGAGTCCTGGCGCGATCAAGTGTCAGTTGTAAAATTTCAAAAGGCAAAATTCTTGTCATGGCAGAAGATCATTCAGGTTCAATTTGTGGAATAAGAAAATTGAATGGTGCTGAGGACCTCGCCAATTGGAAATTTGTGGTCAGGAATTACTTAGAGTCCAAAAACTGGTTCAAGGTAATTGAAGCTACGGAGATAACAGCTGAATTGAAAGATACTGACAGGAAGGCACGAACAACGTTATGTCTGCTACTTGAGCCTGCATGTTTCGCACATGTGTATAGTGCGAAGACAGCACGTGAAGTGTGGATGAGTCTCAGCGAGGCTTACGAAGACAAAGGTTGGGGCAGACGAATCAGATTGCAACGAGAGTTATGGCAATGCCGACTAGACAATTGCGAAACCATGGAAACATATATTTCCAAAATAATTTGTTTGGCGCAGCAACTTGCAGACATTGATGCAAAAATCTCTGACGAGTGGATAATTTCTATCTTATTAAGCGGTTTATCGTCAGATTACAACCCATTTATAATGGCGATAGACAACAGCGGAAAAGAAATAAAACTTGAGCAGTTAAAATCAAAGTTAATGCAACAGGCAAGCCGACAAATTGAAAATGGTCAGAATAGAGAGCAAGCCCTAGTAACAACGGCGACAACGACAAAATAAAAAGAAGATTAAAAAAAAAAGGCATTAATATTCAAGTGTTTTAAATGTCATAAAGAAGGGCATAAAGCATCTGAATGCAAAGTCACTAAGAGAGCGAATCCATGCTTGAGTATGGCGAACACTGTGAAAAAGGACCGATGGTACTTGGACAGTGGCTGCTCGAACCACATGACGAACGATGCCGGAAAATTGCTGGATTACAAAAAGCAACAGAATGGCCTAAAGATAAAAGTTGCAAGCGGGGAAGAAATGAAAGTTATAGGAAGAGGGAATGCCGTCCCTAAATTAAATAACAACACTGAACTCCTATTAACGAATGTTTACCATGTTCCCGGACTTTCTATGAATTTAATTTCAGTAAGCGATCTTGTAAAGAAGGAGTTCGCTGTAAACTTCGACAAAACAGGTTGCTCTATAAAAAATAAAACAGACCAAATAGTAGCAACGTGCAAAGAGGTTGATGGAATTTTTGAGTTGGTTGAAAAAGAAAATTGTGTTGTCAACTTGATTTTGTCAAATGACATTTTGTCAAATATTTGGCATAGAAGATTAGCACATTTGGGACAAAAATATATGAGTTCATTGAAAAATATGGTGACTGGATTGAATTTTAAATCAAGTGATAAAATTGAACCATGTGTTTCATGCATAAATGGAAAAACTTGTAAGAGCTCTATCAAAAATCAAGGTACACGAGCGAAAGAAGTTTTGGAAATTGTACATAGTGATTTATGCGGACCGATGGAAGAACCATCATTCAGTGGATCTCTATATATGCTATTATTTATCGACGATTATACGCGTAAGACGCATGTTTACTTCTTGAGAAATAAGAGTCAAACTCTTGAGAAATTTCGTGAATATAAAGCGGACGTTGAGAAGCAGACAGGAAAGTCGATAAAGTGTCTCAGATCTGACAATGGCAAAGAATTCTGTAACCAAGCCTTCGATAAGATTTTAAGGTCAGCTGGTATAAAGCATCAGAAAACGGTTCCTTATACACCTGAGCAAAATGGTGTGGCAGAGAGGGCGAACAGAACGATAATAGAAAAAACAAGAGCGTTGCTTTGTGAGGCCAAACTTAGTAAAAAGTATTGGGCCGAAGCGGTATGTACAGTGGTATATTTAAAAAATAGAAGCCCGACTAAGGCTGTCATGAATAAAGTACCTGAAGAACTTTGGTCAGATAAGAAAGTAGACTTGAGTCATTTGAAAATTTTCGGTTGTCAAGCATATGTATTGAAACCTAAACAGAAAAAGGCAAAAGCTTGATATGAAGACTGAAGAAATGATTTTCATCGGCTACAGTGCAATTACTAAAGGTTATCGACTGATGAACCCAAAAACAGGTCAGATAACATTCTCCAGAAATGTAAAATTCTTTGAAAATGTTTTTCCTGGAGGTGATACCGACATGACGAAGAACACAGTCGTTCCTGTTGATATAGAGGAGGAACGGATAGAACCTGTGGTTGAAAGTGGTGCGTCTAACAACATTATACAAGATGACGAAGATTTTCATGAAGCGGAGTGTATTTACACTGAGATGGCTGCAGCGCCTGATGAAACGGTTGCTACCACGAGATATACAGCGGAACCAGAACGAAGATACAATCTTCGTGAGCGCAATCCTGTTATATATAATGCTATAGCACAAACTGATGGCGATCCAACAACAATTGAAGAAGCATTGGCAAGGCCTGATTCTAATTTATGGCATAAAGCTATAGATGATGAAATAAAATCATTGAACGAGAATCAGACGTGGTCATTGGTAGACTTACCACGTGACAAGAAGCCAATACATTGCAAATGGGTCTTTTATTTATTTATTTATTTATTTATTGACACACCAACGACTAATTCACTAAATTCTTACATTAATATCTTCTGTTTGATAGTTTTGCGGTGAATTCG
Organism: Diarsia mendica; assembly: GCA_949316265.1. NCBI lineage: Eukaryota > Metazoa > Arthropoda > Insecta > Lepidoptera > Noctuidae > Diarsia > Diarsia mendica. The sequence continues at coordinate 28,661,683 of OX438887.1, read as the reverse complement.
TCACTTATAGGTGTGCACAGCACTTGAATAAAATCTTCAAAATTAAGCGAGACAGTGACGGTAAAGTGTCTAAATACAAGGCCAGGCTGGTAGCTAAAGGATTTACGCAGGTACGTGGAATAGATTATAATGAAACGTATTCTCCTGTCGTAAGAAGCTCAACCTTACGATTACTATTCTCATTAGCTGTAGAATATGATTGGCTCATTGACCAATGGGATGTTACGACTGCTATCCTGTATGGCAAGCTAAAAGAGGACATCTACATGCTTCAGCCTAAGGGGGCGATAGTTAAAGGTCAAGAGACAAAGGTATGTAAATTGTGACAGAAAAGGTTTGCGTGGCGCAGGTTATAAAATAAGACCACGAAACTTGTCATCATAAAATATAATAATTAATAAAATAAAGTCACCGACTATGGGTGTGGGTAGGTTCATGGCGCACCCTATTGCGTTTCACTTGTGAGGTGCACGTTACTGCCCTGATTGCTGGCGTGGCGATGACCGCAGCGAGGTGCCACGCTGGATGCCAGGGGTGTAGGCCGACAGGTGGTCGCGTCGACCCGGAGAGAAGCTCGGCGAGGCCCACGTGGCAAATATGGCCAACGTGGGAAGTCCGTGCCGAACTTAATGGCGCGCACGTCTGAGCCAAAACGGGCTCGTGCTGTGCAGGCGCGCGTGATGTGCAGAGGTTGGGCGGAGCTCCAACCGCAACTTAGATGTTATGGTGTTCCTCCAGCAGGAACCTGGGACCCCAGTATGGGGGTTATGTAGCCACTGATTTTAAAAGTGATGGCGGAGAAAATTTCAAAATGTTAAAACATTAGGCTCGAAACACGGCGAGAGGTGAGCACGTGTCACGGACGCGAGCGCTCACCCGCTAGGGGCGAAGCGCCCGCGCCGAACATCGAATTACGAAAAGAAGCGTGCCAACGACGCGACGCCGTATTTAACCTCACTGTGGGGAACGAACTACTATTGGTAGTTCACTCACAAGTAGTGAGGCGCGTGATGACATATTGCGTATGAAACGGAAGATATTCTCGCACACTCGCAGATCATAGAGATGCGCGAGTGCAACATATGTAATTTAGTAACCTTACTAAACCACAGCACTACAAGATGTTATCTGTGGTATTGTGACGTCTGCGGTTCTGTCATTGACAGTTGAATGTAAACAAATAGTGATATTACTGTTTTAATGTTTAATTAAGTTATTATATTTTAATGTGGTAAAAAGGTAACGTACAACGTTACAAAATTGCAAAGATCGTTGTATGGACTCAAACAAGCGTCTAACGCTTGGTTCCATGAGCTAGATCAGGAGATGTACAATTTAGGTTTCGTACAATCGAAAATAGAACCTTGTCTTTATCAAAAGGTGTTTAGCGATGGAAATAGAATAGTAGTAGTCATATATGTTGATGATATTTTTGTATTCTATTCCAAAAATAACGAAACTGAGAAGCAAAAATTAAAAAATGGCTTGCTTAAAAGGTTTAAAGTTAAGGATTTAGGTCCTGCTAGACACGTGTTAGGCATGAGACTTAGGAGAGATAAAAGTTCGATTTATCTTGATCAAGAACAGTACGTTCTTAATATTTTGAAGGATTTTGACATGACGGATTGTAAACCAGTCATTACTCCAATGGAAGTAGGTCTCAAATTAGAGAAAGCTTCAGATTCCGGTTGTAAGTTGCCATATCAAATTCTCATAGGTTGTCTTAATTATTTAGCTCAAAGTACTAGGCCCGATATCGCGCACGCTGTTAGTGTTTTGTCACAGTTTAATTCATGTTACGATGAACTACATTTTAAATGTGCTAAACGGGTGCTTAGATATTTAAAGGGGACGTCGAACTTTGTATTAACGTTTAAGAAAACGGGTAATCTAGAAATAAATGGCTACGTAGACGCGGATTGGGGTGGGTCATATGATAGGAAATCCTGTACAGGTTTAATTTTTAGACTAGGAGACAATATATTGTCTTGGGAAAGTCGTAAACAAGGGTGCGTGGCACTGTCCTCCACTGAGGCAGAATATATAGGCCTCAGTCAAGCATCGAAAGAAGCTATTTATTTAAGAAATTTGTTAAAAAGTTTAACAAAGGGGACTTGTGTCAAACCGGTGGTCATTTACAACGACAACCAATCAGCACATAAAATGGCAAAAAATAAGATGAACCATAACAGAACAAAACACATTGATGTTAGATTTCATTATGTTCGCGAAGCTATAGTCAATGAGGCGGTTGAGGTAAAATATATGCCTTCACAAGAAATGGTAGCAGATATGTTAACAAAATCTGTACCAGGTCCTAAACTAAAGCAATTTTTAGAAAAATTATCTATTAAGGGGGCGAGCGATGTGTGATGTAATGATTTTAGCTAATATTGTTTTTAATGTGATTCTATTTTGATTTGTTATGATTTGTAATAGATAATTTTTATTTTGTTCATGTTTAGTATTTTTGTTATATAGCTGTATTAAAACATACTTATACAGGGTGGGCCAAAAATTTTTGCACTTTTGAAACATGAATTGAAATAAAACTACAAATGTTATTTTGTTGATAATTTATTTAACGTAATAATCATTTAATGAAATTTATTATTTAAAAATAACATCGTCCAAATGTGCGCTGCCTCGTTGTTAACACTCCTGCAATCGACTACGCAAATTTTGGAAAACTCGCTGACACATGCTGCAGGGGATCGCGGTTATTTCCTCGTGGATTTTTTGTTTTAATTGGCATATTGTCGTCGGTTTATTAAGGTACACTCGACTTTTCAGGTATCCCCACAAGAAAAAATCGCATGGTTTAAGGTCCAGGCTTCTCGGAGGCCATGGGATATCACCCCTGCGAGAAATCAATTTGTTCAGAAACATTTCTTTAACTACCGGTAAACTCACATTTGACGTATGGCATGTTGCTCCATCTTGTTGCATCCAGGTCCTGCTGTTGTACCCTTGAAATTCATGCAACTACGGCGTCAAAAAGTCTTGCAACATCTTGACGTATTCCGCTGAATTCACAATTACATTATTTCCTTGATTATTTTCAAAGAAATACGGACCAATGCCCTTTGATGATATGGCACCCCATGCTGTCGTTTTATCGTGGCCGCCCGGTTTGTTTAATATTCATTTTCGATCCCGTTTGCTCGAACTTCTCGACTCAAGCTTGGATCAAATTAACACTTTGACACTCACTTACACGGCATAATCCGTAATCAATTCTAAACAGGAGTCGTACAGTAACGTAGGAATCATTGTTTTTGTAAATTTGTTTTACACAAAAAGCACGCTGTTGTCCCGTGAAGCGCTCCGTCGTAACTAAAATTGCATGAAGTGGCGCACAGTTTCCTGCCACCTGCGCGCCCCTCCCTCGAACGTTTCCCAAAAAAATCTAGTGTTTCTATTTGCAAAAATTTTTGGCCCACCCTTTATAATAAAGATAGATTGTATGTCAGTGAACGATAGCTCCAGCTGAATATACCTCTATTGTGTACTTAGGGTGTATGCACACTGAGTAGTTTAAGGGTGCGTGCACTTGCAACGCAAACTTGTTTTTTCTTTTTTGTGCCATTTTTTTTTGTTAATAATTAGTTGTAAGTTGTGTGTTTACCTGTTTTTTTTTAATTTATGCGACAATAAATAGTTTTTCTTTCTTTCTTTCTTTTTCTTTCTTGTAGGTAATATGTTAGGTAGGTATTTAATGTAATCTTGCGCATGCATCATGCTCCCTAGTAGCAATTGCCGTTGGCTTCCATACGCCAACAGTTGGGAATGTATTGGCAGACGGTTAGTTATTCCGCCAACCCAAACTTAAAATAGGCCCATTGTCATAAACATGCACTATTTGCCCTACGAAGAGCCAACGACGGGCCTGCGTTACTATTCTTACTGTTGGGTGATTTTTGTAGGGATTTATGTTATTAAAACAACATTGGGCCAACTAACGACGGGCCTGCTGCTTCTATTGCTACTGTTGGGAGATTTTTGTAGGGATTTAAGTTATGATAACAACATCGGTCCAACTTAGATACCCTTCAATGGCCCTGTTACTTGCTGCTCCTACGGGGTGGTATCGGGGTGCGCGGGGGGAGGGCGGCGGCACTCGTCGCCCGGGCCCGGCCCGCCCGCCATTTTGCAGTTTGTTATTTCATTTGTGCGGTGCCGGGTGCGCTTGCGGCTGCGGAGTATTTGTTTTATTTATATATACCTATAAAATATTAGCCTGACAGGCAGTGATAAAATGTTTAAAGTTGTGGAATTTGACGATGAAGATGGTTACGGTGGGGAACTCGGTGTGGTGCGTGAAAACTGGATGACGCCACGGAAGACGCATTGCATGTGGCCTCCATATACCTAAAACTGCAATAATATTCAACAAATGCCTTAGCAGTAACGAGGCTCCAACTAAGATAACATGGACATTATGTCCTGTAAAACGTTTATTTTACGAAACGGGTAAGTTTTTCATAAGTAGGTATTTATCTACTTAGAACCCGTGCGAATTACCTTGAGACCTGGGACTAAGATGCTATTATTTATGAAATACTATCTTATTTTGTTCATAATAAATCTCGTGCAAATCTCTAGCTAAAAAAAATACTACGACGCATCATTTTGCACAACATACCTAAATTGAAATTGAATCATCGGCTCGGTCTCAAGTTAATTCGCACTTAACCTAACAAAAAATTGTCTATAATTTATCCTTACTGGCATTGCATGTATTTGTTGTTTTACTATAATGGGTTGTGTTGTGTTTGTTGCAGATAAACTACATAACCTACATTGGTGGGAACAAAACTGGTCCTATCACAAGAAGAATCCTTGAACGAATCTTTGACAACAACTTAGCTGCAAAGTGTAACTTTGTAAAAGTAGGTAGGTACTATCAATGTATCATAGTAGGTACGGTGTGTATTGTTTTACTGCAGAGCTACCGTCTCCAAATTGTGTAAAATTTGTCTTCATTTTGTCAATAACATAATATAACAATAAATAAATATTCAATTATCATAATTTGTATTTCATTTAATTTCAGTTAATTAACACAAAGTATAATAGGTCAACGCAGACGACACAACGTCCTCTCATGTACTCACGTTAAAGTGCAAAAGAGAGACGACTGTTTGTTTGGGTGACTTTTGTATGTCGTCGTCTGGGTTGGCCTATTAGGGCTGGTTTCAGAGCGACGCGTCTCGCCAGCGCCGGCCGCACGCACGTCGCTGCACATGAACCTTATCGGCTTTAAAATAAGGTTGGTTTTTCAAAACATCGCAAAAACCAAACTTATTATGAAGCTGATAAAGTTCATGTTCAGCGACACGCGTACGGCCGGCGCTGGCGAGACGTGTCGCTATGAAACCAGCTATAGAACCAACAGCATCATGATCAGAAGGTCTAAGTAGCAAAATGTCCAACAGCGCAAAATGTCTAATGAGCAGGAAGTCTACTTAGCAAAATGTCCATGTAGCAAAACGTCCAACTATCAGATGGTCTATATAGCAGAACGTCTATTTAGCAAATCGTCAGATTCTCAAAATGTCTGGATACTCAGGCACAAAATTCAACACACACATTTCATGGGGAGGTAAATGGACATGGCATTATAAGATTATGTAGGTACATAATATAGTCTTTGGTCAATGTATTCGTAGCATATACCGGTATCATACCTTTTTAATTGTGAGTATTGTGACTGACACATTACTCATATGTTATTCCTGTATCGATTGCTCTACTCATTTTTTTTTTTTTTTGTTAGCCTATATTGTCCCACTGCTGGGCAAAGGCCTCCCCCATAGTCTTCCACTCTTCTCTCCGTGCGGCTTTCTCCGGCCAATCTCGTACAAAAGCCTCTAAGTCGTCACGCCAGCGTTTTCTAGGCCTCCCTCGGCGACGACGCCCGTCCTCTGGCACCCACTGCGTGACGACCCTAGCCCATCGGTCCTGATGCATTCTGCAGACATGGCCCGCCCAATCCCACTTTAACCCAGCAGTCTTGTTACCCACATCGGCGATTCCTGTTTTGGAGCGTATTGTGGTATTGCGTATTCTGTCGCTGAGCTTTATCCCCAATACGCTTCGTTCCATCGCCCTTCGGCAAACCTTGAGTCTGGACTTTTGTGACTCGGTCAGCGACCAAGTTAGAGCACCGTAGGTTAGGATGGGCAGAATGCACATGTCGATGAGTTTACGCTTCAGGGGTAAAGGTAGGTCACCCTTCATCAGCGACTTCATGGACCAGTAGCTCTTCCAGGCGTTCTCGACACGGCGGTCGATTTCTCTGTCTTGCCTGTTTTCGAAGGAAACTAGCTGGCCCAAATAAATGTACTCATCGACTTAGTGAATTTCTTGCCCATCTACCTCAACCCTACTTTTTGTGCTGTTGGTCATGACTTTAGTCTTTGACCGGTTTATCATTAGTCCAACCTCAAGGCTTGCTGTGCTCAGATCTTGGAGCATCTTTTGTAACTCAGTAGCAGTCGGTGCAAATAATATGATGTCATCAGCGAAACGAAGGTTGGTGAGTTTCTTGCTCCGACCGACTTTCATACCGTAACTGGACCATAGATCTGCCAGGTTCTTGAATACCTCCTCAAGGGTACTAGTAAACAATTTGGGAGAGAGCGGGTCACCCTGCTTCACGCCTTTGTCTATTTTAAAATGTTGACCAGGAAAGTTGAGTTTTATGTTTGCTGTGATAATGTTGTATATTATTTTGAGGATATTGATGTAGGTTTGCTCCAACTGTTGATTTTGTAAAGAGGAAAATATAGCTGCATGTTTTATGCTGTCGAATGCCTTCGTATAGTCCACGAAGGCCAAATACAGATCCGAGGTTTTGTAAATTCTACGTGCTTTTCCATGATTTGGTTTAAAGCATGTAGGTGGTCTGTTGTGGAATAACTTGGGCGGAAACCATTACAAATAAAATATTCCTGACTTCTTAATTCAAAAAATGGAGGAAAAAAAAAAACCTAGACTTTTTGTTTTCAAATAAATATATATAATTTATAAATGACTTTTAGTTTCTATCATGAGTGTACACATTTAAAAATTGACTTTTTGCTAAATAGACGTTCTGCTATGTAGACCATCTGATAGTTGGACGTTTTGCTACATGGACATTTTGCTAAGTAGACTTCCTGCTCATTAGACATTTTGCGCTGTTGGACATTTTGCTACTTAGACCTTCTGATCATGATGCAACCAACAAACATACAACCGCTTGCCTACATGTATTATGTGTCGTTGGGCCTACCCATAACACGTTTTCCTCGGGCCTCTGTAGGGCAATGCACGTTGGCCCTATCGCAAGTTGGGCCTTCGTAGGCAAATCCACGTAGGCCATCAGTTTTGGGCCCAACCCGCAAACTGCCCGCCAATTGTATGCATTTGCCAACTAACCAGAGGTATATGGCCCAACTAAATGCCAACAAAAAATGCTACTAGGGCTATAGATTAAGGGTGCGTGATGGAGGTTGTATACCTACACGACTGTGAACGATAGATTCGAGTTTAGAATCTGTCACTATATAACTGCTCTGTCAAGGAGAAAAGTCGTTGTGTAAATATATTATTTGTGCTATTAATAAATGTGTTCGATCCTAGTAGCCTCTTCATTTCAATATGTTCTATGGTAATTCATAAACGATTTTTAAGGAATTTTATTTCGCTCAAAAAGAACTATACTCACTTCTATGAGGAAAAACATAATAATTCTTATCTCACCATATGCGGTTTATTAGTTCAATCAAACGGAAGCACTAGTGCTCAACCTCTAGATCGAAACAGGTGATTTATGAGATATTTTTTTTGGATTTCCCGAAACAAAAAAAAATTAGCTGTACTGCCATCCCTACTAGTGAGTAGTTTCAAAGCGTGTAGTTTAATAGCAAATTATAGCCATATGAGCCTTTGTGCAAAGCTAATTCAATTGCAAAACAATATCGGAGCGTTTCGAGCGTCAAATGATCGCACCGCAACTGATCCGACGCATTACGAGGCGATGCGAATTAATGCCCACTGCCGACGTGCAGTCACACACGCGCACTCACGCCAAGATACGTCGCGAGATGTTCAAGATATAGTACGATGTGGACAAATAGCGCAATCATACATTATGGAAAATGTCTAAAGCATATGTCGGCGCACATTAAGATGCCAATGTCAAGAGTGACAGCTTGTCACTGTCACTCTAGCGGAGCGTCGAGTCGATGGTAGCGGGGCGGCCATCTTGGTACGGCAGATCGTACAGAGCGGTCGCAAGCGCACCACGTTTCCGACGAATCGCTATCCATCCTCTTATTCAAAGTTCTTTTTTTGAAGTGATTGAGTGTTAATTATAGCCTAAGTGATTATTGTTACGTAATTTAATTATTATTTCAAGTAAAATCGTTTAAGTTATCAAGAGAACGGTTTTAATTCAAATGACCCTACTTGGACTACCCACATACCCACGCTGCAAGTTGAATAATTCTGATGAAGGCCGTCCTGAGCTTACATCAGAAGTGGGCTCTGAATCTCACTGCGCACAATGTTCGAGATCCAGCAGCGGAATATAATGCAGTTGATCGAGGCTATCAGAACACCAGCCTCATCATCCAAGATTGCTCTGCCAGAAATCAACCCAGAGCAGTCGGATTCTGATCCACGTGCAAGTGCAAGTGCAGGTGCAAGTGCAAGTGATAGTGCAAGTTTAAAGTGAAAGTTGATAGAAACACCAAATCTACCGAACTTGATTTGAATCGTTTCAAACCACGGAATGTGTGGCTGTGTGTGTGTGTGTGTGTGGTGGCTGCAGCAGGTCGGCTGCGACGCGGTATGGCGTTACCGTACAGGGGTAAGTTGTTGCAGGACAGAGGTGAGTTTTTAAACTTTATTTGCGATTCTGGTGCTGAATACTCGTTGGTGAGGGAAGGTTCTGCATTGGAGTTTAATAGTGTACATGTAAGTGATGTTCTTGCCATGACTGGTATGGATCAAATCTACCCCTGGAACGACTCACTGACCAACGCGAGTATTAGTACCGAACAGATTTTATGTTGTCTCGAAATGTTGCGTGTTTTGCTTGATAAATGATAATTACTTGCAAAGTGACGTCAATATATTGTTACGGCGCGAGATTTTTAATCGGGATTTTGCTATAAAAATGACAGATGACTGTCGTTAACAAAAGTCCTTTGTGTAAAATCAGTGAGGCATAATAGTGATTTTAATTGGATTTTATTGTTATCGCGACGGATGTATTTACGAAGACGACGCATAATAATTAGTTTTCTAATTTTATTATTACCGGTTTGCCAACGCGGTGTAATAGCAAGCTACCTACATAGTGTTACGATAATTCGATTACAACAAAACCGAGTCCATTGCGTAATTACGGTTTTCTGTTACGTGTTGAGAGTGCAGTAAAAGGAATCAATTTTATTTAACTAGGGTGGGTCGTCGGACCTTGCTGCCCGCACGATAAGAGGAAAAGTTTATTTTAACATTAAACAAGGCGTCGAAGGGCCATACCCAGTGGGGTTGGTTGAAGGGATGCATTCGTCCGATCTAGAAGTGTTGTCCTTAGTCTATCCTGGTCGGAGAGTGTCGTCCGGGCCATACCCAGTGGGGTTGGTTGAAGGGATGCACTCGTACGATCCAGAAGTGTTGTCCTTAGTCTATCCTGGTCGGAGAGTGTCGTCCGGGCCATACCCAGTGGGGTTGGTTGAAGGGATGCACTCGTCCGATCCAGAAGTGATGTCCTTAGTCTATCCTGGTTGAAGGGACAGTGTCGTCCGGGCCACACCCAATAGAGGGTTGGTTGAAGGGATGCGCTCGTCCGGTCCAGATGTGTTGCTGTTGGTTGGCAAGTCGATGGGGACAGTGTCGTCCGGGCCAGATCCATTACGGGCTGGTTGAAGGGATGCACTTGTTCATTTCAATGTCTATAGTTGTGATTGACTCTGTGTTTGATGGTACAATCGAAAACCCATGTGAAGTCCTGCAGCAGGATGGACGAGCGGACGTTTTGGTGATTAAGCAAGGAATACAATAACGTCCGAGGACGGTCGTATGTCAGTCTGGCCGTGTCGGCGCACATTAAGATGCCAATGTCAAGAGTGACAGCTTGTCACTGTCACTCTAGCGGAGCGTCGAGTCGATGGTAGCGGGGCGGCCATCTTGGTACGGCAGATCGTACAGAGCGGTCGCAAGCGCACCACGTTTCCGACGAATCGCTATCCATCCTCTTATTCAAAGTTCTTTTTTTGAAGTGATTGAGTGTTAATTATAGCCTAAGTGATTATTGTTACGTAATTTAATTATTATTTCAAGTAAAATCGTTTAAGTTATCAAGAGAACGGTTTTAATTCAAATGACCCTACTTGGACTACCCACATACCCACGCTGCAAGTTGAATAATTCTGATGAAGGCCGTCCTGAGCTTACACATACAATTGTGGCTGATCGCGTCTGGCGCAACGAATATTTTATTTCCGTTTGCCTCCGGCTAGACACAATACGTTCATTTTCATATTCAGTCCATCACAGTTCACTACCATAAAAAGAGAAATATTGTTCGACTCGACTAGTGTAGACGTAATCTAGGCGCTAAGAGTGCTGCTCAAGACCTCATTTAATATTAAAAAAAAAAAAAAACAAAAAAATTAAATGAGACGATATGATGATTCAGAAAATATTAAATGAGGTCTTGAGCAGCACTCTTAGCGCCTATAATATATTAGTGGTACAACATACCCCTAACATATCCCAACGTACCTTGATACAAATCATCAGATTAATGTGGTGATGGTTAGCCTGGTGTGTGTCGCCACCAGCGCGTTCATTTGATGTGGTTGGGCGTTGCGATTCGTGCAATCAGCCAATCAGCGCGCTAAACATTTAATATTAGCAACGAGTGGCTCAACCACGCTGGTCGGTCGCGGTCACACTCATTATGCAGCCGGTCACAGGTGACCGCCCGCGCCGCCAAACGACGCATTTGTGTAGATCATTTAATTGCCGTGAGTGCTTTGCTTAATTGGTATTTAATTAATCTGTTTTAATTATTATCTAAAGTATAATAGTAGTTTATGCGACTGTGCATAATGAAGGGCATTACAACACAAGTGTGGGTTTAAGAAACGAGCCGAAGGCGAGTTTCTTAATAGCATCACACGAGTGTTGTAATGCCTAATTATGTATAGTTGCTACTAATTTATCTACCCGAATATCATAAGGGCTCTATGATGGGCTCAGGAACCATAGGGAAATGACCAGCATTGTTACCAGTGTAATGCAATAAAAAATAAACAGGTTATTAGTTGCATTCGTCGCTGCATTTACGATATCTGGCGGAGTGTTCATGTTAATTTCTGAGTCACTATCACTCATTTTCGACAGAAATAAAGAACTTATCAGAAAATTTGTCTACTCAATGAAAGGGAATAAAAAGCTAACGAACAAATGACAGCTCGAAATGGCGGCGTTTCGGATATCTGTATTTTTTTTTAATCATAGGCAAACGAACAAAGTCACTATTCTTGTGTCACTCGAGATCAAAATGTCGTGTGATTTATAATTAAAATCATACTGAATTGGGGTTTCGTATCGATAGGTATCTGTTTTAATGTAGATACTAGAATAGCACACTCACTTGAATTTGACACCTGTTCCAAATTTAAACTCCATAACCTACTGTTTTCAGTAGGTTATGAGCTCATTACAGTTCTGTTAATTTCTGCTGGTTGGTAATGCTGGTCATTGCCTATGGTTTTTGAACGCGTTAGAGAGGGTTTATGATATTTGGGTAGATAAAATTCTATAAACCGTAAACTAGACACTAATCAGGTAATAAGTATCTACCTGCACTCACGTACGCTTACTAGGAATGCAGCCCACAAATAGAGGTATCGCTCCCGAACTTGCAGCTCATTTGCTTTTCATTTGTTAATCTACGGAGCGCTCCAAAGTAAATTGGTTCCAGTGCTCCAGCTGCGTTCTCGCAAGACAACCAACAAATGGAGTAATCCACTAAACTGCTCAGATGCAACATACATCTCACTAATGCGACCAGACATGCAGGCAATTAATTTTAAAATATCCGCACGATTCGATGATCAATCAGGCGAGTCGCACGACACCGCAAGATGCAGCACGCTGCCGCCCGATGTTGCCCGATGTTGGCCGATGTCGCACGATGTTGTCCGATGTTGAACGATGCCGAGACAAGTGTATTAATGGCAGACGTATCCGGACTTATGAGCCAGACAGAATAATAGATTAGTTTCATCCATCAGGAAGCCAGTCCACGACAAAGGCTTGGCACTGGTTGCCTTTAAAACTCGCTGCAGTGTCCATAAGGGAATCCAAACCTTACCAGTTTACGATAGCGACTGATTTTGTATGGGATACGAATTGTTTAACGTTTGGTCTAAAATTAAAAAAAGTAGGGATAAATCACGGGAACTTTTCGTGTCTAATGATTTCACGTTAAGAATAGAAAACTCTAGACCATTTCATTTTTACTACCCGACTGTTACGAATGGTTATTTTCCTCGTTCTCCTAATTAGGTATGCATCTAATTTTGTGGAAAAAACACCGAAGGCTTCTCTTTTTAATTGGTTTATTTTGATAAAGTCTCTCATACAACATAGAAAAAGAAGAAAAATACATAATATTATGGAAGCTAACTCGTATACTAACCTAGTAAGGTTAACAACATTCATACAGGACCACCACGTCGACTTACTGTAATTATGTTTTACTAAATAATTGACATTATTTAATGTTTTCTGGTCCATTATATTGAGTGTCAAATGTATGGTGTGAATAGCTATTTAATCAACTCGTTTTTAATGACAAATGGGTCATACTCAGAAAAAGTGTACATTTGGTGTCTTTTCTTGTCCCGCAACTTCATATTTACGTAAATATTTAGTATTATGATATATTTTCTTTTATCCCCCCTTTTTGTTATATTAGTCTAATTCTACGATGATTTCTCTGGTATTTTCAATTAAATTTTCAATATAAGATTACATTTTTTGATTATCAAAACATTGATAAAAATATCGCCATACATTTTTATGGTGTCCCAATGACGATTACACATTTTCAGAGATGAATTGTTACGAATTTTCATCGCTTTTTATAACATTGACTGTGGTTATATTATTCTTGATGAATCAAGTAACTAAATAAGACCAATTTTATCCGTAAATCCTATACAGAAGGATTTATTTTAATTAAACAAATTAATGTTGTCCCAAAATTATGAAGTTTCGTTACTCAGGGTTAGTAACGCGTGATAAAATTTGAAACGCAATGACTTAAGGTGGTATAAATAATTTTTTTCTAATCTGGCAACGTTACTACTTACGTCAAAATCACTGTCACGGCAGCCATCTAGTTTTCGCCGCAGTCGTGAAGTCAAGACGTTTAGCAAGTGAAAATTTACAAAAAATACCTCAGGGTGATAAACGACTATTATTTTGGTAAGTTTAATGTTTTTTGTTTACTTACCATGTTTTCTTCATATCTTTTGTATTATCTAAAAGATTACACTCGGTGCTGGCGTGGTAAACCCGTGGTTTACGTAAAAACATTTTTAGAGGTTATGATTTCTCAGATTTTATTATCATTTTCGTTATATTGCGTAAAATTGCGTTACGTTACGAAACTGAGAAATTGTTAAGCTTAGTTCACAAAAACTAAAAGTGCATAATTATCTATATACTTGTGTATTAATACACAGGTATAGTTGCCGACAGGTTTTTTAATGGAATTCAATTAAATAATTACCAATGTTTATGGTATTTTTATTTTTATTAATCTAAATAAGACTGATAAGCCAAATATAATCAGGTGTTTTATTCGCCCAATCCATGTGCACCATACCTTATGACATCAGTTTCGTGACGGAGATTCTCAGTATCGTTACCTATCAGTTTAGTTACAAATTCAAAATGTACACTTTTTCTGAGTATGACCCAAATAGCCAGGCTCAAATAGTGTCTTCATGCACCAATGTCAATAAAGCTGAGGTAAAGTATTTACTTTGTTAAGTAAGAAGTTAATAAAAATATGAAAAAAAATTATTGCTTGCCATTTAGTGGTTTAAAATGAGCTCAAACTTGTGGGATTTACTAGCTTCTGAAGATTTTCACTAACTATGTTATTTACGGGACTCATAAAAGTATATCGAGTGATCTTAACTGGAAAGTTTCATTCCCTCACACACACACACATTCCCTCACATCTGAGTTATTTGGAAAAAAAAGCTGTACATCCAACAATATTTAGGAGTATCTCTCGATTTCCCAATGATTCCATCATCATATTTCGATAGATTTTGAACGGTGCTCATACCTTCAAAATATTTGAGTACAGTTCCCACTAGTTATAATATTGTTATGGTCCCTTTTGGCGGTGGTTAGTTGGACAAATAAAGCTCCTTGTGTATTACTAAACAATATTTTATTTTTAATTAGAACGTTCCAGAATATAAAATGACTTAACTAATTATATAAATATCCTAAGACCTTAACTACTTAAACCTAACTATAACTAAGAGGGCGCCAGGAAGGTTTTGGCAGGCGTTATGCTCATGGACCCTTCCAGTCCAAAGAAGTACGGCCGGCTGGCGTAGGTTCTCACCAGTATATGGTGGCAATGTTTCAAACAATAAAGGTAAAGTTACATACGGTTTGGCACACAGTGCATCTAGTAATTCCATAAATCCTCAACAACTAAAGGGCGTGACGGTAGGCTGTAACAAGTAATTAATCACCGTTTAAATAAAAGTATAAACTAACCCAGGATGGATTAGAGAACAGTTATTAATAGCAGAACTCAATGATAATTGATAACTCACCCCTTTATTGTTGAATATTTCACATAAAACAATATTTCTTGGTCTCAACCAATTTATAATTTCAGATGGCGGTATATGGACAACGGTCGCTCACCAAGCGACACACGTCTGTCCTTGATTACTGTTTGCGCTGCTATGTCTCCCTCAAACCCGCGGTCGTCGTTATAACTATTCCTTAATGATGGAGTTTTACGTTTAAAACTTACAAAAAGACATACCAGCCAGTGGGGTTTGAACTCGAGACACATAGCACCGCAGTCCGCAACCAGCGCTCATCGCTATTTCGGATAACAACTTATTCATTGAAATTTTGAATGTCATGCCGATTTGGCATGACGTCATTACAAATATCCCCCTTCCAAAAGAAAAAAAAACATAATACTTTTTTTTTTATATCTTTAAATCGTTTGCATGCCAAATCCCTAAGTTCTTGCCCTGCAAGTTTTGTAGTCGATACACATTGTCAGAGAGTTTTTGTACAATTTTAACTTTTTCGAATTTTGGTGCGAGTTTGGCCATAAATTTATTGCTTGCTTTTGATAAATATTTGGTTTTCTTCCAGGCATAATCCCCTTCTTTAAACGTTGCTGGTCTATAATTTTTGTTATAGTATTTGCTGCTATTGTTGTGAGATTTCTTAAGTTTCATCTGAACCTCTTTGTACAAATTTTGTCGTGTCGTGTAGTCCTTAGCAACGTTATCGAAGTTACACTTTAAGTCTTCACTCGAGTCTAAGTGATCCGAGTCCAAAGCCGAAATATCAAGAGGTGAGATCGCAACTTCCCTGCCAAGGAATAGGTATGAGGGCGTATAACCTGTAGTCTCGTGTACTGCTGTATTTATGGAATGCGCGATGCCTTGCAAGTGAACATCCCATTCGTTATGTTTTTTAGCACTCGAATTAGCTGCTATTTGTGTCCCTACTACCCTGTTTACCCGTTCGGTCGGATTGCTTTGGGGATGATAAAGAGGCGTGTACCATAGTTTCGTCTGATACTTAGTGGCTACATCTTTGAATAGTTGTGACTCAAATTGCTTACCGTTGTCACAAATGATTGCCCTAGGCGCCCCAAACAATAATATTTGACGTTCTACAATTTCACAAATTTTGTCTGCTTTACCTGTTCTCAAAGGAAAGAGTAAAACAAACTTACTGAACCAACAAGATATAACTAAAAGCATTGTATTTCCTGTTTTGCTTCGGGGAAACGGGCCCATCAAGTCTAAAGAAATCACCTGCCATGGTCGCGACACCTCTCTGTGTTGGCCCATCAGTCCAAACGGATGTTGCTGAGAAACTTTGTATTTTGCACAAGTTTCACAATTACTGTAATACTTGACGTCCTTTAGCATGTTAAACCAAAAAAAATCCTTTTTTATCCTGTAGAATGTTTTACGTACGCCTAAATGCCCAGAATTTACATCATCATGACTCTTTTTTAAGACCTCGTCTTTTAGTTTGTCCGGTATAAATAACTTCCAGTTGCAACTATCGCTTGGATACTGTTTTAAATTAACTTTCCTAAAGAGTAAACCCTTAAATACCGCCCACTTGGGATTTTTGTTAGGATTGTTATTAATTTGATTCACCTTATTTACGTACCAATCATCTTTGTGATTCTCTAATATTTTAATGACATTTGACTCCAATGTATTTACATCTACTGCTCTAGACAAGGCATCAGGCACTATGTTAAGTTTGCCCGGTCTATGAACTATATCAAAAGAAAATTGCTGAAGTTTCATAGCCCATCGAGCTAATCTTCCATGAGGATCTTTCATTTTATGAAGCCATAATAATGCCTTATGGTCAGTAATAACTGTAAAATGAACTCCATCTACGTATGGCCGAAATTTCTCGACTGCATAAACCACACTCAAAAGTTCTTTTTCGGAAGCCGAATAACGTTTTTCACATTCATTGAGTTTCCTACTAAGATAAGCCACCGGCTGATCTGCGTCTTCGGTTTTCTGACACAACACCGCTCCAATTCCTTCATTTGATGCATCACATTGTATGGTAAACGGCTTATTATAATCGGGACATGATACAACCGGTGCCGAAGTGAGCAAGGTTTTGAGTTTTAAAAATGCTTCTTCCGCAGTTTGTGACCACACGAATTTGGTTTTCTTATTACCCTTAGTAAGATTATGTAATGGAGCGGCAATAAGAGAAAAATTTTGTACAAATCGCCTATACCAACTGGCTAAACCTATGAACCTTTTGAGTTCCGTATAATTATTAGGTCTCGGAAAGTTTAATATTGCCGTGACTTTCTCAGGGTCGGTTCTGAGGCCTTCCCTATCCACTATGTACCCCAAAAATTTTAAACTAGATCTAGCAAATTTGCACTTATCGACGTTGATACTCAGATTTGCTTCCTTCAAAATATCCATAACTTTCCGTAATATTACTAAGTGTTCATCAAAGGTAGAAGTACAAATGATGATATCGTCTAAATATGCCCAGACATTGTCATTATGAGCTTGAAATAGAATATCCATCAACCTTTGTTGTGTTTGGGATGCATTAACCAAACCGAAAGGCATGACCTTAAACTGAAATAAACCTCTACCAGGCACAGCAAAAGTAGTTTTTTCTTTGCTGGGTTCTTCTAACGGTATCTGCCAAAATGCTGATTTTAAGTCTAAAGTGCTCAAAAATTTTGCACTACGCAGATTATCAATGATAGTAGTGACTCTAGGTAAAGGATACGTATCCCTTTTTGTAATCTTATTTAATTGCCTACTGTCCAAACAGAGTCTATTATCCCCATTTGGTTTTTTAACTAAAAGAACAGGCGAACACCACGGACTAATAGATGGTTCAATCACATCATACTTGAGCATATCATCAATTTCCTTTTCTATCTGTTTCTTTATGGTTGGTGAAAAGTTATATTGTTTTTGAAAAGCAGGTTTATGGTTTTCTGTGTCAATATTATGTTTTAGTATATTAGTTCTACCTAATCCTGCTCCAATGCTATTCCCCATCTCTGAAACTAACGCGCCCAATTCCTGTTGTTGCCTAACGCTTAAATCTTCGATTGGTACGATTGATGATTTAGTTTTTTCTAATTGAAAACTTTCTTTGTTTATCAATGCGCAATCGCTTTTCAACTTTACTTGAATGCCAAATACATCAAAAAAATCTTTCCCAAGTAGTAAATTTTGAGACAACCCCGGCATGACCAACATTGCCATAATATGAAACTGGTTATCAAACGATACCGGAACATCAAACGCTTCAGTTATGTTGTGATTAGTTCCATCTGCTGTGGACAGCCTAGCTCCCGGCAAAACATACGAACGCAGGCCTAATGAATTTAACACTACGGCAAACTTAGGACTTATTACTGATATGTTAGCTCCACTGTCCAATAACCCTATGCAGTCTCGCTCCATTACCTTAAACTTAATATAATTACGATTATCATTTTCGTTGTGAAACATCTTGCATATTTCGTTGTGTTTGAAGAAATGCTGTAATGTTTGTAACCAATCCTGCCACTCTTTGCTTTGTTTTTGTAGGGGAAGCGCTACGTGGCAGGTTTTGTACTTTCCCCTGTAGCGTTTCCCTTACACGGGCAGTTTTTCGAGGTGACCCCAAAACGACCGCACTTATAACAAAATTGCCGTTGCTTAATTGCAGTGCAGGCTCTAAACAGATGTCCTGTCTCTCTGCAATTCCAGCAGCGACTGCCTACCTTTTTAGTATCCGTTATTACTGCAACTGCAACCGTTTCTTTATTCTCATGGTTGATACTATATGTGCTAGGTTTGTAGGCCAGATCTGGTTCTAATTTAAATTTATGAGTTTGTGGCTCCTGAAAGTGGTCGCAATTACGTTTGGTTCTTTCTAATAACTGCAATATGTTAACCAGATCCTCAACAGAAATGAAAATGTCCCTACACACGGCTCTTTGAAAATACGGCTGTAGATTTCTCACAATGATTTGTATTTTTTCATTCTCTGAAATTTTATTAGGTAACCTATTGAACATATTTTGCATTACAAAAATATAGATAACCGCTGACTCATCTTTACCTTGTGTTCTGGCTTTAATTTCTTCCAACAGTTCTTCCTGGTAATAAGGA
The DNA here is from genome assembly GCA_949316265.1 of Diarsia mendica. Taxonomy (NCBI): domain Eukaryota; kingdom Metazoa; phylum Arthropoda; class Insecta; order Lepidoptera; family Noctuidae; genus Diarsia; species Diarsia mendica. The sequence continues at coordinate 28,642,706 of OX438887.1, read as the reverse complement.
GATTGAAACGTACGTTTGAGAAGAAATACCAGCTCATCCCAATCACATACTCTGTCCTTATTTGCCCTATACCATATAAGCGCATCGCCCTCAAAGAAATCAATTGCATATCTCCACAAATCAATGTCCCTAGCATTTCGAGCTTCTTTTATTTCTTCTAAACGTTCTATAAAAGCATTAACACTTAAATTATTTCTACCAGAGAATTTTATACCCCAGGTACTGATTGGAACTAACTTACGGTTAGTCACGCCTTCCTCCATAGTAGAACACCGAAATAACTTTTGTGTTTTAATTTTGTCATCGAAGCCATCCTCAAAAATACAAGTCTTCCTTTCGATTTGCGGTTGGTTAATATCCTTGGATGTTGTTGCTGCTATATCGTTACTACTTTCTTCTATCTTTTTAATAATTTTGTTGCCAATCTCACCTAAAGTTTCTACTAAGTTATGTTTATCCTCTGCTGATAAATCACCTTCTATAGATGGTTCATCTCGTTCTTCTAACAATGCCAATAAGCTATCTCCCTTATTTTTAAGTTCTAATTTTTGTTTTATTTCCTTATCTGATTTCGGTGCGATAAAAGCTAATCTGTTTTGGACGTGAATTAATCTAGATACCAATCTCCTGAATAATGGTTTATCCGGCCTGTCTGACAATTCCGTAATGTATTGTGCCAATACTTTTAGTTTTGCCGCGCATATTTCGAGTTCCTCTGAAGATGAATCTGTACTTTGTTTCGGTGCTTTTATTACATGGCTATAATCCCCAGTTTGTTCACTAATGAGTACCTCCTTTAATAGTTTGCGTAATACCGAGACAACCGCCCTCACACCTACACCACGACACGCAAGTTCAAACTCTAATTCATCTTTTAAAAGATAATTAGGATCCATTTTTGACTTAAAGTGATAACCACAACCGAACCGAAAAAACCCGCAATAGTACAAATGCCACGACCAGACAGGTCTGCAACGTTACGAAAGTCGAGATTAAAATTTTTTTTTTTTTTTTTTGTAACCCTGTATAGTTTTTTTTTTTTTTATTTTTTTTTTTTATGACGAAACTTGCACCAATTGTCACCAAATATTGCTGTGACTAATGTTAATCCTATACGCACATTTAAACTGGAAAACAAAAAAAACAAAAAACTTGTAACCCTGTATACACTAAGTGAAATTTTAACACCAAAATTTACCTAAATCAACCGCATATTTATAAAACAACATTTAAAACCACATAAAGCATGACAAAATTAAAGTAAGTTGTCACCAAGTGTACATACTTAATAAGAACAACCATCCCAATTTAATATATAACGGTGTAACACACAATCTACCCGCTTACAGAAAATAATTTCCTGCCACAAGAAAAAACAAAATTGCGCCTCTTAGATATGTTATGTACACAATATCCCAATTCAATACCTACTACAATCAAACTACAATCTCAAAGAACTTTACTCATCACTACATCAACCAACCACTAATTTCAAAATTTTGTACCTTATAGTTAGGCGCCATGTTATGGTCCCTTTTGGCGGTGGTTAGTTGGACAAATAAAGCTCCTTGTGTATTACTAAACAATATTTTATTTTTAATTAGAACGTTCCAGAATATAAAATGACTTAACTAATTATATAAATATCCTAAGACCTTAACTACTTAAACCTAACTATAACTAAGAGGGCGCCAGGAAGGTTTTGGCAGGCGTTATGCTCATGGACCCTTCCAGTCCAAAGAAGTACGGCCGGCTGGCGTAGGTTCTCACCAGTATATGGTGGCAATGTTTCAAACAATAAAGGTAAAGTTACATACGGTTTGGCACACAGTGCATCTAGTAATTCCATAAATCCTCAACAACTAAAGGGCGTGACGGTAGGCTGTAACAAGTAATTAATCACCGTTTAAATAAAAGTATAAACTAACCCAGGATGGATTAGAGAACAGTTATTAATAGCAGAACTCAATGATAATTGATAACTCACCCCTTTATTGTTGAATATTTCACATAAAACAATATTTCTTGGTCTCAACCAATTTATAATTTCAGATGGCGGTATATGGACAACGGTCGCTCACCAAGCGACACACGTCTGTCCTTGATTACTGTTTGCGCTGCTATGTCTCCCTCAAACCCGCGGTCGTCGTTATAACTATTCCTTAATGATGGAGTTTTACGTTTAAAACTTACAAAAAGACATACCAGCCAGTGGGGTTTGAACTCGAGACACATAGCACCGCAGTCCGCAACCAGCGCTCATCGCTATTTCGGATAACAACTTATTCATTGAAATTTTGAATGTCATGCCGATTTGGCATGACGTCATTACAATATGATAGCTCGGGTGCTACCCGCTGCTCGATGCCCGCTGTCAGCTCAGCGCTCGCACCGCACTCGCAGTGGGGCAGCAATCACGTGAGTAATTAGAGCGACCGATACGTGCGCGGCATACAATTACCTCTGTCCTAATACTGGAATGCCACAATGCACTCCAATCCATTGCAACCACAAATAGTGTAACCCTGCAATGGATAAAAGGACATAGCAACTCGCTGGGTAATGACGCAGCAGATGAGCTGGCCAAGAGAGGCTCAAGCAATATAGTATTTGGACCGGAACCACTACTGCCCATACCTCAGGCCCAAATAAAAACATGGCTGCGTTCAAGAACCACAGAAAAGCACCTCACCGAATGGAGAAACAGTGAAGGATGCAGGCAAACAAAAGATGCAGTTCCGGAGGCATCAATGAAGTTTAGTCGCAATCTCATCAAACTTAAAAGGGACAAACTCCGTAAAATCATAGGAATTTTAACGGGTCACTGTTCCCTAAACAAACATCTACATAACATAGGTGTAACAGACAGCCCACTGTGCAGAGGATGCATGGAAGCGGAAGAAACGCCACGGCACGTACTCCTAGAGTGCAGGAGCGTAGCAGATCACCGGGCACAAACTCTACGATCCCCATTAACTCTCCCGGAAGCCTGCAGCAGTCTGGCAAGGCTGCTGAAATTCTGGGACGACCTATGTTGGTTGGAGTAGGTATTCTTAAAACATCACGCACAATGGCCCAATCAAGAGGCTAAGTGCGGATAAAAGCCCCGTTAAACTAAACTAAACTAAACTAAACGTGCGCGGCATGCGACACACACCGCTGTGTTTGTACTGCCCGGCGCCCGCAGCCCCCACGCAAAGGTCACAGCGCTTGATTCAATTTATATCCTTAATGAAGGTCCCGTTTTGTCAAGTGTCTCATTTTTACTCGACAGCGAAAGGTTTTTCACGCTCCTTAATTTTACAATCCACGGCCGGAGCGGTTAATTGAATTAGATGGAGTATAGCGGGCCGCCCCGCGCCGCGCCAATGTGCTGTCGCCAGCGCAAAGTGGGGAACACGATCTGTGTGATGTGGGTCATTCTAATTTTAACGGACGTTATCCTACTTTTTTATAAAAAGGGTCACATAAATAAAAACAATGGGTATTGATGCTGAAGTCATTACGTATATCCTGGCGCCTGATAAATATGAAAATTTTAGCTTTCAGTTAAACCGGATGCAGCTGTATACCAGTATTTTACACGAAGCGACTGTCTAATCAATATCTAGAAGAAAAGATAAACATTAATCGTAATTAAAAGTACACTTTAGTTTTGTTATTTTGTCTATACCAAACCATCTTCAATGAAGTAGCCAGTTTATTAACTTTTCCCAGAATAATGAAAGCTGTTCTGTGAAACCTAATAAAACTCGGTGGAGTCGTTCAATACGTTTTAAACTCCTCTCAGTATGTTAAAGACGAGGCGCCGGGCGTTAGCGAGGATATTGCTCGACTCAGTCCAATCGTGCAAACATAGCTCGCTCCGGCCGCCCAGTCCGCTCAAGCCGCTCACATCGCTCCGGCCGCTCTCGCTCGGCTCCTGGCACAGAACAGCTAATTGAAAATTCTTGAAACGATAGAACATAAAGCTTCCGAAGAGGATGAATTGATGGTTTCGGTTGATACATCGGTTATATTTCTAGTGCTTAGGAGACCTCTATTTATTGCGAACAGCTCGTAAAGACTAAAATATTTTCAAAGTTCGTACTTATATGGTTTCCGGATATCACGTAGTTAAAGGATTAATTACGGGACAATTACTCTAGTCAATGATGTAAACTTTGCATCAACATTAATCAACATTATTCTTCACTTCACTCAAATAATAAGTTCACTTAATTATAATATATTAAATAATAACGTGAAGCACGTCATTATAAAAGCTAATTTATAAGATTAATGTTAGCGTTAAATGTAAAGGATCAGTAAGTTTCACAGAGTTGTAATTGGCGGACGTCAACAAACTCAATTTACACCGAGAAGTAACTCGATTGTGAAGTCAAACTCGATTGCGAGGCTCTGAAGACGGTCGCCCCCCGGCCGGTCAGGCGAGCCCCACAATTAGCCCGATTGCTCGGTTGACCAGGCGCAATCGTTACTCGACTTTTAACTCCACCCAGCAGTACCGATTGATACGGAGATAAGATAAACCTACTTTCAAAACTTGGTAAAAAATGTTTCCCACAAAGTTATAAGTTACGGAAATTAAACTGAACTTTTGCTCAACTTTCAAGTTGCAGACTACAAAAGCGTTCTCAAAACAGTCTCGATCTCGAGCTAACAGAAAAATAACAAAAATTATAACAATGTTGAAGTAGCCACTTTTTGATAAATTCCTCGGACAATGTGAGTTCCACAACCTCGCAAACTGCACTTCAGAAAAGCGTATTCTCGGAGTACTTCCTCTATATGGGCGACCCGATTACCGTCGAAACTAAATGTATAGGATTCTAGGAACACGGTTATTGCTGCAAGTTCTGAGTCGCAATAACTTCCCAACTTAATATCACTGCAGTCGCTAACCCCCCGAGACAAACTGCGCTGCTTTACCCGCTACTACTTTATTTTATTACCCAACTTTATATACAAGAAGTCAGAAATGTATTTCTTTATATACCTATTTTACGCTGGAGATAGGCTGGCGTTTGGCAACTCCGTAGAGAGCAATAATAAAGTTTTGATAGGATAAAAGTTTTTAAGAATATGAACAGAAGTTAGATACTAAATAGTAATTATCCCCAAAAGCAGCTGCGGCCAGCACGTGTACTTTAAGTACTTCTTGAATAAAATAGCGTGCACAGTAACTATTACTGTTACCATTTAATTTACTCACAATGTTCATTTCAAAGAGGAAACGCTCGTAACGAGGTTTACGGGATATGAAAAAAGTAGTTCTGTAGAGAGTATTATTCCTGCGGTATCTACGTGTCGCCGTGTCGCCGTGTCGCCGTGTCGCCGGCATGCGCTGCGGCACTCACAGCTCTCTGCATTCTTGTTCCGTGCGGAACAACCGTTACGTTTGTTGTACAACTTTCCTATGTCCATTGTAATGCGTGCGGCAGATAAAACTTGTACAACATTGCAACTAGTACGCTCATACATAGAGTACAACGAATTTTGTTTCGGAAAATAAAAATAACTAGATAAGGTATTTCAAATAGTGAAAGTTAAGACTATTGTTACAGTACCTAGTCATTTTGTATACCAAATTATTGTCGAGTGGTGTGCTGGGAAACGACTTGGTGTTTAAAAACAATATGCTTCTAGGCGCATGCAAAGGTTCAGCAGGCTTTGAGAGTATTTGAAGTTAAGTTATTAAAAAATTAAAAGTTCAATATCACCGTCATCAGAGGGTTTCGATGAACCCCTTTGGTATAGAAAATTAAGTTTATTTCAGGGACAATGTGACTCTGTTCCAAGCGTCATTTTAAACTCATTATTATAGAAACTGTTTTAATGGTCAAGAGGCCTTTATGCACACATCACGGTAAGAGTACCTATTATAACACAACCCTATAACTGTGGCTCCGATGCTAATTAAGATTCAGTCGTGACCCCCCCCCCTACGGCTCGTAGAGGCTGTTGTAAAGTTTGACTACGTAATAATTCTTCAACGTCACGCAAATTGAATTAGTTGCCGGATAGTTGAGTTAATTCCAGCTAATTGACTCCCACAGACGGTAACACTTACATTACTGCATCACACCAGAAGGACCAACCAATGTTCACGAGTATCTAGATGATACTCGTTACGCCATGCATAGGCGACCCCGAAAGGTGAACGTAATACGTTTGTCATAACTATGTAAAAGGACAAGGCTTATTTGTTAATAGGATATTGCAGAGTTTGAGTCTTTTTTTAGTCTCATTGTTTTTACTACTCCCACCAAAACGCATAACGTGGTATCGTTTATTGGAAATGATTCGTAGTAACTGAACCTTCTGCATAAACGTTGTGTGTGTACTTTATTAAGGCAACTTTTATCATTAGGAGCCTCCTTTATTGTATGACGCTTTGTTCACCCTCGCCTCCTCAAGTAATTAGGGCACTGAAAGACATCTACGAAATACCGCTTTGGATAACAATGGCCAAATTGTCTGCAAATCGAGGACTCTATAACTGAGTTCTGACGAGTTGGGAAAATCTTGTTTAAACCATTTTAATAACGAACTATTATGTCTATTATTCTGGATCTAATTGTACCAAGTTGATGACATTAATAGCAGAAATAATTTCCTGCCAAAGGAATTAACAAAATTTTATGCTATTCGATAATATTGGTTTAAAAATAAGGTTTTTGGTAAACAGAGCAAATTTTTCCAAAGAAAATATTTAAGGAGGTATTAATATTAAACAGAGCCTTCCATCCGATGGCGTGTATTCTTTTCCTTCTCCATTTTCATACAAAAATAAACAGTCGATCGAATATTTTTGTTACATTTTCTGAAGCTCCTTTGTTTTATGGAGGCAGTTATTTCACGGAGCCGTTCAATTACAACGTCTTTAAGGCTGTTTGTAAATAAACGCAGTAAAAATAAAACGCTTGTTGTTTCGTATTGTAGTCTGCTTCAGTATTCATGAGGCGGCGGGAGGTACTCTGTCGTGGACGAGAACTGCCGGGGAAGGCCGGCCAAAAGGACCACTCTAGACAATTCCCAAATAATTTACACTTACTGTACAGGTCACTATTAGGTTGTTAGGTACATAGGGAATTTAGTAAAACAACACAGTTTGGTTTGAACGCGCACGACTTACTCGCCCGGCCGACCAGTAGAGAGTGTGCGGTCCGTGCAACGACTCACTCGACCGCACCCCACCACTGCCCGCCCCACCAGTAAGGCGTGTCGGTATTTATTGATACACTACATCTACCTTTTACAAAATTGGAAAAATAGCATTATTTCGTATAAGTACTATCCAATACAAAACAGTTTATAACAGAACAATCATCAAATATTTTTAATAATGATCTGTAAAACAATTAACTTATTAATTTTCGTCACACACTTTGTTATCGAAAGTGCCATTATTTCCTGAAGATTTATCATCCTCATTTGTGCAAACTTTCCACTTTGCTTCAACCCTCTCCAAATGTACTTCTAAATGTTATAAGTAACTGTTGTCCACTATCACCATTTACCATTTCGACATCTCTCTTTTATTTATTAATCACTGTATGTGTCGCATCCTTGAATGAGGTGGACAACTTGTTTTCCTTGTTTATTGTATTTTTAACATATTATACTTTTCCACCAATTTCTCTACTAGATTCCTTTGCTCTTCCAATTTTACTAACTTTGTCTCTAGGTCCATCTGTAAGTACCTAGATGTAAGACTATGTAAGAGTACATGTATATGTATCAATATCCAACAATTAATGAACTTTGAGTGTCAGGATGATTACTGGTTATTACTGTGTTCATGAAGTAAAAGCACAAAAGACAAGACTATTCATTTTATTTCTTTTGGTCTTGTCAACTACATCAAACTCGATTCCATTCGCTAGGTCCCTAGTCTTCGTGGAGAAGAATGGACAAGAAACTCCACGGGAACACATTTTAAAGTATTATGCAAAGACAACCTGACATTAAAATCCAGCTACAATAAAAGCCAGCTTATCTCTAAACTGGAGTCTGGAACCAGAGTGCAACCGTTACACGCTCTTACATAATGTTCAGCATCTCTGTTCATTTTGGGCCACTACACTTTGGAACGTAGTCTCATTTTACTCTTATTTATATATATAAATTTTATTTTATTTTACCTTTTTCATAATGTTTTATGTGATTTGTAAAATTTTTATTCTATCTCTAATTGAAAATGTAATTGATTTAATTTATTCGCAATTTACTTTATTTGCAGTTAGACCTTTTGTAATTTGATTTATTTGTAATTTAATTTATATTTAATTTAATTAATTTGTATTTACTTATTTGAATTGTTTATACTCATTTAATTTTGTTCATTTAATTATAATTATTAAGTCTTATGAGAAATGTCCGACGGAGGGTTAGCCTGGTGATCTGTAATGCAGGTTCTACCTAAAACAGACACCAGTCTCTATGTAGATATTTGACATTGTATGATTATTGTGTATAAATGAGAAAAAATAAATTTATTATTATTATTTCCATGACTACTATGCTCGAGTGACCTTCTGAGCAGCTGCTAAAATATTTGACCTCGCTTTATGATCCTATTTTATTTTCGCGCAACAGTAAATTGTCCTTAAACAAAGATAAGTGATGAACTGATGACCGAGAAACCAATTTGATGAACTCTAATGCACATTTTGCATCATTTAGTAGAACATTGTTATCTTTTCACATTTGCTATTTGTACCTTCATAATGGTAAATCTGCTTTTCAAACAGGTACCAATGGAGGGATCCAGTCAGATGGGCCTATACTGGGCATATATAGTGTCAAACTCAACAAACTCTTGGTCTTTTTATTTTTATTAATTTTATACTCTAACGCTGTCCCGTTAGGGTATACTCTTCGATAAAGCTGAGCAACTGGTTGAATTAATTTATCTATAAGAATATGAATTAGATCATCTTTAATTTTAGGGAACACACCATAGACTGCATTGCCACTTGGCGGTGTCTTTCCCTAGCAAATTTCTAGTCCCATTTTTACAATATAAAATTTGGCTTTGGCTCTACAAAAACTGTTACCAATTGTTTAGAGTCAATAGACCCTAGAACGGTTAAGGTATTAAGACTAACGTAGGCCATAAATCTCCTTTTTTTAGATATTACTTGATTTTCAGCAAGGACACCATTGTCTTTGAGAATGACGTTACATCTCAATTTCAACACAGCGCCTTAGTCTTACACTGTTTTGAAAATATTCAAAAATCCCACACTTGAGACAATTCTTATCTCGGGCTGGACAACTTTAGTATCAGTTGAATGACTGCCACCACAACGCACACATGAATTTACTTTTAAGCTCAGATGTCCAAGTCTGACCAGAAACTTGTAAATTTTCTCACACTTTATTATTTGATGAGCCTCAACAAGTGACGCTTATAACACGACTTTGTTTAGGGGGCAAATATTCATCGAGCTTGTTGATAGCAACTGTAAATACATAATTGTTACCACTAGTAGTTTCTACCAGTCATCATCTGCCTAGCCTTTTCCCAACTATGTTGGGGTCGGCTTCCAGTCTAACCGGATGCAGCTGAATACCAGTATTTTACATAGACTGCTTATTTGATCTCCACAAGACAGCTAATACTAGGTAATACGGTGCCCTCCGGTAAGACTGGTTGTCAGACTTTCAGGTCACTGACCACCCGTAACGACTGCCAAAGATCTAAATGGCAGTCGGAACCAAAAGCTTAACGTGCTTTCCGAGGCACGGAGGAAACGATATGTAATGGGCGATCAACCCATTCACAGACCAATCAAGGCAAGCGTGGCTTAACCTATAGATCGACCTGAGTGGCAGATATTATTAAGCCACAAGGTCCTCTTAGTAGTTTCTACATGTGCATCAGGAATATTTTTTTGAGGTTGTGTACTTATTAGGAGAATCTCTGAAAGATTGTTAATAAGTTTGTTAATTGGACTGATGATAAAAAAGCAAATAATTATAACATACCAAATTATTTGATATTTCTGGAAGGGTTAACCGACCCATGAGTAAGAGTAAAGCTCTATTGCCCTAAGGCCACCTGAGTGTGGTAACTTAGTAGCCGTCAGGTCTGACTCTGGTGCACGTTTTTTCCCAACGTAAACCAACTGAAACTAGGTCACCGACACAGTCCAACGACTGTTGAGGTCGTATGTGCGACATACTTGTGGTCTACCTGGATGGAAGTGGTAATTTCCTTCTTTAGGTACCGTTTCGAGTTAATCGAAATAACTCTTGATCTTAATGTATTTTATCCCAGTATTTATACAAGCTCATTTAGGTACCGTTTGATAACAAACTACCTCTGACGATGTAACTTTCGTCTTTAGGTACCGTTCCAAATTAATAGAACTAACTCTTTAGGTATCGTTCCAAATTAATAGAACTACTTCTTTAGGTACCGTTCCAAATTAATGGAAGTACCTCTTTAGGTAACTTTCCAAATTAATGAAACTACCTTTTAATTTTATTGTATTTCATCCAATCCATTTGGACTGTTATTTATACAAGATCATTTAGGTACCGTTCCAAATTACTGAAACTACCTTTTAATTTTAGGTATTGTATTTCATCCCAATCCATTTGGACTGTTATTTATACAAGACCATGTAGGTACTGTTCCAAATTAATGAAACTACCTTTTAATTTTAGGTAGGTATTGTATTTCATCTCAATCCATTTGGACTGTTATTTATACAAGACCATGTAGGTACTGTTCCAAATTAATGAATCCAGACCATTTAGGTACCGTTCCAAATTAATGAAACTACCTTTCAATTTTATTGTATTTCATCCCAATCCATTTGGACTTTTGGACTGATTTTGGTACTGTTCCAAATTAATGAAATCAGACCATTTAGGTACCGTTCCGCATAAGCAAACTACCTCTAACAACAATGTTAACTTTGATTATTGACAGATTAAAAGTGTTAATTTGGATAAACAGCATGTCTATCACTGGTATCCAAGATTACTCAAGAACGCAAATATAATTGTCAACCATAAAGAGCCTCACCGTATAATAAGAATCATGGTCTAACTTCGTTACAATCATAATTAAATAACAGCCGCCTTCAATTTGAACCCAAAATATCGTTATAATGTGCAAAATGCATAACTTAGTATTACTAACAGCCATTGATATAAAAACTAAAGATACGGTCGTCCGAACATTTTGCTCGATGCGATCCCCATACAGAGAAACACTAACGCCATCCTTAAGAACTAATCAGGCTGCTCGTAAACGTAACCTTGTATAAGCGGCGTGGCGTGGTATTATCGAGGTATAAAGAAATTAAATAAAGCTTTCATTAAAATGTTAATAACAAAAATGTTAAATTTTAATTTTTCATTTTCATTTTCTTTTAAACTTCGGTTTAGTCAAGACCTATTTGGGACCAAGTTCAAGGCGTCATTTTATCACGCGGTCCGCCCAGTCAATAAATCAATGCTAACAACACTCCAATTTGTTTCTGCCAATAATCAAAGCATTCGTCATTGACGTTTGTTGTAAGTATTAGTACACGAATGTTTAGGTACCAATCAATGTAACTAAATCAGTTCCGTTTTGAAGTAACGACTACGTTCAACATATTAATAGCAGTCTACAATCAATATTATAATCTTTTTTTTTTCAAGGACTGCCTTAATTCAATTTAAGGTTAAATTTAAAACTAAATAATTATTTATAAAACATGAATATACATTGAAACTGATTTGCTACCGATTTACCTCTTGGTTACTTTATTAACACTCAGTGTTATTTAAATTCGGCACGTACCTTATTTATTTTGTATCCTGGCAAGGTCGCCACTTGTACAGGTCACTATTAGGTTGTTAGGTACATAGGGAATTTAGTAAAACAACACAGTTTGGTTTGAACGCGCACGACTTACTCGCCCGGCCGACCAGTAGAGAGTGTGCGGTCCGTGCAACGACTCACTCGACCGCACCCCACCACTGCCCGCCCCACCAGTAAGGCGTGTCGGTATTTATTGATACACTACACTTACCAAAATAAGTTCGTAATGAAAGGTTTCAAATGAAGTTTAAATATGATCTACTTTATTTATGCTTGTTTAGCACCCACGAGTATCTCACTTAAAAACATCAAGATTATGATTAGGTGACGTCGGCAAGGCCCGTGAAACGTAGGGAGCGATGTGACATGATCTTCTTCTAACATGTATTTTGCATGTTCAGAACGTGCCTTATAAAAGTGTGCCTTATATTGTTGTGTTCGCCTTATTTCTATGTGAGGAGTACATTACGTAGTTACGTTTATTTCCAAAAGACAATTGATACAGAATACGCCTAAGCTTACCGTAGGGACTTACCGTTGAAATATAAAAGTAATAAACAGACTTACTTATTGGATCGTTGTTCGTTTTCAAAGCTTAACAAATATTTGGTCGGTTAACATATTGGCGCGCTGTCGAGTAATACTGGGGATTGGCTGGCGCACTGACGCGGAACAAATGTGTTGTATACGTCCATAATTGTTATTGCGAGTGTTTTGACTCTAATATAACGGAGCGCCGAGTTTTTCATTTGTTAGCGAGCTTGTTAATATTGAGCGCTTGATTCAACAAAATGTTAATAAAATGCATTTTATTATTTGTGTTTCGTTTGCGAGTTTGAAACGAGGAGTGCGTTTTACAGGAACGAAGTATTTTCATAAAGTTTGTGTGAGTAGGCAAATTGATTGCAACACAGTTTATTTGCGTTTTAGCTTTGCTGCTTTAAGTATTTATATTACTTTCGTTTAAATATCGAGTTCCAGACTATACATGGCTGGTTTCGGAGTAGTTACCACTCGTTGAGACAAATCAATTAGTGCAATACTAGATTTTCATCAATTTTGATTAGTTCGACACTAGTCATGCCTAGTTTATCACTAGATTGATGTTAGTCATGACTAGTCTAGCATTAGGTTGAGTACTGGACTAGTCACTAAACCTAGTGTCAGGATAGAATATTGTACTTAGAAATAATGCCTGTATTTACGTTTCTAATAATTTACTCGTCGTCCTAGGTGAGAAATGATCTGTAAGAAATGCTATCATTAATATAAAGTCCGTCAGGGGTCACCACTGACCGGTCGGGGGACGCTCGAGTGACCGCGACGTAATCTCACGGGAGCGCGACTGCGGGTCGGTGACGCGACTACATCCTTACATACAGGAAACACAGAAGTTACAACATTAACTAACAGTGGCTTGTAGGAAACTATTCTGTTAACTCCCATTCAAAATCGTCTGCCCTTCTCTCTATCTCTGTTTAATTTAAAACCATTAGGTAATTTATTTTATATTGTTATTGCATAAAAAATAAAGTAAAATGTCAGTTTATTAGATAACTATGTTTCGTAGAGTTAAGTGATCATGAGTATTATGACTGGTCGAAGTACTCTGAACACCTGATGTCATGGAGAGTGGATGTTCTGTCCGGGGCCAGTGTGTGATGTTCCTCCATCCCCGGTGTCCGGCCAGCCGTGCGCTCGGCGGACGTAATATTATGTTGTGTAATGATCCGGCCGCGTTTCTATTACACGTTCATCGCTCGACATGGGTTTCTGCTCACAGAAATAGATAAAAATGGTATGTAGTTATATTTTCCAACTACTTTGTGAAGACGGTATTTTCTTGTACAAAACATGTTGTGACTATGTACCTCGATAACAATCCAAGGTTTTCTAAGAGCAATATTTGATAGCGCGAGGGTTTTAGAAATAACGATACTTTTGAGTCACCCTGTGTAAATCTGGCTTGAAGCTATAAGTTATAAGATAAGAAATTACGTAGTGGACGTCTAATATGGCGTAGCTGTCAGTGGCTACGGCGTAGCAGTCATAGGCTACGGCGTAGCTATCAGGGGCACCGGCGTAGCTTACAGTGGCTACGGCGTAGCTATCAGTGACTACGGCGTAGCTGTCAGTGGCTATGGCGTAGCGAAAGTGGCTACGGCGTATCTATCAGTGGCTACGGAGTAGCTATCAGTGGCTACGGTGTAGCTAACAGTGGCTACGGCGTAGCTATCAGTGACTATGGCGTAGCTTACAGTGGCTATGATGTAGCTTACAGTGGCTACGGCGTAACTATTTTTTTAGCTAAGACAGTCGCGTCATCTGTTGTTTTAAACAATACTTCAGTCTTGCGAAAGTAGTAGAGCGTAATATACATCCTATAAGTATAAGTTCGCAATTTTTCGTGGAATTTTACAAATAATTGAAAATGTAATCCTACACTAAAATACTTAGCTTTTCCTGAAATCGCAACACCTGCGTAATCAGCCCAAAATATTATCCACCATTAACTTAATCTCATTGACTTATCGTCTAACGTCGGGGACATTATTTATGTCCATAATAAAGGAATTTTCCGTCGCCATACCGCCTATTAACGGGACTAATCACGTAGCCGAGTATTGAAGAAAAATTGTTCACGAATAGTTTATTGATAACTGCTACTAAAAGGTTAGACAAAACAGTGGCAGTAAGATGTAAAGAATCAAAGATACAATGTCCACATCTCGGGTACATAGCGCTCAGTAAATAAGTGACACACACAGACAGAGCCAGCACAGTATCAACAGAACCAGTAGACACACGAGGTACTTTATTTCAAAACAAAAGCGGGTGTTGAGGTTGTCAACTAAACGTTTTGTTATTTTACACTACATACATAAACCTTCTCGTTACGAGATCCCCAACTTACGAGTAACCTGAGGCATTCTTAGAATCTATGTAAATTCTTTGCATGCCATCTCGGCTCACACAGATTCCGATCATTTTGTCCCAGGTTGAAACTCTGAATGTAAATACTAATATGTTGACTGTGGCGGCCGGGTCGGGTGCTCGGGTGTCCAATCTCGCGGCGAACGCTGCCAGCGCTCGATCCCTGCTCACTCGACCGGCAAACAGATAGCTCTCCGATTTAACCTAGCATTCCACTGTTACACTGAATTTTTCGACGAAATCTTTGAGACTAATACGAGTATTACTTTGTCATACAAGTAAAATTATTATTTGTTATATTATTGTTAATTGTAATACCTGTGATGATTATTAGCAGCCTAATCTACTAATATACCATGAGTGGCTAGACTTCTTCTTTGTATTATATAACCATTAAAGGCTCAAAAGGTTATTATAAACATCTTACTCCTGCCCGACCAATTATGATCTGTTACTACATAAATTAAAGTAAACAATTTTTAACCAAAAAAGTGAAAAATTGCTAAAATAGCTTTTTAGTGAAAACAGTACCATCTCTGTTTAAGTACCTACTCCAAGTAGGGTCGATGAAGAGATCCAATTTTTTCGGCATCGTTTGAATGTAAACCCCTATCGAGGCTAACGGCATTCACTGCGATATAGTTCGGCCGGGTCTGGCATCGCTAGCGTTCCACTGTACTTGGAACTAAAATATCGATACAGATATTAAACTAACTTACTTTGGGGCAGAACCAAAATACTAAATAAGGTTTATTTAACAGTTTACGAAAACAAATTAAAGCTGTAAAATAATAACCGATAAAAGCTTTAGCCGACCAATATATAATAGGCTAAAGAAAGGGAAGCCATTCGATACTTACAATCATATAATTCTACCCTGTCTAGGGTCCTATATGTCTACAGAACCAAACATTTTTAATCAACTTCTATCTCCTTTATCCCCTTATTTCTGTGGTTCTCATAAAATCTTTGCCACAAATAACATTCCTTATCTTCGCATTCAATTCACATTTAATTGCATCTAATAAATACTTTACTCGCAATTATCTACCGAGAGCTCTTTAAGCTGGAATCTGGAATTTATTGGCTAAGTAAGAGGAGCGCCGGCAGTAGCTGCCTCCGGGGATTAAGCTGCGAGCACTCACCAGACAAGCTATGATAGCCTGGTACTTGTAAAAGGATATCTACTCCGGATGATTAAAATGTTACCGCCAACATTGTTTTTAATCAATAAGGTTTGGAAACATGCATCGAGAAAGGCTTAAAGGGGGCGAGTAAGATAAATACCACTAATGCCTCGTCACGACATCAGATGATGGAACACGCTCGCATACGCCTCTTGCATCATGCGAAACAGGCCTGCACAAATGTTTCTTTTGTATGAGTTTCGTTATTTTCTCAGCATTCGTTGAGACATGAAAGAGCAATAAGCATTCAAAAAGAAAAGTCATCCATAGATATTTAATCGCTAGGGCATAACAAGTTAACTAAGCAAAGGTCCTTAAGTAACGCGGTGGGACACGCCACAGCAACAGAGCGCACTCGCAGTCCCCTAGCACCGCACCGCCGACACTGGATACTGCTAGTGGAGCTCGAGCCGGCGCCGGCGGATACTTACCTCCCAACGGGATACTAACCTCCAATCTACCAAGGGTCCTGACGTTTGTATGCAGGAACTTGCATAAATACAGCTTAGAATGACGTCCTACTCCTCATTACTGAATAAGCGTACTCATAGAAAACATCACATTTTAAGTGTTTGCTTAGAATTGTTATCTTGGTAACTTTCTTGACTTCGGTTATAAGGTCACTGTCTTACACATGACCAGCTTGACAGGTTTAGATTTTGTAAATATAATTAACTAAAATATGTTTTGGTAAGCAGTTAATTCAACTACAAGTCTTTTGCAGCAGTTTATCTTATGAATCCGTATCGTACACAAAACAATTCAATGAAAGTCTAATGACATGCAAAAACGGCACAACACACGTGCAAGCG
The DNA here is from genome assembly GCA_949316265.1 of Diarsia mendica. Classification (NCBI taxonomy): domain Eukaryota; kingdom Metazoa; phylum Arthropoda; class Insecta; order Lepidoptera; family Noctuidae; genus Diarsia; species Diarsia mendica. The sequence continues at coordinate 28,625,943 of OX438887.1, read as the reverse complement.
CGTTGAGTTTAACAAAGTTAATCTGTCGCCGCTCCCAGCGCTCGTAGCGCTCACACTGCTCCGGATGCTCCGAGCACTCCCGGCGGCGGCACATCTCAATCCGCTCTCAACTACAAAAAGCTACTTATTTAGTGCGATGTTCCCGTGGCTGCGGCACGGCACGGCACGGTGCGGGTGACGGCCGGTGAGTGTGTTGGGGCTTGGGCCACTCACTCGCAGTAACGAGCCTTCTCCACAATCTCGGCGTGACGCGATGACGTGTTGTTTGACAGGAATTTATACGAACCGGATGAAGTGACGCTTGATGTGTGGACGAGTACCATGAATGAATTCGGGAAGACTTTAAGTCTGCTGATCTGTTTATTCATTTTAAACTGCGGTGTTAATGTATCTAGTGTAAAAGAGTGCACAGTACAGCCAAATCAGACCGGTGATTACGGCGCTGTTGGCAGAGCAGAGCAAGGCGATACATCTTGCAAATTATGCTAATCTCTGCTCCACATGCGTTTCTAGCACATTCTCAAGAATATGCTTCATAATGACCTCACGCTCGCTTCGGTTCCAAAAAAGAATAATAAACATGTTACAACAGCGGTTCAAGTCGCGTCATATACTATGAGGGTGGCGCGAAATTATACTTGTAGTTCGTTCGTTTCGTCTGTGTAAAGTGGGAATATTGCATCGTTCACGTTTATTATCGAATAACGTTTATATGTTTTGATTGATTTGATCGGGACATTTATTTTGATGAACGATTCAAATAATTTTATGGACTGTACATTTTTCTCGCCTGACGTCACTGAACACCAGGTTGACAAAATAAAGTATGAACAGAAGTGTTGGAGCCCCACGAGGGGAAAAATCTCGTGTATTTTTAGATAACACGACAAAAAGACACACACGACGGTGTCTCCGCGAGTGCCATTAGCTGGTGTATGTATCAAAATAAGTAATTTATCCTCATTCCGTTTGCGAGGTGGCACAAAAGAAACCCATTAGGCAACCGGTAAACACCTGAAGGCAATTCTCACTAAAATTACCTCCGCGCGTTTGGATGAGACAATAGATGCTCCCACCACCCCCGCTGTGACCCCGGGCGTCTTGAGACCCCGCGCCCCAGGGTAACACTTTCTTTAAGACTGGTGTTAGTAATTAAGAATCGACTTGTGATGGATGGCTTTACTTATTAATACTGCGAGAACTGCTTGAGTGTTGGTACTAAGTACGTTAACTTAATACGAGCTAAATTATTTATATTTCGTTTTTATTAAATACTAGCTGCTGCCCGCGACGTCGTCTGCGTGAACGCTATACAGCACCAAAAATACCTACGATTACACTTTTTTAAAATCATAACCCTCCTTTGGCTTTGCCGTAGTCGGGTAAAAAATACCCGTCCACTCATTTACCCGTTTCTTATTAACATTTCATATGTACAGAAAGTGCAGTAACAAAGTGAGAAGGTCTTTTGTAAAATTGACCTTTAAAAAGTGCTAATTTTCAGCCTGCTTTGAATAAATTACTTTATGGTGATTCTCCTGAATTAAGTCATAAGTTGTGACTGAAGCAGATGGAGAAAACAATGAATAAGGAATACAAAATAGGGTAAAAAATAACATACTTACAGGAATTATCAATAAACAACAATAGTGGGTTGGCTATCCGCAACCAATATGTAAAGAGAGTCAGGACTGGTGACGCGGGAGCAAGCGACGTACAGCTGCCCGTGTGAGAAGCAGCTCGTCCTGAGGTCGACACCCGCTGCCCTCAGTGTTTGCCCCTGCGACTTATTGATGGTCATCGCGAAGCAAACACTAACGGGGAATTGTACGCGCTTGAACTGGATCGGGAAGTTATGAGGTATGAGTGGAATACGTGGTATAAATACTGCCTCGCCGACTCCACAACCCGTGAGAATTTTCGCCTCAATGGTGTGTCTGTGGAGCGAGATGACTTTAAGGCGGGTCCCGTTACACAACTTCGAAGGAGATAGGTTCTGAAGAAGTATAATCGGGACACCGACCTTCAGCTTGATGATAAGCGCTGGAAGTCTACTTGCTGACAGGGAGTTTAGAAATTCCACGGGATAATGCGTGCCGTCATCTTGCTCGACGACAGTGTTTATAGAGGTGTAGACCACTTCATTCCCCTCAATTTCTGAGATAATGCATTCGTTAATTGCCGCAGTCTGATCATTTTTCGGCGTTAAAATGGCCCGCTCACACACCCAAGAATTCTGCTGGTGCGGTATACGACTGATGTCCCCGTATACACAGCGGATGAGTTCTTCTAAGCTGGATACAACTCTACTGAAGTACCGAGAGACTCTGGAAGCGCCACCTGTCCACCTCTTTCCTCACCGTCGCCAAGCCTTAGAAGGACATCGGAGAATTCTTGAGAACGTGCATTGCCGCCGTGCCGAGCTCTCATATTAATGGTCAAGCGCAGTGTACTAACTCGTGACCACAACGAAGATCATTTCAACGAAGCATTCACTTCGTCAGCCTTCGATCCCCGCTTCACCACGGAAAGCGTGTGTCCGAAATCGCCACTGAACAGAGCTGTGACACCACCCATCAAATGTTCGTTCTTGTGGATGTCCTGCAAAGTTCTGTCCTCGGCCTCAACTGCCTTCCTGTTGGCCATCGTACACTCAGATCAGAGAGCAATCCTTGAGCACGTGTGCCTTATCACTGTTACGTGACACATCACAAACAGGCGTTTCGGCGCTTTCTAAGTCGATTTGAATTTTAAACATGGCATGTGCTGTCTTGCCACGCAGAAGCAGTGTGGCAGCGATTCCCGACGACGCTACAGCAATAATAATTGTAATTTTGACTTGCCTCCTGACCTCTGCAATTATGCCAGTGGTAACTAATGTTTTTCCTGTTCCACCAGGAGCATCCAAGAAAAAAATTTTACCCTGGTTTTGCCCAACGCTTTCAAGGACGGTGTCATAAATTTGATTTTGCTCTGAAGAGAACAAAGCGACATGGTAACTTCGTATGGTGGTCATTTCGCCCGGATCGTAAATTGTCTCAGTGTTATACTCCCGATTTCCACGGTCTTGATGCGGTGCTGATTGGGGAGCTGGTAACCCATAATGACCACGTCTAGAAGTGAACTGAGACAGGTGTTCAGGGGGTCTAAAATGACCACTTTAGCAGATTAGAATATGAATTGACCTTTCAAAATAATAACTGCGTCTGTGACCATTTTACGAATTTAACGCAATTCATATTGTTTTCCTATTATTACTTACCTATGATCTATTTTCCATAATGGTCCCAGACGCTGTTACCATTATGAAAGGTCATTTACGCTTTTTGACGCAATTCCTATTATGATCTGCTAAAGTGGCCGTTTTAGACCCCCAGCACGCGTTCATCACAGACAATCTCGATGAATTTTATAAGACATAGATGAAGCAGCTTAAAACTTATTAATACACATTTTTTTTAATTGTCTTGCTCATCTCTGAAACGAATTAACGATACAATTGTTTAAGAAGAAAATGCACAACTCCATCTATGACTTTTAGAAACAACTATTAACATCGCCAACATCATCAAATTTAAATTATTTAAAACCAAAAACGACTTACACATGTAATTCGACTTGATGTTTTTGAAATCCCATAGATGGCGCTGCTTTAAATTGTCTTGATACTAAAATTACAATTTATTATTATGTTTATCGGCCTAAGTTACTTATATTGCGTGATTTTTATAGTATGAAGCTAGCTTATAGCATGGTTAACGTAATAACAACATTTAAATATGCGTCGTTAGATTACACGTTGTTACAGAATGCGTTGAAGAAATAAAGGTTCACTGCTCGTTCCCCGTAGGTGATAGCGTGATAATATGTAGCCTATAGGTTGACCCGACTTCTTAGTAATATTCGTGCCAAATTTGAAGTAAATCCATGCAGTACTTTTTGAGTTTATCCCGGACATACATACAGACAAACAGACAAACAGACAAACAGACAGAAATTCTAAAAACTATATTTTTGGCTTCGGTATCGATTGTAGATCACACCCCAAGTATTCTTTTAAAAAAATATTCAATGTACAGTTTTGACTTTCCTATCATTTTATTATATGTATAGATAATTTGTTGTTAAATCATCTGAAGGCTTTTCTCAATTATATTATTATATTTGGGTTTAATTCCAGTCTTATCAGATTCAGTCGAATAAGAGAATTTGTGGTGTTTCGGAATAAATATCCGCCCGTATTCATTCTAAAATTAAAAAGTAAATATTTGAATGTTTCACTACCTGTTTATCTTCCTCTCCCTCAAATACAAGAAACAAAAGCAACACGTAGCGAACTCATTTTAACGAAATATCGTTCCCGGTAAAGATAAACAGTAATATTATTAGAAGTGAGGTATCGCTCGCAGTGTTGATTAGGTGAATAGAAAATTTCATAAAAGGTAAATGTTTTATGAACAAATTTTGTTCAGTTTAATTAAGGCTGGGAGGTGGCAGGACTGAGGGGACAGGCCGGTCGGGCCGGGGCGGGGGGGACTGGAGGAGGCCCCCTTGTCAACTGTCGCAGGACCGCCACTGGCGGCGGCGGCGACTTACAAAGCAAAATATTTTACAAAGAGCCTTTTAACAGAGTACACTTGTTCAAAATACGGGTAAATACTAGAGGCATGTTAGCACGACGCGATGACGAATGTACAAGTTGCTTGCGTCCAGGGAATCCAGATATAAAATAGTTGTCCCGATTTTTACCTGGTTCCTTCCACTTGCAACATAGAACATTTATAATAGATAAACACCTACACACACACGATTACATTCTGGGCTCACGTTCCAGTACAGTCTCGTAGCTTTGGGCTCGTGTCTTGTGCCCGTACATGACGCGGTCGACCAGAAGGTGGGTAGGTCGTAACATATTATTATTGTTGTCCTGTGTGTTGTCTACACGGTTCATAGTAGTGTTTACCAACGCCGGAAAAGGTCGCGAAAACAAACAAAGCGTTATGACAACCTAATTAAATGTAGACGATAAAGATAAACAGGGTGACATCTATCGCAGACTATGGAGAAACTGCGGCTTCCGCTAGTACCTACTAGAGGCAGTATTCGTATCACTTTTTATGAGTATTAAGCGTTCCTCCCTCTTACAATAAAAAATATTATGTAGATCGAAAGCAGTTAGTGACATAAGCGCACAATTTCTATTCTGCACTTGTTCGTGCCAGTGTACATTAATTCTAGGTAACTTTTAGCCCGTGTCATGTTGCCCAGCATTTGACTCCAAGGTCTGTATCACATGTCCCGCCCGCATAGCGCGCTGTGTGTTTACTGAGAGAATAATTGTCTCCGTTTGCAACACAAATATTATCACAGTTTAGCGCGACTGTGCACGGCCCATATCACTCACTTGCACTGAACCATGAACGTGGACACAACGAGATAACTTCACATTTTACAGGACTCGTTATAAGACTGTGGTTAGTTGTTAGTCAAGTATTGAACATTCGGTTTTACATCATAGAAATAAATCTAATATATAAAAAAAGCAAAATTAAAAATTTTGAAAAACCCACGACTGTTAAAAATTAATTGAAAAAAGGATATAATAACATAAAACACCCACCTTAAAAAAACCCAAGAATGTCCGTCGGGGGCTGACATTAAATGAACTAGTTTTGCAATGTTCAGCTCCTGACGGACATTCTTGGGTTTTTTTAAGGTGGGTGTTTTATGTTATTATATCTGGTGAAGCGTCAATGCCTTTTTTTAATATAAAAAATAAAATAATAATAATTTAGGATTTCTCCATATCATAAAATATGTTAGTATTTCAAATTAAATATTTTAACTTCTCAATTGATGAATCCTCACGCCATCTGTAATGCAGCGCCCATATACCGAGACTTTCTTGAGTTTTTTCCGCAAGGGCACACATATAGATGGCACTAGCGAGCTGACAGCTCCCCTTGACCGTTTGAAGAGGACGGTGTGTGCTCCGACGCGCTCCGCTTTAAAAAATCCCTTTTTGTTGAAATCTGGACGATACTCGTAAAATAAATGGACCTGCATCTGTGCTTCACTGAGAACTTATAGTGCAGTGTTGATTTTTGGAGTTTTCACCATTCCACCGGCGGATCCACGAAGATTTAGCTCGCCGGCCGGCAGCCCATACTTGCAAGTGCGCATGAACGAAGTATCTTCCCATCTCCCTGGGTCTGAGTGGGATCTCTGGATTGTCAAGGTACGTGGGCATGTTTGCTGCGAATAATTCTCTTGTATTGGTTTGTCGAGGATTCATCAGAAGGGAAATTAATTTATTTTTTTTACACATCCGCCATAGATTCTAATTTCAAATTTTCTTACATTCTTCACAAAGGTGCAGGCTATTTACACGCCTCACCATATTATTTGGTCCTTCTAACCGGGTTAAAAACCGTTACCTAGATTTTTGCGTAATTGTTTGGTAAAAATCATATAGGTTCAATAACGCACAATAGGTATTTAGTTTACGTAAACTTTTGGTAAATCATTGCCTATAAAACGCATCATAATTGACAATAGAATTTACGTAGTTGTTGGTAAATCTGTTCAATTATTTTAGTACATAATTTACATGGAACGACATTACGTATTTATTGGTAAAGTTCATTCTATGTAGGTATCCGTATTTAAAAATTCGCTTTGATATTATGAAAATAAGTAGGTAGTTACCAACGCATCTCGGATTTGTTCGTTTTAATACAATAATTGTTGGATGGAAATATGGTACTCACGGTTTTAGGGTAAGGGAAAAGCGTAATGTCTTCGATAGCACAGCTTTCTGGAGCACGTTGATTCAGCGAAAAACCACCAAGTGTCACAAGATGATATGAGGAGGATCACACACACATTTCTATTTACAGTTTCTAGCTTGGTTTTTGAGTCTTTTAATGGCGGTCGCGGAAGCGCGGGCGCAGGGCAATTTCACGTGCGCTTGTTATTGACGCTGAGGTAGGACTGGGTAGGAGTGGAACTAGTGGGAGGAAGGGATTTGAATGAACGTCTGATCCTTCATTTTGACCAATGAGAGAAGAGTATAGCGTGTATAGTGTTGCAAGTATGCGTTTTGTGATTTCCAAATTAGATAAATAGATATTAATAAAAATGCGGATAAATAATGTGAATGGCGCAGACAACTCCCCCGGACTAGAGGTTTTCCTCTATTAGAAAATTTATGAGAAAAAAAACTTAACTTAAACATATGAATTTAAACTTAAATAGAGTTAAAGGGAATTTATACTATTTTATTGCGTAGGTAGGGGACAGAGCCGCACTACTGGGCGTATATAAGTACCGGAAGCAGTTCTAACCTTCACAGTTCTAATTATATTGTCCTTGCCAGGATAAGTCGCATCTATGACACCTAAAGGCCAACAAAGCGGATGAGCGTTGTTGTCTTTGATAACAACGATCGTACCTACTTCAACAGGCTTTGACGGTGTGTTCCACTTCTCCCGCTGTTGCAAGGAAGTGAGGTACTCCTGACTCCAACGGTGCCAGAAGGAATGAGTTATCTTATTAAGAAGCTGATAGCGCGATAAGCGATTGTCTGAAATGTCTGTGACATCTTCAGCAGGTAGAAATTTAAGCGGTGTTACGTTGAGAAAATGATTAGGCGTTAAAGCACTAATATCAGACGGGTCTGAGCTTAAAATACTTAGAGGTCGATTATTTAAAAGACATTCAATTTGAACGAGTACGGTACTAAACTCCTCGTATGTTAATATTTGAGAACCAATTACTTTAAAAAGATGAGTTTTGACACAACGAACATTAACTTCGCTGAGTCCATTAAAATGCGGACCGTAAGGCGGACTATGTTTAAATTGTACACGATGTTCTGATAACTGTTCACCTATGTAGTTTATATGAGATTTTGATTGAATTAATTCGTAAATTTCGTTCAATTTGCGCTTTGCGCCAATAAAGTTTGTGCCTCCATCACTATAAATCATAGCAACGGGACCTCTCCGAGAAATAAACCGTTTGAAAGCGGCGAGAAATAAATCTGAACTTAGGTCAGAGACTAACTCTAAGTGTACTGCCTTAGTTGTTAGACAGACAAACACACAAACGTAAGCTTTGTGGCTCTTAATTCCGCGTTTTCGGATATGCGTAACGTAGAACGGACCACAGTAGTCTACAGCGGTATTTACGAACGCTTTCACTTGTGACACACGGAAATCAGGTAAATCGCCCATAGGAGGGTAAGTATTTCGAGGTTTAATTTTAAAGCATTGATTACAACTATGTACGCGTTGTCTTATAATGTTACGAGCAGCTAAAATCCAGAATTTTTGTCTAATTATAGCTAATAAAAGAGCGGGACCCGTATGCAAATTACTTACATGATAAAAGTCAATTAAGAGTTGAGTAAAGCGTGATTTAGTTGGAATTAAAATGGGATGTTTTTGACCATAATCCAGTTTAGAATGAGTTAACCTTCCACCTACTTTGAGAATATTATTTGAATCCAGAAATGGGTTGAGTTTAGCGAGACTTTTATTTTTAAAACGTTTATTAGATTTTAACGCGCTAATTTCTTCAGAGAAATATCTACCTTGTACGTAACGTATAAGGTGTATTTCCGCAGCATCCAAATCCGAAACGGTGATACAACCACGCGAATTGATTAACTTGCAGAAACGTAATATTAAAACTACGCTACGAAGTAAAATAGAATATTTAGAAATGCGATCAATTAAAGATTGAATAGGTTGTGAACCTTCTTGCGTTATTTTAACAGAGAGAACGATATTTTTAGTTTCCATTATTTCTGAATTGTTATTATTTAAATTGATTTTAAATGGTTTGATTGGCCACTGAGATAAGGGGAATGAAAACCAATGCGGAGCGTTAAACCAGAGCGTTAAATCTAATAATTGTTTAGGCGTTATAGGACGAGAAACTACGTCAGCGGGATTTTCAGTTCCATCTATGTGAAACCAATGTTTTGCGGGTAAATTTGAATTAATTTCAACAATGCGATTTGCGACAAAAGTATGAAATTTGTGCGAGGGCGAGTGGATCCAGGTGAGCGTGACTGTTGAATCAGAAAAAGCAAAGATTTTATTAATTTTACAGCGTTTACTTAAAACTTCTACAACTGAATTGATCAAGTTTGCTAAGAGGAGAGCCGCACATAGCTCGAGGCGAGCTAAGGGCGTATTTTTAAGCGGAGCGACGCGAGATTTAGAAGTTAATAAGAGGACTGATCCGCTATCTTCATCGTTAGAACTAACCCTTATGTAAACAGCGGCACCATAACAGCGCTCACTGGCGTCTGCGAACCCGAGGAGAGTGACATGAGAACCAGAGGTGATACCTACATGTCGCGGGAACTTTATTTTTTCGAGATAGGGAAGTTCTTTGTGAAACCGACTAAATTTATTTTCAATGTGAGCGGGTACAGGATCATCCCAATCAAGATCAAGTTTCCAGCATTCCTGAACTAACGTTTTCATGAATGCAGTAACTGGACCTATAAGACCTAAGGGGTCAAACAGCCGTGCGGTTGCTGATAAGACGGTACGTTTCGTACATTTAAGAGAATTACCATTTATTCTAAATTGAAAAAAGTCTTCTACTGGATTCCACTGCATACCTATAATTTTAGTATTATTATCCGCGTCAGCGTCAAACTCAATATTTTGCGGATTTAAATGAGTTGAAGGAATTTTATCTAACAGTTCGGAACTATTCGAGATCCATTTTACAAGGTGGAAACCGCCTGACCTGAACATGGTGACCATTTCTTGGTATGTCCGCTCAGCTATTTCAACGCCATCTAGCGAACATACGTAGTCATCCATATACATATGGTTTTCAGCCTCGTAAGCTGCGAGTGGGTATTTTTCCCGACTGTCAGATGCGAGTTGGCGAACTACTCGCATAGCTAAGTATGGTGAGCTTGAGACGCCGAAAGAAACGCGGTTAAATTCAAAAGTTGAAATTTCAGAATCTTTATTGAATCTGTATAAAATGCGTTGAAATGCGTGATGATCAGCGGAAAGATTAAGTTGAAAATACATTTTTTCGATATCTGCAACTACAGCAACGGAAAACATGCGAAGATTAATTAATAAATCGAAAATGTTACTTTGTAGATTCGGACCTACATAAAGGAGATCATTTAGTGATTTACCTGAGCTAGTTTTACAGCTAGCGTCAAGCACGATGCGAGTTTTACTAGACTGTTTATCCGGGCGGTAAACTGCACGGTGAGGGATATAGAAATGCGGGATAGTTAGAGAGGGGTCGTTGACCTTGGTTAAATAACCTTTGTCAAGATAATCTTGAAGCGTAGCGTTGTAATTAGTTCTGATCTCGGGATCAGAATCTAACTTTTTCTCCAAATTAAGGAGACGGCGCGTCGCCGTTGAGTGTGAATTTCCTAAGTCTATACACGGAGCCTTAAATGGTAGCTGCACTGTGTATCTACCTGTTTCATCGCGAGAATAAGTTGATTTAAATATTTGTTCACACGCCTGATCGTCAGGACTCATGTGAACCTTACTAGGGACGCTTTCGAGTTCCCAAAAGCGTTGCGTGAGCGTATTTAAGCGAAGCGTGCTAGCCGCACACAGAAAAGTTTGCTCGCTTTTATTTTTATTTATTTGAGCGGGGCGAGCGCGCGGAGTTACACTAGGTTGACAATCAGCCCGACCCATGGCTATGTAGCCAAGGGTGGTTTCTACGGCGACGACCGAGGAGCCAGATAAAGTTACCTTTCCACTGCCCAACAAAAGCGGGAAAAGTTCATTGCCAAGGAGGCAATCTATCTCACCGGGAACGTGGAATGCGTCATCAGCCATAGGTAGATTGCGTAATGAAGCGAGATTTGAGATATCTATAGATATGTTGGGCAAGTCGTCTGTAATACGATCTAAAACCCGAGCGTGAATTTTATAATAGCAGCGGTGATCAAAGCGGGAAAATATTTTAAAAGTAGCAGTTCCAAACGAGGGTATTTTAGCGTGACCGATCCCAAAAATGGAAGATTTGTCAGGAGTAATTTCTAAGTTTAAACGTTTACAGCAAGCCTTTGTAATAAAATGACTCATTGAGCCGGTATCAAGGAAAACGCGCAGAGTATGAGGTTTATTATTATTATAAGCGTATACGGAAGCGGTGGGCAACAAAACAGTTGTATTATTTTCAACGCACGAGGTAGCCGAAGTCATTGACAAATGCGAAGCGCCTGAATGTACGCGCTCCGCGTGCGGCGTCGTCGTCGAGCCCACAGTGCTCACAGTCGCGGCAGCTAGCGAGGACGCGGCTACCAGCGGGGGCGAGGCGGAGGGCGCGCGGGGCGCGGTTACGAGCGGCGGCGAGTTGCCGGTTCCTCGATAGTTGTCCAAATGTATTAGCGAATGATGTTTACGTTGGCAAACCGAACAAGTATTTGTTGACTTGCACATTTTAATATCATGAAATCCTAAACAGTTACGACAAAACTTATGTTTGTTTACTAGATCTAATCTTTCTTTTGCGTTTTGATTCATGAAACGAGAACATCTATAAAGTGGGTGTGAGTCAGGTGATGCACAAACCTTGCAGGCACGCACGAAGGCGTCCTGGGTTGTGATCGCGAATGTATGGCTATTTTTATATTTATTAGAAGTGGATTTATTATTTTCACTATTATAATTACGGACTTTAGAGGGGTTAGATTGATTACGAAGTGCTATTATTTTACTTTGTTCTTTTAAGAATTGCGAAAGATGATCGAAAGTAGGTATTTCAATATGATTATGTGATCGTTCGAAAAGGTTAACGACCTCTTTATCAAGCTTGCTGAGTGCAATATCCGTTATTATAAAATCTGACAAATCCTTTATGTTTAAGCGCCGTAGGGCGGCTTGCGATGCATGGAACTGCTCAATAAATGTGTCTATAGATTGATAAGGCTTAAACTGAATCATTTGATGTAAGTACATGGAAGCTTGTACGCGGGTATCTTGATATTTTTCTATTAAAGCATTCCAAATGAGTAGGTAATTATTAGCGGTAGGCGCGACGCCCGAACAAACAGTTAATGCCTTATCAGAGAGACACCCTATTAAGTATTGTACTTTCTCGGCGTCAGTTAGATGCGAATTATCATGAATAAGACTTTTAAAGTTTTCATGAAAAATTGTCCATTTGCTGGGCGTGCCGTCAAATGAAGCAAGTTTTAAAGGTGGCAATTTACGATTTAAAAACTCGAATTTACTACTGCTGTTTTCGTTATTTTGAGACCTGAGAAGGTTAGCTTCGATTGCTTTTATTTCACAATAAATTTCATCAAATGCTGACAACGGCTGGTAATTAATAGCTGATCCAGCTTCCAAGAGTGCTAAATTGTAAGCATCAAGCGTTTCAATAAAATTCGTCCTAATTTGATCAAGGGAATTAATCCTAGCTAGAAATTGAGATTTTAATGAACTATTTACTGAAACTTGTCGACCGAGGTCATAAATTGATTGCAGCATTTTGAATAAAATTTCCTTCTTAGATTCAAACAGAAGCACTTTTGAATCTTCTTCTGCGGAGCCATAAGATTCCTTATCGGACTCCTTGGATTTACCATGCTTTGAAGCCATTTTTATGCGTTGGGATAATGCCTATTCGAGTTAATAATCGTTAATAATAATACTTAAATGAGTGAATGTATGCGAAATATCGAGAATAAATTGGACTTGCCCGTGTGCGTTATGTGTTGAGATAACCTGTGAAATATGTGTGCGATGACTAAAATATATTTATAATATTTTAGCAATAGAGTGTTTAGCGTGAAATAAGATGCGTATTTGAATAAATAACTTAGCGTTGATGAGATGTTAGCGGGAAATGCCTCGTGAGCGAGTCACGTAGGTTAGTGTAATGGCGGATGCGTGTTTTGAGCGTATTTTTATGCGAATAAATAGCTAAATGCGGTAAAATATGATGCGTTTTTAAAGAAATAACTTAGCGTTGATGAGATGTTAGCGGAATGTGCCCTCGTGGGCTTGTCACATAGACGAGAGTAATAGCGGATGCGTATTTGAGCGTTTTTATGCGATTAAATAGATAAATGCGATAAATATGTTGTGATTGATGAGTGTAGTGTATATGCGAAGTAATTTTTTGTTTTTTATCCGGCTCGAAGGACCAGAACACTTGGATGGAAATATGGTACTCACGGTTTTAGGGTAAGGGAAAAGCGTAATGTCTTCGATAGCACAGCTTTCTGGAGCACGTTGATTCAGCGAAAAACCACCAAGTGTCACAAGATGATATGAGGAGGATCACACACACATTTCTATTTACAGTTTCTAGCTTGGTTTTTGAGTCTTTTAATGGCGGTCGCGGAAGCGCGGGCGCAGGGCAATTTCACGTGCGCTTGTTATTGACGCTGAGGTAGGACTGGGTAGGAGTGGAACTAGTGGGAGGAAGGGATTTGAATGAACGTCTGATCCTTCATTTTGACCAATGAGAGAAGAGTATAGCGTGTATAGTGTTGCAAGTATGCGTTTTGTGATTTCCAAATTAGATAAATAGATATTAATAAAAATGCGGATAAATAATGTGAATGGCGCAGACAATTGTAATTAGATAGATACCCACTCATAGTTGGTAGGTGCGATAATATTGCAAACCGCCTGTAAGGTATTTTTCTGTTATTGTTGTCGTTTGTTATCTAACGAAATGACGGATAAACAACTGAAGCCGGAAGATTTACTAACTATTCTCCATGAAAAGAAAGGATTGTTATTTAAACGCATTAATCGGTTGTATGATTTAACAAAAAATATATCGTCGTTCGATTCGAGAAAAAATGAAAGTTTTATGACTGAGTCAGAGACAATTGATGACATTCGAGATAAATTTGAATATTTTGTTGATCAAATTAATCAAATAAACATTAGTATAAAACCTGGTACAAGTGTCGATTATGCTTGTTTAGAGTCCTTTGAAGATTTGTACATTCATATTAAACGTGTTAGGAACAAAATAAACAGTAATCAATCACCATCAACATCCAGTAGTAACTATAAGACTCTTTTTGAACCGCTTAAAATAAAGTTGCCTCCTATCGCGCTGCCGTCTTTCGACGGGAAAACTGAGAATTGGCCTGTTTTCTACGAGTCGTTCAAGTCGAATATTCATGAGAATGATCAGCTGACTGACTCACAGCGTGTGCAGTACTTGGTAGGTAGACTTACGCACAACGCATTGAAGATTACTGCTGGAATTGTGCCTACGGGTGATACTTACAAGTTCTTATGGGACAGTTTAGTTAAAAAATATCAAGAGAAACGCTCACTAGGTACGCATTATTTAAATAATATATTGGATTTAAAAAGTTGTTCATTTAACGTTAACAGTCTCGATTCTTTCATAGAAACATTTAGTGCATCTATTTCTGCCTTGAAACAACTTGGGATTACGGATCTTGCTGATTTTATTCTTTTGCACTGCGCAATGAGAAAAATCGATTCACAGACTATTCAATCGTTTGAACTTTCCATTCGAGATATTGAAATTCCCACAACGAAATTATTGATAAGCTTCGTTCAAGATCAGGCAAAGATATTGGCACGTTCGAATTTGTCTCAATCGAACGCGAGAAACTTTAGTAGAAACCCCGCTTCCGCGCCACGCGAGTCACGCACACAGACAAAAGCGTTTGTTGTGAGCGAGTCAGCTGACTCGTCCGCTTGTTTACCTGCGATGACGGTTCCATGCTGCGCGTATTGTAATGATAACGCTCATGTTCATTTGTACAACTGCGCTAAGTTTAAATCCGCGTTGACTCCTAGAGCAAGGTTCGAGTTTATTAAATCCAAACGTGGGTGTGCGAATTGTCTGAGCACATTGCACGGATTGAGTAACTGCAAGTCAACGTCAGTCTGTGATTTATGTAAAAAACGCCATCATACACTATTGCATTTTGATAAAGAAAATAAACCGCAAACAGCTGACGTTTTAGCTACGAATTGCAATGTAGTCGTCGCGTCGCCTCCTGCGCCGCTGTCCGTCGCGCCTCCCTCGCCCCTCTCGTCCCCCGGTGCGTCTTTGCCTGCCCCGGTTTCCGTCGCGGTGCCGCGCGCTTATGCTCATAGTAATAAGGTCGATATTCCCGAACAGATGATTGCGTCTGATTCGTGTGATGTGACGCCAGCGTCTTCGGCTCACAACTCGGCCGTGTTATTGGCAGCTGATGCAGCGAGGGCTAAGGCGATAGTGCTGTTATCGACAGCTCAGGTTTATGCGCGAGCTAAAAGTGACAGTGCGGGTCACAAAACAATAGTGAGGTGCTTAATTGATAATGGCTCGCAGAATAATTTAATAACTACAGCTTGTTGTAGAAAACTTAATTTACTGATAATTCCTTTGAGTAATTCTTTTGTTAAAGGAGTTGGTTCTGTATCGCGACCGATAATAGGATACGTACATTTAGATATCGAGTCTCGTGTATATCCGGATCAAAAATATACTATTCACGCGTTAGTAGTTGAGTGCATTACGGACCAGCTACCATCGCACCATGTTAATTGGGATAGCCATGTAGACTTCCACGCGCTTCCGCTCGCTGATTTAAGCTGGAATATTCCAGGGGATATTGACCTAGTGTTGGGCGCTCAACTGTTTCCGTACATTTACTTGGGGAATAGGGTCGAATTTGGTTCACGCGCCCCACCTGCATTATTGACCACATTCGGGTATGTCTTTATGGGTGATTTTCCGCATAATAGTGATAATTTAAATTTACTTAACTCCTCTCCTTTCACGGCATTGGCTCTCAATGATTTATTACAAAAGTTCTGGGAATTGGAAGAAGTTGAGAATAAACGTTTTTTATCTCCTGAGGAAACCGAATGTGAGAATATTTTTTCCTCGACCGTGTCACGGGACGATGTGGGACGTTATACCGTCGCGTTACCTTTTAGTAAGGATCCCGCCGAGTTGGGTAACTCCCGCACCGCCGCGTACCGTCGACTTATTGCGCTTGAAAGGAAACTACGCCAATTGCCGATGTTGCGGGAAAATTATAATGCAGTGCTCAAAGATTATATTGACAGTGGGTACCTAAGTCAAGTCGACGAATCTGCCATTTCCGATGACGGGTATTATATCCCTCATCACGCTGTCGTTCGGCCAGACAAACCGATGCCGCGAATTGTATTGGATGCTAGCGCTAGGAATCATACAGGATTATCTTTAAATGATGTACTCCATATTGGTCCCAATTTACAAACAGATTTGTTTATTCTTTTAATAAATTTTAGATTATTTCCCATCGCTATAAATGCGGATATTAAACAAATGTATTTACGCGTTGGTGTACCCGTTGACCAGCGTAAATACCTACGCATTTTGTTTCGATTCAATGAGAACGAACCTGTGCTAACCTTTGCTTTTAATCGCTTACCTTTCGGACTTAAGTCTAGTCCATACATAGCTATGCGCACTGTGCGACAGCTGGCCTCTGACAGTCCGCATTATCCCAAAGCTGCTAAAGTAGCAGAGACCAGTCTCTATATGGACGATCTGGTGTATTCTGTGAATAATGAAGATACCGCCATGCAGCTATCGCATGATCTTATAAAGATGTTTAAATCGGGCGATTTTGACCTTATTAAATGGTGTAGCAATTCACCCGTTCTTTTAAACAGTCTTCCTGACTCGCATCGCAAGTCACTCGATTTTCACGCTGGGAGTGATGTTTCTAAGGTTCTAGGCCTTTCGTGGGAACCTTCTCAGGATAATTTCTTCTTCACTTCCGCTCGAGTGGCTGAGAAATGTACTAAGAGAAATATACTCTCGATAGTCGCACGCTTATTTGATGTTCTCGGTTTGGTTGCCCCAGTGATCTTCTATGCCAAGTTGCTCATCAAAGAGTTATGGCTGAGCAATATTGGCTGGGATGATCCCGCTCCTGACGACATTTTTAAACGTTTCTCGATTCTCATGCAAGAGTTTCCATTGCTAGATACATTACGCATACCACGCCATGTGGGTGTTACCGATGATTGTTCTGTTCGTATAGTCGCGTTTGCTGATGCTAGTATGGGTGGGTACGGGTGTGTGATTTATATACACTCTACTAATCCATCTGGTGTCATAGTCCGCTTAATTTGTGCGAAATCAAAGGTTTCACCTACCAAAGTCACAACTCTTGCACGCCTGGAGCTGTGTGCCGCCGTGCTCATGTCAAAATTGGTAAAAACTGTTCGCGATACTTACGCTTTACGTGTTCCTATTGCAGGAATTTACGCCTTTTCGGATTCCATGATAGCCTTATCTTGGATACACTCTTCTCCACACCGCTGGTCAGTCTTTGTCAGCAATAGAGTCGCTCAATGTCAGGAGAACTTGGGTTCTCAACATTTTTACCATGTGGCAGGTGTTGAGAATCCAAGCGACTGTCTATCTCGTGGCATCCTTCCTTCCCAGTTAATGTCACATGAACTTTGGTGGGACGGCCCCTCTTGGCTTCGTTGTGCTCCTGAGGACTGGCCCGTTAAACCGTTTTCTCCTATTAATTGTGGGGAACTTCCCGAGCACAAGGTAAATGTCTTAACAGTGACCACGCAAGTAGAACAACCCCTTCTATATCAACTTGCTCAACGTACCTCATCATGGGATAAATTGTTGCGCATTGTTTCCTATATATTGAAATTTGCTAGACCAAAGGTTCATTGTGAACCTCGTTCTATTCAGGGCTTGTCAGCTGCGGAACGAGCGATAGTATGTGCTGTGCAATCTGTGTACTTTGCAAATGACATTAAGCTCATTAAATCTGGGAAATTGCTTTCAAAGAGACTCCAAAGTTTAGCTGTTTTTTTGGATGAAGAGGGAATACTACGCATTGGAGGAAGGCTTTCGAAGTCGCACCTTCCATTTGACGCTAAGCATCCTTTTTTACTTCCCAAACATGATCATATCGTGGATCTAATAATCCGTCATTACCATGTGATGAATTGTCACACTGGACCGGGACTACTCATGTCTATTCTAAGACAGCGATTTTGGATACTAGATGCCAGGACTGTCATTAGGTCCAAGTTGCGACAATGCAACACATGTTTTCGGGTAAATCCGACGCATCCCATTCCAGTGATGGCAGACCTGCCTGAGTACCGAGTATCGGAAGCGAAGGCGTTTGTCCACACTGGAGTGGATTATGCTGGTCCCATACGCATAACCCTCACTCGGCGCAGAGGCCAGCACGCCCAGAAGGCGTATATCTGTTTATTCGTGTGCTTAGTAACCAAGGCCGTCCATGTAGAGTTAGTCTCTGATTTAACCTCTGATGCCTTTTTAGCCGCGTTTAAACGCTTTATCTCGCGTCGAGGGCCAGTATCTTGTCTTTATTCGGACAACGCCACTAATTTCGTTGGTGCTAAGGCCCAACTAGATGAGCTTTATAGATTCTTATTAAATTCAAGTTTCAATTCGTCTCTTTTACATGAGTTATCAACCCGCCGCATAATGTGGAAAATGATTCCACCTCGCTCCCCACATTTTGGTTCCATGTGGGAAGCGAATATTAAAACATTAAAAACGCATCTTTATCGCGTGATCGGAAGTCAGCTTCTCACTTATGAGGAGTTACAAACTGTACTCATTCAAATAGAGTGCATTATGAACTCGCGCCCTCTGAGCGTTTTGTCTTCCGATCCCCATCCCGAAGTTATTACTCCCGCTCACTTTTTGATGTCGACTCCACTGCAGTACTTGCCGGCAGCCGATTTGTCTGGTCAGCGCATTAATTTATCACAGCGCAAACAGTTGTTAGATAGTATGGTCCAATCCTTCTGGAAGAAATGGCACCTAGAGTATCTGCATACGCTGCAAGTCAGGCAGAAATGGGCAACTCCGGACAAACCCGTAGAAGTTGGGACTGTCGTACTCGTGGGACAGGATAATTCAGCTCCTCTAAGTTGGCCATTAGGAGTTATAACTGAGGTTTATAAAGGCACGGATAATGTCATTCGTGTTGCAATGGTAAAAACGAAGTTCGGTAACTTTAAACGTGCCGTCGTTAAATTATATCCTATTCCAACGCAATAAAGTTTAACTCTTATACGAAATTCATAGTCTTAAGGTTTAGGAAATATTATATTTAAATAACTTATATCGTTTGTTTCTCGCATTCAGTCGTAAAGCTTAAAGTTTTTCTGATCATAATCTAGGTTAGTAAATACTTATAATTTTTTCACTTCCTTTCTGAAAGCACTTGCGTCCTTCCAAAGCCCCCGAGCATGGTGAAGCGTCAATGCCTTTTTTTAATATAAAAAATAAAATAATAATAATTTAGGATTTCTCCATATCATAAAATATGTTAGTATTTCAAATTAAATATTTTAACTTCTCAATTGATGAATCCTCACGCCATCTGTAATGCAGCGCCCATATACCGAGACTTTCTTGAGTTTTTTCCGCAAGGGCACACATATAGATGGCACTAGCGAGCTGACAGCTCCCCTTGACCGTTTGAAGAGGACGGTGTGTGCTCCGACGCGCTCCGCTTTAAAAAATCCCTTTTTGTTGAAATCTGGACGATACTCGTAAAATAAATGGACCTGCATCTGTGCTTCACTGAGAACTTATAGTGCAGTGTTGATTTTTGGAGTTTTCACCATTCCACCGGCGGATCCACGAAGATTTAGCTCGCCGGCCGGCAGCCCATACTTGCAAGTGCGCATGAACGAAGTATCTTCCCATCTCCCTGGGTCTGAGTGGGATCTCTGGATTGTCAAGGTACGTGGGCATGTTTGCTGCGAATAATTCTCTTGTATTGGTTTGTCGAGGATTCATCAGAAGGGAAATTAATTTATTTTTTTTACACATCCGCCATAGATTCTAATTTCAAATTTTCTTACATTCTTCACAAAGGTGCAGGCTATTTACACGCCTCACCAATATCCTTTTTTCAATTAATTTTTAACAGTCGTGGGTTTTTCAAAATTTTTAATTTTGCTTTTTATTTTAAACTTTTTTTAAACTTTTTAGTTTTATTTATATTTTTTTATCTAAGAACATGCACCAATCAAACCTTAACCCATAACTGAAAACTGAATCAAAATCGGACTTGTAGTTTTGGAGAAAAATGGCAACTTTGATTTGCACAAAAAATGTTTGCTGCAGCGCCCCCTGGTGAGTTGTCACCGTAACACCTATCTAAGAACATGCACCAATCAAACCCAAACCCATAACTGAAAACTGCATCAAAATCGGACTTGTAGTTTTGGAGAAAAATGGCAACATGTATTTGCACAAACACACAAACAAACAAACACACAAACAAACAAACAAACAACCTCTCACCCCAAACGCATATACTGTCTCCGTTCCGTCGTGGGTAAAAAGAGAAGTCCTGACTGACTGACTGACTGACTGACTGACTCATCAACGCCCAGCCCAAACCCTTGGACCTAGAAAGCTGAAATTTTGCACAGAGGTTCCCTTTATAATGTAGACAAGGAATAAGGAAGGATTTTTCGAAATTCAACCCCTAAGGGATTTAAATAGGGGATGAAAGTTTGTATGGAAAATCGTCATTTTCACGCGGGCGAAGCCGCTGGCAAAATAATAAATAAATAAATGAATATTTTTTTTTACGCAAACAGACAGATCAAAACAAAATCGCTTGTCGTGTTGCTGTCGAAGAGTGTATTTTGATAAAGTGGTGACTATCATTATTTATTGTAGTCACAACATAAATTATCTTAGTTATACTGTTTAGTAAAAAAATCTCTTATTTCATCAAAGCAGTAACTTGAGAAAAGCAAGAGCCGTTTGGTAGTACGCGTATAAACATTTTACGTACAGTCGTCTTTGACCAAAATAAACAGTGGTCCTTACCTTTTGTTTTAGAAACCAAGCAACTACACGCACCTCCTATAATAGAACATCGTCGTGTCTCTAATCCGGCACACAACAACAAGGAATTCTCTTTAGCGGATTACTGACCCGCGCCGACCTGAAACTGATTCACACTGTGGGCTTTAACGTGATAACTAGCGACGAGTGAAATACTACTCGTAAAGAATTAAATGTTGCAAACCAAACCACATAATGTTATGTAGATGAACCAGGAAGTAATTGCTGCCTCATACATAACCAAGCAGCTTTGTGGCACTCTCGCACTTAATATGTACCTACCTATATGCTTACGGTAACGTTGCTTCCTTATTCACGGTGCTTTCAACTTCAAAACTTAGTTTATCCATAAAATAAAGTCTTCTTTACTGATATATCGTGTTCTTATAAGAAACAGTAAATGTACGGGATTGCAAACTGCTATAGCCTCCAACTTTTCCCGACAATTCAACTTGCGTGAGAAAATAAACATCAGATACTTTTCGTGTTGTTTCCTCTCTACAGTAACTCCGTTCAGCTTATTACGAAGAACTCGGCGATCCCCACGACACCGAGAATTGGTCCGAAAATTGAATTCCAATAATTGTATTGGGAATGGGCGAAACCTCCAATGTTAACGTTCTTTTCAACTCGAACGAAGAATAAGAGAACAAAACAAATAATCGTGAAATAATTCAAAAGATACTCGTACTTGCAGCGCAGTGCGAGCGGGTGAGTGCGGTGCGGTGCGGTGCGGGGGGGGGGGGGGGGGGGTCATCTCCCGTGAAGCTTGCTTGTCTTGCAAGTGTGTGTAGCAGAATTATGCGGACAATTTTCTCAGTTTGTTTGTTCAGCTTTCAAGTAAAACTATGAAAGCAATCTGTAAAATTTAGAGCACAATTTTCCCCGCTTAGTGCTATAATGTTTCTGTGGCGTCTTGTTCTTTTGCAAGTTTAAGTTAAAGCGAGAAACTTTGTGGAAATGATTAAACTAAAACGATAAATAAGAAATCTACGAGAATGTCTCATAGCGTAAGAAAGTGCCTTTATAAAACTGAACATTAGCTTGTTTGATCTTCTTTATTTACACAAATTTTGATATACGATTATATTCCTGGTAGGAGTCACTTTCAGTTCAGTAGGAAATTAGGAATGCAATTCAAAAACTCTACAAATACCTACAGTTTACCTTTGTTTAAATTCCCAGCAGCACAACTCAAGCTCAACTGAAATAGTTCGTTTAATAAAGCTATTTGAGCAGCAGATAGCCGAGTAGTATGCAATAAAAATTAATGTGCGCAATCACACGACACAAATGATATTTGTGTTGTAACGCGCACAAGATTGGCAAACCCGGGCTAACTGGTATTATTTGCTGGCTGGGAGGCTGCCTCTGAATAATACGAGATGTGTCCCTAGACAAGATAATACCTAGGTGTGGCTATATTCTAGCGGTATAAGTTTTACGCCGAATGGGAAATTACCGCAAAAATAACGAACTTTCTTTCTTTTCTTACAGGGTATCCTAATAATACTTTTAGCGTATAATTTTTTTTTGTGTTCGTCTCTCGACTCTCTCGGTATAGGTACTTATTAAAACTCTTGAACAAATTTTTAATGTGCAATGTCTGTCAATGGTGAGAGTAATGTTTCCTAACCCATACACTTGGGCTGACTTTTAAAATTTTGAGTTTGAATCGCGCCTCTAAAACGTAGGTACAATAAGGTAAGTGTTTTGCTTCCGTACGAAACAGCAGCGCGGTCTGAGCGACATATAATCAAGTTAATGGTATGCGTCCCACCGCATAAGATAATGCTGCAGCGCTCCAGCGCTGTATTATACGTCGCACGAAATGTCTCGGAGTACCGGAGCAGAGAACCTCACTGCCGAGCGCCGCATTCCTAGTAAATGTCTCGAGGGAGGACGACCAATGCGCGATATTTAAAACATTTTGAGAGAAAATTATAGACATTATTTACCTGTAATGTACTCTGAAAAGGTAAGCCCGTATACTGCCCGACAACGCTTAACCGAAATGAGTTTTTAAGTACTTCTACAGAAGGAAACTTCAAACGACTTCTAACGGTTTATATATCCACCATCTACTAGAAGAAGGCATTACAATTCAAAGACGTGACACCAAATAAGAACAAACAAGTCCTCACATAGAGCAAGTCATTTGAAGTGTCGTTCGGATGCGCGCGAACAAAGAGTTGCATGCAAACAGCGCAACTGCAATTACGGCCGTGTTCGCGCTGATACGTGCGACTGTATGCGACTGTGTGCGACTGTATGCGACTGTGTGCGACTGTATGCGACTTTCTGCGACGCGATCAGTCTGTACGTCACGTCATTATTGCGGGTCGAGCTTTAATAGCATGTGATAATGTGTACCGTAGAGATAACTGATACAATTGGTGTTACGTGAAAATGTTGTGTCCCAGAATCAATACCGATTTAATTATTTCAATGAAAAAGAAGGTCCCAGTATAAAATTCTATTACAAAATAATCTAAGCTTAGCACAAGTTTAAATAAAAAATTACTACCCTTCAAAATAGGCGTTTTCTCCAAATAACAGCATAATACGTTCTCGTATCACTCGAGGAGATCCTTTGTGGGTATTACTGCGATAATCTCCCCTTCATAATGGACCGCAATATCCACTGGTGTATAATAGATTTAATACACAATATCATCTCAGGCTTACATCTACGACATGTTTAATAAAGTACGTCCCACCGTCCCGTCCCACCGTCCCACGGATACCGCGCCGGAGGACGACGAGACGAATGACGCACCTGTTGTTATATCACAAAGGAAAAATTATGAGCTCTGAGACGCATTGTTCGCGACGAATAATGAGAGCTAATGTTTATTATGTCGTGTCGTTGCGCCGCGAGACAGGCGTGCGACACGAACACGACACGACTCTCGCCTTCAATTCTCCCAGAATAGGGAAACGGAATATGTTGCCTCGGATTTAATTGAATGAGAACACGGATTACTGTTGTATAAGTAATGTAATGAGTTTTCAGAATGAAGGAATATAAAAAAAAAACTCTTATCCCGGGGATCATTGTGTTCGCCAAGCCCCAGACATAAAATGACGCAATGTATAACGAACAACATTGAATTACCGCTTTTCAGTTAGCAGGCAGCTGCGTCTTTATGAATAGCTGGTACTCCATGCACGGCAGCACGAACACGAGGGGAAACCTTCCCGATTGGTAACGAGACCGAGTTCTTGGGAACTCCTTACTTATAATAATACGAAACGAGTACTCTTGAACGTTCCGATCGCGATGTGGGAATTAGAAACGAGTATTTCTTACTTCTTTATGTTTAAGCCAAGTGTGTTCGAGAGATTTATGCGAAACATGATATTGTTGTCGAGTGTTGTTACATTGTTATCATTCAAAGTTATTAATACTCTAAGTTTTAACGACGCTCTTTGATGATCTGAAGTGAACAAGAGTATATCGTTAACTTAGTTGCACGTCGAATGAGCAGGGTGACTTCCTTCGGATACAGAAAATAATTATAATCCTCACGATTAGGTATTTAAGTTCCCGAAGAGCCGTAGAAGCAACCATGGAAATTAAACTAAAACTACATATATAAATTCGCTGTATACAAAATTCAAAAGAAATAGGTACACACATAAGTTTCCAGAACTCGATACTTGGTTATTACATGATTTAGCAGCTTATTATTATTATTATTATATATAACAAAGTTGCTTTCTCTTTCCCTATTTCCCTTTGTATGCTTATATCTTTAAAACTACGCAACGGATTTTGATGCGGTTTTTTTAATAGATAGAGTGATTCAAGAGGAAGGTAGGTTTTAGTATCTTTTTTGTACCCGTGCAAAGCCGGGGCG
Organism: Diarsia mendica; assembly: GCA_949316265.1. Lineage (NCBI taxonomy): Eukaryota > Metazoa > Arthropoda > Insecta > Lepidoptera > Noctuidae > Diarsia > Diarsia mendica. The sequence continues at coordinate 28,601,191 of OX438887.1, read as the reverse complement.
GGTCACTAGTGTTTAATAAAATAATAATACCCTCATGTGCTCAGTTCAATTTATAAAACCGTTGCTAAAACCAAGTGAGTTATCGTGCGAGTTTGTGCGCGCAACCACCGACGCGGACGCAATCCGATTAGTTGTCCGTCGCGTCGGGCGGCGTCGGGCGACGTCGGCGGCGCTCGGTAATCTGCGCGCTAACTGCGCTCATCGCATTACTGTACTTACGAGATTATAATAATATCATAATGTTGTAATAGCATTAAATGTGTCTCGCGGAATATTGAAAAATGGATGCCGGAGGTAGATTTTTAGTAAAATATTAAATGTTACGTAAAATGATTTAAATTCCCGTCTGGCAATTTAAATCATCTTACGCAAACATTTTAATATTAAACGATTATAACAACCAACAGGTAGGTAGGTAGGTATAATTATGTTAAATTTGATTACACGGTCTTTGAAACCACATTTCTAGAAATTTAATAGAGTTATATTTATAAAAAAGCTCTGGCTTCAAAAGCGGTGAAATGATGTTTTTTTTGCTCAAAACAACAAAAGTAATAAAACAACACGACAGTTGCCTTTTCCATGAAAACATTTAATTTTATTTGACGTCAAAGGCTTGTTCCGAATCCAAAACTAAAACGGTATTTATAATAATTACTGTTCTTCACAATAATCCTGGGCGGATTACACGAAATATATACACGAAAATAATATTATTTATCTCCACAATATAAATAATTGTTATTTGAAAACATGGCTCCTTTGTTTAAAATATATCTGTAAACCGTTAATGACACAAAAGCCCTTATCAAAGACTTTTGCTAACTTGTTTAATTTGTTTATTAACTTGGGACTTTCAGCGCCACAAAGTTACAGCTCCGCGCCACAGCGCATAAGACAGCAGAAGGTTCACTTCATACAACTGCGTCAGATTGGACTATGAGTCATGTAGGGAACTATTCCTAAATCAGCCTCTCTCTTCTTCAATCTCCATTATTCTCCATCCACCCAGTGCTAAGTGTAAGTAGATCACGTTCATTATACGCTTCTTTACCTAGTCTTAAAGATATGTCGCTAGAATAAGTAGTAAGTTTATTTTATTTGCTCTGGAAAACTGTGACAAAGGAGAGATTTAATTCGATCGTGATACGAGTATTACCAAATGCGATAATATTCGCAAAATATTGAGTTAGCTGATGTCGAATAGGTTATAAGTTATCTAAGAATCAGTCAGCTTTTCTTGTGTTTTTCTGATCAATATTATCTGTTCCGACGCTTTTCTTTAAACTTAATTACCATCGTATTATGCATTGGAGCTTTTGCAGTAAGTGACTGTGTTCGGAGTGTCAGTATCGTACTGGAGCACTTGTGACGTCACAGATCCCGACCTTGCGAGATTTAATCGCGACTTTTTAATTTTAGTTGTTAACGAGTTTCAGCAGAATTACTCACGGTCTGTTGAAGGAGTTTCGCTTTGATATTGTAGCTATTAGAAGGGTAATTACACTTGTACATTAATATTCATACCTTCATTAATGTTCTTTGGTGATCGGTTCATAAAATTTCTACGAAATTCTTGCTTGAATTTAGTCCGACTACTAAAGAATTGATTAGTCCATTGAAATGTTACATTTAGCGTGTATTTGTTAGAGGACGCAATTTTATTTTTTAGATTATCAAGGGGGTGTCAGTATAAAGTTAAACCCAAGTTTTTGGGGTTGCAACTCTTGTCCAAATGGTTTTTAGGGTTTATCTGAAGAGGTCTCACAACAACAAACTGAGAATTGAAGGAAAAGAATTTCAAAACTCTAAAATAACTTTACTTACGTCTCCACAACGGTTAATAACAAAACACATGTATTCGCGTTTAGTTTGGTTAGTTAAAGATGATTTCTATCATGACCTCATTCTGCAACCAGAATTATCTCCTCAAAAGAAAACTCCTCAACATTTATCACTATCACTACAAACATACTATAAAACAAAGTCACTTCCCGCTGTCTGTCCATAAAAACTACTCAACGGATTTTGATGCGGGTTTTATTTATTAATAGATAGATTGATTCAAGAGGAAGGTTTAAATATCACTTTTGCACCCGTGCAAAGTCGGGGCGGGTCACTAGTAGCACATAAACGAAAATTCGAAAACATGATTTCACTGTCGTGATGCTCTAAGGCAGGGGTTCCCAACCTTTTACCCTATGCGCCTCCCTGAAGTTTACGCTAAAAAACTGCGCCCCCCTTGTCCCAACCCAACTACGATCATATGTACGACATACTATATTAGTGAGAACATTGTGCCTGCACTTTATTAACCAATTTATCAATTCTTGGCTTCATATTGGTCAGTGCACAGCGCAGATCATTTTCGACATTAAGTCTATTTCGTTGCTTCGTTTTTATACCCAGCAGCGTCGAAAAACCCCGTTTACACATATAGGTAGTCGAGAAAGGTAAAAGAATACGCAGTGCTTCCTTGCCGACAACCGGGTAAATGGCATTATATTTTATCCAAAATTCAGTCAAAGCCATGTGGCTGAAATTATCGTGAGCAGACGAATTATTTTTCACGTCCAAAGCTTCTTCTTCGTCGCGCCCCCCCTTAGATCACTCTACGCCCCCCAAGTGGGGCGCGCCCCACTTGTTGGGAACCCATGCTCTAAGGGGAATACTTAAATCAAAACTTTGAAATGTACCTTTATTCAACATTTATTACGACTGATAACACAAACAGTCGCGGTGTTTCGCAGCTTCGCCAGTAAAATATTTTCGTCAATAATCCGGGGTTTAAATCATCATGCCGGCGGCAATAAGCCTTTTATTATTCATCCGCGAAATATCGACACACTGGTAAAAATGATGGGATAATCGTCCGCGTCGCACAGTCACACAGTCGCTACGTCAACACCCACTGTCAACACACAGCGATATTACACGGAATTATTAAAGACAGCACCAGAATCCATATTGGAATCATCGATTATGGAATTGTGGTTGAATTCTGTTTGTTGTGTACTTTGAGAATTAATACCTTGATGTTCAAAGTAGGCTAAATATTCAAAGTTATTATAAGCACTTGTCTAGTAGGACTTAAGCTGCCTTCGTTGCAAGCCGCGATAAAAAGCTTAGTGAGCTCACGTTCAGGCCACGTAACGTAGGCACTTACTTTATTGCTCTTGTATCATCCAATTTGTCAGGTTTTTTAATTAAAATTTTTATTCTTTCTGTACACCGATTCATATGGATTAAATCCATTATAAATTGGCTGAAAAGATGATACCAAGTCGTAGTCATAATCGTCTTTTAATTAAAAAGCAGTGCAAACATTATATTGATAGACATAAAGTAGCACATATTCCTACCTTAATACACGTGTTTTATTAGTGTAGTTAAAGGAAAATTATAGCCGTAACCAGCCAGTCTCCCAGTTTATGATCTTACGAAGATTTGGAAAGGCCACATTAGATCCTAGAGAGACTTGCTTAATATCCAATGTTGGGTTGTCGGGGGCTGTACTGGCTACAGCAGACAACCAGCATAGTAAATTGTCTTTGGACAACACCAAGTTTGGTGGGTCTATAAGTTTATATAAAAAAGTTATGAAAAGATTCTTGATTGCTATAGTACCTATTTTATCTGTTGAGAATCTCCTTAGCTGCTGTCAATGTAGCTGCTGTCCACCTAAACTTACATTTAATAAACTACTTGTTGCCATCCTAAGGCTATGTACAATTTTAATTTGAAACAGACACGTTTGTTGAAACCCAATTCTGGGTTAAGCTCGCCTTTGTACATAAGCTTTATAATTGTAATTTTTGTTTATATTTGTTATTTTATGTGTGCAATAAAGAATAAGAATAAGAATTTGTTTTCTTCATCTTTTAATTTTTGACTTTAATTTTTGAATGCTTTGTACCGATTTCAATTTTAATCCTGTGTATTTAATTTCTGAATTTTATTATTATTTCGTAGCTGGTCTGTTAGCTGTATATAAAATTTGGTTGTGCATGCTGTGGTCTCCTGTAAGTGAAGGAGTACACTTAAGCGATACTTTTGTCGTCCACTAAATATGACATGATCTGTGTATATTCTTTGTTGGAGATCCTAAATAAATAAATAAATCTGTCTGAAGATCTCAACCATCTCAATTATTCTGTGGTTTCTTTTCCAGCTGAACCCGTGTTTTGAGCCGTGCATCGTGTGTGCGGTGGGCCGCTGGTCTAGTTGGACCTGGTGGTGGTAGATCGACCGCGCATTAAATAACTGCACACAAACTGTGCAAAGGTATTAGTAGCGCTTGCACCCTGATCCGGGCGGACGAGATAAGTTACAAGTTGAAAGCGGGTATTCAGTGGTTCATCATCAGCCTATAATGTTCCCACTGCAGGGACTCAGGCCTCCTCTCTAGGAGAGGGATGGGCTATAATCCACCACGCGGGCCCAGTGCGGATTGGCAGATGTCACATGTTTTCCTTCACCGTTTTGAGAGCAGCGGTGATTCAGTGGTTGCAGAAATATTATTAAAAAAAATGCAGTGGAAAGGTGAAAATTAAGATAGCTTTTGAAAATATCTGTTTTACCTAGTAAGTATTATATATCCGATGATAGTTATTTAGACCCTTAGAGGACTGGTAATGGATCGCATGGAATTTGAACAGAAGTCGTTGTAACGTATTGTTTACACCACGCGCCACATTTTGGAGTTGCAACGAATTCAATTAAAGCGGGATGCGACGTGGGCACACGCCCCTCCCGCGCCCCGCACTCCGCGCCTCCAGTCTTGTCCCGGAGCGTGTATTGCCATCCAACGTCTTGCGACAATGGAACACACAAAAGCACCACTCGGAGTAACTCCGAACTGAGACAGAAAATAATCTCTTAACCAATGAGAAGTTTTCTTAAGATCTGCAAGATGTTTCATTTAATTCAGGTTTACTAGATGACGACGAACATTAATTTGCAGCTTATGCGTACTCACTATACTATACAGCATAACAGTAACAGGGAACAACATCACAATTCTCGAGGCCCCTAATAAGCCAGTGGTTTATTTTATTTTATTTATTCAGACTCTGGAACAGCCACCGAAAGGCCTGGACAAAGTGACATTTTGTTAGCGGTAAGAACGACGGCCAAAAAATTGTATTTGATTTTTTTAAAATAACTTGACGAATAGTGTGCGGCACACTGTGTGCTTCCAGTTCGCCTTTCTGTATATTTTAAACATATTGTCCGTATAACGCGTTGTTCCCAATTTGCGACGTTTTCTCGAGTGATGTCACACCGCGGGTAAGACACGGTCAGCCGCTTACTGTTCGTCTTGAGGACATAACCTTAACATTACTATTGTTTCCTTCGTGCTTAAGATTTTTATACACAGTAGAAAACTTGTTTTTCTGTGATTGTGTTCTTGTAGCGAGTGTGTGCTGGCTCCGGCTTACGATAATAGCGGGATGTGCGCCGTAATGCCGGAGCAGCGACATCTTCTGTAACGTAATGCAGCGTCTTGTGATTGCGCTATTGTAGTGTTATGTGCACCAGCTTCAAGGAATGTTGTGAGTGTACGCTACTCACAGACATTCCTAAACTAAGAGGGCCATGTTCTTGAAGATTTAGAGTTTTTTTTCTTAGCGCTTATGCGATCTTTAATATTGCCAAATTAGTCCCAAAATATTATTATTACCATTGCCAATTTATCGTCTTCTTTCATTAATTCTGGAAAGTCAGAGAGTCTAGAATAGCAATAATTTTCAATGTCATTCATTTTTCTACAACGAACTTGAAAAAATGGAAAAAAGTTATCCTATTTAATATCACTGCACAAAAAGTCAAACCCTACACATATTTTCATTTTCCACCAGAGTTATGCTTGAGAGAATACCACGAATACCTAAGCCAAGAAGTATAAAAGAAACAGAATTTAATTTAAAATAAAACATTTTCCATTTGATCGCACTGGACTATAAAAAGCGACTATTTCATTTTCAGTGAATTCCAGCCACCAGCCAGCGTAACTCATGAATTTTACGATTGAAGATTTTAGTTACAAACAATAATGTTAGCAAAAACGTAAAAGCGTGTTATTTTACGAAACAGAGCATCTGCAGTAAATAATATTGAGCGCAGTAAAGTGAACTTTACAACCGCCCGTCAAACCATTGTGTAGTACGAATGTACGTCGCTCAGACGTCTATATACGTACGGCTATGTGTGGAGTGAGATGTAGATGTCAGGGTGTTCATGAGTGTAAGTAATGTGCACAGCAAGCGCGAGGAAATTATCTACATCAAGAGAAACGCAGCGAAACACTCAAGTATAATTCATTTCGGGCGAAAAATTAAAATAATCATTTACGTTATATTATTTCATGAGTTGTGAATTTATTTCTGTTAATTAAAGAACATTATTCTTGACTCCCTCCTCGCCATTTACCCTTTACATAAAGCTTTGTTTTATATGAATGTAGCGAGCCGTGGGAATTTTTTATGCTATAAGGTAGCACTTATCACAATTCTGTGCAAACGCATGCATCACCTCTATCCATTGTTTGAACGTCATGGTGATATTTAATGATTTTTATTAAACATTTTTCGTTTGGTAATTATAATATCAGTAATTTTTTGTTTGTTTTTTTTTTCACCTTTGACCCGAACCCACTAAAACGTCCTGTCCTTGTTATTGTTTGTCCTGACGATGAGCCGCTTGAGTTATACTGATAAGTCAAGCTACACGATAAACTCAAATCTGTGTGATTCTTTCTCTATATGACCATCGCAAACACTACGACCTCTAGTTTATTTTAGCTGTTTCTTGTTAGAGTAGTCAGGTACGAAACACAGGACCCTGAGGACCCATCTAGTTAAAAAACGAGTGTATTAGTGATTGTAAAAACCTCTTTGCAAAATAAACATAATTAATTATCATTTCTATGAGAAGACAGAATGTTACATTTGAATAAGGGGTACCACCAATATAACTACTAGCAACAAATGATGAATACCAACACAATGCCGTGCCACTAGCTGATAACAAATAAATTGCAGTACAATGTACAACAATAAGTGATATTGACAGAGTCCCAATAGCCGCCCCTCATTACAGCGAGCTCGTCGTTCCGTCGCACATCGGCCGGAGTGCGACTGCGACCAGCAAGAAGCACAAAACATTTCATTTCCAATCTCGGTTCATTGTCGCTGCGAATCATTCAACGAGTTCCGCAATAAACAGCAGCACGCCATCGGAGCGACATCGGCTCGGCATCGGTTTGGCATTGGCTCGGCATTGGCGCGGCATTCATGCGGCACCAAGGCGGCACGGACGCTAATATCGCACTGGAGAACAATATAATTGGATTCCGTCGCTGGCGCGATGGCGGGCGTCCCGCTTGGGTGCTGTAAGGGCTATTACACACGTGAGACTTTCTACATTATTGACTGTCCGCGATTGCATTGATGGCGATGGTATTTTGAATAATATAGCATGATTTCGGTTTACAGTTTTACGTACTTACATGCAACCGGCTAAATGTAAGTCCGTATGCATTTTCAGTGCGTGTGTTTATATATCATTTTGATGGTCTAACTTGAACTTTGAGCGCGCGGCATTTGAGAACAACAGCAAAGTAATTGTTAGCGAATAAGTCCCACGTGTGACAAACCTTAGCAGAAGCGCGACTCGCGACCGCGCACCGCCGCCGCGCGCCGCGCCACCCGCCAAGCGCTGTCAAGTGACATGCACGTAATGTCTTCACCAAATGCGTTTAGCCTACTTCCCGCAAATGCATTATACTGCACTTTCAGCTGATGGGATTGTGTACCGAAACATAATAGACAGGAGCTGTGTGCGAACATCGAGCAGACTTCGTAAACATATTAATGAAGATAGAAATAATCCCCTTGATTTTGGCGTGCTTGGCAAAGTACACGCAAGTTAACGCGTAAGTTAACGCGATAGCGTTAACTTAGGTTACTTAAGGCTTAGCATTGCCTAACCTGTATAATTATAAGACTGATAAGTCTTATATTTATACAGGTTTATAAGTTGGTTAAGGACACAAAGGGGTAATTCGACAACATGACTTAGTAAATAGAAATTAAATGTTGACTCCCAGTGAAAACGAATTTGACACGTGTATCGCTGTGAGGCACATTGCTCGCAGAACGGATGGCCGATGGGGCCGAAAAGTTCTGGAATGGCGACCGCGAACCGGAAGACGTTGCGCTGGAAGGCCACCCACTAGGTGGACCGATGACCTGGTCAAGGTTGCAGGAAACCGCTGGATGAGAGACGCACGGGACCGGTCAATGTGGCGACGCCTGGGGGAGGCCTATGTTCAGCAGTGGACGTCTTTTGGCTGAAATGATGATGATGATGATGATCGCTGTGAGGGATCAAATATAGTTTTATCAAATAAAACGGTCCCTCATAGTACACACGATGAAGGCACTCACAGTGAACAGTTAAACCGACCGTGTATAATACCTGTTTCATGAATACATTTCGCAAATATTGCTTTAGAGCGTACAAATTAATTTAGTGCGAGTCCTCGCGGCTCGCAGCTGTTTGCATAAATATCTCCCGCAGGAGGTCGTGATTTCACGGCTGTTTGCAAAACTAATATCGTTGTGGTGCGATACACGATACACGGAGATCTAGCTGTTATCGATACAACCCTCGGATAGAGGGCTGTTGACGACAGATTGTGAGCTCTTAATACAGACATGCTTCAAGGGTTCCGTAGTCAAGGGGACCCTTATAATTTCGTTATGTCCGTCCGTCCGTTACTGTAATGTGTCCCTTTTCCTCTAACTTTTTGACTTAATTCCGAGCTTTGCTGTTAGTAGTTGGGAGCTACCTATTTAAATAGATATTTACGTTAGAGGAAATGAATGCCTTCCACCAACCCACATTGAACCCGCGTAGTAACAAACCTTTTTTGAAAGTGTGGGTGTTGGCTGATTACGTTTAATGCTTATGAATAATGCTTTCACTACTGATATTGTTTTATAGCAGTTTTATTCAGTTTCTACGACACCCTAGTGTCGCAATCGTCAGCAGCCCTTGCCTTATCTATTGTCTGTTCATAAGACGCACACGTGGGGGCAAGGTGGCGGGGCACAGGGGTATAGCTGGGGGCGCAAGGGGAGCAGGATGTCGCATGACGGGCGAGTGGCTGCGAATGATTTCCGTTTGATGTACGGACGAGGTCCGCGGACACGTCCACGAGATATCTCGAGAGTCCTTCACGACGAGTTTGTTGGCAAAATATCATGTTATATTTTGCTGCTTTATTATATTCTGAGAAAGGATCACTTCATACAAATGAGCACATATTATTATGGAGTATCATTTTCTTTCTCAAGTAGACGGCTTTTTGTCATTCGTGGAATATTATTATAGGGTACCAAACATTCTTTTCCCAAAGTAAATCTTCAGCAAACAATAAAATAAATATTCATAATGATTTATTTTTAATGCAAAATTAACATTCGACTGTCTGTATTTTTACACCTTCACAGTTTTTACGGCAGAATGGATTCTGATGAGTATTAAAACAGATGTATACTGTGACCTGTGTTAGGACATAATAATCTTTTATCTCGATGGCCCAGCCGTGGGTCGCTTGGGCTCATTCCCAACACGTAGGTGAATCCAACAGTAAGTAGTATTAGATCGAACATAACTGACAGACTTTAGATCTACTTCAGTTATATCTACTTCAGATCTAGTTCTAGACTAGATCTAGTTATAGGTAAAACACATATAACCGATATTGTATCTGAGAACATGAATCATCGGTGCATCCTGCATACATTACATAATATATGCATAACAATCACGCAGCTTAATTACACACACAATATTAACACAACAGCCCATCATGTACAAACCTAACCAACAAACCGGTACGTATCTACTATAACATAGCACACAGAGAGCTAAAACTTTCAGCGCTACAAACGACGTTAAAAACTTGACGTACTTTGTGAACAACAACAGTGGGCAGTAGCTCTCGAGCTCCAAACCCGACCCGTCCCTGTTTGTGTCCAAAGTGAACGGTCTTCTGTGATCGGCTATATCCGGAGCATGGCCGGCGGCGGTGACATGTCGTTGAGTGGAAAAGTGGACGCTATAATACCTTTTGTCTTTTCTGTACCGATACCTATAGGTGGGTAAGTACCTAACTACCAACATAATATGAGCCCCTTACTGAAGTTATATTCTGAGCAAAATTGATACATGTCATGACTGTAATCTCCAAAGGGGAGTACTATAGGTACATCTTGAGACTACACTCCTGTTCATAAAATGAATCTTAACAAAAGTACAACAAAAGTACTTCTTTTAATATTTCACAGTAAATATTTTCTATCTTGTTTTCACTCAGTGATAAGTAACTTTCAACAGTTTGAAACTGTCCAAAGCCATAACTACTATTTACAGTTTTGAAAAGTTTCAGTATTTTGTACACAAGTACGTGAGACAGTGGCTGAGAAACTTTAGCCTGTGTCGGGGTCTGCGGCAAAACACGTCTGTGGCCGGTCAGGTAGAATAGCCGGCGGCCATGCCGATACCCGCTTTGAGGACACGTTCCATCGATATTGCTCTCACTATACTATACGTATATAGGTGAGCAACTGTTCTATTGTCCGCTCAGTAATTATGTACCGGAGTTAAGCTGTATATTGTCTGTGTATCACAATAGTACATGTATAACTATGCACATAATGATTATGTTATCTATCATCTGTCATCAACATTAAACTATGTCTATTGAGTTCATGTACCTACACCTACCTACATACATGACATTTCGCCAGTGATGTGTCAGTCCCATGTTATAAGAGGAGAGCCTACTGCCATCCGCGGGGCACAAATTCAAGCTTCGTGGTTGCTACTGAGAAGTTCCAGATGGAAAAATTCAGTAACACTTTGTACGACCTGAGACTCGAACCCAGGACCTCATGGACCTCAGTAGTCGCGCTTGTGACCACTAGACCAACGAGGTAGTTTATGTACTATAAAAGTTGTAGGTGCTTAAAGCTATGAAAAATCCCCACCGACGGGCGCCACGGAATCCTTCCAAGGAAGCGAGTGTAATGTCAAACATTTTTACCTTGCATAGAAACTCTGTATTTTTAACGTGATAACGTCATATAATTCGATGGCCGGCTGCACGCACGAAAAAAGATGACGTCATGCGTCGTTACCTCGCTCTGAGGCGTTCCATAGCAACGGCGTGTTAATTGTTGTTCCATAGCAACGGCGTGTTAATTGTTTGTTTATAGCAATGTAAGTGCTGTATTTTCTTATGACGTTGTCACGTTCAAGTATCGCCAGTAAACCGACTTTACAGACAACCGATTTTTTAAACTTTTGTACGCTATACGACTGAAACACTGAAATAATGAGAATAACATTGAAATTCTGTTAGACTCTGCCTGGTGGTTGGTTTAGAACATAATTATTTTCCAATTTAAAATTACCGATATCCACAAAGGCGCGGACAATAAAATATTTTATTTTACGCCAGCAATTGATTTGTCAATAAAATATGGATCAGGTAGATATAAATAACAGTCTTTGGGCTCGAATGGTGCCGTCCCTTGAACGAAGCCACTCAATATTTCATGGTATCAACATCAAGCTGGGCAGATGTCCACTTTGTGACGATCGTGACGTCCTTTATACCTGACATGTTTGCTTTCACTCAAAACATGAAAAAGGTATCTATTTCGGAATCCACTTTATCATGTTATCTTTATAATCTGTGTGAAGTGCGTCTGGAGAGACACAGGGATTTGCTTTGTCATCAAAGTTGATATTTTGTTATTTTTACAAACCACTCTGGGCTCTTTACAAAATTCATGTTCTTATTAAGGCAAGAGGAGTTTTATGTCGGACATCTCGAATAAATCTCGTTAAAACTTTTGAAACCTTCTGAAGCATTAATATACGTTGCAACCAAGACTTGTGCTTAGTTGTACATAGCAGAGTTTCAATACCAAGAAAGCTGACAATAACTAAGTTGAAGCGTTACACCGCTGCAAAGTGCTGTAATTTCCAAGAACGCCGCCACTGTTGCAGCGCTGCAGCGCGAGCGCGACCGGAGCGGAGCAGTGTCGGCTCTCATTATCTAACTAAGTTTGGGTCGAGACTGTGCTCGCACTAACCTAATACAAGTAAACAAGGAACACAATGTACTTCACGACTATAATTATTATAGTGGTGTATGCCTATCTGTAGCAACTGCTACGGTACGCTTACTTAAGATAAGTGAACATTGCGCTAAATGGAAGAAGTTGAAAAAAAAAAATGGTGAGCTCTACCTGTAATTATGACTCTAAATGACTAATGTTTAGTTTTCCACCTAAGTGCACATTGTGGAATGCAAATAAAGTTTGAGTATTGAGTATAATAATTCTCTAACTTACAAAGACAACTTACGAGACTTGTGCCAAAATAATTGTACTGGAGTGGTATTATGTTTTGTGATTTGTTTATTAAATATAGCGCTATCCTGATCTGATACACCATCTAATACGAATACAGCAAACACAACGCTACAAGTGGTATAGAACCAACAAATCTCTGTTTGAAGTCGCCGACAGACTCCGATGGCTTCGTCCGCCTCAATGGACATCAGACGACACAGATGGCTCGCAGCCGGAATCTCGAGTGGTGACTTATATACAGGCTTTAGGAAGTCGCGACAAATACTTCACTTTATTCGAGATAGTAAAGTCTCACGAGTACCAATATGTGAACACGCAGTAAGTTTTAAGCGGGATTTTCTCCGACGGTATTCACACTGGTTTCAAGTTTCTCAAACTTAGTATTCTGGAACCTATTTTATTATGAAATATCTCAGTTTAATAGCTTTTGGATTGCTCGTGGCTCTTCGGGCATGTCGCGGTAAATACTATGTACTAATACTCCATTTTATACAAAAGATATCGGATTCGAAATTGCTAATACTACACTACGATGGTAGGACACAGTTCTACACTCGATTTAAAGTTTCAGCTGAAATTAGAATATACAAAAGAGTTTGTGGCACTTTATGCTGCACTTATGTATATCTATCTATATAAATAAAGAGAGAAGTCCTGACTGACTGACTGAATGACTGACTGACTGACTCATCAATGCCCAGCCCAAACCCTTGGACATAGAAAGCTGAAATTTTGCACAGAGGTTCCCTTTATAACGTAGACAAGGAATAAGGAAGGATTTTTCGAAATTCAACCCCTAAGGGAGTTAAATAGGGGATGAAATTTTGTATGGAAAATCATCATTTTCACGCGGGCGAAGCCGCTGGCAAAAGCTAGTAAACTCATAAATATTTACGAGTATGAACATTTCCCTAGAGTATTTTGTTTCTAAAAGCAGTAGGGAAACGGTATACAAACTATATTATTGGTCAATATTCGCAAACACAAATAAGTGTTTTGCGTTTGACTTTATAGTGAACATGAAGTGCACGCCATATTTGCTGTATTTATGCTTATGATGCAATAAATACAAATGTAAGAAGATAGCTAAGTACTGTAATGCTCGCGTTTATTTTAGTCTTAATACATTGATGATTTCCCGTAGGTGCTAATTAAACCGGCTTCTTTTGAATAGCATTATTTGCATCTAAAAATCTAACTTGCCTTCTAAAATACTAAGTCAGCCACAATTAACGAGCATCTAAATAATACTATCTTAGCCACAAGTTATCTTTTTTAAAGCCACTCTAAATACAACTCAGCATCGTGATTATTTTTTAGCATCTAAATTTGTAACATGGATTCAAACAGTAAACTTCTAAAATATTAATATATGGCATCAAAAAAATATTCAATTAGCTTCTAATTTATTAACTCAGTACGTTTAAATTATAACTCATGCCACATTAACTGAGCATCAAAATTTAATTAAAATTGTCATCAAATATTATATTATAGCCAATAATAGTACGTATAAACTCCTGTCGTGTCATCGAAAGGCTTAAATATAGAAGTTCAGAGTATTTAATGAATTAAATATTGAAGTTCAGAGTATCGAATGTCCTAAAGATCGATTTTATTTGCATGTTGCGCTACAAAAGTTATCGACAGAATCGCTTCAGAACTTCATTTTTATCGGAAAACTAGACAATAAATTGTGAAAACATTTCTGCAAGCAACTCAGAAGTAGCGCTCGCCGGCCGCTGCCGCGGCACCGCTCGCTTCGCTCGCTCGGCTCGCGCGCGTTTGGTCACAGTTTTAACCTAACCTAACCTATTTGCTGACTGTGACTAGTCAATTAGACAATGGTAAAAACATTTCTGTTACTAGTAGGTATTTTTAACGTAAATGTAATAATCTAAAGTGTATCTAAAGTTGACATTTTGAATACACGTGACTAACTCGTCAGTACGTGAATCGAATGGCGCTCTCTGATTGGTGCAAATGGCCGGTCAGTGTCGTCTCGCGCGCTCGCGCCAAATCTTGCTGTTGCTATTTTCACGATAAAAGAATGTGATGTATTATTTTACATGCTAAGTTATAATAAATGATGTTGACTATGGTCGCTTCAATGATATTTTTTGAGGGCCTTGTGTTGAAGCTGTAAAATGTAAAATGGTGGTGAGATATAAATTCCGTGGCTGAGTTAGTAAATTAGGTGCCTATGTATAAATAACAAGGACAAGTTAATATAATTGTTGATCGTCACTTGATGCTTTCTATAGAATATTTATATTCTTATATTATATGTACATAGATAAATAAATAAATATATTGTACATTACAAAATTTACTAATCATAAAAATCCAAGAAGTGGGGCTTTATTTTTTGAGCCTATTAACGAAATTCTCCAAAACGCTCACAAAAACTCCATCTACTGAAAATTCTTGTCAACTGATACACTGCCTATTTTTATTACACAACTTGCAAAAAGCCTTCTGAAACCCTTTTGCGGGTTGAAACGCCATCTGTACACAGATACTTGAAACTCAACATGAAACGAGCTACGGTTAGGTATGTGGTTTGACTACCCCTCGCCAGAGGGCGGTGTTCTAGTTACGTTCACTTTTAAACCTGCGTGACATGCAGGATTTGGTGCTACGGTAACTATACGAACAACTGGTAGGTGGCGCTACACCAAAGAAAGGCGGATAAGAGAAATGTAGTTGTCATTATTTAATTATATGTTATCGATAATTAAGGCGAGGTTGCAGTACTTTAATATGTTTTCAACATTTACTTCAAAATAAAAAGTTCTATCTATTGATATAACTTTTATATAAATTCATGATGAAATGTCTTAGCAGTACACGTTTGAAATTGTGATTTAGAGTCATGTTTGATAAAAAAAAGTATCGAGCCGATCATTCTAAATCGCGTTTCTATCTTTACGATTTACTAGAGAGTATGTTAAATTTTGATGTAATGATTTTTATTTATTAAAAAACTCGTATTTAGTTCGATTTTTATAGGTTCAAAAATCTTAAAATTACTGCAACCCCGCCTTAAATAACCTGCATTTTCATAATACGGGTAAAACCGCGCTGAGACGTCCGTGGAGGCTAATGAGCTGCACGCTGATGAAGACGAAGTTGCCGAACTTTTGACATCTACAAATTAAACTGAATATGCGTAATACTGTGCAACAGACATAAAACACACACAAAAAATATGCCAGCATGATTGAATCTGTTGTGCATTCACAAGCACCAATATCAACTCAAAGCAAATGTTATACGTGATTTTCTTATACTCGTACCGTACTATACAGCATTTTGTAAGCCATGTTGTTACGAAATAGGACCTATCCAGTAATATATACCTAAGACAATGGTACTATCTTAAAATAAAAATCGTTAATTTCTGAAAATATAGTTTTTTAATTTTGCTAAGGAAATATTGAGTGTACGACTTTGCGCCGACGGACATTACGCCGACAGACTGAACGCCGACAAGACTTTACTTCGACTGGACTCTTCGCCGATAGGACACTTTGCCGACAGGACTCTTCGCCGACAGGGTCATCACAGACGCTAATCTCCGATTATCTAATATTTATTTTAGAAATCGATTATCCTTTTCTCGTAATTATACAATTCATAAAAAATAAAGATCTTGCATTGGTTAGTATAATAACATTAATACCTTAAGTGTGTTAGAATAGCCTACCTATGTAGTACATACCTACGCTTCACTCAGCATAGCCCGAATTCTTGGAACCGTTTAATATGAATAATATGTTCACAAGGTATATCCATGCGGGAGCTTCCAAAACAGAAAATGAGAGATACCGGGAATGTTACCAGCACGTGATAGTTGAATTGAATGGGCGATTGATACATTCCCGGTCCGAGAATTATTGTTTAAAACAAGTTTAAGAATAAGTTCTAAGCTATGTACATTATCTTTGCGATTAGAATTGCAACTACGGTATTCTTGAACAGATACTACATATGTACGTGTCTTCATTGGGCTGATATGAATAATGTCAGGCGTAATCTGGACGGATATAATTTAAAGTGATAGATAGACTAATTTTCCTATTCTCGCGAGTTCCCTTCAAACAAATTGGTATGGACTCGAACGTGGTTCTAGACACCAGATATTGTTTTGCGATACCCTTTCGAAGTTTGGTGGTACTTTTATTATTTTTCAGGAAAAGCTTCATAATTTAGTCGATGTGTTAGTGTGTGCGCATAGAAATCAAAATTTAATTTTGAAGTCATTTACTTGTGATTACCTACCAATGTGAACGTTATCTGTGTTTAGGTAGAATAAATTATTATGCGCGGGATAGCCCGGGGCGACACTGGCCCGGTGTCAGCCGGCCGGACTACCGGACTACCGGACAGACGGACATGCCTCGCACACACGGCGCGCGGCGCGGCGGCGTGGCGGCACAAACTCAGGGAATTAGGGGGTGTTGGATTTAAATTCCGTTAGGAACTAAATAATCTATGAAAAATCACGATATTATCTTTTGTGATCTTGTTGTATTTTTTTAGAGGGATACCTACGCAGACGCTTATCCGTTTTCCAAACTCTACTGAAGAGGACTTTTTGCAATTTAGACCAGATATTATGTAATTGCATTTTAAGAAAATGGCCAAGAGCGAGTTGGATTCGCGTAATGGGTTCCGTAACACCAGTTTAATAAAAATTTCTTTTAAACTAAATTAGTTTTTTTAATGATCATTTTGTACAGAAAAAAGAGCGAAGAACTGGAGAACAAAGTTTCTGGTGCAGTTTCACGTCCGTCTTCCGGCAACCATCGTGTTGCGGCTTTTGCCCAGCGGTCATCGTGCATGCGGCTGACGTGACCCGCCCAATCCCATAAGCCTAGCAGCCTTTTTGCCAACGTCCACTATGCCCGTTTTGGAGCGCAGCGTGGTGTTTCGAATTCGGTCTTGTCTTTTGACACCCAAAATGCTACGTTCCATTGCCCTTTGGCAAACTCCAAGGCGGAACTTTTGATTCTCGGTGAGAGACCACGTCTGAGCACCGTAGGTTAGGTATAAACATCAAAATTTCCACCCGTACGATGTCACGGGCAACAGCTAGACTAAAATAAAACTAAATCATAGTTCATTTAATTTTAAAGTTTAAACCCCCTAGTAGCAACCAGGAGCGAACCGTTTCACCTCAACTTGTATAATTCAGATAAGTAAAACGTGTGGTGCCGACTCCGCTATAACTTCACTATAGTTTTATCGTCATGACGTCACATAAAGCCTTCGGAAGCGTCATGTGAAAAAGTAAAGTTAAATGCTGGTGTGAAATGAATAAATTTTAATTATGGCGCGTCCGCTGTGACAGCGACGCGCGACGCTGACAAACGAGCGAGAGCAGCGAGCTGGACGCTGGATGTTGGATGACGTCACGCGATTCAATTGAATGCTCTACTTTGTCGCTTGAAGAGCAACTATCAACTTTTTCTACACCTTTTTATAAAAAAAATTACAATTGGTTAATGAGTATAATTTTGAAATACAAACAAAAGCAGATTCTTTTCTTTTAGCAATTGTTCGGGATTCCGTAAAACTCTTGGAATGGCATCTCAGACAAATCGTGACGGTAAAAATTCCTCAAGTTAAAATTAAAAAATGCATTCGAGAAAACAATGTTTTTACAACAAGGTTTTATAATATTCAGTCTAGGAACGTCAACTAGTATGCCATGGTCGTTTAGCATCGCTTGGCAGTTGTAACGAACAAGTGGCGCTTTGTTCGGCGTTAGCATTCAGTCAGCATTCCCGCTTGTGCTGAAATCTTCTGTTTTACATTTCAACACTTTCCGCAGTACACGTGCGCCCGTTTCAACAGCTGCTTATTTCTTTATTGAGGCCATAGGAGCAGGGCAGCAACTTAGTGAGGGATTTCACCTTGTAGAAAATTTCACTTTAGGACTATCTCGTGCTCAAGTTTTATTTTGCATCTGTCTGTCTGTTACCGTTTTCCCCCGTTTTTAGATGTTTGAAACATAGATAGACCATGAAAAGGATATAGATGAGGAACTTTTTGGCCCGGTAACTCTCATAGCACAGCTTCTGACCTCCATTTATATCATTTAATTTGACAATATTGATCCACTAGTTAGTTTCAAAACAAACTTATCAACTAAGTATTAGTTTATTAACTAAGTACCATTGATATAATAAAACCCAATATACACACTCCGCGTCTCAAAACCGTCCGCTTAAAATGAGTTCACAATGAACTCATTTCAAAATATAGTCTTGCGTCGCTCGCGTCTCTGCACGGTCGTACAAAATACTTTTTATATTGCTTTTTATAACTGCATTGTAAAAGGAATCTGCGTAAGGTTGAATTTGCCAAAAAAAATAATGTTTATAGTGACGATAACTACATGTAGTAGTGCGTGTATTGGTGAGTGTTTGGCGACAGCTTCGACTATTTGTTTTGTTCGAGACTGTGCATCTAGGGTTTTATTATATCAATGCTAAGTACACATAATTTTAGCATCCCAGCCGCACGAGCAACCGAACAAAGTGTCTCAAAATAGGTGCATCGTGCTGTTCAGTTAAAGTTTTCAAAGTACAGTTGCGGCTAGCCCTCATTCTGCCTAATAAAGATGCGGTCTTTTTCCTCATAATGGCATAAAAGTGGTCAGTTAATGATTTAACTCAAATATTTAAACAACATTTAAATCAAAAATAACATTTCCACAAGTTTCGTGAACTAAATCCTTAATCCAATTGTGAAGGTCTACATCAGTATCCCATATTATACCGCACGAGTGGCTGTGCCGACTGCTAGCCCCGAGCTCTGTCTGTGACAGACAGGCCGCGGTCGTGCCGCGTCCGAAGGTGCCCGATTGTCGTCGAATGTCCCCGAGTGACCACTATTATATCCTAGATGTGGAGATAGATTTTGACTTGGTCAAATGAATGTTGGATACTTATTGCTAAGGTAAAAAGACGAAAACGTGATTAGAAATTCAAATAACGATCACCAATCCACATATCTACAGTGATGGCTAAAAATCATACAAAATACGCTGACTAAAATGAATATCTGGTCATCAGACAATCCCTTAGACGCAGTTAACTTAAATGTTAGCTTTAGCGCAGTTACAAACTAGTAGTGAAGCAGCATTGTCGCATAGTTCGAGGTTTGGGCGAGCTGAGCTGTTTGCACAGGTGGCGCGAACTTTGCCTGGTCACATCCAGGACTAAGCCATTCTAGATGAAGTCATACAGTATAGTCAAACTTGTGTGACCCTGGAGACATGATTCTATCGCCATTCTGTTGAAGAGAGCTTAACTATGTAAAGATACACAGTGACCTGGTTTTAGTAAAACATTTTGTATACTTATCTGCAGATACCTATCTGCAATCACAACGGTGAAGGACAAAATCGACCAGTGTTTTTGAAACACAACTTTTGAGACTTGTAACATCCGCCACACAACTAGTACAAAACCCACGAAGTGGATGCTGCCTTTCACTCGAAAGGTCTTATTTTCAAATGTGGGAGCATTATTGGCTGATTCTGTCTATTGGCGCTAAAAGTAGGACAAGTGAGAGCTGGGGTAGTGTGGATGCGGACAACGGAGGAACGAGTGCTGTGCCATGGAGTGTGATAGTCTAGCGATGTAAGTGTGTGACCGTTACACTGCCAAAACATAGGTCTTTTTTTTTTTTCGAGGGTGGGTAATTATGACTCATACCGCTTTGGGCAGAGCGGTAGGGAGTGTCAGACTTCTACTGACTAAAAACCACCCATCTTAGCCCTTTGTGCCGAGGCCACGATATATCTTTCAAACAACCCGCAGCTCAAGACATAGGTCTCAAGTTCGAATCCAAGGCACGTACCTCCGCCTATACGGAGTCTTCACCCACGGACGTGCGCATTGTATAATTATCACCAATTGCTTCGGTGACGGAATACATCGTAAGAAAACCAGCGTGCCAGTGAGATCACATATTTCTTTACGTCATGTAAACCCAAGATGGAGGCCCACGGGCGGAATATAAACTCAAACACCAGGCTAACCACACAAGAAAGAAAGACTACATCATCAGCCTATAATGTTCCCACTGCAGGGACTCAGGCCTCTTCTCTAGGAGAGGAATGGGCTATAATCTACCACGCGGGCCCAGTGTGGATTGGCGGATGTCACATGTCTTCGAATTTTTTGGTTCTAAGACATGCTGGTTTCCTCACGATGTTTTCCTTCACCGTTTTGAGAGCAGCGGTGATGAAATAAATTACATAAAGTAATGCGCCTGCCTGGGTTCGAACCCACGTTCGTAAGTCGGGGCCGACACCACTGGGCCACCGCTGCTCCTAAGAAAGACTACGGAATAAGTTAAACTACCGCTAAAGATCCGCGAAGGCCTCCCACTAGGTGGACCGATGACCTGGTCAAGGTTGCAGGAAACCGCTGGATGAGAGACGCACGGGACCGGTCAATGTGGCGACGCCTGGGGGAGACCTATGTTCAGCAGTGGACGTCTTTGGGCTGAAATGATGATGATGATGACCGCTAAAGATCAAAACGCCATACTAAACACCAAACTTAAGTTTAGTTTGAGCACTACAAAAACTTATCCGAAGAGCTGTTACTTCGGCTGGATCTCGGTCTAACTTCGCTGTCTTTTAATTGTCGCCACTCACGGTGAATCGTTAAGTCTATCTAAGACTTATTACTACATTACAACTGACTTAGTTCTGCAGGTGTTCAATAAACCCCGTTTACTTCTGTTTGCTCGTCTTTCTTTTTATTTCTTCAAGTAGAAGTTCATTAAAACAAATTTTCATGTAGGTGTTTGGTCCATAACAAAATTTAGTTTGGTATCTTTTATAGTCATAGAAGATTAGTAATAGGGTGCTCCCTTACTCAGCGCAATGTCGCGTGTACCGCTTAAGTTGGTCTTACGAATTAAGAACAACAAACTGCTGGACATAAGCCTCTTCAAGCTTTGTGCTTTTCGCAGTTTCCCACGGCCTTCACAGGTCAGCCTATACTTTGTGGAAATTCTTCCAATGGCCTTAGTTCGTTCCTTAGTTTTTTTACCCACGACGGAACGGAGACGGTATATGCGTTTGGGGTGAGAGTTTGTTTGTTTGTTTGTTTGTGTGTTTGTTTGTTTGTGTGTTTGTGCAAATACATGTTGCCATTTTTCGCCAAAACTACAAGTCCGATTTTGATGCAGTTTTCAGTTATGGGTTCGAGTTTGATTGGTGCATGTTCTTAGTTAGAGGTGTTACGGTGACAACTCACCAGGGGGCGCAGCAGCAAACATTTTTTGTGCAAATCAAAGTTGCCATTTTTCTCCAAAACTACAAGTCCGATTTTGATTCAGTTTTCAGTTATGGATTCGGGTTTGATTGGTGCATGTTCTTAGATAGGTGTTACGGTGACAACTCACCAGGGGGCGCTGCAGCAAAGGTTTTTTGTGCAAATCAAAGTTGCCATTTTTCTCCAAAACTACAAGTCCGATTTTGATTCAGTTTTCAGTTATGGATTCGGGTTTGATTGGTGCATGTTCTTAGGTAGGTGTTACGGTGACAACTCACCAGGGAGCGCTGCAGCAAAGATTTTTTGTGCAAATCAAAGTTGCCATTTTTCTCCAAAACTACAAGTCCGATTTTGATTCAGTTTTCAGTTATGGGTTAAGGTTTGATTGGTGCATGTTCTTAGATAAATAAAAAAATAAAAGTAAAAAGTTTAAAAAAAGTTTAAAATAAAAAGCAAATTTAAAAATTAATTGAAAAAAGGATAAAATAACATAAAACACCCACCTTAAAAAAACCTAAGAATGTCCGTCGGGAGCTGAACATTGCAAAACTAGTTCATTTAATGTCAGCCCCCGACGGACATTCTTGGGTTTTTGTAAGGTGGGTGTTTTATGTTATTTTATCCTTTTTTCAATTAATTTTTAACAGTCGTGGGTTTTTTCAAAATTTTTAATTTTGCTTTTTTTCAATTAATTTTTAACCGTCGTGGGTTTTTTCAAAATGTTTAATTTTTTATTTGTACTTGCTGTGCCTCAACCAGAAATGGAATTATACAAAATGAAAATGAACATTTTCGTAAATAACTGTTCAACTGTCTGTAATAAGGATATTAATCGCGTGTCAATCAGCGATGTGGATGCTTCGCTGAAGGTTTTCATTTTGTACCGGTAATTGCAGCGCGTTCCACTGATCGGTATATACCTGCCTACTCATCAGAATCTGCCTCTGAGTTGCAATGGATTTATCGAATAGAACCAATCAATTCTTGATCAGGGCATTACCTTACGAATAGGGTCTTCGTTAATTTACGATATTACCAACAGGTACTGTAAATGCGAAAGCAACACTGTCAATCTGTCTTTTCGTTCCCTTTTCAAGCCTAATGGCTGAACGGATTTCACTGGAGTTTGACACAAATGTAGCTATCACTCGCACTATCTGAGTAAGGTGACATAGGATACCTACTTGTATTCCGGATGTTCCCGTGGGATAGTTGTCGATGAATTTGAATTCCGCAATTTTGGTCAAAATTCAGGCTTATATGCCAAGTTGGGCGTATGATGAGTTCCGTCAACGAATATCAAATAGATCGGGAGCTAATTAAGACGCAGTCAACGGGGGAACCGTAAAAACGACCTGTTTTTCGTCGCAGAGTTAGCCGTATTGCTACTTATTACAATTCCAAAAAAAATACAGTGTATAGTCAAATGTATAGGTAAAAGACTTATGCAAAAATATTTTCTAAAAGTAATCAAGAACCTCGAAAAAAAAAATCACAAAATCACAAAAAAATCACACGAAAAAACTTTTTCGTCTCGAAATGCTCAATATTTTGAGTGACAACTATTATTTATTTTTTTACTATCAGAAAGGAAATTTAACCAACTAAAGACATATGTAAAAATATTTTAACATTACAGCGTATTTTTTTTTTGAATAAATAAAATCTGCGAACTATCGTTCATTTTGGCAGTCACGAGCATCAAACGCGTCGCCATTTTCAACCTTATTTGTTTAGGCGATGAGTTAAGCGCGCGCTCAAGGTCGCGGGCAGGTGATGTCGCCTTAACAACTTGACGCGATCCGCTACCGCGCACGGCTGTGATTAGTGAATACATTACGATTTGATACCTACAGCCCACACTCCAACACTCATATCAAATTTGCAAATGGGATTCATTAGGGATACATGTTTTTACTTCAATTTGAATATGATTAGGGTTCGGCGCTGGATTACAAGTGCCACGTCGAAATAATCCGTGCGTGCCGGTGAAGTAAACTCAAGCTTTATGTGGGGTAGGCGGCTTGTACTTGACTACTAGAGAACTTGAAGAACACTTTCTCGAGTCCCATCGCGTGGGCTAATCAGTCCGTTAGGTACATTATCTCCCGGTGTTCTCGTCTAGCTAATGCAGAGTACTTGCATAGACTCAACCTAGTAGGCATCTACTGATGAACAATCCTGCAAGTTACTGCTTGTTCTAAAATAAAGCCTTGTGGAATAAGAACTGCTGCACTATGGGTATGTGCCCGACCCAGTTTTTGATAACATCAATTACCTGATACCTCGTATTATTAGGAGGCTCCTTTTACTGGAGCTCTGTCCTATGTTTTTTTTAAGAAATACTAAAAAATGTAATAAAATAAGAATAATAAATAAAGGTAATAAACTTTATTACGGAGGAGTATGTACGTAAGCGTATTACTGAAAGAACGATAGACTATCAGAGTTGCTTCACTTGATTGTCTAACTTCTGTTTGGCTCTAAACTGCACTTATAAGTCAGCAGAGTAGTTTAGTTATTTCCAAGCAATGTAGTAGAGTAGGTATACCAAAATGTTGAGTTCAAGGATGCTAGTAGTTCACCAGAGGTACTAGTGAACTACCTAGAACTACTTCACCGGGTTCTACCATCTACGTGGTAAGTGCCCTTATATCTGATCTAATACCTACTCGTATACCTACGGTAAGTTATCATTTAATTCACAGTATGAAACATGTATCCCTCTATTTCTCTTTCAGTATTTTTTAGGGTTCCGTACCTCAAAAGGAAAAAACGGAACCCTTATAGGATCACTTTGTTGTCCGTCTGTCCGTCCGTCCGTCCGTCTGTCAAGACCCTTTTTCTCAGGAACGCGTGGAGGTATGAAGCTAAAATTTATATCAATTACTCAGGTCTACTGTCCCTTAAAGCTGTGAAAAAATCAAACTTCTAAGCCAACGCAATCAAAAGATACAGCCGTTTATGCCGCAAATTTTCGACACTTGCAAGGGAATCAAAACCTACAGGGTGCTTCCCGTGAACTCAGAATCTTGAAATTTGGTACGAAGCAACGTCTTATAGCATAGATAAAGGAAAAATTACGAAAACCATAAATTTTTAGTTACATCACAAAATATATTTTTTTTACGGAACCCTCGGTGCGCGAGTCCGACTCGCACTTGGCCGGTTTTTTTTACTCTCAAGCAGCTTTAACGTTAAATCCTTTACGATTATAAATTTAGACTTTCATAATCCGTCGAGTAAAAGCGCTTCTCGGAATATTAGACATGTTGGATTGGATAGCTTTGTCACAATAAAGTGGTCCCGGGGGCGGGGGGCTGCTTTGACGCAAACGCTAACAAGCTTGTTCAGATAAAAACTATATCAAACTAAGTTTCGCTAACTTTACATTACAAGTATTATTTACCTAAGTACACAGAGTACGGGGAGGCGCTCCCTCAGTGAAAGCTATCGGCGGAGGGCTGCGGATTAGTATTCAATGCGCGAACGTGTCACATAATCAAAAAGAAATATTTTGCTACATTATGTGCGTTTGAAGATTACCAACACGAGGGGGATAACTCACCAGGAAGATGGCAGAAGATCCGCCGAATCGAAGTTAGAGCGCAAAGTTGCAAGAATATTTTGTTGGGAAATTACAATTTTTAATCGCATGACATAACATGACGAAAATCAAAAAACCTACATTATATCATTGAGGAGAATGTGAAAACCTTTTAGCTTTATTGATCAGCAGTTTCTTGTGTACCTATATTGATCTTCATTAACACTGCATTTAAACGATTGCCTAAATATTACTGAGCTGTTGGGAAGCCAGCCCTGGTACAGTCCGTGTCAACTGGTGCACACATAAACTAAACCTCCTTTGGTTTGTGTTCCTTCGTTTGTTATTTCGATACGCGACCGGTATTAAGTTCTTGCTTATTGAATTGTATTAAACAACGTAATACGTAATTTCAATACGAATGCCAACGGAATTTGTGAACAAGAAAATTGGATTTGATTTTCTTTTGGGGTTACGTAAACCGGTAACGAGTTGCTATGTGTCTTGTTTGTGTTTGTTTACCACTAAGCCATTGTTTTTTACCTCAATAATTTGAATAATATATAAAAATCTCAAGCGACATACATGGTGTAGTAGAAAACTGTACAGTTCCTGACCTGTGAATGCAACCTAGATAGTATTGTATTGTAGGTACAACCTATACTCTTTACGCATGGTGTCGTCTATGAAACTCAGTTTGCATGAAACTTTTATATGAACACTAGCTTATGCCCGCGACTTCGTTCACGTGGAAAAATGTGTGTCTGTCTCGTTGATCGAGTGGCCTTGCGCGACTACTGAGCATGAAGTCCGGGATTTGATTCCCGATAGAAGGAAAGGGTTTTCTCAGTAGAGGCCACGGAGTCTCGTTATGTGCCCGGTTGATGGCAATAGCCCATATTACATCAATGTATATACGTCAAGCTTCCCCGTTTACATGGCGCTTCAAGATCACTGCGAAATAACGGGGTACGATTAGGTACACCACTACCTAACCTTTTCGGAATTACAGGCATGGCCATGTCTATGGATGTGCATTCTTTTGAACTGCCAAATCTTGCCTAAGTTGTTTTATTGTGATCATCCGCACGTTCCTTTGTGACAGCACCTGCCCTCACTAAAAATCACTATTCTTATTTTATTTACCTATATTTACCTCAAAAATAGGTAAAACGTGCATAATAAGTTCATCCTCTGTTGGCACTGGATGAAAAAACTCTTCAAAAAATAGAATATTCCCGATCTGTCTCGTTTCCAGACGATTCTCTCCTATTTGAATCAGTTTATTTGCAAAGACGCCTGCTTCGTGGTCGTAGTACAGTTTACATTAAAGTCGCAGATTTTTATCCTGGACCACAGCGACGACGCCTTGAGACATGTGTTTATTTCATCCACCGGTGTGCCCCCCGCAATGACTGGCAGGGTCTGCCTACAGTCGCCTGTGAACAACACAATAACGCTGCCCATCAGCGCGTGGTTGCCGCGTGTGTCCTTCAAGCTGCGGTTCAACGCATCTAATGCATGCTAGTGCGATATTGTGCACTCGTCCCATATTATTACTGTTGGCACTGGAGGGAAAATTATTCGGAAAATAAAATTGGCCCATCTGCGTCCGATTCCAGACGACTCTCTCCTGTTTTCTCAGTTTAATTGCAAAGGCGCAGTTTTTGATGATGTTGCAATTTGGGGCAAGATTCAGCGGCAATTTGTTATCGACATGTGCAATTATTGTGTAGTCTGGCTATATTGTAAAGCAAAGTTGCAGCAATGCCCGAGCAACCCACAGCCACAGCTATATGACGACACGGTTGGCGAAGTGGCATGGCTAGGCGATTGATTGTGGCGCTGTTTGTCTTATTTTAATTTCGTTTTTATTTTCGTACTGTGCGTATTCGTTAATTTTTGATTCAGAAAATCCAAAATTTGATTCGTCAAAATATGTATGTACAACGCCATCTATCGAAGACGAAGTCAAAATTTAATGCATAATAGAAAGCGAACACACCATAAGGTTTATATTATAGGCTATGTATTATAGATTCTCAAAGCAGCTTCATTTAGACTATTTAAGAGTACCTTAGCTATAATAACTTTTTGAAAAAATCGATTTTAAGGTCACCTTGTGAACACATTTATTAATTAGTACTAATTTGGTGTAATAGATGTCGTTGCATGTATGTATCTTTCGTTATGACGATAAGTTCTTCTTTTTTAATTCATATCTTTTGATAGAGAGCACCGATTACAATGAAAACTAAAACCCTTATTAAATTTGCTTTATAATTTACACCTGATACTATAACAAATGGGGACAGGGAGACGTCATATCTCCAAAACTGCACTGGAGAATATCTGGATTGGAGAGGACTTGAAATCAATTTCAATGGCGAGTGCATCACTTACCTTCGGTTCGCCGACGTCATAGTGGTTATGACTGGGACCATGGAGGAACTCAGTACAATGCTCGATGCCCTTAGTGGAGCTCCCGAAATAGTGGGTCTTAAAATGAACATGGACAAAACCAAGGTTACGTTGAACTTCCATGTATCACCCACTCCTATCAAGATCGGAGACTCTACACTCGATGTTGTGGACGGTTATGTCTACCTGGGACAAACGGTCCAGTTGGGAAGGTCTATCTTCGAGAAAGAGGTCAATCGACGAATCCTACTCGGCTGGGTAGAGTTCGGGAAGTTGCGTGGTATCTTCTCGTCTAACTTACCACAGTGTCTCAAGACGAAAGTCTATGACCAGTGTGTGTTGCCAATGATTAGATATGGGACCGAAAAGTGGTCACTCACAATGGGCCTCATCAGAAATCTCAAAGTCACCCAAAGGGCAATGGAGAGGCCTATGCTCGAAGTTTCCTTGCGTGCAGATCGAATCAGAAATGAAGACATCCGCATGAGAACCAAGGTTACCGACTTAGCCCGAAGAATCGCCAGACTTAAGTGGCAATGGTCACATTGCACGCAGAACGGATGGCCGATAGGCCAAAAAGTTGTGAAGTGGCGACCGCGAACCGGATGGCGTTGCGTTGGAAGGCCTCCCGACAGACTACAGACAAAAATGTATAAAACGAATGAACACGCCAATAGAAAACATTATTTTGTCTAAATAATAAATGTTCAATGCACAGAAACTCCACGCCTACACATTTATTATTATGTATTTAGATTTATTATCACTTTTTGTTGTTTTTGTAATTATTTAAAATCATAAAGCATCAAAATAAAAACAAATACCAAAAAATTACAAAAAGTGTAAACCGATTGGGGATCGAACTTACAAACATGTTTAACAGTTTCGGAAATCTTACAGCATTATAAAAAAAAACACAAAAAGAAAGCACTGACTGAGATTTGAACTTGCATTCCTTTGTCTACAGGTAGGTCACCGAACCGTTAGGCTACTTTCATCTGTGTCAAAAGGTTTGAAATAGCCGTTCCCTTTTAATTCATAGTATGACAGAAGTTAGCTGTCAAACAGTTGACAAATATGCTCATAATGCAATATTGCTCACCCCCCTAAGTTATTATAGCGCTAATATATAGCCCATGTGTTATTCCAGATTATAATCTATCTCTGTGCTAAATTTCATTCAGATCCGTTCAGCCGTTCTGGCGTGAAAGAGTAACAAACATCCATCCATCCTCACAAACTTTCGCATTTATAATATTATTATTATTATTATTAAGTAGGAAGTAGGATGTCTATGGCCGGCTTGACACTGATATTGAAATGACAGGACACCCTTTATTATCACTCAGGTTTTTGCACTGTGTGGTCTCCTGACCGTCATAACTCTTGCAGTAACGAAGTTCCCCGAGCGACCGGCCACATGCGGCGGAAGCAGTATTACATCTCGTGAAAGGGAACCAAATCTACGATCAAAGGGACCACGTCATGACTTAAATTTTTCGCTTTACTAAGCCAAAGGTCGAGCGAATTGGAGCGAACATAATACTGATATATTACTCACAGGTACAAAAATCTGGAGAAAATCTTAGTTCATACAAATGATAGATATTTCCTTCACTCCCATACAGGAAATGGCGTCGACATCGGTCGAGTAGTTTCATGCGCGTAGGTATTGAACATAAACGAGTGCGGCCAATATTTGCGGGGATATGATCCGGAATAATTCGCACTGAGCGGCACACAATTACGCGGCTCGCTTGTCAAAGCCGCCGCGATGTAATTACACACTAATATATAACTATATGATGTACAGCAGTTACCTACTAAATATATATGCTTATATGTAAATGGAATTTTATGCTCCGAATTTGGGTGCAAAAGTTCAACAGTGATCGCCAGGTCATGACTTTAAACTTTGCCTGTTGCACTACGAGATTATTATTATTCGAGATCGAGCTCAGTCACTAAGGCACACGAGATTTTTTTAACGTGTTGATATATACGTTAAAAAAATCTCATATAGCAGGAGGCATAAATACTGTTAACGGTGGTGATGATGATTATTATGCAGAAACGAACGATGGAACTGACTGAAAATAATCTACTATACCAGTACTCGTAGCAAAGACAAAATAATACATTTGCAGACAATACCTTTGTACCTATTAGTTAGGCCTGCCCGTAGCATAACTGTGCCACCAGACAAAGGATAGATAAATGGTCTGAAGTAATTTGCAATGTTCCTAACGAACGGATCCCGCGCGGTCGATGCGGGATTGGATTTATTGCTGTACGAGATGAGAGACGATAGCAAGATGGACGCGGACCTCGGCGAACTGAGATGATTCATCATTTTGTCTACCAACTACTGTTAATTTGTCTTCGTTGTTTTAAAATTAAGTAAATAATAATATAGTAACACGTTGTTGTATCTTGAAGTTATGCATGGTCTGCACAAACTTTTGGTAAGTATACTTCTAAAGTTCATTAATACAATTTACGCCGGTAAGAAATGATTAACATTTCATGTCAATATAAATCAAGTGTGATACTTGTTTTGTTGATTGCAAGCCGTCAAAAAGTTAACTTTGGGAGATACATCTGCCTAAACTTCACCCGACTATGATAAGATTTATTTTCAATATAACCAATTACCACTTAATACTATAGTAATATACATGGAGCTAATAATGGGTATCTGACCTCACACACCCCAATTACTGGGTAATAAGATAGCCCTTGGTAAAACCGTTTGTCAGATTTTAGCGCTAACTACCCATAAAGACTGTCAAAGATCTACATTTTTGTTTTCAGGTTTCTACACTACCCCAATAATCACGCTAGGTGCTTATTGTACAAACGTACGCTCCGCCGTAAGCGTGTGGGCGCGCTCAACTCTCCGTCGCGTCTCCGTGTCGACACTGCGAGGCGCGAGAACCGTTGAAGCCGGGTTGACAAGGAGCAGATGATGCGAGCCAATGATGTCAGATAAAACAACTGTTTTTAAGGCACTGAAAGATGAATGAGTGGTCACCCATCCATACTTAACATACCACACCCATCCACTGTATTACTGCCATTTTATTGCTTAGACACAATAATTCGCAAAATAAATATTTTCAAGTACGAAATGTAAAGGTATTATTATTCTCCCCGTCAATAAATGGTGTGCATGATGACTGACCCACATAAGTGAGTGACACACAAACAAAGCGGTCTCTGGTACAGCTGCCCGGCTCCTTCGGGCCAGGCTTGAAGATAGTGTGTTGGCCGCACATTGTTCCACATACGTGTGTATAATATTGGTGTGCTGCGCCCAAACTGCATGTACGGTGACCAAGTGACCAGTGTATTTAATTATACAGAATTTAATTAACTTAAATCGTAGGGTGATACACACGAGTATAGCTGCAGTTGTGCAAGTTTAATTTTAAATTGTTTTGCCTCTTCTGTGATATATTTAACATTATCGTTTTTACTAGATATCTGCATAGTATATCTAGAAAAGATAAACGTCTCGTTTTCCTAGACTTTACCAAAACATTTAATTTTCAAAATTAATATAACCCAAATATCCAGTCATTCATTTTTTTGGGACAAGCCAACTTTATTGTTCCTAAACTAATACTTCTAGAAGTCAGAATTAACCGTGGATGCCACCAGAAAAATTTCGAGACAATGAGCTGACGAAATCCGGAAAAGCGAATGAAATGAAATTAACTTGAATGCCGCAACGAAAAAGAAAAGCGGGGAAGTGAGTAAAAGATAATTTCCACTTACGTACTTATATCTCGATGCTTATGTCTATAATACCAGCAGGAGACATAACAACATAAGGCTAATTGACACAAAAGGACGTTTACAACTAGAATAATCCCAGTTGTATAGGATAGCACCACGTACCTCCATTACTATGTCACTTGCAAACGTAATACTACCCACATGGCACGCTAAATAATTATACCACTCAGGGTCTGTCTTAATCCGTAGAACAGTTACCGCCCAAAATGCCCCTGAATTCGTAACATCTATTCTTATCACCGTCAAATCTTACACAGTACATTAATATTCATGGTTTCTAAACATTGTTTCTATTCTTCGATCAATAATAGTACATTATTGATCGAAGTTTCTATTTGATGCTAATAAAATAGGTATGGCAAAAACGCTTGGACGCACGGAAATTCGTTCTACAAGGTCCGTAAAGTAAATAACTCCGGATTATAATTCAAATAGGGAAGTAATATTTGTATAGTAATTTCACGTGCAGCAGGTAGTCCGGCATAGGATTTCGTTTTGTCTACTCAGCCATAAAATATAATGTGTATACTGTCAAACAGGTGAGGCAACAAACTTTAAGAACATTAATGAACTCTTAAAGTTAAGATGACTTATGAGAAACTGGGCAACAAAGTGGTCCACCACCAGCCACATGTCTTGAATAGCCGCTCAAAAATGGCCCTTGATGCAATTATCCCATCTATATTTCCATTCAGATAAAATATCCTCCCAGACGACAGTCTGTGGTTTAAATAATCTAGAGGTTTTAACAAAATCCACGTATGCGGTGTCTCGTGCGGTATAAATTTATAATAGTTCATTGCAGCACGTCGCTGCGCTTCAAGATCAATTGAAAGTAAAATGAAAATATAATAGTGAGTAAACAAGTAAGAAAAGGTTAGAAAAACACAAGGATTTTCAAAGATTAGTTTTAAGGTTTTAAACCTGTTCACACAAGCATTTTTTAACACAGATGACAATTTAAGACTGTGTTTTGAGAATGAATCAAACAGGTCCTACATATTGTGGATTTAAAGTGTCTGTGGTAGGCTACAACTGAATTTTTAACCATCCTGGGAGTCCAACGAAGAAGAGCATTGTTCATTTTATTGTACTTGCAACATCGGTCTTGCAAGGACAATAATAAATTAAGTTGAACATTCAGGTGAAGTCAAAATTCAGAGGCTGAATCCGTCTCAGTTGGAACAATCGCATGGCAGCAGCATTGCACATAACTATGTACATGAATAATTGGATGCGAGTGGATCGATGACGCCGACATGACGTGAGCCTCCACACACACACACACACACACACACATGATGCGCGCAGTGCACGCACACACACGTGAGACGAGAACCGTAGGGAAATACACAGCAGCCTCTAACTGATGATGAGAGGCGATTCTGATGATCACTTTATTGGACATAGAGGATTGCGTTAAGAGAAGGCATAATATGTCAGGAGAAGGGAAACAACATTCAAACAGCAAGTTCTAGTAACGACTGGTTTATTGTATATGTTTGACATCGCACCATTTGCATCACCCACACGTACCCACATTAGCTATAATATCACATCTCCCTTTTTCCAAAAAAAAAAAATACAATAAAAAAAAAACAATTTCAAACCATGCATATTAAATCAGGAGTAGGTAACACGTTTAAAAAACAATATCTTCCAATTACTCAACTCATGCACATTACCATTCTATTAATTTCATGTTACTGTAGTGCCTTAGTAGGTATCTACGTTTTGTTTTACAAATAGGTGCCTGATGATGTGTATCAGATCTTTATCTTTATGTACTAATAAAATTTATTACTAATACATCCATTACGATTATTTCATTTTCCATTTATACAATTTTGACACAACATAACTAATCAAGATTAGTTCAGATTCATTTCATTAAACTTCTCATTACTTTAATAAAGAGAAATTAATTAATTCATATTTGTACATAAGACACAATTAATACAATACAATTATAATACAATACAATACATACATTATTATTAATACAATTTTTACAAATAATTTTATTGTCTAACAATTTATGTAAGTACGAGTAATATTCTATATTTTCTGTTTTTTTTTTTTTAGTAATTTATATTTATTCATGACAAAATTCATTATTCAGCGTAAAGTTACTACATTATTATTTTACATACTAACTCGAAATCCATGCTGCATTGGTGATTACGTCACGGATGTGAAGCCATATCTACTCGGAGGTCTCACCGTCCTGCCAGAACGAGTTACATAGAAATTAGGTTGACTCGATGTTTGAGCTATACACTGATCATCGTCATAGTCGAAATTATAGTCCTGATGAAGAATTTGTCGCTGCGAGAGGTCAGTAATGATATGCCGTCTATTTCTAACTACAATTTTTCCATTTTGCAACCGAATGGCGTATGATCTATCTCTCAAAATTTTCTCCACTATTCCTGGAACCCAACTTTTTTTTAAAGTGTTAAAATACCTAACTTTCTGATTTATCTGTAACGGAATTAAATTTTTACTGTTTCTATCATAAAATACCTTCTGTTTCTCTCGTCGTTTAATAAGACGTTCCTTTATATTCTTGTGTATTTTTGGAATCAACAGTTTGATAGGTGTAGGGACGATACTTCTCAATTTTCTACTTTGCATTAGTTCAGCTGGTGAAACTAGATCATGATCTAGCGGAGTATTTAAGCATTCCAACAGTGCAAGCCGATAATCACAGTTAGCTTCTATAGA
This sequence comes from Diarsia mendica, assembly GCA_949316265.1. NCBI lineage: Eukaryota > Metazoa > Arthropoda > Insecta > Lepidoptera > Noctuidae > Diarsia > Diarsia mendica. Next base: position 28,566,935 of record OX438887.1, on the reverse strand, counting down.
CTTTTTCATTATGTTTTTAACAGTTTGTATGGTACGCTCGACCTGTCCATTTGATTGAGGATAGTACGGAGATGACGTCACATGAGTAAAATTCCATTCAGTGGCAAATTGTCTAAACTCAAACGACGAAAATTGTGGACCACAATCCGACATTACTACAGTAGGTATACCTTGCCTACTAAATATGTTTTTTAAATGATTAATTATGCTACCTGATGAAGTGCCTTTTAGCTGAACTATTTCAAAAAATTTGCTAAAATAATCCACCAACATTAGATAATCCTGACCCTTGAACTGAAATAAGTCTATACCTACTTTGGCCCACGGTCGATCCGGTAGCTCATGAGAATGTAATTCTTCTTTTTGATTACTTTTTCTATATGTTAAACAAATACTGCAGCTTTTAATCATATTGTCTATGTCATTATTTATACCTGGCCAAAATATTATTTCACGAGCCCTTAACTTGCATTTCTCAATACCCATATGCCCAATGTGAATTTTATTCAACATGTCTTTTCGCATTTGTTTAGGTATTACGATTCTATCTGACTTCCAAATTAAGCCGTTTGCCAGCAATAAGTCTTCTCTGAAATTCCAATAAGGTCTTAGAATATCTATAACATCATCTTTACGATCAGGCCAACCTTTTAAAACATATTTTTTTAATTCAACCATCTCTTTATCTAACTCTAATTGCTTTTGAATATTTAAAAACTGAGAATCCGTAAGATATTCACACTTGTTTTTAACACTATCCGATAGCAAACATACCTCGTCCATACGGTCTATGCCCCTACACAGTGATGCGTCATCACTCACACCCGGTGTTATCTCATAAGCACGCGACAATGTGTCGGCTATGTATAGATGTTTACCAGGTTTGTAAACTAAAGTGAATGTGAAGCGTTGTAATCTCAATAGCATTCTCTGTAATCGAGATGGTGCATCTACAATGGGTTTTTTAATTATACTGATTAATGGTTTGTGATCAGTTTCAACAGTAACATCAGAACGTCCATAAATGTAGGCATAAAATCGTTCGCATGCAAACACACAAGCATACAACTCCTTTTCGATCTGTGCATATCTTTGCTCAGTCTTGGTCAGGGCTTTAGAAGCATAACACACAGGAAGCTCATTTTGCATTAAGCACGCACCCAATCCTGTTGAACTGGCATCCACTGATATTACTATAGGAACTTCCATGCTATAATATTGCAGAACAGGACGTTTAGTTAAACACATTTTTAAATTATTAAAACACTGCTCATGACGCTCATTCCAATGCCATTCAATTTCTTTCTTCAATAGTTCTCTTAGAGGTAACGTTTTGTCTGATAAATTAGGGACAAACGAACCCACATATGTAATAAGACCTAAAAATCTTTCTACGTCTTTTCTATTCTTTGGCGTTTGCATGTTTTTTATAGCAGATAAGTGTGAATCATCAGGGCTCAAGCCATCTTTTGTTATACGATGACCTAAATATTTTATTTCCTGCAATCTGAATTTACATTTATTTATGTTTAGTTTTAAATTAACTTTCCTGCATCTTTCTAATACTTTCCTTAAAATCTCATCATGTTTCTTTTTGTCAGGAGCATATATCAGTAAATCATCAATATACATACAAACTCCTTCAATATCATCAAAATTTTCGATCATTTTTTTATGAAAAACTTCAGACGCTGAACAAATGCCATATGGCATCCGTAAAAATTTGTACCGCCCAAATGGCGTATTAAATGTGCAGTACTTACTACTTTCTCCCAATTTTACGTTCCAAAATCCTGATGATGCATCTAGTGTACTGAAATACCTAGAACCTGACAATTGAGATACGATTTCATCAATTGTAGGTAACTTAAAATGTTCTCGTTTTATCGCCAGATTTAATTCCTTGGGATCTAAACAAATTCTTAATTCACCATTTGATTTCTTAACAACAGTAATGCTGCTTACCCAGTCAGATGGACCCTCTACCTTTGCAATGATTCCCTGTGACTCCATATCTGATAATTTATTCCTAACTTCCTCTTTAATTGCGAACGGTAATTTTCGAGGCGCATGCACAACAGGGACGACATTATCTATCAACTGAATTTCATATTTTCCCGGTAAACAACCTATACCACTAAATACGTCTTTGAATTCTTTAATGAACTCATTTTCATTGTCTGACCTCTGCATCGACAACACTCTCATAATTAATTGCAATTCTACACATGAATAACATCCTAATATGGGTGTACTATTTACATCAGCAATAATAAATTCTAATAGATATAACTGATCTTTATGATACACTTTTAAATGTGTTTTACCCATTACTTTGATAAAATCACCAGAATACCCACTTAGCTTTGTATTAGTCGGCAATAAATTGTCAACAGAAATACCCATTCTAAGTAAAAATCGCAAAGGTAACACATTAACGTCAGCACCCGTGTCTAACTTAAAGTTTATTATGCAATCATTAATCTTTAAATCTACTGTCCAATCACTTAAGTTTTTATTCAATGAGTAAATTACCTGCTCACTGGAGGCTTCTACATAGTACACACCACATACTTTGGCAAAATGATTCATCTTCGAGCAGCGTAGACACTTTTTACCGTACGCTGGACACACATTCCTTCCATGCATCGTTCCACACCTGCCGCACTGGGCGGTCGGGCGCGCTCTGGCCGCTGGTTGCGAGGCGCGGGTGCTGCGCCCGCGCTCATCTCGCCGCCCCGCGCCGCCTCCCCGCTCCGGGCCGCGGCCTCGCCTGCCACCCGCCATGTAGCCGCCGCGCATTCTCGACGACGATGATGCCCCATTACTGCTTCTGCGATCGTCCCTTACTGTCCATACATCATTGTTTGTTTCCATTGCGTCTTGCTTCACATTATGAACTGATTCACCTTCTTTCTTGATATTTTCTGAGTACATTTTCGATACAACAGCTGCTCGACAGATATCCACCGCCTTGTTTAACGTTAAGTCGTCCTCACGTAGCAATCGTTCCCTTATCGCCGAACTCTTCACTCCGCACACCAACCTGTCCTTTATTAGATCATCATTTAAATCTCCAAATTCACACATCTGGGCTAGTTTCTTTAAATCGAACACATATTGATCTATCGATTCATTTTCTAGTTGACTTCTCGTAAAGAATTTGTGCCGCTCCACTGTTAGATTCTTTTTCGTTTTAAAGTGTTCATCTAACTTTTTACACGCACCCTCAAGTGACTTTTCATCGTGTTGTTCCAATATTTCTCGACATTGCTCGCCCACAATATGCAAAAAGATGTTCAGTTGTATTGTTGCTGACTTCTTATTTAGTTCACAGGCGTTGAAATAGATGTGGAAGCCCTTTTTCCACTTCTCCCAGCTATTGCTTAGCTTGCCGGATGCCACATCCATGGAGTTTTCGTCGAACTTGAACGGCGGAGGAGGCGACAATACAGTCTCCATTCTTGATTTTTGCACATTAACTTCTCTTTGTTGCTTGAATCACCAGTTTTTTTTTCGAATATAATGATCTATTTTAAACTACCGACTGCGCCATGTCAGGAGAAGGGAAACAACATTCAAACAGCAAGTTCTAGTAACGACTGGTTTATTGTATATGTTTGACATCGCACCATTTGCATCACCCACACGTACCCACATTAGCTATAATATCACATAATATGAAAATATATTATGGTAAATATTAATTCACAATTAAAAAGTACTGGTAAAAAACTGACAGCTCTAATTGATTACATACTTTGGTTAGGTTTGGTGAGATATTATAAACCTTCTCTACTTTATCGTATGATGTAGTTTGCCGTAATATTGTTACGTCGTTTGAGACGGTAATGACTGATGCAGGATAGTTCTTTCTCGCTTAGCAGACGCTGATGATAATCGAGGACGATGCATCAATTTTGAATATTCTGGATGATAACACTGACTTTGAGCTGGCTTGGTGTAGTACGGAGAAGTTCTATAGCGTTCGGTACAGTTCAATAGCCTAGCTAAAAATGATAATTATATCAGTTTTGCTGCCACTTGCAGCACAGAAATCGCCTAAAACCTTACTCCTTATGATTAGTAGATCCTTGTTACGATTGAATCAACTGTTTACCCAACTGCAAGGAAACGGTTAAATATGTTTTTTTTATAACAATAAAATCTGAAAACAATGAAATAATTAATTTCGCAGATCAAACAAAGGCTGTCGATTACGCGCAGTGCGTCGTGAGTGACATAAAGAGTCGATGCGGGCGCCGCCTGGTGGAGATAACAGCGCGTTTCGTTTGTTGGGGCGAGTTAACGTGGCGAAGATAATTAACTTTCATTGCATTGCTTATGTATCTACGTTTTTGTGCAAGAGAAGTGAGGGAGAATAATAGTGTACGGTTCTGTAGCAAGGTCAGAAGGTCTTGACGAAGTGACGAGCTTCTTGTTTTTCTGTTGATAGTAATCTTAATTGTGTCGGCATTTTCAGTTACGTCCATCAGGGTCACACACGCAAATATGATTCTAATTAGTCCGTCTGTTAGATTATCGAAAAATATTGGATACGTACTTTTTGTTTTATCAAATCAATAAAAATGGACGAAGATAAAACGCGTCAAGATTTGAGTGGGAGGTTGTGACGTCACTGCTCGCTAAGAAATGTCATACTAATGTCTAAGAATATGACGTCACACGAGTTTTTAAAGCACTGTATCGTCTTCATTGTTTGTATAAGTGAAAAAAGTAAAAATATGGTGTCCAATATTTTTTGGAAATCTATTTTTTGATCTTTTTTTGAAAAAAAAACGTTGCCCACACTAGGAATTTCTCCGGTATCGTGGGTGCGTTTACAAACATTTAAACTCACATACACAAATACCCAGACCCGGATCAACTACCTGTAGGTCATACAAATACTTGATCCGTGCGGGAATCGAACCCGCGACACGCAGCGCAGCAGTCCATTGCTTGAGCCACTGCGCTAACCGTGCCATCGTGCGTATCTGACGGACTAATTAGATTTTTAGGGTTCCGTACCTCAAAAGGAAAAAACGGAACCCTTATAGGATCACTTTGTTGTCCGTCTGTCTGTCTGTCTGTCTGTCAAGACCTTTTTTCTCAGGAACGCGTGGAGGTATCAAGCTGAAATTCATATCAAATACTCAAATCTATGGTCTCTTGGAGCTGTGAAAAAATCAAACTTCTAAGTCAACGCGATCAAAAGATACTCCCGTTTATGCCGCAAATTTTCGACACTCGCAAGGGAATCAAAACCTACAGGGTACTTCCCGTGAACTCAGAATCTTGAAATTTGGTACGAAGCAACGTCTTATAGCATAGATAAAGGAATAATTACGAAAACCATAAATTTTTAGTTACATCAAGATACTCCCGTTTATGCCGCAAATTTTCGACACTCGCAAGGGAATCAAAACCTACAGGGTACTTCCCGTGAACTCAGAATCTTGAAATTTGGTACGAAGCAACGTCTTATAGCATAGATAAAGGAATAATTACGAAAACCATAAATTTTTAGTTACATCACATAATATATTTTTTTTACGGAACCCTCGGTGCGCGAGTCCGACTCGCACTTGGCCGGTTTTTTTGTTAACATCCCTATTCATATTATAATCCTATTATGATCTGCTAAAGTGGGCATTTTTGACCCCCAGTTCGTATAATGGGCAAACAACAAGATACACAGGAAACGATACTCAGTGGTCGGTAGTGGAAGTTTATAATATGTCAACCCTATTGAAACCCATTGCATAGAAATGACCCGCATTAGAAGTGTTCCCCACAGGTCAACACAAAGATGACACAAATCTAAGAACCTACAGATTATATTTCAGGGTAGCTGCAAATTAATTCATTATTCTACTAGTTCTGTTTATGTAGAGTAAGGAAGTGTTTACGTACGAGCTGCGCATTAATCTAATTCACTAGTTAATTACTGCTTGTTCTCTAAGATAAGCTATGTTCTATATGCACATACACTAAGTCGCAATAGCCTGTCTGTTATCAAAGATGTCCACTGATACTGGTCCGCTTCGCAGATTTATTCAGGTATCGGGTAATGCAAATAGCTACGTACGACAGTGCGACAGTGGTCATATAAATCCACATTAAACAACCATCAAGATCTGACATAGAATATTCGAATAATTACTCACAACAATAGTAACAATATAGTGAGGTGTAGCATTGTTTACTACACCTCACTATATTGTACGCATTGTTAGAATAGTTGCAGAGATTGCGAGATTAGAACAGAATATACGAGTAGACAGAATATATTCTTGCTTTCCACCTAGAGATGTGTGCAAGCTACGTTACAAAGTAAACTCTGTACAAGCAAAAAATAACAAATTATGTGAAAATGCCTTAAGCAGTGACCTATTTAATTGTAATTTAAAAACAATTCCTGCAGCTAAATGAAAACAACAAGTAATCATGCAAATGTGGAATTATTATTATTTTGCGGCGATTTATAATTATTTATCCTGCACCGGCCATGTTTGTTCGCAGCGGGATTTACACTATCAGCTACCGCGGTACACATGTTGAGGAACCATTAGCCTTTTCATAATTGAGTAGCAGGTTTACGTAAAATAGTTAATCAAACATTTCGTTAAACATAGGTATGGTTACAGTATTTAGTCTAGAATTATGAGAACTATATTTTGCCAATATTTGGCGTACAAAATTAAAGTTACTTGCAGTAGTATGTAATTAAAGTCAACGTTTGTAAGTATTAGGTACCTATTTATTAGTTGAGATCCATTTGTTAAGAAATTCGAATCAATCAAGTTAACAAGGACAAACTGCGGCCGGACACCGGACATTGACAGATATATCAGTACAGTATCTTAGTATCGTGTTCAGTGTCTGGAGGTACGTCCGCGAACTGTCTGTGCCGGTCATGAACTTACCTATTAACGGTGCAATAATACCCTCAACGAAACCCTCAACGAAACAATTGTTCTCCCCGTCGATATATTTTTTTGTTTTGGTGAACCTGGGAACCTCCTAGTTACGGAGATTGAAAGTCAAAATTCAAAACTTTTTACAACTAAAAAAAGATACTGGGTTCTAATCTAACTTTAGTTTAATTACTTCCATGATCCATTTACTATCAAAACATTCAATAGCACAATGTGTTGAGTGTGTTACAGTAAAACGTGATTAATTGTTGCACCCAGTAAGTCGTGTGCTTCTTAATAAAATGTTCCGTGTAGACAATCGTAGGCTAACCTAAATAAATATTCACACAAAAAAAGTTGGTTTTCCATCAATGTAGTTGAAGGCTTCGTGAAGAGTTTGTTTACAGCCTGTAGTGCACAGACCAGTACAGTTACAACAAACAGTTCCTTGAAGCAGACATTCCATTAGCTTCACTTGACAAGCAATTTAGTGAAACACAGACAGACGTCAACAGATAGCGACTTCTTGGTATCGTAATTTATTTAACTTACTCAGGTTTTACGTGGAAAATGATATATCAGTGTACCAAACAAGCGGCTCGGAGACTGAGGATCAGCATGATGTTGTTATATTTTCTGTCTAGATTCTTTACCCGCCCGGCCACGAACTACACGCCATAGCGACGCGCGTGCGACAATGACTGCAGGTTAAAAAAATAGAATAAAATGCATAGGGCATATCACGAGTCACCGTGACACGTAGGTCCTCACAAATGAAACACCCTCGTGTCGCTTCACGCAAGTAACGAGGTCGTGATCGGACCGACAGTGTGGTAAGGATGTAATTTTCCCCGAAATACAGGTCACATCACCTCATGTCGCGAGCCAGGTTATAATTCGATACATTAATATTAACGCAGGCGCTTATTATCAGACCAATGCAAATAACGTTATACGGAATTAATGCTTCGTGCCGATACCAGCTTCCAAACGAATATGTATTTATTTGTTTAGACTAAATACATTAAATACCTGTGTGTGTTTTTACCGGCAATATTCAGTGTTCGAGCAAACAAACGCGATTGGAAACATTCGATGGGTTAGCTGAAGTTGATTCAAAATGCAATAGCTATTGGGCTAGCGATTTGGGACTAGGCCATCAATTCATCATCATGTGTTTGCGCAATTTATATGGGTTATGAATTGGTTTATTTTATTTTCACAACGCAAGTACTTCAGGTACCTAATTTTCAGTACCTTAACGCAATAGAACGCTAACTACATCTACCACTCAGCACAAAGCTTGTATATATGTATTGAAGGTCACTCCTGATGAAATCACGCTGTCTCTGAGCTCAAACGTTTTGCCTACAATATTTTCCTAAGGTTCGCAAACAAGCCGTTTCTGAGGAGATCGTAAGATGTTCCGTAACACAATAACCGAAGGTGTATTCGTTCAAAGGCTCGCCCTGCAGCAAACCGTATTAAAATCGCCAAATTGGTTTAGAGCCGACGTCGGCGATGCGGGCCTTGAGACCGGATACAAACCTTGTTAAGATTACGCCACCATAATATACGATGGAATACTGACGGTACAGGCACTGCTGTGTTATAATTTACATTTTGACTTTTCTTTTTTTTTAAACTTTGCCCCACACTAGGAATTTCTCCTGTATCGTGGGTACGTTTACAAACATTTAAACTCCCATACACAAACATCCAGACCCGGAACAACTATCTGTAGGTCATACAAATATTTGCTCCGTGCGGGATTCGAACCCGCGACATGCAACGCAGCAGCCAAACCTCAACCACTGTGCCAACCGTGCCAACATGCGGTGTTAACATACCGAAGCATTGTTCAACGCCCACATCACCGTTTTCAACGGTGGCCCTCTCTAGGTTGTTCAAAAATATAATTATTTACTTCGGGCAAACTCTGCAGTTTGGTTAGAACAACTTTTAAGAAGCAGGCTAGCTTGAAGTGTCTATGAGGGATCGCATCCGAAAAAAGGTGATGTCCAGTCAACACGAGATTGTCGGTTTAATTTTCTTTCGTAAGTCATAGGACAAAAAAAAACATGCGGTATAAGTACGAAAGATTGTAAAAATTGACTTCAGTTAATACTCGTACATCAGTTGGTTCACTGCCAGTGAATTTTAGAACGACTACACTATAATATTATAGTCAAATTCATGGAGTTTAGAATGAAAACTGCTGTGAACTTGACCATAATATTGTTTTAAATATATTTACGCAAAAAGCAAAGAAACATTGTGAAGATCTCACAAAATCTATGAATCCCTCGGAGAATATCCCAGTGATTGGCTGGTATCATGTGTGTGTAGCGACAACCTAATTATATCGTCGCAGATCACATTACACGACTAGCTGCAGTGAAGTCACGACACAAACAATTTGTTATTATATAGCTTAGCTAAGATTCTAGCTTGGTTGCGTGTATATTCGTTTTAGACCACTTTCATATTCTAAACTAATCCTACTAATATTATAAATGCGAAAGTTTGTGAGGATGGATGGATGTTTGTTACTCTTTCACGCCAGAACGGCTGAACGGATCTGAATGAAATTTAGCACAGAGATAGATTATAATCTGGAATAACACATGGGCTATATATTAGCGCTATAATAACTTAGGGGGGTGAGCAATATTGCATTATGAGCATATTTGTCAACTGTTTGACAGCTAACTTCTGTCATACTATGAATTAAAAGGGAACGGCTATTTCAAACCTTTTGACACAGATGAAAGTAGCCTAACGGTTCGGTGACCTACCTGTAGACAAAGGAATGCAAGTTCAAATCTCAGTCAGTGCTTTCTTTTTGTGTTTTTTTTTATAATGCTGTAAGATTTCCGAAACTGTTAAACATGTTTGTAAGTTCGATCCCCAATCGGTTTACACTTTTTGTAATTTTTTGGTATTTGTTTTTATTTTGATGCTTTATGATTTTAAATAATTACAAAAACAACAAAAAGTGATAATAAATCTAAATACATAATAATAAATGTGTAGGCGTGGAGTTTCTGTGCATTGAACATTTATTATTTAGACAAAATAATGTTTTCTATTGGCGTGTTCATTCGTTTTATACATTTTTGTCTGTAGTCTGTCGGGAGGCCTTCCAACGCAACGCCATCCGGTTCGCGGTCGCCACTTCACAACTTTTTGGCCTATCGGCCATCCGTTCTGCGTGCAATGTGACCATTGCCACTTAAGTCTGGCGATTCTTCGGGCTAAGTCGGTAACCTTGGTTCTCATGCGGATGTCTTCATTTCTGATTCGATCTGCACGCAAGGAAACTTCGAGCATAGGCCTCTCCATTGCCCTTTGGGTGACTTTGAGATTTCTGATGAGGCCCATTGTGAGTGACCACTTTTCGGTCCCATATCTAATCACTGGCAACACACACTGGTCATAGACTTTCGTCTTGAGACACTGTGGTAAGTTAGACGAGAAGATACCACGCAACTTCCCGAACTCTACCCAGCCGAGTAGGATTCGTCGATTGACCTCTTTCTCGAAGATAGACCTTCCCAACTGGACCGTTTGTCCCAGGTAGACATAACCGTCCACAACATCGAGTGTAGAGTCTCCGATCTTGATAGGAGTGGGTGATACATGGAAGTTCAACGTAACCTTGGTTTTGTCCATGTTCATTTTAAGACCCACTATTTCGGGAGCTCCACTAAGGGCATCGAGCATTGTACTGAGTTCCTCCATGGTCCCAGTCATAACCACTATGACGTCGGCGAACCGAAGGTAAGTGATGCACTCGCCATTGAAATTGATTTCAAGTCCTCTCCAATCCAGATATTCTCCAGTGCAGTTTTGGAGATATGACGTCTCCCTGTCCCCATTTGTTATAGTATCAGGTGTAAATTATAAAGCAAATTTAATAAGGGTTTAAGTTTTCATTGTAATCGGTGCTCTCTATCAAAAGATATGAATTAAAAAAGAAGAACTTATCGTCATAACGAAAGATACATACATGCAACGACATCTATTACACCAAATTAGTACTAATTAATAAATGTGTTCACAAGGTGACCTTAAAATCGATTTTTTCAAAAAGTTATTATAGCTAAGGTACTCTTAAATAGTCTAAATGAAGCTGCTTTGAGAATCTATAATACATAGCCTATAATATAAACCTTATGGTGTGTTCGCTTTCTATGCATTAAATTTTGACTTCGTCTTCGATAGATGGCGTTGTACATACATATTTTGACGAATCAAATTTTGGATTTTCTGAATCAAAAATTAACGAATACGCACAGTACGAAAATAAAAACGAAATTAAAATAAGACAAACAGCGCCACAATCAATCGCCTAGCCATGCCACTTCGCCAACCGTGTCGTCATATAGCTGTGGCTGTGGGTTGCTCGGGCATTGCTGCAACTTTGCTTTACAATATAGCCAGACTACACAATAATTGCACATGTCGATAACAAATTGCCGCTGAATCTTGCCCCAAATTGCAACATCATCAAAAACTGCGCCTTTGCAATTAAACTGAGAAAACAGGAGAGAGTCGTCTGGAATCGGACGCAGATGGGCCAATTTTATTTTCCGAATAATTTTCCCTCCAGTGCCAACAGTAATAATATGGGACGAGTGCACAATATCGCACTAGCATGCATTAGATGCGTTGAACCGCAGCTTGCAGGACACACGCGGCAACCACGCGCTGATGGGCAGCGTTATTGTGTTGTTCACAGGCGACTGTAGGCAGACCCTGCCAGTCATTGCGGGGGGCACACCGGTGGATGAAATAAACACATGTCTCAAGGCGTCGTCGCTGTGGTCCAGGATAAAAATCTGCGACTTTAATGTAAACTGTACTACGACCACGAAGCAGGCGTCTTTGCAAATAAACTGATTCAAATAGGAGAGAATCGTCTGGAAACGAGACAGATCGGGAATATTCTATTTTTTGAAGAGTTTTTTCATCCAGTGCCAACAGAGGATGAACTTATTATGCACGTTTTACCTATTTTTGAGGTTAATATAGGTAAATAAAATAAGAATAGTGATTTTTAGTGAGGGCAGGTGCTGTCACAAAGGAACGTGCGGATGATCACAATAAAACAACTTAGGCAAGATTTGGCAGTTCAAAAGTATGCACATCCATAGACATGGCCATGCCTGTAATTCCGAAAAGGTTAGGTAGGTAGTGGTGTACCTAATCGTACCCCGTTATTTCGCAGTGATCTTGAAGCGCCATGTAAACGGGGAAGCTTGACGTATATACATTGATGTAATATGGGCTATTGCCATCAACCGGGCACATAACGAGACTCCGTGGCCTCTACTGAGAAAACCCTTTCCTTCTATCGGGAATCAAATCCCGGACTTCATGCTCAGTAGTCGCGCAAGGCCACTCGATCAACGAGACAGACACACATTTTTCCACGTGAACGAAGTCGCGGGCATCAGCTAGTATATTAATAATATTACTGCCTCGTTGCCGTTGGCCTAGTGGTCGGTAACCAGTACTACTGAACATGAGGTTCTGGGTTCAATTCCCGGGGCATGTAAAAGTTTTATTGAGTTTTTCCCTCAGAAAATTCTCAATAGCAGCTTGGACTCTAGATTTGTGCCCCGTTGATGGCAATAGGATCGCCTCTTATTAAATGCTATTCAAATATAACTCATGAAAAGTAGGTTATCTCTTCCAAATCCTTCGGAAGAAATAGGCGTTATGTTATCTTATTATTAGTGGTGATAAATGCACACCCGATATTATATAATAATACTAGCTGATGCCCGCGACTTCGTTCACGTGGAAAAATGTGTGTCTGTCTCGTTGATCGAGTGGCCTTGCGCGACTACTGAGCATGAAGTCCGGGATTTGATTCCCGATAGAAGGAAAGGGTTTTCTCAGTAGAGGCCACGGAGTCTCGTTATGTGCCCGGTTGATGGCAATAGCCCATTACATCAATGTATATACGTCAAGCTTCCCCGTTTACATGGCGCTTCAAGATCACTGCGAAATAACGGGGTACGATTAGGTACACCACTACCTAACCTTTTCGGAATTACAGGCATGGCCATGTCTATGGATGTGCATACTTTTGAACTGCCAAATCTTGCCACGTTCCTTTGTGACAGCACCTGCCCTCACTAAAAATCACTATTCTTATTTTATTTACCTATATTAACCTCAAAAATAGGTAAAACGTGCATAATAAGTTCATCCTCTGTTGGCACTGGATGAAAAAACTCTTCAAAAAATAGAATATTCCCGATCTGTCTCGTTTCCAGACGATTCTCTCCTATTTGAATCAGTTTATTTGCAAAGACGCCTGCTTCGTGGTCGTAGTACAGTTTACATTAAAGTCGCAGATTTTTATCCTGGACCACAGCGACGACGCCTTGAGACATGTGTTTATTTCATCCACCGGTGTGCCCCCCGCAATGACTGGCAGGGTCTGCCTACAGTCGCCTGTGAACAACACAATAACGCTGACCATCAGCGCATGGTTGCCGCGTGTGTCCTGCAAGCTGCGGTTCAACGCATCTAATGCATGCTAGTGCGATATTGTGCACTCGTCCCATATTATTACTGTTGGCACTGGAGGAAAAATTATTCGGAAAATAAAATTGGCCCATCTGCGTCCGATTCCAGACGACTCTCTCCTGTTTTCTCAGTTTAATTGCAAAGGCGCAGTTTTTGATGATGTTGCAATTTGGGGCAAGATTCAGCGGCAATTTGTTATCGACATGTGCAATTATTGTGTAGTCTGGCTATATTGTAAAGCAAAGTTGCAGCAATGCCCGAGCAACCCACAGCCACAGCTATATGACGACACGGTTGGCGAAGTGGCATGGCTAGGCGATTGATTGTGGCGCTGTTTGTCTTATTTTAATTTCGTTTTTATTTTCGTACTGTGCGTATTCGTTAATTTTTGATTCAGAAAATCCAAAATTTGATTCGTCAAAATATGTATGTACAACGCCATCTATCGAAGACGAAGTCAAAATTTAATGCATAGAAAGCGAACACACCATAAGGTTTATATTATAGGCTATGTATTATAGATTCCCAAAGCAGCTTCATTTAGACTATTTAAGAGTACCTTAGCTATAATAACTTTTTGAAAAAATCGATTTAAAGGTCACCTTGTGAACACATTTATTAATTAGTACTGATTTGGTGTAATAGATGTCGTTGCATGTATGTATCTTTCGTTATGACGATAAGTTCTTCTTTTTTAATTCATATCTTTTAAAAAACTAAAACCCTTATTAAATTTGCTTTATAATTTACACCTGATACTATAACAAATGGGGACAGGAAGACGTCATATCTCCAAAACTGCACTGGAGAATATCTGGATTGGAGAGGACTTGAAATCAATTTCAATGGCGAGTGCATCACTTACCTTCGGTTCGCCGACGTCATAGTGGTTATGACTGGGACCATGGAGGAACTCAGTACAATGCTCGATGCCCTTAGTGGAGCTCCCGAAATAGTGGGTCTTAAAATGAACATGGACAAAACCAAGGTTACGTTGAACTTCCATGTATCACCCACTCCTATCAAGATCGGAGACTCTACACTCGATGTTGTGGACGGTTATGTCTACCTGGGACAAACGGTCCAGTTGGGAAGGTCTATCTTCGAGAAAGAGGTCAATCGACGAATCCTACTCGGCTGGGTAGAGTTCGGGAAGTTGCGTGGTATCTTCTCGTCTAACTTACCACAGTGTCTCAAGACGAAAGTCTATGACCAGTGTGTGTTGCCAGTGATTAGATATGGGACCGAAAAGTGGTCACTCACAATGGGCCTCATCAGAAATCTCAAAGTCACCCAAAGGGCAATGGAGAGGCCTATGCTCGAAGTTTCCTTGCGTGCAGATCGAATCAGAAATGAAGACATCCGCATGAGAACCAAGGTTACCGACTTAGCCCGAAGAATCGCCAGACTTAAGTGGCAATGGTCACATTGCACGCAGAACGGATGGCCGATAGGCCAAAAAGTTGTGAAGTGGCGACCGCGAACCGGATGGCGTTGCGTTGGAAGGCCTCCCGACAGACTACAGACAAAAATGTATAAAACGAATGAACACGCCAATAGAAAACATTATTTTGTCTAAATAATAAATGTTCAATGCACAGAAACTCCACGCCTACACATTTATTATTATGTATTTAGATTTATTATCACTTTTTGTTGTTTTTGTAATTATTTAAAATCATAAAGCATCAAAATAAAAACAAATACCAAAAAATTACAAAAAGTGTAAACCGATTGGGGATCGAACTTACAAACATGTTTAACAGTTTCGGAAATCTTACAGCATTATAAAAAAAACACAAAAAGAAAGCACTGACTGAGATTTGAACTTGCATTCCTTTGTCTACAGGTAGGTCACCGAACCGTTAGGCTACTTTCATCTGTGTCAAAAGGTTTGAAATAGCCGTTCCCTTTTAATTCATAGTATGACAGAAGTTAGCTGTCAAACAGTTGACAAATATGCTCATAATGCAATATTGCTCACCCCCCTAAGTTATTATAGCGCTAATATATAGCCCATGTGTTATTCCAGATTATAATCTATCTCTGTGCTAAATTTCATTCAGATCCGTTCAGCCGTTCTGGCGTGAAAGAGTAACAAACATCCATCCATCCTCACAAACTTTCGCATTTATAATATTAGTAGGATATTTTTATTTATCTGCTGTGGAACGAAAACATTGTATGTACCTACAGTTTTAAGTTCATTAAAATGTTTCATGTTCCGTGTATATTCGAAACGTTAAAAATGTTGTATTCGTATTTGGGATAAATGGGAACGTATTTTTCAGACACGTTATTTGAATATTAAAACAAAATCCTACAATTATATGAAGCATTGAACATCCAACAAGAACGTTATAGGCTATCTGCACCTCGTATACTATATTTTATTCGAAAGGGTATAAATACATCTTAATCAAGAGGTACGTGTTCTTCCCGCCATCTCAATATCTGGTGACCTTCTAGTCATCAAAGTACAAAAATACACAAAGTAAAGCGCCTACCAGGATTCGAAACCACGACTTACTGTTCGTAAGGCTACTACCTCTGGGACTCCACTGCTTATTATGCTTCTAGTTATAGTGATTTTGAAGGTCAAAGTTTCTATTTTTCTATTTTTAGGGTTCCGTACCTCAAAAGGAAAAAACGGAACCCTTATAGGATCACTTTGTTGTCCGTCTGTCCGTCCGTCCGTCCGTCTGTCAAGACCCTTTTTCTCAGGAACGCGTGGAGGTATGAAGCTGAAATTTATATCAATTACTCAGGTCTACTGTCCCTTAAAGCTGTGAAAAAATCAAACTTCTAAGCCAACGCAATCAAAAGATACAGCCGTTTATGCCGCAAATTTTCGACACTTGCAAGGGAATCAAAACCTACAGGGTGCTTCCCGTGAACTCAGAATCTTGAAATTTGGTACGAAGCAACGTCTTATAGCATAGATAAAGGAAAAATTACGAAAACCATAAATTTTTAGTTACATCACAAAATATATTTTTTTTACGGAACCCTCGGTGCGCGAGTCCGACTCGTACTTGGCCGGTTTTTTTTTTAAACTTTGAATTTACTTTAAATACTTCCGTGACATCCGTTCTCCATGACCCCTTTATGTAATGTAATGCAAGATTGTCCACATTACTTTCTCCTTTATTGAAAACACCAAATGACAAGTCAAAAAGATTATACCAATGTTTATTATCAAACTTACTGGTAGGTACTACGCCGTTGTCGTGGACGTCAGCCTACAGAGAAACCTCCGATCCTTGGACAGGCTCGCCGCACACGATCCAATTTACGTAAGAATAAGCAACGAATTTCGAGCTGTGTCCGAGATCAATAGCCTGCCTTGTTTGTTGAGGACTTTAATGCAAATGAGCTGTGCGCTAAGCTTGCGTTTCCTTGTGACGTCACTCGTGAAATAACTGATCTTAGTGCTGCGTCGTGCTTATAGCGTGCACAGGTACGTTATCTTTGATTGCTTATAACACTTTCAGGGACATGTCTTAGGTCCCTTGTTTAATTGCTGCTTTAACCAGCAGATTTAACTAGTACTTAAAACAAAGGGGGAGAGCAAAGAGATGTCAAAGTGTCTGTTATTTAGCTAATAAGACGTGGCCGATGAATGATCAATTTCATTTTCTTAAAACAGAGACCTTCACATACTTGTTACATTAGAGATCAAGCGACAATTTTGGTTTAACATAGCCCGAAGGGTGAGAGCAGAGGTGTACCTATGTAAACATTTATATATGTTAAATTACCATGTGAGAGCGGACAAGGCTTGTCTCATAAACCAGAAACAAGTCTTGACTTCGACTGTAACGGAGAAAGACCGTGATGGAATACCCACAGCGCAATTACTCTATGCTCCACTCTGAAATTGGATCCAGGACGACATGTTCTGCTGCCCACTAGCCTAACACATCGAAGGGTTTGAATATATAGTTTAATTACCGTTGGTTTAACTTCGGCTGGTGCTATTGCATTTCCAGCTTCACCATTATTATATTTCTCCTTTGTTCTCATATTATTACATTCGCAAAATATTATATTCGCAAAATATTATATTCTCAATTTATTATATTCTCAAAATATTAGAAGTACAAGCAAACACAGTGAAAAATAAAAATGAATTTATTTAAATCAAAATCTCTATATTCCAATTTCCAATACCTAGGCATCATGGAAACACTTTCGAACGTAATACAATATTAAAATAAAAATTAATTACAGTATCATACAGTATTGCAAAATTATTTGCATTTATGTGTCAAATATAATTATTAATTATATTTTATTAATGATAATGATTTTATTAATTATAGTTTATTAATGATTTGTTAGTTTATTATTAATAAACTAACAAATCCCGAGTGATCAAGTGCATACAGGTTTCCATTTTTTTTTTTTAGTTTTTAGATTTATTTTACAGAAGGTAGGTAAACCTTAAAAAAAGGGGTTGTAGGTTTGATTCCCATCCGAGACAAAAATATGTGATAAATAACCTATGTGATGATGTCAAATATTAATTATTGTTTCCTTCAAATTAAAAACATTTTTCGCTGTGATTGTTCTATGTGTAATATTTTGAGAATATAATAATTCGAGAATATAATATTTTGCGAATATAATGTTTTGCGAATGTAATAATATGAGAACAAAGGATATTTCTGTCGTCTTGCTGTCGTCAAGCATAGTCCGGATGTGTGTGCGGACACTACGGACGCCACATTGGTGCCCCCCTGCTCTTTACCTCTCACCCCCGCTGCCCCGCTGCCCTCGGACACCGGCGCCTGAACGCTGAACGTTGGCGGAACACTTGCGTTATTCAAAGAGGTTTACTTGGAACTTCGATTATGAGCAGGCTGGATAAGAAACTTTGATGTGATTGTTGATTCATCATAAAACACCATGTCTTGTCAAATTGGTAATTCCACAGTTCATAACTTTTTAGGGATTATATTTTAGTAACTGTTTTAAGCCTGATACACACGTTACGATAAATCGTTACGATTGGACGGTACAGTTCAAACTGTACAGTTTAAAGTAGTTTAAACTACATGTGTATGAGCAATACTGTACAGTTTTTCTCATACACACATGTAGATTTATCGTTGCAGTTTGAACTAGGCTGTACCAACAAATCGTAACGATTTATTGTAACGTGTGTAGCTGGCATTAGTTTACTATAAACAATATTCTAATCCGGAATGTTGAGATTTAATGGATGAGAAATACTTTAAATAAATACCTAAATAATTGTTCATGGCCGAATGAATTATCTATTTAAATTTGTTTTCTTATCCAGGATGTCAAAATCTAAGCTACATCTACGAAACGTTTGCAAGTATCCCAGGGAATTGGAAAGATCCTCGCATTGTGAGAATTGGAGCAAAATACTTGTGACGTCACACGTCGCTGTAGGTGCAAATCTGTAGCTGTTTGGTCTGACGCTACTCAAATAATTGGCACATACTCCAGTTCGTTGGCACCTGGAGACATACATATCATACATAATGGCTGATGTAATGACTCTTTCTGGCAGATATTTTGACAGAGAATCTGTTGTTTTAGAGACATGAGGAACAGGGTGTATATCCACATCAACTGTGGGTTTAATGTCCGAGGGTTGATGACGGGCTTATGAACATAAGTCAATCGTGTTAATCAGTGTAGTTCATACATAGCAGTATAGATGTCACGTCGTAGTTTCGTGCCGTCACAGAACTAATGCCATTGAGCTGGAGATATTTTGATGAAATAAACTAGATATGGAAGTAAAAACGTTGTTTGCACAGAGAAATTTTTATTGCAAGAGAATGACACAAGTCATTATAAAAACACACATGTTCCAATATCAATTTGAACAGTTGTTGTCCACCAAAAAGTTTCACACTTCCCCTCAAACAACGTCCATCATCAGATATCCTCACATCACACCACACCAGACATACCCAAACTCAGCTCGCGCACACATTTATTGAATGCCACACGACCTAATGGTTTTGTCAGCACATCTGCTGGGTTATCTTCCGTACACACATAGTTCAGACGTACAACATTCTTAGTAATGCAATCTCTGACATAGTGCGCCCTTATGTCTATATGTTTCGTCCTTCTATGCGCTACAGGATTGTACGCAAGTTTAATAGCACTCTGATTATCTACGAAAATGCAAATAGACCCAAGATATTCACCTCTTATAAATGCATTCAACTGCCGCAAGTGAACTGCCTCCTTGGTTGCCTCCGAAAGTGCAATATACTCGGCTTCCGTTGACGACAGTGCTACACAAGCTTGTTTCCGGCATTCCCAGTCAATCAACGAGTTTCCGCATCTAAAAATAAACCCAGAATAGGATTTCCTATCTTTGATGTTCCCTCCCCAGTCAGCATCTACGAATCCCGTGATGTCCCGCACCGGCGACTTGGGAAATATCAAACATAGATCCCTTGTACCCTTAAGGTATCGCAAGATATGTTTAGCAGCTTTCCAATGGCGTTCCTCACAACATGAGTTATACTGTGCCAAAAAATTGACCGCAGCCGCAATATCCGGGCGTGTGTTACAGGCCAAATAGTTCAGCGATCCTATGAGCGCCTGATAACTACGAGAGTCTTGGCAGGATAAGAGCTTACCTCCTTCCCCTTCCGCCAAGGCTTTATGGAAATTCATTTCCGTCGGAGTTTTTACTGGTTTGCAGTCAGACATACCATATTCATCCAAGATCTTCGAAATAAGCCTCTCTTGATTCAAATATATTCCGGTGTCCGTCTTATACAAATGCATACCCAAAACTTGTCTCGCTTCCCCTAAATCCTTTATCTTGAAATGTTTACAAAGATTGTCTAATAAAACTTCCTTCTGCTGTTTGTCTTTGTAAAATAATAAAAAATCGTCAACGTATAGAGCGATATAAAAATTATTATTTTTGTAGAGACAGCTATCAAAATCACAGCGTTTGAAGTTCAAAGACAATAACACTTCATTTACTTTTTCATTCCAAGACCGTGAAGCTTGTTTGAGTCCGTATATCGCTTTTTCTAGTAAGCAAACTTTTTTCCTTCGAGTTTTCGTCTATGCAACCCTCCGGCTGTCGCATATAAACTCTTTCATGCAAATCACCGTTCAGAAAGGCGGTGTTCACATCAAAGTGACTGATGAACAAATCCTTTTCAACAGCCAACGATAGCAGCAATCTAACTGTCGATCTTCTCACGACCGGTGAATAAGTTTCAAAGTAATCAACCCCGTAGGACTGAGTAAAACCCTTCGCCACAAGTCGAGCTTTATAGGTCTTGTTACCATCTGCATCAAACTTGTACTTAAAGATCCACTTGTTTCCCACGACTTTAGCCCCAGGTGGCTTTTTGATGAGCTTCCAGACCTTGTTCTCGTACATCGAATCCATCTCTTTCTTCATGGCTTCCTTCCAGTTATCCTTATCTTCCCGACTTAAGGCTTCCTTTACTGTCAAAGGCTCCTGCCCTTCTTTACAGCATGCAAGTCCATGAAGATTTCCTTCTCTGATTCTATTACGTAGAGGATAACGACATTCACCTTCGTTTAACTCTCCTCTATTTATAGTCTCTTCAACTTCAACGTTTTCCACCACGACATTTTCTGCTCCGCTATCACTCGTTTCTCCCATCTCAACTTCCGCGTCTTGATATACTTCAGCTTCATCTGTGGAACTCGGCCCTTGAGAAGCTTCTGCACTACCAGGTGACGAACCTGACTGGCCTTCTACCTTTGCAAGTTCCCAGATTACTTCAGCATCCTTGTCACTGCTACCTACGAGCTGACTAGGATCCTCCGAAACTGCTGCTGTAGAGTCCTCCAAGAAAATTACATCCCTTGCTCTCACAATGACGCGAGGATTACTGGGATTTATGAAACGATATCCCTTGGTTTCTTCACAGTAACCAACAAAGATATGTTCTACTGCTTTAGGGCTCCATTTCTTCCGAGTTTCCTTGGGCACGTGCACAAATGCCTTCGTTCCAAAAACTCTGAAATGATCGAACGACTGAGCCTTCCCTGTCCACAACTCCTCAGGAATCTTACCATTATTGCCACTGTGAGGCAGCCTGTTTTTCGTATAAACAGCGGTATTACATGCCTCTGCCCACAGTCTCGCACTCAGACCCTTTTCCGCCAACATAGCTCGAGCCATCTCCACAATAGTGCGGTTTGCTCGTTCCACTACGCCATTCTGTTCTGGAGTGTAGGGAACAGTCAACTGATGTTTTATACCCTTTTGGCGTAGAAAACCATCAAACTTCCTGTTCACAAATTCTGTTCCATTGTCCGTGCGTATGCACTTTACCTTCAACCCGGTTTCAACCTCTACACTAGCTAGAAAAACTTTAAAATGATCTAAAACCTGATCTTTTGATTTTAGGAAAAATACAAAAGATTTGCGTGTAAAATCATCTAAAATAACTAGCATATACCGAGATCCACCGTACGTGGGTTCAGACATTGGACCACAGATATCTGCGTGAACCAGTTGCAGTCTCTCGACTGCCCTCTCAGCCTCACCAACTGGAAAAGGTAAACGATGTGCCTTCCCCTTAATACAGGCGACACAAGGCTCCATTACGCTCTTTCCAAAATCCATACCCGGAAGCTTACGTAAATCTCGCTCATTTACGTGTCCAAGCCGCCGGTGCCACAACATCAAAGGATTACCTGCTTTCACTGACGCCAACGCAGTCCCATCTACAACCGCTTGACAACCTTCAAGCTTGTAGATCCCTGAGACTTCACTTGCGGTAGCCAGAAGCTTTCCCTTGAAATGACCTGGAACTAAATGGTGAATTAGCTTGCACCCATCTCTGTCAAAACTTACCTTCCATCCTTTCTCTACTAATTTAGACACTGATAACAGATTAACACGCAAACCGGGTACATACATGACATCCCTCACAGCAAGCATTCGTCCTTTAATACTCACCATGATATCACCCTTACCCTTGCATTCAATCTTATCATTATTCGCACATGTTACATTACTCATACCAACATTTATAACCAAATCTTTAAACCAATGTTTCTGGAAAGACATATGTGAAGATGCCCCGCTGTCGATGTACCACTCCGTCGGATCAAAGGAGTTCCCGGCGCTGAATGAATTCAGGCTCACGACCGCGACATCACTCAGTTTGGAGATCGAACCCGTTTTCTTTCCTTCAGGACAGTCTGGCTTCTTATGTCCACTCTTTCCACATTTGAAGCATTTAACTTTGGTCATATTCAAAACTTTGTTCCCATTCCGCTTCTTACTCACAGCTAATGCCGAATCCGCTGAAGGCAATGTACTACAACCTTGACGTGAATCCTCCTGCAGTAACTTCTGCCGTACGTTCTCTGAAGTCAACTTCATCCCAGAGTGTTCCAGTGCCATTCGCATAGGCCTGTACTCTTCAGGTAGTCCTCTCAGTAACACGACAGCTACAAGATCATCGTCAAATCCGGTGGCAATATCCTTCAACATTTGAGAAAGAGACATTACTGCAGCAACATATTCATGCATCGACGAGTGCCTCTCTAGCTTCGCATCCATCAACGCATTCATGAGCGTGATCCTGCGATTTACACCTTTGTCCTCAAATGCTTTCGCTAAACTATCCCAAGCATCTTTGGCATGATTTGAATCTTGTACATACGCATAAAGTGTAGGTTCCACATGTAAACAAATCAAAGCTAGTGCGTCTTGGTCCTTCTCGATGGCGGTGGAGTCTTTGGAATCCGGGTAGTTTGATGTATATGTGAACAACTTTTCTCGTATGAGAATCATTTTTATAGCGAATTTCCACGTAGAGTAGTCATCTAGGCCGCAAAGGTTCTTGATGGCAAATTTAGCGACTGGGCCCATAACCTTTTGATGAAATAAACTAGATATGGAAGTAAAAACGTTGTTTGCACAGAGAAATTTTTATTGCAAGAGAATGACACAAGTTATTATAAAAACACACATGTTCCAATATCAATTTGAACAGTTGTTGTCCACCAAAAAGTTTCACAAGATATATCCAGCATTCTCACATTGTGGAGCAGTAGATGAAGAATTCTAATTTACTTGAACATCCTTCTTACTCCAATTTGACGACACAAGTCCTAAACTTTTGTCCCATTAATCGCTCATCTCTATGCAGCGATGCCTCATAAGCGCTCACTCAAGTCATTAGCATACAACGATTAGACTCGTCTCCGCTGCAGCTGCACTAAGCGCCTCGTATCATTCCGCTAAGACTGCAGCTTGCAGCCTGTCTGTCTGTTTTCACAGAAAATACTATCGCAAGAACGCTCCGGCGTACTGCGAGCTTCCAAAGTGGTCTAATTTGTGAAACTAGGTTAAATTAACATACGTGAGGGGTGAGAGGACGCACGCGGGGCGCGGGGGGGGGGGGGGGGTGGTATTGTTTACTCATCGAGTGGCAGTTGGCTGGAATTAACAAGTTTGTTAATAAGACAAGGTTTGTTTGAAGAGATGTGTCGCTTCGTGAGGATTACGGAGAGCTGCGACTTGTGGATGGATTTAAAGTGACTCAAATTAGGGGAGGTCACGGTTTGAGTTTGACTTTACTAATATAAATGAGGAAACTTTGGGAATTTGAAATAATTACCAAGTTTTGTAAGAAAATGTACAAAATGTTCCTATAAAGAAGTTTTACGAAGCATCTACGACGCCGACTGAATTGCTACGATTGCTACGGAATTTCGTAGCCGTCGTAGCGTTCGTAGCAGAGACGTTAATTTGACATTTTCCTTTGAAAAAGCTTCCTCATATTATGATCAAACGACATCACAGCAAGTGCACACAAATAGCAGCTATCACAAAAGTTGTTCCACGATTTATTATAAAGGTTGCGATTCTATTTCATTACTATTTTCAAAGAATAAAATGTTACAAAACGCTTTACCGTATTAAATCAATTGTATGAATAGTTCAGCAAAGGAGATGTTGCAGAGGTCGCGTGTCGTGACATCAGGTAACTGTGTCTTTGTGCATGAACGAATATTTCATGGAATGTCTGTATTGCACAGAGTTTCAGATTCTCCCGTTTGGACACACTTTGGTATTGCGAAATTAAATAACCTGAATTGTTCTGGAAGATCTGGAAGGGATTTTATAGTATACACGATTTATAATATCATATCTCAGGGAAATAACTATGCTACGCTCTTAAACATAATTATTTTATGTAGGTGAGTGCAATAATCAATTTAGCGTTTAAGGCGATGACAATAGCTATTGACTTCTGATGTTTCAGTATTTTTGGACACGCCCACAATTTTTCCGATACCCTAGCGCCATACTACCAAGTAAGAAACAAATAGTCCAGGATCCGCGGTCCATTTTTGCACTTGATTACTATCAAGCTAATTTTGATGAGACGGCGAGACGCCCAACAATTTCCTGCACGAAACTCTCGAATTCTCGATTGTGGTAAGTAATAGGGGTAGCACGGATAAAATATGTTGGTTTGATGATTCTCAAAAGTGTTAAGTACAAACACTTTTGAGAATCATCAGCTGGGTTTTTTTTTGTTAAATCTGATGATAATTATCTAAATTATTTGAAAAAATATTTGTCCTACAAAATGTATGGTTTGATCAAAGAGTCCCCTTCCTTCCTTCCAATATGTATCGATAACGAAGTCATTAAAAATGATTAATTACTAACTGGGTTTTGGGGATTGGATATTTTCTATTAAACCCACTCTTTACAAGTTGCCTACAAGATTCTAAAAATTATATTAAGTGTTTGGCACTTACTCCACGCACCATCAATACTCCTGTACATCATAAACAACAGGCTAATACACTTTCTGGAGCCACAAATTCCAGAAGAGCAAGCAGGTTTTGTTAAAGGCAAAGACACGCGGGAACAAATCCTGAACGTTCGCCAAATTATAGAGAAAAGTCGGGAATTTAACAGCCCTGTATTGATATGTTTCATAGATTATACCAAAGCATTTGATTGCGTGGAGTGGGGCAAGCTGTGGGGGGTTCTTAAAGACATGGGAACGCCTCAACATCTTATTGACATAGTCCGATGCCTCTACCTACACATCAACAACCGCTCTTTCGTCAAAATAGACACCGACTGTTCAAATGCGTTAGGCAGGGATGCATCCTCTCACCTCTGCTCTTCAATATGTATGAAGAGTAATATCATTCAAGACTCTTTAGGGCTGGGACAAGGGGTTTACTGTTGGTGGAAAGTGGATTTCCAATCTGAGGTACACTGATGACACCGTTCTCTTTGCTACAACATTTGGCAACATGAAAGAGATACGGCACAGATTGGAAGTGGAAAGTGGCAAAGTAGGGTTTGCAATAAATAGGCAGAAAACCAAGCTTATGGTGGTAGATCGTGCGGGAAAGCTATCGGGCGCCTATAACATCTAAGGCATCTATACTGTGGACAGCTTCGATTAACTGGGCTCCAATATAAGTAATGAAGGTAGCTGCGTCACAGAAATAAAACGGCGGATAGCCATGGCTAAAGATGCTATATTACGCCCCCGGAACATCTGGGAAAAACGTGGTATAAGTTTTAAAACGAAGGCCCGTTTGGTCAGAGCACTAGTTTTCCTGATTTTCCTCCATAGAGTTAATAATAATAATATTTATTTATTTTCAGGCTACTTTGGCCCATAGATAAATACCTTACAGACTAACATACATACGATATAATTGACAGCTTGTGTTAGTACACTTGCACTACGTCACTGTGCGATCATGTGGCACTTGCCCGCGGAAGCGTCGAAACACCACCCCCTGCGGCCAAAAGTCCTCTTCCAAGACGAGGTGCAGGTAGCATGTCGGTACTCGCACCACAAACGCCTTAAAGTTGAAGTTGCGGCGCGACTCGAGCAGCTGCACTCTCGCCACGTACTTGATCTTCTGGCGCACGTACTCCACGATGTCCTCCGTCGTAGTGGTGTAATGTAGACGGGAGAGGTACAAAGGAGTGTTCGGCTTTGCGGCACGAATATGCACATTGGGCTCCGATGGAGCCGTGCCGCAGCGGTTCTTGATGGTTCGCTGACGGCGCTTCCTCCTCAACACCGTCACGAAACCATCATCAGCCTGGATCGGTTCCTTTTCAGGCACAGGCTTCTCGGAAGGAGCATTTTTCCCCACAAGTTAAGACATGGACAATCCAAACAAGAGTAAGACAGAGGATAGACGCATTCGAAATGTGGTGTTTTAGGCGGATTCTCCGAATTCCATGGACGGCCAAACGCACAAATGTGTCTATCCTTTACCAACTCGATATCAAGACTCGATTGTCAACAATTTGCCTACAGCGTATTTTGTCTTATTTCGGCCACATAATGCAAAGACGAGATAGCAGCCTTGAAAAGCTGGTCATTGTTGGCAATACCGAAGGCAAGCGACCGCGAGGCCGGTCGCCATTTTACAAATTTGGAAGTGTCTGTCTTCCAAACGATTGGCTTTGAGAAAAAATTGTTTGTGGAACCTCAATGTCATTTTTAAAGACCTGTCTAATGTCTATAGACACCCCACACGTAGGTATAGGTTTGATGAAAAAAAAAATATAGTTTCAGTTCCATATACGGGGCGACCCCCTAAATCCTTTTTTTTATTTTTGTATAAAAATCGTAAAGCGGTTCACAGAATACTTGTAGAGTTTCAACTGTGTAGTCTCAATAGTTTCCGAATGAAGTGGCTGTGACATACGGGTGGACAGACGGACAAACAGACATGACGAATCTATAAGGGTTCCGTTTTTTGCCATTCGGCTACGGACCCCTAAAAAACAGCTGGTTTGTAGTAATTTTTGATGAGCTCGTTATCAATACATGTTGGATTTAGATAATGATCATCAGATAAAAATAAAATAGTAATAGATTTTTGAAAATCATCAAATAAATAATTATAATAATATATAATCAATATATATTTTATCCCTGCTGCCCCTATTACCTACCACAATCGAGAGTTTTCGTATAGGGTAATGTTGGCGTCTCATCAAAATGCAGCTGCTCACGGAAAATTAGCTTGATAGTAATCAAGTGAAAAAATGTACCGTGGATCCTGGACTAACATTGTGACGCGATCAATAATAATTTATAGATGAACGGATAGCTGTCAGTGGGGCGCAAAGTGACATACGTCCGTCTAGCACCGCGCCTAAGCGCTCACTGTCGGATTGCTTAGGTAAGAAAGAGAGCGCGATGACGCAACGCTCGAACTTCTTACAAACCATATAAAGATTAATTACATCAAAATAATTTATTAAATAATCAAAAATTAAAAACAACCAAATTTTGTATTTAAATATGGTACGTTATTGTTATAAATTTTACCAACGTACGTTGATCAGTAATACAGATATTTTTGTTGGAAGATCATTTTAAGAGGTTAGTTTACCATTTTTTTGTATCGAGAAAACTTTTCAAAAACGTGTTTTGAAAACAACGAAATTATCAGAAATATGTTCAAGATTAACATATATTTTTTCCGCCGTGTCAAACTGTATAGATTTGGCTAAAAAATTGTTCAATACAAGCCTATTTGGCTCTTGTCAGCGCCTTAACACGCAAAATTTACTCATTTGACGATTATTTTAATTCAGTAGACGATAATTGCCGTAACATATAAAATTGATTAGTGATATTTTTAATCAAGATTCACTTTCATACATATTCAGCTTTTCCTAATAATGTTAGGGTATACTTCCATTCTAACCGGATATAGTTGATTACTGGAATTTAAACGGAGCTATTGCCTATCTGACCCCCGCAGCCCAGTTAGTACTGGGTACTACTGGGTAGCACAATACCTCCAGGTAAGCCTGGATGTCAGACTTGCGGGCCACTGAATATTTGTAAACTATTATATTCAGCTTACCACACATCATAATGACTACTAGATACCTAAACCTCCTACATTATACTACCATAAGTTTCAGTATTTTCGTTCAGAATTCCTAAATATCGCAGTTATCGTTTAAAATAATAATCGCACATTAGGGATTAGTTCGTAACATTGAGCAAATAACTGCTGTTTTGTGTAAAGCAAATGTTGCAGTTGAACGCGTGAACATTATGTAAATGGCGCGGTTCCAGTCCATGCTGAGCGGCTCTAACGCGCTCAATGAGATCCTAACTGCAAACATTGTAATGTGCAACATCGAACAGCGAACATCTAAGCGCATTAAAAACACTGTGTTTCCCGTGTAACATTTTTAAGTACTAAAATGTTGTAGCCCTGTATTATGCGAAGTACCAATAAACTGGACCCTCCTTTCTTAATAAGTCAGGTTATAGTCAAGTTAATTAATTTTTTATTAAATTGAGACTTCATACAATTCATGGTGTTGGAGTTTACTAAACGAGTCATACCAGAATCATCATCATCACTTTCTAATCCCATTATAATTGGTTTAGGTCAGCATGACTTCTTACTAGCTTTATCATCTTACACACACTCTCTCTATCGTTTCTTGAATCTTCTTCCCCATTACACAATACTGAGAATATTATGAGGAACAAAATTCGAGGTGATAAACAAACGACTAACTACTCCTATATATGTCACCCGTTCACATCGCGTTAGTTCTCATCAAGCACTCGTTTGCGTAGCGCGCTAATCCCACATTAGGGCGCGTGGCACAGACAGAGCGGCTTTACGCAAACGACGCGGATTGGACAGCGGCTCAGCCTGTGAGCTGCTGTGTCCACTACGTGTACCATTGAATACATTACAAAGCAAAGTATGATGCGAGGCCCAAAATCTATTCATAGAGTGAATCTATTCATCACTCCCTTGCCCTTATCCCAGTTCAATTGGGAAAATCTATTAATAGAGCATTCCTTTAAATAGCAGAATGTTATTACATTGTTTAACCATTAAATCGTATGAAACGGTGATACCGTAAACAAAAAGTATCTACACATTTTATGGTGATAGGGCAATACCTTAATTTACTTATACGCTTTTTTTAGAACCAGATAAAGATAAAGATAAAGATCATTTTATTTGTAAAAACATGTGTATACATGCAAGTTATGCATGCAGGATGTTACATTAAAATAATATTGCGTACGTACATGTTTCACCCGTAAGGCATACAAATTTATAAAATTAACAATAAACAAAAATTAAAATACAAAATAAAAGTCAGTAAAAATCATAAAATGTCACAAAAATCTAAGAGAAATAATAAATGTCAAATATTGTACAAAATAAACAAGTCAGTAGAAGTCATAAAATGTCACAAAAATTTGAGGGATTATAATAAATGTCAAATAATGTAAAAAATAAGAAATTGAATAAAATATATGAAAAAGTACAAAATGTCAAAATAGTGTCACTTAAAAAGTCATTTATATTATAATAACACTTGTCTGTTAATAAATCTCGAATCTTTTTTTTAAATAAATTTACTGGTAATATTTTATATGACTGAGGTATTTTATTATAAATTTTAGGAGCCATACAGAAAACGCTTTTACCCATTAAAGCAGTTTTTGACGAATGCAAACACAGTTGATTATTGTCACGTCTGTTTCGGGGGAAGGTGTCACCTAATCGTGGAAATAAAATTTGGTTTACCCTAACAAATACCGCAATTTCAAAAATGTACAGAGATGGCATAGTTAGCAATTTATGTTTTTTAAATAATGGCACACACTGTCAGTCGACTTTAGTTTGAACATCGCACGAATGCATCTCTTTTGGGCCTTAAACGCTATATCTTTATCCGTGGAATTCCCCCAAAATAGAATACCATAGCGCAATAACGATGCAACTAGACCATGATAGGCTGTTACTAAAGCATCTGTGTTTAACTCTTGGGCCAGTTTATATAAGGCGTACGCAGAGGAGCTCAGCCGTTTACTTAGATGTTCGATGTGTGCCTTCCAATTCAATTTAGAGTCAATTATTAAACCTAAAAATTTTGTGTCGTCAACTTTATTAATTACAGTGTCCTGGTAAACTGCGTTCAAGTCACATATAGCCTGGGTCCGTTGCCTAAAATGCATTATAGTCGTCTTATCTAAATTTATTTGTAAGTTGTTTCTGTCTAACCACGATATTATTGATGTCAAAGATACATTTATGTCGATTTCGTATATTTCTTTATTTTTACATGCTATAGTCATAGTGCTGTCGTCGGCAAAGAGAGTCATGGGGTGGTCAATAGCACTAGGCAGGTCATTGATGTATATAATAAATAATAAAACTCCGAGTACACTGCCTTGGGGAACACCGTATGTGGGAGTGCGTTCGCTAGATACATAAATTTCCTCCTTCTTTGTCTTAACATTAATTCTCTCTATTTCTGTGTATTGTTTTCTATTAGTGAGGTAGGACTGAATTAGGTTTAGTATGTTTCCCCTTATGCCGTAAGCTTCTAATTTCTGTAGTAAGATCCTATGGTCAACGTAGTCAAACGCTTGCGTCATGTCGCAATATATCGCACACACTGGGATTCTCCTGTCCACATTCGTCATAACGTTGTATAAAAAGTCAAAAATTGCCATACTGGTTGACATGTTTTGTCTAAACCCCTTTTGCTCTGCACTAAATAGATGTTTCTTTTCGAAGTATGCGTACAGTTCTTTATAAAAGTATTTTTCAAAAATTTTGGACATTATAGGAATTAAGGCAATTGGTCTGTAGTTAGTCATGTGTTCCTTATTATTTTTTTTAAATAACGGTTTCACTTTAGCGACTTTTAGGGAATCCGGATATATACCTGAACTGATGCATAGATTTATTAGGTAGCTCAGATGGGTACAAATGGTATCAGACACATACTTCACAACTTTTGTAGAAATACCATCATAACCTGTGCTATTCGTGGCCTTTAAAGATTTAAATTATGTTTAATATATCTACTGGTATACTGGGTGCAACAAAGATTGAGTCTTTCTGTTTTACAATATTTGCTGTTACTTTGCCTCCCGAACCTTGACTTGGTTGAATTTTATCTATGAAAAAGTTGTTAAACGCGTTGGCTATTTCTAGAGGGTCATTTACTATTTTACCATCGACATTAATATAGGTAATGGATTCTTTAGGTAAACACGGTTTTGATTTATTTATTATGTTCCATGTCATTTTAGATTTATTTGTTGCAGTTTTAATTGCGTAATTGTTTTGAGCCAGTCGAGTCAATCTCATAACTTTTTTTAACCTTTTGGTGTACGTCTTAAAAATGTTTTTATTTGTCATATTTGGTTTTAATCTGTAATGCCAGAGCAATTGGCGTTTCTTTTTGCTGCATAATTTAATGCCATGTGAGATCCATTTCGGTTTTTTAATTACATTTATCGTTGTCAGCTTATACGGAAAGCAAAGGTCATAAAATAGTTTAAAATTGTCAAAAGCGATATTTGGATCTTCAGTTTCATATATTTCTGAAAAAGTCAAACGTTTTAAGCAGTCCCTAAACTTAACCATATTTTCTACGTTAAAGTCCCTTCGTTTTCTACGCCAGTATTTAAGGATACAAGTTTTTTTAACCGGGCACTTTATTATTTGTGCTGTGTGGTCTGAGAGCGCAAATTCAATAACCTCCGTTTTACATTTGGCTCTAAAATTATGTGCAAAATTGTCAATGCAAGTTTTGCTATGAATTCTAGTAGGTTGCTTTACCGCTAGCTTAAGATTGAAATTTAGTAACATACATTCGAAATCTAATACAACATTATTTTTCTTCATAATATCAATGTTAAAATCTCCTGCCATTATTATAATGCTCATATCTTTTTTTACATATTTTTTGCAATATTTTTCCTATTGTTTCGTAAAATACATTGAGGTTATTTCGTTTAGGTATTCTGTAGACACATAAAATAATTATATTGTATTGTGTGAGCTCCACACCACAACATTCCACTACACCAGTTATAGATGACCCAGTAATCTGTGGGACTTCTTTCCATTGATGCCCATTTCTTATCAGTATACAAGCCCCACCTCGTTTACTTTCTTTCCTACAGAAGAATGATGCTAATGTGTAATTGGGGATATTTAAATGACTTTCGTACCCTGACATTATGAAGTGCTCGGTAACACATAACACGTCTATTCTACTGCCTTTTCCTGACAATTCATCTAGACAGACATTTAGAGCATCAGCCTTATTTAAAAGCCCTGCTATATTTTGATGCATCACGTAAAGACTTTTAGTGACGAAAAAACTGCTTTTCTGTTTCTAATACATGTGTGGGATTGTGAGACGTTAATGTTATAAGGGCAGTGTTTACATTCTTATTATTATATATATTTATACATTGAATGTCATTAATTAACGCTAGCAGATTAACAAAAATGGAATGGAACCCAAAATTATTTACTTGGCCAGACTGTCTGAAGAATGTATTGTAATCATAATCAAGATTGGCATTTGAATCAAATACATGTGCATATTTGTGCGTCAAGATATCTTGAAACAAAGAATGGTTAAAGTTCATGACTCGCCAATTATACATATTTGAGTTCATGTTAAATTTATATGTCGGTAAACAAACAATAATATTAGTATGGGTTAATTCACTAAGAGTCTTCTTTAGGTCTGATATGAGTTCAGAGTAATTTTTAGCTATTTTAAAGTCTTGTTCACCAATTAAAATCACACAATAATCACTCATCGTGTAATCCGTAAGTTTTGTGTTTATCCCCCGCAGGAGGTCACTTGTAGCTCCATCTGTTGTGATATAGTGACAAAACTCAAATTTTTTCTCAAACGTTTCTTCTACTATGGAAAGGATCCTGTTTTGTTTATTAGAACTGAGAATACACAATTTGTTTTGTTTGTGTTGTTGAATAGGGTGAATTTCAGTATGCGTTTCAGTTTTGTTTACAATAGAATTATCTCTTTCCATAAACGGTACAATATTTTTGTTGGTTTGTTCAAATTGGAGGGTAGTCGTATTGTTTTTTATTTTTTCCGGTGTGTCGGTAGTTTCACACACTGTATGTGCAGGAGGGGATGTCATCGTGTGTTTGTTTTTTGTAGCTGGCGTTGTACCGGTTCTTTGGTTTTGGTTGCGTTTCTGTTTCTGAGCAGTTCGTGGTGTACCATTTTTGTTATCCGTGATATTTAAACTCTTAAAGGTGTCTATGACTTTCAGGTATTTTTGTACATCTGATTTTAGTCGAAAGTTTTCAGAATTTAGATTTTCAATTTCCTGGTGTGCTATTAATAAATCGTCAGTCAGTTTTTTGATTTTATCATTCTGGTCAGTTTGACTTGAGTTTAATGATGTGTTAGGTAAGCTCATCATAGTTGTGTCAAATAGCACCGAACTGTCTTTGGAGATATCGTTCAATGAACTGGTACGGTGAATTTGACGGTAAGTAATATTACTATATTCCTCCATGTTTAAATAATATTTAGTTGTAATGGAACGCAATCTCTAAAGACCGGTATTCAAGTCGCAGGTAAAGTTTCTAGACGAAAATTTTGCTGTCCAATTAGTGTTCTGATTGTTGATTGGTCGTAGTATGAGTCATATGTTCTTTGTTTACGTTGAAAATATTCTGTCTTTGAATTAACAACCGTCGATTATGGTGTTTTTTTTGTTGATTTAAGTTATAGAGCAGTGTTGTATGGCGTACTGTCAACTTATTGTGTAGTGTAATTTATAGCCAACCTGATTTTGGGGCGTTATTACTGATACTGGTCCTTAGTCACTGTTGAAGACACTCTCACCCTGACACCGCCTTATCCACGAAAGTTCGATGATTCAAGCTTAGATAACACTGTCACTGTTATATGCACTTATTTCAAGTGTAACTAATGAATTTCAGGGAATATTTATAGAAAAATACATTAATCCTTAATTAAACTAATCAGCGAGATGTTTATCGTTTGACAGCTGTCACTCGACAGACAGTATTGAAATAGATAAATGTCGTTTCTGATAATTTTAGCCAATTATAGTGGGGTTTTTCACAAATTCTATAAAATTAAATAAGCTGTGATCGATAATATAACTTTATATAACATTGACCATAAACTACCTGAAAAGTAGGCCAGCTAGCAGCTTATCATTTAATTAGTCATAAGAGGATTACAGAACTCGCGGAATTTACCTATTTACAGCTCGTCGCTATTTATGAACCGATAGTGACGTGCCTATGTATGTGTGTGTGTGTGTATAGGTGGGTATTACTGCGTATCCCACAGACAAAGGAATTAACCCCGTGTTCCGTATAAATCTCTGTGCGAGTTTAATTGAGGATTTAATGTGCATTCAATGCCCATTCATTTACGTTTATAAAACACATACCTTAATGAGAATTTACGTCAATTTAGATTGGTTAAAATTCCTGAAATTATTGGTTTTGTGAAAGGGCGATTTAATTAATATATTGTGCTTTGATTATAGAGAAAATAATTTAATTTAATTATTATTCTAATATAGCTAGTGTGACTGAAAAGGCTGCCCAACTGAAATGGGACTGGGCAGGACACGTCTGCCTCAGGCAACACACTGTGGGCCAATATAATGGCTGGTGGATCTCTCAACGACTCTCAAAGGTCTACTAATGACAGGCGGGACGAACAGTTTGACTTACCGTTCTGTCTGAAGAGGAAAGTCAGTATGTAATGCATGGTCACCCATCCAATTCATTGGGACCAACCTAGGCAAGCACAACTCATCCTGAAGTTTGATCCCAGCGGCTGTTAATTTCTAACCACGAGGTCCGAACTTAACCTTACTACTTGGTACAAAAATAACTTCTATTACTGTTTACTATTCAGAACATCTCAGTTTTAGTCCCCGTGGCGCAATGTGCAGTGTCTACAGCTAGTGCAGTTGCCTCCCAGGCGGGTAGCACTTCTCATCGCTTTGCAAAGTGTTTTAAGTGGTGTATTTCCATTTTGGCTCTAGATTAAATAGACAAGGCACTCCCAATGCTAAAGCCGTTAAGCTTTTGACCACTTTAGTCCATACCTAAGGATCGCAGTGGTCCCATTTCATAAATTCTTTAGGTGTCGCCTAGGTCAATATGCAAAAGTTAATTTTCTTGCATAATTGGCCTTTATTGTGCCCATGGCTTGGACGCAGTCCTTATCTTCTATTCTATCAATTATATTTAGCACGCGGTGGATTTACAGTGTTTACTTTTCCTTTCAATGCTTTTGTTCAAAGGTAAGCACAATGATTTAATTTAAACGCAGCCGGCTCCTCACCTAAGGCAACGCCTAACAAAGGACCTTAACTGGTTATCGTGCAAGAGTCGCGACTGTTTGCGTTGCTGTTCACCTCATAACAGCGCTGTTTGTTCGGCAAACTTCGGCTCTTTCCGCCTTTCTATGACGTCACACCCAAACAGGTGCACTAGACTTTCGGTTAACATTCTCACCGTAACAACGAAGTTAGTCGATTATTCCCGAAGATTGTTTCAAGTTTCTGTTGAGTTGAAATAAATTGAATTAAAGGGAACTTCTTAACGGGTTGTTTAAGTTAGGAGAGCTAATATTTTAAGTAGATATTATCTTATAATTGGAGCGGTAACCAGTTAAATAAACTCGGCCAAATGCTTGTGTGAATTTTACAAACGAGAAACGAGAAGAAGGACATTCATGGAGGCACTCCAAAAATTACTGGGAAAATTAAATTCAGTTTTTCCTTTGCCGTATGGCCAATCAGTAATACATTCAGCAAGTACCTACCATAAGGTTAGTATAATTATTTGTTCAGCATCCTTTATGTTAATGAGGTCGTCCCACTCTCTAACACAAACCGAACTAATCCTAAACCATCAAACTTCTACTAGACTGTTTGAAGTAAAACTTCAAAGTTTTATGTGAATGGCGACTTTTAGCGAAGTAGATTTAATCAAATATAGAGCAGGAGGAATGTCACCTGGATAGGTTCAAAGGAAACACTAACGACTGTCCATTTCTATTCAAAATGACTAATTTCCTTTGTCCAGGCCTATGTCTAGCAGTGGACGTCTTTCGGCTGAAATGATGAATTTCCTTAATCTTGGCGTCAAATAATCAAAGATCTACAAATCGTCGTTGAAAGTCTAATCTTTCAACGACGGTAACTTGACATAAGATTGAAAAAACTATTATGTTATAATCGTACAATACTATTTCAAAATGTTTGTTCAACGCAAAGCGCGGTATCGATTCCCGAGTTGGGCAAAGAGTCATTGGGTTTCTCCAACAGGAACTTCTCAGTAGCAACTAGTGTCTGGTTTTATACCCGGTTTATAGCAATAGGCTTAAACATAAGGATTACATGGGTCTTAAATACAACTGCGAAAGTTAGGTTTACTTGTTAGGTACACCTCTGCCTAACCCTATGGGAATTATAGGCGTGATGTTATATTTGCCGACGTCATAAGCCTACGGGCCAACCTTCAAGATGTCAAATAGCAATAAAAAATAGAGCAAAGTGTATGTAAAAGCAGCAATGTTGGCAGCAGACTCGTCTGCCCACCCCGCAGTACGCAATCAATGGCGCAATGATATTATACATTCCAACAAGAGTGTGGCTCAATATTGAGCGGCGAGTTATAGCACGCGTGAATTATTGACGCGTTGCTTGCCGCCCTAGGGCTGCGAGCTGTGGCTGTACTTAGTTTTTTGAAGTGAAAACTTCTTTAGCGGCGTTGAGCACTTTGGGAAATTGTTCTGTGATGGGTATAAAATCTTAAACTCGCGTCAGGACACGTGACCACGTGACCCTGATCGAAAAAGCGTAAGACGGATGGAGAGTAGACAGCTATCCCCTCTCTACGGCGCGGCGAAAATGTATGCCTGGGCCTACTGTTTCGTTTAGGCAGCGCAGGGCGCTTAATAATAATAATTATTATTATTAATAATAATATAATTAATAATAATAATAATAAAATTATTAATAATAATAATATAATTAATAATAATAATAATAATAAAATTATTAATAATAATTAATAATAATAATTAATAATAATAATAATAATCATCATCACCATCTTTACCATCGTCACCAACACTTTCATCACCCCCCATCATTAGTTTAAATACACTTTCACCCACTCCGACCTTGAATGCTGCGCGGGGGGTATCTACCCTTTTACCCGCGTCCACCAAGGCTGGAAAAGCAAGAGTTCGCATGAAATGGAGTAAAGAAGTAAATCTATTTATCATGCGAACATACCTACACATAACTAAACTAGAGACCGATATGACCACATACAGACAACAACTACATGCACTTTTCACACGACAGTATCCAGAAGTTACGGTTTCAGAACAAAGAATCTCAGATCAAAGAAGAATTATAGTTAGGAATAAACTTCTATCTCAAGATGTTATAGATCAATTAAAAGAAGAAATACGAACACAATTAATTCAAGAAGATACCGTAAATTACTCAGACACTAATAATATCACACAACATTCAGACGACATTAGTCATCAAGAAGAGCCACAATCGCTTAATCAATCACACCACACTTATACCCAACCTCAAACGTATAATCAGTCACGAGCATACACACAAATTTCGCACACATCCACACAAACCGAATCAATTACTCTTACGCTGGAAAACGACATTGAGACCATAGTCTTCCCAGATCAACAATTAACAACAGACACATATATTCAGGAAATTAATGACAAATTTAGGACAACAATAACACAATACTCTGGGATGGACCCTGCTGCTCGGCCGAGGTTACCTAAACTTAAATACACACCTAACCTATTTCGTCTAGTGAATTTATTTAATGAGAGTATACTTACACACTTTATATCTGAGGACACACAACTTATAGACATACATCTACTTATCTATTGCACAGCCGTAGTTGTATCTGAAGAACTAAACTTTAAAATCACAGACCACACAAGAACCCCAAGGCAGAACATTGTACCAGCATGGCAACAGAGGCTAGAACAAGATATTGAAAGATTAAGGGCAGACATTGCTAGACTGACACAATATATGAACGGTTGTAGATCCAATAAACTTGTAAAAAGAGTTGAGGTCATTTTTAGAAATAATGCCATACACACTCGACATGAACCAAATAACAAACGACCTGAAGAATTTTTAGACACCTTAAAACAAAAACTAGCGCTCAAAGTTCATAGGCTCAAAAGATATAAGAAAGCACAACAACGCAAAAACGATAACGTAATATTTGCCACAAACGAAAAAATATTTTACAGAAACCTACATAAACCACAAAACGAAAGAAATTATGAAAATAACACACACACACCTAACCTACCTTCAAAAGAACAACTAGAAACGTATTGGGCTAGTATCTGGGAAGAGCAAAAACAACACAACGACAAAGCAGCCTGGATAGCTGATGAAGAAGCAAAATGGAGAGATATTGACGAGATGGAATTCGTAGAGGTAACGGAATCTGACATTATGCACATTACAGCTAGATTACATAATTGGAAGTCACCTGGAATAGACAAAATACATAATTTTTGGTACAAAAAGCTAACTATATTACATAAATCTTTAGCAAAAAATTTTACAGATATCGTATTAGGAAAACAAAATACACCCGAATTTATTGCAACAGGAATTACTTATATGCTACCTAAGACTAATCACACATCTGAGCCTTCCCAGTACAGACCAATAACATGTCTACCAACAATTTACAAGATACTTACATCCGCAGTCACAAAGAAAATTAACTCACACATTCTACATCACAACATAATTGCAGAGGAACAGAAGGGTTGTAGGCAGGGACACATGGGATGCAAAGAACAGCTCATTATTGATTCCACTATACATAAACACGCCACCTCAAAAAACAGGAATCTCCATTGCACCTATATTGATTACAAAAAAGCTTTCGATAGTGTACCGCATTCCTGGTTGATACAAATTCTAGAGATCTATAGAATAAACCCAAAAATAATTGATTTTCTCCGTCATGTAATGCTTCAATGGAAAACCACATTACAAATAAATAGCAACAACAACAATATCACCACGCGACAGATATCTATAAGAAAAGGCATCTATCAAGGTGACTCTCTGAGCCCTTTGTGGTTCTGTCTCGCCCTCAACCCCCTATCTCATTTGCTGCACCGCTGCGGGGCCGGATACTGCCTAAAACACTCTACAAATGAAACAACAATATCGCATCTTATATACATGGACGACATCAAAATGTATGCAAAATCAGAAAAGGACATGAAGAAATTAGTAGATATTACGGCAGAGTTTAGTAAGGATATTAATATGCAATTTGGATTAGAGAAATGTAAAACACTTCACATTGTTAGAGGCAAGGTCCGGCCCGGGGACTATGCTGTGAATGAGTCAGATACTATAACCGCATTGGAACCGACTGACTTGTATAAATATTTAGGGTACACACAACTAAAAGGTCTTGACCACGTTAAAATAAAAGATACACTAACTACAGAGTACAAGAAGAGAGTCACCGCTGTCTGTAAAACCCAACTCTCAGGTAAAAATCTTATTAAAGCCCTAAACACCTTTGCTATTCCCATACTAACGTACTCATTTGGAGTTATAAAATGGACTAAAACAGATACTGAACAATTACAACGAACTACAAGAACAACACTTACAAAACATAACAATCTTCACCCTAAATCCGCCATAGAGAGACTAACTATTAAACGAGAACATGGAGGGAGAGGCCTTATAGATATCCAGCACCTATGGCGGAAACAAGTTAGTCGACTAAAATCATTCTTCCACACAAAATCCCGCACTAGTCCCATACATGAAGCTATAGTAAAAAACGATCTTAACTACACTCCACTTAACCTAAGCGATCACATAGAAACCCAAAACATAACCAATGTTGACCCGCAGACACAACAAATTGAAGATTGGAAGAGAAAAGTACTTCATGGTCGGCACCCTCATGACCTAGAGCAATCCCACATAAACACGCTAGCGTCAAATAAGTGGTTAAAGATAGGTAACTTATTTCCAGAAACCGAAGGATTTATAATAGCAATTCAAGATCAGATAATCAACACAAAAAATTACAGAAAGTACATAATTAAAGATCCCACATTAACTAATGATAAATGCCGCAAATGTCACATCCACCCAGAAACCATTCAGCACATAACAGGAGCATGCACAACTCTCACACAAACCGACTACACACACAGGCACAATCAAGTGGCCAATATCATTCACCAAAAACTGGCACTCAAACATACACTCATCCAAAATACCAACACTCCTTACTATAATTATAAACCATTGCCTACCCTAGAAAACGAAACACATAAGCTCTTCTACGATCGCGGTATTCTCTCTGATAGGACGACCCCACAGAAGAGATAAAAGAGGTTAGAAAGGCCATGTAGGCGGGGCACGCGCGCCGCTTATATGATCAGACGATCATATGTCGACAAAATTTGATTTACTGACCAACAATCGCGCTCATATTGTGACAGCGAACGGAGCTCCGCGAAAAAAAAAGAATTATGCCGTGTTGCGCGATTATTACGTGTCGGAAAAGAAGCCAGGTGTGCAGTGTGGCTCGAGAAGGGATTTCTCTTCATCGGTAAGTCTAAAAACCTTAAAATACAAGTGATATTTGTAATTATTACAATAGTATTATGTAGTTCGCAGACAAAAATGATACAATCGCAAGCAGAAACGAAATTATGTACATTGCTTGCAATACGTGGGTACCATCTTGTACTACGTGGGCGATTGCGCAATGCATTTCGTTCACTGCGAACGTCGCGTGCGACGAGCCAAAGCTTAAATTCTGCCTACTCTTTGCGTTTCGATAGTGTTGTACCAAGTTGTCAATAATGTCGATATTTAGTATGTGTGAATGCATTCAAATGATTATTATGTTATGAGTAAAATAACTTTTGTTTATCCCATACTATCAATACCTTATTATTGTTTATTGATTGTTTTTCATCTAAAATTTGTTTTGAGGTTAGCCATTTATAAATCGAAACATACATTTTAAATTTTATTTTTAGGTTTCCAACAGATCCAGATATGTTACAGACCTGACTAAAGCTATTATAGAAAAATATTAATGTGAGATTGCATTTTATTCTGAAAAATTCGAATTTGAAAGATAGCAAGCGCATGCTATTGCTACTTAATAAATACGTTTTATTTCAAGACAATAATAAAATCTGAATTGAAATTGAATTTCAAGTACTTAATGATCAATATTTGAAAAAAATCTTTTCTGTTTACTTTTTATCTTTAATTTTTTATGTGTGAGAGACCAATAAATATTTTTGCTTTCTTATTTTTTTTCTTTCTGTCCCGTCCCGAAATTAAAGCAAAAACTGCAAAACTTAAAGTAACAAAACTCAAGTAATTTTATCGATATACATTATCGACCTTTTGGTCACCGTAACATGTATGAGAAATATACGCAAGTGTGAGTGTACGTCAAACGCAATGTTTGCGCTAGTGTGACAACCAGTAGCAAGCTCGCGATCTAAGTGAGTGCGGTTTATTTGTGTGCATAATTCGCGTACTTATAAGCGTCTTGCATGTAGTGGATATAGAGAGTGGGAGACAAGCGGCGACACGCGTTCTAATACAAATCAGGAACTATTTCCTTTCTAACCTCTTTTATCTCTTCTGTGGACGACCCACCACAACAGGCCGGATATAATCCTACAGGACAAAATAAACAAAATTACTTACCTGATAGATATTGCCGTCCCCAACACGCACAACATACAGAAAACAATTACTGAAAAAATAAGTAAATACGTAGAATTGAAAGAAGAAGTTACAAGAATGTGGCAACAAGAAAAAGTATATGTAGTCCCAATAGTCCTTTCCACAACAGGGGTAATCCCAAATCATCTCCTCCATTGCTTAAAATTATTAGACCATAAAGAAACTCTCTACATTACACTACAAAAAGCTGCGATTTTAAATACGTGCAGAATAGTTAGGAAATTTATGCAGATAGAAGAGAATGAAATAGGACCCCATCACAACACATAAAAAACTCACACACGTCACACACACACACAAACACACCACACGCTACATTTGCTTTGGTTTCGACCCGTAAATGTAGTAAAAATCCAGTCTAAGAGCTGAGAAGAAAAAACACATTCCGAAAATAATAATAATAATAATAATAATAATTAATAATAATAATAATGATGACAGCTGTCAAAATTGAAACAGCTATATCTCGGAAACTATCGACCTTAGACTAGTTGTGTGTAGGGACAATTGATAGGTCTCAATGAGATCTACATTTCGGATGACAGCTGTCAAAATTGAAACGGCTATATCTCGGAAACTATCGACCTTAGACTAGTTGTGTGTAGGGACAAGTGATAGGTCTCAATGAGATCTACATTTCAGATGACAGCTGTCAAAATTGAAACGGCTATATCTCGGAAACTATCGACCTTAGACTAGTTGTGTGTAGGGACAAGTGATAGGTCTCAATGAGATCTACATTTCGGATGACAGCTGTCAAAATTGAAACAGCTATATCTCGGAAACTATCGACCTTAGACTAGTTGTGTGTAGGGACAAGTGATAGGTCTCAATGAGATCTACATTTCGGATGACAGCTGTCAAAATTGAAACGGCTATATCTCGGAAACTATCGACCTAAGACTAGTTGTGTGTAGGGACAAGTGATAGGTCTCAATGAGATCTACATTTCGGATGACAGCTGTCAAAATTGAAACGGCTATATCTCGGAAACTATCGACCTTAGACTAGTTGTGTGTAGGGACAAGTGATAGGTCTCAATGAGATCTACATTTCAGATGACAGCTGTCAAAATTGAAACGGCTATATCTCGGAAACTATCGACCTTAGACTAGTTGTGTGTAGGGACAAGTGATAGGTCTCAATGAGATCTACATTTCGGATGACAGCTGTCAAAATTGAAACAGCTATATCTCGGAAACTATCGACCTTAGACTAGTTGTGTGTAGGGACAAGTGATAGATCTCAATGAGATCTACATTTCGGATGACAGCTGTCAAAATTGAAACGGCTATATCTCGGAAACTATCGATCTTAGACTAGTCGTGTGGGAGTTGGACATTTTGACCCTGAACGTTAACGATGTCGACTGTACAGTCAATAAAATACAAAAATAATTTATTTTGAACTAGACTGTACAATGTTTTTATGATGCTTAAT
Organism: Diarsia mendica; assembly: GCA_949316265.1. Taxonomy (NCBI): domain Eukaryota; kingdom Metazoa; phylum Arthropoda; class Insecta; order Lepidoptera; family Noctuidae; genus Diarsia; species Diarsia mendica. Next base: position 28,523,326 of record OX438887.1, on the reverse strand, counting down.
CGGAGGCATGGGAAAAAATATTCCCGCTCCTCCTACCAATCGGAGTTCCGATCGGAGGACAGGGAAAGACAAAATAAATGGGTTAGCATAGTTATGGCGGAATAATTGAATTTTTAAATAATGAATTTGGTTTAACTATGTCGAATGATCGCAATCTTAGCACAACGAAATACAAAACTACTATTGATGCGGTCTTTATTAGACATTTAAATAGGTTCGAATCAAAACTGTTCGTTTCTTACTTCAGCTACCATAAACCTATCGTATCAGTTTTAGAGATTGGCGATGATAGTTCTGGTAATGATGATGGTGAAAAAGTCGTTGAAATTATGGATGAAAGTTGATTTTTCGGAGAGATAAACTTTTTAATGTAAAATAATTGTAATAGTTTTAAAGTGTTAAATTTTTAATGTAATATAAATTGTCATGTTTGTGTACGATAGCGCAATAAATCAATATTGTATTCTACCACATAAATGATAGTACTTTTATACTGTTAAAGCAATTGGTGCAAAATTATTCCCTAACCATTCCAAAATATCAAACATGCTCAACGTTAATAATCAAGTTTTCACTTCTGCCGGCACTCCCGGAGTGCAACCCGTCTTTTTTTTTTCGATTTTTGTTTTGAACGTTTACTGAGGATTATTTGGTGTTCCACGACGCATCAAGCCAATGGAAATGTAATCAATAATTACTTGTACTATTTCAAACATTGACTGGCAGGAACTACAAGCGATTTCAGGCACACCACTTCACTGCAATGTTCCATTCGCAATGATTATGCAAAATAAAAAATAAATAAAAACATGTTAATACTTACACCGTACAATTATGTAAAGCCTTTTCTGCTTAAAATATTTCATCAAAAATTGTAAACCGTGCGAGCCAACCCTATCGGCTTTACAATCGCAATGATGGTTAAATGTTCTCGTTTTAAACAATACGCAGAGCGTTGGCTGCGTGATGCCAAGTGAGCGAGCGCTGAGAGCGTATGCAGAGTGTGCACAGTGTGCAGAGTGAGCGAAGTGTGCTCGGTACAATCGCACGCGGGGCACAATCATAATAATAATGTACACGGTGTACTGTACAATCTGCACTGATTACTGGGATATCTGATTGTCACAAACATTGTACTTTGGTTAAATTCACAATTCAATCATATGAAAAATTCTCTTTGAGGATTTTCTCATTATTATAGTAAAATAATAATTATGCTTTCATTGCAAATATCATGTCATAATCATCATCTTCATCTGCCAAGTATTTTTCCTATGCTGGGTTCAACATCCAGAATACCCCCATTTTATAAAGGCTACGTATCTGACCTCCACTATTCGGTGACTTGGTAAGAATGGATATCAGAATTTTGCATGTCTGACCACCAGCTAAGGCTGCTTAGTATCAGCAAAGTAATAGCCAGTAGCATCGGCAACATTCACAATGTTATCGAGCCATCAAATGAAGAAAATGATACTAAGTCGCCACCTAAGGTTATTGTGGAGACTATGACGTTATCAATTTTGAGCAGTATCAATATTTACGGGTTAGTGTTATATCAGTGAAGCGCTCGCTGTTCCGACCGCTTCAATTTATTTCTGAACTATAACATGATCTGTGGGCTTGATCCCAACAACGGTACAATAGTGATTAGCACGGTTGTCCAGTGGTGCAGTGGTCCAATCACTGCGGATCAGACCGATCAGATCGATCGGAGCGGTCGGATCGAATGTCGGTTAGATTGAAACCCACGACACGAATCGCCGCGGATTACAACCGCTCACTCTATTATTCAAACTCCTACCGAGCGGGGTGGCGCCAGTGATAGCGGGATTATGCGCAGTATTGGATTGCCGTTTTGAATGGTGTACGATCAGTAAGTACTGTGTATAGCGATTAAACGTGGGTGTTGAGCTGTATCATAATTGTTTTTAAGCTATTGCATAGCTTCTATCGCGGCCCTTGAGCGTGGAGAGCGAATCCAGAAATTCCGTAACGGAAATATTTTCAACCAGGTTGCTATGGTTACGGAAAATAACAAGGTTGTCAACTGAGGTTGTCAAATTAAATAATTAATTATTTGCATAAGTTGATAAAAAATGCTATGCAATAGCTTTACCGCGGCAGTCTCCGAGTGCCACACGTTTTTTTTTTATTTAGGCAGAGATTTAAATTGTGATAAGGCCCGATTTCCACTAATAGGAAAGGTTTTATTTGGATGGTTGGACTCATGAATCTTCAGACATCCACGCTGTCACCACCGCGCCACCTGGTGGCGCCGCCTCAAAACATGAATATTCAGCATTAACTCAGAGCGGCGCGACACTGTGTGTTCCAACAATACGCGACTCACAATAACATTAGACAAACATAAGTCGCTGCATGTAGCCATACATCCAGGCGAAGAATGAAGTAAGCGCACTACCCTAATCTAGTCTATAATTAGAGCTATACATGAATCTTTGTGCGCGTGGTCTAAATCGGAACTGATTTGATTTTGATTGATGTTTTCCCACTATTACTAGGATTTCTGGTGGTACAAAATTGTAAAAATAGTGGAATCAAAAACCATGTATTCTACCAGTTCTTATTACATAAATATACTTTAAGAGTTATGGAGTTTTTGTCCTCACCAGTATTTAAAAAATCAAAATCGATGATAGAGAGACAGACCTGAATATTGGAATGAGACTTGGTAGGTATCTCAGGTAGCCTTTCACAACTGCTATCGTATACCGAATTCTCAACACGAGGCCTCCAATGTGTGCACAGCTTTACGGCGAGTGCCCCACGTATAAGTAAATTTGAATGTAGGCACTTTCCCGATTGCGGCTTAGGCCTTAAGCCCACAGCATTTTATTTACTTGCGTATTTACGGGCACGTCGTGATGTGATTTGGTTGAAGTGTAAAATGTGTGGAGTAGGTACGAACCCAGGCTCTAATATACGCCTTTGGTGTCAAAGCGGATCCAATTACGTTGTTGGCATTAGTTATAGTCTGTCCTATCAGGTAAATCATTCCCATTTATTTATAAAAAAGATTTTTGTATATTGTACTTAATGGCCGAAGATGCCTGACCCCATATTTATTTTCTCAGAAATAAAATGTATGGGATAGTGTAGTGATAGTATGTACTTTGCGTGTATGCATACCTGCTAGCTTGGCAGAGTGACCAGTTACCTTATTATAAACAAAAAATATTATTATAAAATTACCTACTACTATTCTAGTCTGCGTTAAGAACAATTATTTAATCATAGTTTGTTACAAAAATACGATTAGCTGCATTAGTGCTGGTATCCGAGCAGAGGGGAGGTGCGAAACATGCCCAGCCCCCCCCCCCCCCCACAGCGCTGAATCGCGCAAAACTTTAAATTGAACATAATTCGCGCTAAGCCGCCGAATGCCGCGCCTCGCGCCGCCATCCAGACACCCGATGTGGTGGCGACTGGCGACTGAGCGCCGAGATATAAACGATAAACAATTGCCACCATGGCAATCTTTTTCATCAATGACTACGGATAATCGTAGTCGTAAAGTATTTCATGAAAGTCATGCATTTTCAGTAATAATGGTTTTCTAAACTTAGATGCTTAATATGATGATGAATATTATACTTTGATCGGCTTAATATGTGCGACTTGAACATTACGTATTTATATATCGATATAAATATGGGTGTTACTATACACTTCTGCCCATTCTAACAGACTATCAAAAAGTCATATTAAGTTAAACTATAAAGTATAAGCACAACCCGCGTTACCGAACATTATTCCGGTACAAACTGTTCAACATCCTTCTTACATTCTATCTTAAAACCCTACTACTCATAAGATATCGCAACGTCAGCCATTTAAAATCTCCTCATAATGGATGCAGTTAATCGCTTCACCGGGTCGTCAGTTAGAATGAGCGCGCGAATCCTTCAGTGTATAAAATAAGTGTTGAAAGTTGAAATATCTTTGAATCCGCTCGGTTGGCGCGGTATCTGCGGCCGCCAGCCACTGTCAGCCACTGATAAAAACCATCACACAGGTAAACTCAGAAGATCCACTGCACAAATTAACCGCTTGAAAAACTACATGCATGTGTTGCAAAGTACGTGGTGACTCCTGGCATAGGAGTAACCACATCGCGCATCGCAACGCGTCATACTCTCGCGAAAGAAATAAGTGACATACGCGCGTGTGTGTTGACGTTGTTAAATGGATAAGAATGGGCACCACGTCAAAATATTGATAGGTGATCAGATGGGAATAGCTTTGGTGCTCTAAGCGTAGGTGCTCCAAAAATCGGTGCTCAGATGGGAATACCTCAATTTACCTATGTATGAGATCGAGTGGTTCTTCTGTTCCTGTGCTGGTATTAACACTGAAAGACTCGCTAGTCAACGAGTAGACGGCGCGAGTTAAGCTCACACTGAGTTTACTGGATTTTGTGTTCGAGCTTCTGAGAGAATGGGTTCGAAGTTAAGTTAGAGAGGTAGATTACAGTTCATGTATGTGATACTCATCATTGTTTTGTTTTCCGGATTATAATTTGTGATACAAAAAACATAATAATCGAAAGACCGTAACTAGTATCCAGCTGCTGCTGGTCCAACAACGGGGAAAAGGTATGTGTCGTCCGTTGGTGAGATGGGCAGACGGCATAGTTGCCATCGAGGGGAAATCTGTATGAGGCTGGCACAGGAACGTGGAGATTGGCACCAGAAAAAAGATGCCTAGACAAACAGTGATGATGATGATGACATTATTATTATTCATCTCATAATAAAAATAAGTTTGACAATAAAATAAGGTTATAAGTTTTCAGAAGACAACCGTTATTATGTTATAAAAATATTCTGTGTACTAATCCGATATTCACAAAAGAAAACGAAGAGCCACGAAACAAACTTATGAACATTTGTTAATAAAATATCAAATGAACCTTTATAAGCCTGTAAGAGGATTACATTCGTTTGCCTTTGACAAAGCTTACTGTTCATGTAAAATTAATGTTTACAATACAAATAGGTCCAATTTCACAATAATGTACAGTTAAAAGATCGTGAAATTAGTTATGTTAAATCTGTGAAGTGTCCACTTTGAGTAATATCAGCCTGTAAGTATACTTAAACCAGAAAAGGCATGCGATTTCGTGATCTTCGTGTTATCGAAGTACCACTAAAATTGTGGAGGTTCACTCAGTAAAGCGATAATAAAGAGGGATCCTTTACAAGAGCAATGCTTCGCCAGCGGTTGCCATTTTTTTAAATTTTATAGTAATATAAAGCTGCTATTCGTCTAGGTCATCTGGTTAAGGCGCGTCCCCCAGCAAAACGTAGCTCTAGCCGTTTTTTATGCAGTTTTCTGGAGCTTATTACTCTTAAAAAAAAAGATATATCAACCAACAAAAAATACATTAAATTACTACATACTTTTACCTTCAAAATGGTACGTTTTGTTTTTTTCTTTTTTAAGTAAAATATTTAATTAATCCCCTCACAACGAAACCACAGAAATGAGAAATAATTATTGAAAACATGCTACTTCTCCAAAACTAACAATTGTTTTTATTTTGTTTTTACACTAATGGCTAGGCAATTTCATAATGAACATTATGGTACGTTTTTTTTTTTCAAAAACCCAAAATTTGATTTTATAAAGATTTTTATGCAAAATTCTGTGCGTATTCGCAACCGTATCTATTGACATTCAGTATGCCGCCAGGCCTCGAAGGGGGAACCCGTGTCGCTCGTCACCGCGCCGCGTCGGCTCATGCGCTCGCTCGCTTACGTCACATTATCAACAGATCTAAGAAGTAATTTCAAGTAATAGATATGGCATTCAATGAAATATTTTTTTATGAAATATTTATTGGTGCGTCCAAATACTTTTGGTCATTATGAATTCAGTTATTATACTCACGTCGATAAATAGGTAGGTACTTTCAACTTTTACTGTGATACAAAATAATATTGGCACGATTACGAAAATGAGCTCAAAATTAAAATCCAAGATGGCGGCTAGGACAATTTTAGGTTTTTCCGTCATGGGTGTAGTTTTCATGGTTTTTGGGGTCGCTGATTACGAAAATGAGGTCAAAATGAAAATCCAAGATGGCGGTAAAGATTTTTTAGGTTTTTCCGTCATGGGTGTCGTTTTCATGGTTTTTAGGGTCGCTGATTACGAAAATGAGGTCAAAATGAAAAACCAAGATGGCGCCGACGAAGATTTTTGGTTTTTCCGTCATGGGTGTCGTTTTCATGGTTTTTAGGGTCGCTGATTACGAAAATGAGGTCAAAATGAAAATCCAAGATGGCGCCGACGAAGATTTTTGGTTTTTCCGTCATGGGTGTCGTTTTCATGGTTTTTGGGGACGCTGATTACGAAAATGAGGTCAAAATGAAAATCCAAGATGGCGGCTAGGAAAATTTTAGGTTTTTCCGTCATGGGTGTCGTTTTCATGGTTTTTGGGGTCGCTGATTACGAAAAGAGGTCAAAATGAAAACCCTAGGTGGCGGTCAGGAAAATGTTTGGTTTTTCTTTCACGGGTGTCGTTTTCATGGTTTTTGAGGTCAAAATGAAAATCCAAGATGAATGAAGAAGCGGCCAGGTAAATTTTTGATTTTTCCGTTATGGCTGTCGTTTTATATATATATAAAATATATATAGTCGAAAAACCAAAATTTTCGTCGGCGCCATCTTGTATTTTGATTTTGAGCTTATTTTCGTAATCGGCGACCCCAAAAACTATGAAAACGACACCCATGACGGAAAAACCAAAAATTTTCGTCGGCGCCATCTTTGATTTTTATTTTGACCTCATTTTCGTAATCAGCGACCCCAAAAACTATGGAAACGACACCCATGACGGAAAAACCAAAAATTTTCGTCGGCGCCATCTTGGATTTTCATTTTGACCTCATTTTCGTAATCACCGACCCCAAAAACCATGAAAACGACACCCATGACGGAACATCCAAAAACCGTCGGCGCCATCTTGGATTTTCCTTTTGACCTCATTTTCGTAATCAGTGACCCCAAAAACCATGAAAACGACACCCATGACGGAAAACCTAAAATTTTCGTCGGCGCCATCTTGGATTTTCATTTTGATCTCATTTTCGTAATCAGCGACCTCAAAAACCATGAAAACGACACCCATGACGGAAAAACCAAAAATTTTCCTGGCCACCATCTTGGATTTTCATTTTGACCTCATTTTCGTATTCAGCGACCCCTAAAACCATGAAAACGACACCCATGACGGAAAAGCCAAAAAATTTCATGGCTGCCATCTTGGATTTTCATTTTGACCTCATTTTCGTAATCAGCGACCCCTAAAACCATGAAAACGACACCCATGACGGAAAAACCAAAGATCTTCGTCAGCGCCATCTTGGATTTTCATTTTGACCTCATTTTCGTAATCAGCGACCCCGAAAACCATGAAAACGACACCCATGACGAATGAACCAAAAATTTTCTTCGGCGCCATCTTGGATTTTAATTTTGAGCTCATTTTCGTAATCGTAATATTTGTATCACTGTAAAAGTTGAAAGTACCTACCTATTTATCGACGTGAGTATATAGTAACTGAATTCATAATAACATTTCATAAAAAAATATTTCTTTGAATGCCATATCTATTACTTCTTAGATCTGTGAATTTTACTTGTATTCGTATGAAGTTCGCCAGGTGGCGCAAGTAATAGTTTACGAAGTATTGTAGAGGTGGGGTGCGGCAAAGAGGGAGCAAATGCTCAAGGTTATTTGCTCAGGGTACCACCTTAATTAATCGTAGTGGGCAAGATCGAAAGAAAGAGACCCCGCGGCCTATCACCTAACCGTTGATGTGACAAAGTTACTGCACTCACTGGACTCCCTGTTACAACTGCTCTTAGGAAAGCTGAACATCGAGAGAAATGGAGACATATTATTGTAAGAACTATGAAGGACTTTCATCAGGGACACGACCCTCACTAATGAAGTACACGACTACAAATAAAGAAGAAAGTTGCTATTCAATCAATTTGTAATTAGGCCACTACAAAATGAGCAAATTTTTGCATGGAAAAATCTTAAAGACATGTTAAAACATGTCTTTATGATTTTTCGAAGAAATACGATGACTTTCAAAACGCAAACTTTTCCTTAGAGATCAGTACGTGAATATTAGATATTTCCCGCGGGAACGTGTCGGTCGGCGGGAAACTTGAGTGTTTGCGCGACTGTTAGTCAGATGTCGCTGCCATCGACGATTTTCATTTTATTGCGTTCTCTAAGTTTGTATAACAACTTACCAACTATTACTGGAGTGAACAAAGTTTTATTGTGTTTGTGAAATTACTTTACATTACCTTGGCACGTGACACGTCGCTGTGTTTTGTTGCAAAAATAACCTAACGTAGTAAGTTAGGCACGAATGAGTATTTGAATAGTTAAAGGTAGGTCAGATGGTTTATTTATATTATATCAAAATTACAACTATAATACGTCGATTTACACCTACATACGATACAATAAATTCCCTACGTAAGAATAAGATAAGAAGAACTTCGAACCCAATAACCTAGCAAACGAATGCTATAGAATATGAACCGTCCCATTCAACATAAAATATTTCTCCATACAAATTGGCGGACGAGCGCTAGTCAGTAAAATTTGTGGAAGTTTCGTCGCATTCCTTCGAAAAGCTCCCGAATTCTACTTCCAGTTTGATCCAGTTCGCAACGATTATGATTCTATTGGATTATAAGTTATCGACGCCGACGACTCCACGGATTTACATTTTAATTTATTTAAAAGTGACGTCGTTGTGTTTTGAGGAGTTTCAATTGAGTTTTAAACGGGACGACAGCGTTGTTTGTTTACGAATTTTGGTAAAATCTATCTATCACGTCACGTAGTATTTGTAGAGTATTAACTCAGACTAAAACATAAACTAAGAAAGCTCGAATTATCACGTAAATTTTACAAAACTGAGAGTTAGTATTACTTCAAATAAAGAAATGAACAAAAAGTTTAAAAAAAACGCCTGGATTAAATAACTACACAGAATTCAATTAGCAAACTAAACTGTTTTAATAAAAGGACCACTATTTAAACACGACTGTTCTACTTATGACGGTAGTTTTATTCCTGCAATTAATATTTGCCCTTATCGTAATGTATTAGGGTTTACAATTCCAAAAACTGCTAATCAAAAGTATTCAGCAACGATATTCGTGAAACGACCGAAAACTAATTTCAAACATGTATAAGCACCTACAACCCGGCTGCCTAATTTAATTATTAATCGAAATTCGCACAATAGGAATGAAACAAAGCCACGTTAATCTGTGCAAAACACGGTCTCATATTCAATTATGTCCGAAACAAGCGAATACGAAATGAGGCGCTTACCTATACGAGTGTGCCTATAAAAGTTTAACAGGAACATTGAGCAGCAGAGAATCAATTGGCTCACTGGTTTATAGGAACATCTGTGGCGTGAATATTTTAGTCTGTGTCGCGTAGCGCGCGGCGTACGGCGACATCTCCCGCCATTCGCGAGTGCGGTGTGTAGGCGCGCGGTCCTCTGCTACGCCGTAGACCCGCTACGAGCTACGCCATCGGAAAGTATTTCGCGGGTGAACTTTTGTGTTGAATAGTTTATTATGAGCGAGTGCTACGGGATGTTGAGTTAGTGGCGCCGATATCAACACGATACCTGTAAGTGTATTGTTATGTTTGTACTGACACCCGCTGACCACTGACCTGTCCTCATCACTTAAGGAAAAAAGCTTTATTTGGCTGTTCTGTTTATTAGAGGATAATGCCTGGACAGATGTGATATTATTTTTTGAACAAAGAGTAAATTCTGTATCTATTTTTTGTTGTTATGAGATATAACAACAAATGTAGCAACTGTAACATTAAAGTTCTTCTAGCTTATAAACACAATTTACCATTATTATTAAAACTCATAACTATTATTGTTTACTTTAAAAACAAAATGTTTTGAAACGTTTGTTCATTCGTAACGTTTATTTCTCACATAAAACGAACAAAACGTTACTTTAACAACTTCCTGAAAAAGACAAAACAAAACTATAATCCACAATTAAAAGCCAAAAATAAATTACAAAGCTTTGTGTACAACGTAGTTGGGTGTTGGGTGGTTAAGTCGCGTTGAGTTAACGTCCACTTCCGCGGCGGCACAACAAAGAACACAAAATAAAGTAAAGTGATGTTAGCGCGGTCACTTGCCGCGCTTTATTGTTGCCGGGTTATAATGGTGGAGGAACTGATAATCTTGATTTTTACCCGACTACGGCGAAGCCAAAAGGAAGGGTAATGATTTTGGCAGTCTGTGCATGTATGTATGTATGTATGTTCCACCGTAGCGCCTAAACTACCGAACGAATTTTAATAAATGAAGTGTCAATAGATTCGTAAGAATAGCCCGGGTGACATAGGCTATATACATTTTATAAATTTTTGTTATGACGGAATTTAAATGTCAAATTCTAGCCTCGAAAAAAAATTAATTGAGATAATCATAACATGTTTGGTATCAAATGAAAGGTCTTGGTGAGCACATTACAAATATGTATATTATTATATTATAGTTTTAGTTCGCCGTTTGTACTCAGGTTTTAGTTTTTAGACTTGTTTGACAAGAGTTTTGTCTAGTAGTTAACTGTAAAGAAGTTTGAATCATCATCAGTATGCCCCTGTCCTATGTAACTTAAAAACAAGGCTTAGGCAAAGGGCTAACAAGGAACATGGGTGGTATTTTGTCAGTAGAAGTCTGACACTCCCTACCGCTCTTCCCTAAGAGCGGGAGGAGTCATCTAATGATTGACCCTCATGACCCTCAAAAAAAAAATGCTGGTGCACCGCGTTCTTTAAAGGACCTACTTTAAGTGATGATAAGTCATTTAGCTATCGATGATTAAGGCATAGTGTTAAACTGTCTATTTTCGCTCTTGCCGTCAAACGTAGAGGTTGATTGATTGCAAAAAAAAACTTCAGATAATGATTCATTTATTTCATTTTACCATTCTATTATTTATTTATTATGAATACACGTGTAATGTCTGAACGTTTGAGTTTTAGTGGAATATTTTCAAACTTCCAAAATAACTTTTAGTAGGTAGCTTAGCACTACGTACTTTGAAAGTTTGGTTTGGATATAGATCTGGGTACATAACCTAGATCTATCATACTACTTATTAATTATAATATTATGAGCAGCGGGTACTTCTTGGAATTTACAAAGAGTTTCGGGAAATTTCAGTATATTGCTAGTAAATTGTATGTGAAAGCAAAATTATTGCTTTCAGTAGAAAGTTTTTTACTTATAGAAACTACAAACAGACACGTAAATTTTATTTATTTGTACAGATGTGATTATTTTGATCAGAGCCAGAAAATAATAAAATGTATATTTACAGTAGTGATATGAAAAGTTATTTTTTACATGCATAAACTACTGAATCTACAGATCGACACAGTTAACAAACTATAGCAATTTCACGCGTTGCGCTGGGTTGTCGGCCGTCCCAAACTATACTCGTATCAATCAACGACTGGTGCCGAATCCATAGCACAGTAACAATTCCTATCGTGTCGTGTACTCGTGTCACATGACACTTGACATATTAAACGTATTACATAGTTTAACAATGAGTACACGTCACTTGGAACTTAATGGGACATTTATTGAACTTGATTACATTGCGCTCTGTTCAATACGTTCAACTTGTAATTATGAGAATGTTTATTTTTGAAACATGGCTTGGTGACAAGTAATTATTTCATTAATTATCTTATTTATTAGGTGTTTCTTATTTGACGATCTCGTGGCTAATTAACAACAGCTGCTCGAGTTGATCTTTAGTATAACCGTGCTTTTATATGTTGATTCGTGAATAGGTGACCGCCCATAACAAACCGAGTTTCCTCCATGCATCGGAAACACGTTGGTCCCGGCTGACATTTGTAAATCTTTGCCACCCGTTACAGGTAGTCAGTGCCCTAAAGCATCCGTTACAGGTAGTCAGTGCCCCGCCTAAAGCATCTGTTACAGGTAGTCAGTGCTCAGCCTAAAGCATCCGTTACAGGTAGTCAGTGCTCAGCCTAAAGCATCCGTTACAGGTAGTCAGTGCCCCGCCTAAAGCATCTGTTACAGGTAGTCAGTGCTCAGCCTAAAGCATCCGTTACAGGTAGTCAGTGCTCAGCCTAAAGCATCCGTTACAGGTAGTCAGTGCCCCGCCTAAAGCATCCGTTACAGGTAGTCAGTGCCCCGCCTAAAGCATCCGTTACAGGTAGTCAGTGCCCCGCCTAAAGCATCCGTTACAGGTAGTCAGTGCTCAGCCTAAAGCATCCGTTACAGGTAGTCAGTGCCCCGCCTAAAGCATCCGTTACAGGTAGTCAGTGCCCCGCCTAAAGCATCCGTTACAGGTAGTCAGTGCCTCGCCTAAAGCATCCGTTACAGGTAGTCAGTGCTCAGCCTAAAGCATCCGTTACAGGTAGTCAGTGCCCCGCCTAAAGCATCCGTTACAGGTAGTCAGTGCCCCGCCTAAAGCATTCGTTACAGGTAGTCAGTGCCCCGCCTAAAGCATCCGTTACAGGTAGTCAGTGCTCAGCCTAAAGCATCCGTTACAGGTAGTCAGTGCTCAGCCTAAAGCATCCGTTACAGGTAGTCAGTGCCCCGCCTAAAGCATCCGTTACAGGTAGTCAGTGCCCCGTCTAAAGCATCCGTTACAGGTAGTCAGTGCCCCGCCTAAAGCATCCGTTACAGGTAGTCAGTGCCCCGCCTAAAGCATCCGTTACAGGTAGTCAGTGCCCCGCCTAAAGCGTCCGTTACAGGTAGTCAGTGCCCCGCCTAAAGCATCCGTTACAGGTAGTCAGTGCCCCGTCTAAAGCATCCGTTACAGGTAGTCAGTGCCCCGCCTAAAGCATCCCTTACAGGTAGTCAGTGCCCCGCCTAAAGCATCCGTTACAGGTAGTCAGTGCCCCGCCTAAAGCATCCGTTACAGGTAGTCAGTGCCCAGCCTTTAGGCTGACAACCAGTCTTACCAAAGGGTATCGTATTACACAATACTAACTGGGTTGTAGAGGTCAGATGAGAGTCACTCGATTTAAAATACTGGTATTCAGATGAATTTGGTAAGACTGGGAACCGACCCCATAGTAATTGGAAAAAGGCTAGGTAGATGATATGAGTTTCATATTCTATGTATATGGATTTTCAGCAATGTTACTTTCCTTAGTGACATAAGGGCTATGATATAGAGGCTGTTCAAAGTTATTCAAAAGTAACTAAATGGATGATCAAACAAGTTACAATAAATGAGCAGCAGCACTTACTTGAAAAAAATGAAATAGGTCTAATAAAATATTTACAAACTTTTAGAAATAGGTATCTAACAATGTGCCGTGTCATTTTGAAGTAAGCAAGTATGTTCTTACACAATGATTCGTATGCCCGTTTTCACTTATCTAGGCCATACTTACTTAGCGTGCATCGCCTATTAATAGTGAAATTATAGGTGTCGCTTAGGTAAGTGCACACGGCCATCTTAATCCTTATTTCGTTATTAGAAGAGTGTGTCCCACTGCTGGGCAAATGCCTCTCCCATCTTCTTCCATACCGTTTTACTGTGCCACCTCGAACCAGCTTTCGTTGTGCGCGTTCAGATCATAACACCACCTCTTTCTAGTCCAGTTTTGAGTAATCAACTGAAAAATCTAATAATTTTCAGTACGAAGACGCACTCACATTAGTCATAACCTTGTGGTCATAACAATAATATTGAAGGTCGATTTTAGAAGTTATTTTATCTGGAGTGTTTTAATCTAACTAAGAGCTCGAACTCTGTTTCTTGGATTTTGTTCACATGACATCACGCCTTTTTTTTATTTGAAGGGTGGGAATTAATCATCAAATGACTTCTCCCTCTCTGGGCAGATTGAAAGAAAGAAAGAAGAAAGAAAGAAATAACATTGGTATAGACACAGGGCATACATATAATAATAAACATACTTACAAAATTAAAACTATTTAGCACAAAAAAATTATTTGCCCCACGGCTGCTCCAAACAGGCCCAGTTCAGCATAAATGTCAAGCAACTAAGTGCTTGATTGGTAGGGAGTGGCAGATTACTACTGGCTAAAAACCACACATGTTTCTTCTTAGCCATTTGTGCCGTGTTCCGGTATCTCTTTCAACCAACCGGCAGCCCCTACGGGACGCCTGTATTGCCCTGAACGATTACGCAGAGGTGTCACGTTAGTCTCAAGCCTCATGTAATAGATGTCGAGCTCGTGATCAAATAATAACAGACGCTAGGATTGATCTTCCGGTAAAGCCGCGATTGCCTAGGTGGGTCTGAAAATGTGTTCATCCATTATCTACCGCATTTCCTCCGTGCCTCGGCACGCACGTGAAGCCAGGTGTGGTCTTAGCTGTTATTAGTATATCTTTGACAGGTAGTCAGTGGCTCGAAAAGTCTTAACAACCAGTCTTACCAACGGGTATTGTATTACCTAGTGCTCACTGTTTTGTGGAGGTCAGATAAGCAGTCACTTCGTGTAAAATACTGGTAAATACTGCATCCGGTTAGACAGAAAGTTGACCCCAATGCCATATAAGTAAATTGTCATAATTATACTCGTAAGTAGCTACAAGTATCAACCAACAGGCTGCGATGATAATGATTGGATGTGTCGCCACACACACAAGTTTCACCTCCGTGGAATATGTTGGATAACTGTATTATCTTAGATATCTAAAGTTTATCCAATTTGTTGGCAGGTTGGCCCAACGCTCGCCCAACATGTGGTCCAACACGCTCCCAGCGTTGCTTCTGATCGTCGTGGTCGGTAAGTACAAACACCATACAAACACAGATTTATTTGTAATTTTATATCTTCATTAACTTGCTCGTTATTCGGAGAAGTTATATCAATGGCGTATTTATGTTGCTTTTCTAGGAACGTATAAAATTAAACGATCTAATTAATGAGCAGTCTCTGTGAAATTGTAAGTATGGATAATATTGCTACACTACGTTTTCGTGGAATACAGATTTATAATAATGTAAATTTTGTAAGAAATACAGCAATTTTTTAAACAATGTACCTTGTGATTACTTTGAAAAAAAATTAATGAGAATATAAAAAACACTGACAGCAATTACTACGATAATAATTTAAAATACGACATCTTTTGCAAATTGGCGGGCCCTACCACCATCAATTCAAAACTGATTCGTGACAACATATTAATATTTTTTAAGGTAGAATAAAGCCATATGTACCAAAAAACGTCGTTTCTTTAATATTCACTTAAAAGTATATCGCGTATTTTTTAGTGATCCTCTATGACCGCAACTCAATTTTTTTGATTTCTGAGTAAAGACACATTATTTCGTAAACTGCGGACACAACCCCTTGTGAGGCCGTACTGTGTTGTCCTCCTCTAAAAGTGGCCTCTTTACCAGCGAGCACGCGGTACCCTCGATGGCTGCTCTCCACAATTTGAATTAACGGGATGAAGGTACGCTGTGTGGGCAGCGGGCTCGTCGAGAGCTTCGAGTGGTCTTTTGAGTTAAATTGATTAGTTCATCGGTTGATGGCAATCAATTGCGGGGCTTACATTTTGTTAAGCAAACACTTGTGGGCGCTGGGAGCCGGAGGACACTGAGTTTCTGACATTTTACTTAAATTTTGGACAAGACATTTATACAAGTGCGTTAGAATAATAATTACAGCTAATTCTAAAATACTTGAAATCTTATTTATCTAATCATTTTGGTCTGTTACTAGATCTGAAAGTAATTTAACTTTATGTCGGGTGTTAATCATTTTTATTATCGGAAATAAATACAAAATAAATCTAGAAACATGTCGCTATCAACATCTCAGCTTCCATTCTCGTGAAACGGTCACAAACACATAACATCACATTTCCGCTGCATCCAACGATTTCATTCATCAATCCTGATTTATAGTTGGACACGCTTTGCTGAACAAACTTCCACGAACACTGCCGCAAACGGTAATCAACCTTAATGTCAAACAATAAAAACGAATGCGACGGCATGAAAAGAGTTTGCTGTACCATCGACAACGAAATAAGAGCTTTAAGAGGATGGTGATATGGTTCGATTTACAGTGTTAGGGTGTTATTGCGGCCATTAAAACAGCGTATTCATATTGTAATAACTTGGAATTGTTTTTGATAATTCAGTTAGTAATGGACGCAGCGTTAGGCGGAATATTGTCAACGAAGCGATTTACATAACCTTTTGTAATCGCTATCACAATGATCTGGTCATCCCATTTACATAACACTGGATGTTAAAGTTTGAGTGCTGCTTCAGATCTCTTCTATGAGATCTGTAACGAAGAGATTATAACTTAGATACTTCAAATAAAAGAACTTGGTACTGTGAATTTGTTTTTAGGACTTTATGCCAAGTTCTGTTTAACTGCAATCCAGACGTATTAAAATACTATATTGTAAGTAACGACTATAATATTGAACTTTATATCTCTGGTTTTATCTCCTATTTTAAAATCAATTTCCTACTACATACCATTACATAGTTATAGCGTCAGCCACTATGTTAGAAATAATATCCTGTATTTGTATCAAAAGTGGTTAAACATAAAACCACATTGTTAGAGGTATCGCGGCGCCAATCTATACAATAGTGTCTAAGATATAACATATTTAATATCTCTCAAAAGGGCATGTCGTTTGGTATAACCGTTTCTCATACAATTTCACTGCACCTATTATTTTCCTATCTTGTTTCTATTCTCCTAAATCATGATTATGACACGCAGTATGCGCGCTCGCCTCGAAGAGTCCAAACTCACACAGGCTTTGAGCGAACTAAAAGCGTGTAAGGAGTCCTGTTCTCAACTAAACAGGGAAATAGATGACAATGAAAGGGTGCTTTCTGAAGCCCATGAGAGGAACAATAAGTTAAAAAATGAAATGGCTCAGCTTTATGTTCAGCTTACTGATGCCCTAGAGGACCGGGATAGGCTCCAACTCATTGTGGACGGGTTTAGCCAGTGTAGCGTAGAGTATGAACAAGCTCTGAGTCACAAACATCTTCTACAACAACAGCTACACGAGGCTAGAAGTCAAATTTCAGATCTTGAGACAACAAACCTTAACATCACAGCCTCACTAAACCAAAGCCTGTTCAGTGAATTGGTGCCTATTGTTCCATCAATGTTTTCTAATAAATTCCAACCTGACACTATAGATTTGACAGTTGAGGATGACCCAAAGTCTAATAAATCAGTGCGGGTTTTTTCGAGTAAGAATAAACTGAAAAAATACATTAAAATAAACAAATACATTGTAAAAACTAAGAAAATGGTAAAGAAGCAAAAATTTTTCATTAAAAATGTAAAATTAAATAGGGAAAGATTACACCTTTTAAGTCAATTAGATATGTATTCTTTAAATTTAAATAAAAGTAAAAGGAAATACCAAATAGACACAGAGAACTTGCAATGTGAAATTAACCGTCTTCAGGATAAACTAAATTCACTTAACATTAAATATACTGCCTCCGAGAACCAACTAAAGGAATATGTATTGGCTATGAATGAGCTAGTAAGTACACAAAGTAGCAACTGTGATGATTGCACAAGTCCATCTGTTGAACCCACACTGGCCCATTCATTGTCTGTATGTAATACAACTATACCACAGTCCGGTGATAGTTTACTATTTGAAAATATTAATTGTATAACAGAACCGATTGTCAATAAGGAAATTGTAATTTTTTCTGATGAAATTGGAAAGGATTTAGGCCGCTTGTTGACAAGTAAGAATCCGGGATCTTCAATTATTAACTTTTGTATGCCTGGCTGTTCCTTGAATTTTATTATGAGAAAAATTATTAATTACAATTTCAACCAAGACTCCATATTACTGATATTTGTTGGTAATAGAGGTAATGTGAACAAAGGGGAATTGTTCCAATATTTTAATTCATTATGTAAACTTAGGTTAGGAAAAATTCTAATGTTCACATTCCCCTATAGTCAAAGTTTGCCACAGGAAGAAAACCTCTTAAGATTTGAAATTAACATGACATTGCATAATTTGACATTCAATAATAATATGTTTCATTTACTTGATATTAATAATTATGTTGGTAATAATTTATATTTGACAAAAGATAGATTCCTAGTAGATAGGTACTATCTTTCTAGGTATTGTAAACGACAGATAGCGGTGTCACTGTCTTATTATTTTTGTATAACAGCCAAGAATTTAGCGAAAGAGATTGCTTCTATTGAGCACCATGACATGTTGACTAATCCAGTAAGAAATTTAGTGCATAATATTGACATTGTAAATCATTTAAATTAGAGAATAGGACAATAGAGGCAAACTCTAGCAATAATGTACAATGTCAAAAAACTTTGCCTAATAAAAAGAGCTTAAAATCAAATAATATCAACCTGGTGCATCAGAATATTCAGGGACTGAGGAACAAAGACTTAGAATTGGAACTATTTTTGAATTTAAATAATATTGATATAATTTGTATTACAGAACATTGGCTTCAAAGCCACCAGTTCATGATTAGTTTTAGTAATCACCAGGTTGGTAGCACATTCAACAGAGTTAATGCCATTCATGGTGGATCACTAATTTTAGTAAATAATCAGATAAAATTTAAAGACCGAAAGGACATTGTGAGCCTATCTGTTGAACGCAATATTGAAATAGCCTGTATAGAATTGGAGCAGTTCATTATATTAAGTGTGTACAGGCCCCCCTCGGGATTGTATGACTGCTTTGAGAAAGTAATGGATGAAGTTTTACACAAGATTTGTAACACAAACAAGTCCATTATCACTTGCGGTGATTTTAATGTAAATTTATTAGAAAAGTCAAGTTCATGTAGTAAAATAATAAGTCTATTTCAGTCCTACAATCTCATGAACCTATTTTTGGAGCCCACAAGAATAACGCCTACTTGTGCCACTTGTCTAGACAATATTTATACCGATGTCAGTCCAATTCATAAGGAAATCATAAATGTTCTAGACTCAGACCATTGCGGTCAAATGATTACCATTGAAAACCAAAAAATTAAAATGGTTAAAAAAAATATCACTGTTAACCCTAAGACTGCAGGACGCTTGGAAACATTTAAAAGTAAACTTATGAATAACTTACCGCTATTGTCTACTGACAATACTCATCATCAATATGATGACTTTTTTTATATGTATTGTAAGCAATTTGATTCTACTTTCATTCCCAAGACTATTTCAGTAAATTGTAACGCGTCTTTCAGTGATTGGGCTACCATTGGTATTCACAAGAGTAGAAAGCGGCTTTATGAGCTGTACAATGAAAGAGTGTTTGTAAATACTGTTGAATTTAATTTATATGTTAAAAACTATTCAAAGCTATTTAAAAAAGTGTGTTGTATTGCTAAGTCACATTATTTGAGCTCGAAAATTAGAAACAGTAATAATGTAATTAAAACGACATGGAATATTATTAATAATGAAACGGGAAGGTCTAGTAACCGTAACAGTGACTACTGCTTATCTATTAATGATAGAGTAATTAAATCCGATTCGGACGTTGCCGCAGCTTTCGAAAGTTTCTATTCTGACATTCCCGTTTCAACGACAAAATCCCTAAACTCGTCACCTTCTGTTGCCGAATCTTTGTTACAGGAAAATGTTAAAGCATGTGACTCGGAATTTCATTTTGAACATATCTCATGTGGAGATATAGTGAAAACCTTTCACACCTTAAATGTTAAGAAGACTGCAGATCTGTGGGGTAATTCTGTAGAAGTTGCCAAGTCTATTATTGACATTGTGGCACCTACCTTGGCTTCTATTTTTAATCATTGTATTGATTGTGGGGAGTTTCCTGACCTTATGAAAAATAGCAAAATTATTCCTTTATTCAAGGCAGGTAGTACATCAGACCCCACAAATTATAGACCTATTTCAGTGCTGCCTACTTTTAGTAAAGTTTTTGAGAAATTGATTTTAGACCAATTGCAAAGATTTTTTAATAGACATAAATTATTACATAACAAACAGTTCGGTTTTACGAAGGGTCGATCAACTGCTGATGCCGGTGTCGAACTTTTAGGACATATTTATAGTGCATGGGAGGATAAATGCGATGCTTTAGGCATTTTTTGCGATTTATCCAAGGCATTTGATTGCGTTCTTCATGAAACGTTAATCAGGAAACTCCGCCACTACGGAATTCGGAACAGCGCTCTGGATCTTCTTGCCTCATACCTGAGTAATAGGATCCAAAGAGTTGACGTCAACGGGAAAAGATCTCCCGGATCTTTTGTAAAAATGGGAGTCCCGCAGGGCTCAATTCTTGGCCCTTTCTTGTTTCTCATTTATATTAATGACTTGCCTTACCTCATAAAGGATAACCACGATATTGTGTTGTTTGCAGATGACACTTCGCTTTTGTTTAAACTTAAACGTCAGCAGCCAGTTATTGACGATGTGAATAGCGCGATTTCAAAAATAGTGGACTGGTTTAACGCTAATAATTTACTCCTCAATGAAAAAAAAACTAAATGCATAAGGTTTACACTACCTCACGTTAGGCAGGTGAAAACTTGTGTGTTGGTGAAGGGCGAAGAGTTGAATCCGGAAGATAGCACGGTGTTCTTGGGTTTAACTTTAGACGCTAAACTTCAGTGGGGACCCCATATAGATAAATTGTCGAAGAAACTAAGCTCCGCGGCATACGCAGTTAGGAAAATTCGTAATTTAACCGATGTAGAGACAGCCCGATTAGTTTACTTCAGTTATTTTCATAGCGTAATGTCGTACGGCATTCTGTTGTGGGGGAATGCTGCCGATATTCAGACCATCTTTGTCTTGCAAAAGCGGGCGGTTAGATCAATTTATAAATTGAGTCCGAGACACTCTCTTAGAGAAAAGTTTAAGGAAATTAATGTAATGACTGTTCCTTCTCAATATATTTATGAAAATCTTTTGTATGCTCACAAAAATATTAAGCTTTTTAAGAAATATAGTGATATTCACAATATAAATACAAGAAATAAACATAAATTTATTGTACCCACAACAAGGCTCAAGAAAATAGGTGGATCATTTAGATGCCAATGTATTCGCTTTTATAATAAACTTCCAAGCGACATTCAAAATTTAAGCATTAATAAATTCAAATCTTTTATAAAACGTAAACTTTGCCAGAAAGCTTTTTATACTGTTAAAGATTATATAGAGGACAAAAAAGCTTGGGATTGAGCTGCTCCAATTTGAATTGAAGGTGAATTGATTTTATATCTTTTTATTAATTGTACCTTTTTATTTCTTACACTTTGACATTTTAATTATTTATACATTATTTACAATCCTTTTACAATTTGACATTTTATGATTTTTCTTTATACACAATGACATTATTTACTTTTTTAAGTATGATATTATTTTTTGCTTTTTTGATCAATATTTACTTGTTAAATATTTTATTTTTCATTTAGTTTTGTGTATATTGACATTTAATAACTTGACATGATTATTTAATATGACAAATATTTTATTATTTTATATTGTGAATGTGAGGACCATGTGGGTCTTTCTCTAATTTTAACTATTGTCTGGCAGTTTGAGTACTATAAGCGACCCACCCAAATGTCCTTTCTTTGGTATTGTTCGTCGTGACGTTGAGCTCCTTGAGTTATAAGTCGAGCTCCACGATAACTGACAAATGCTTGCACTGACTGGACGGGTCCACTCAAATCTGTGTGGTGCTTTATTCAAAAGACCATCTCAGACACTAATCTGCATGATCTTCATGTATATTATTATTATTTTCATATTGTGAATGTGAGGACCGTGTGGGTTTTTATTTAATTTTAACGATTGTTTGGCAGTTTGAGTATTTTAAGCGACCCACCCAAATGTCCTTTCTTTGGTATTGTTCGTCGTGACGTTGAGCTCCTTGAGTTATAAGTCGAGCTCCACGATAACTGACAAATGCTTGCACTGACTGGACGGGTCCACTCAAATCTGTGTGGTGCTTTCTTCAAAAGACCATCTCAAACACTAATCTGCATAGTCTTCATGTGTGTATTATACCAAGATTATGTTTGTACCTTGAACATATTGTAAACCCAAACGATTTTAAAAGAGTGTCCATGAAGTTTCTTGCCATTCTTCTCATGAGACCAACGCTTTGGAATTGGCAACTACAGTACACTCACGAGTTATTATGCCTTGTGACTGGGACTGTAGCTTAGTTTATTTAGCTTCAGTAGTTTACTGCCGCACTCGGAGAGCTTCAGTGGTTGCTTGGGCCGTCGCTTGGTAAGGGTTTTTGGCAGTTTTGTCATACAAAACTATGTCAGGCCTTTGCTGGGTGGCGGCTTGAGCAATCGTTGGATATCTCTGAGTGCCGCAGTTAGTTTAATTCGACTATTCAAAAGTGCCTGTTACTGGCCTACTTGAAATAAATATTTTTGACTTTGACTTTTGACTTTGACTTTGACTTTGATAACGGCGGCACAGGTCTGTATATAAAGAAATAAAGTGAAGCCTTGACTACCATCGGCTAGGGTTTTCACAGTAGAAAACCATATTCGATGGTGGTGATGATGGCGAACATTCTATATTTATCATGAAAATGCACACATCTGCATACCCCCTCAGAGCATACAGGCGTGATGTTACGTCATGATAATGTATATTCAATAAACATCCAAGCGATTCCAGCAATTACGACAGATTTGCCGTCTATTTTTGAAGAGTTCCATTGTATATCTCCGAAGATCAGCACCAGATCTTCACCAAATTAAACTGGAACCACCTCAGGAGTATACTCTTTCAAATAAAAAAAGAATTTTGAGAATCGGTCCATAAATGGGGGAGAAATCAGGTAACATACATAAAAAAAAAAAAACATACACACGAACATAGAACTTCCTCCTTTTTTGAAGTCGGTTAAAAATGGTAGAAAGTTGAAAGGAAACCGTCTGTCTTAGTACGGTCATGTCATGAGGATGAAAAGCATGTAACTAAAAAAGCGATGGATATAAATGTGGATGATGGAGAAGCAGAGGAAGGACAGAGACGAAATGGATGCAGTATTGTGTGAGGAATAATATGAAAGAAAAAGGAGTAAATGCCACCGTGACGTCACACAGGGAAGAGTAAAAAAAGAACGTGTTGCGCCGACCCCAAATAGATTGGGATGAAGGCAGGAAAATTATGATGATCATGAAAATGGTTAATCATCATCATCTTCAACCTATAATGTTCCCACTGCAGAGACTCAGGCCTCCTCTCTAGGAGAGGGATGGGCTATAATCCACCACGCGGGCCCAGTGCGGATTGGTAGATGTCACATATCTTCGGTTCTAAGACAGGTTTCCTCACGATGTTTTTCTTCACCGTTTTGAGAGCAGTGGTGATGAAATAAATTACACAAAGTAATGCGAATGGAAATGGTTAATATTTTAAACCAATGCCAACAAAAGTGTAATGGTCAAAAAGATAATTACCACAAACTCTTCTCCATAAAAATTCTAACGTCTATTCAAAAGTTCTAAAGCAAATCGACATTGGATATAAATAATTCGTTACACATGAGTGCGGAACCGTGGACACGTGAATAAAAGATGTGTCGGTAATATATATTGGCATTACAAGCAGCGGGACAATCTGCATGTGCATTAGTATATAAAGTAGGTGTCGGCGGAGAGTCATGTCGTGTGCGTGATAGTGTGGTGGAGGCTTAAGGTACACGCGGAGGCGGGAGCGGGGAATGAGGAGATACATTTCAAGATGTGATTATCAGTGGTCTTGGAAGGACTATTAGAAGTTATTGGATGTAATAGGTAGGTTACTGTAAATAGGACAACTGTTGTTTTGTTCATGCAGCTTGTGGTATAGATTTGTAAGAATCTAATTTATGAGGAGGTTGACTATTATCTCACGGGAACGTACTACAGTATTGAACATGTCCTAAACCAGATTATGGCTTAGCTTTATTTTACTTATGCCAAATTTCGGTACGTCAAAAAAGCCATGAAAAGGTCACAGAAGCACACAAGCGGATTAATATTATACTTTTTTTTATCTTCCCATACGCTGTATTTGTTTTACTAAAGACCTCAAGCATTGAGGTTTCATGGAAACCGCTAAACGCTCATAGTTTCCAGAAATGCTTGTAAACCCATGTCACAATCGTGTAGTTTGAACGTGTCGCAGAGAGATTGGTTTTAATATTAAAGGCTTATATCCGCCTCAGAGACGCTCAGATTGTTCTCCGGTGAACGGAATGCTTTACTTGTACATGCATTTAATGCGAAGGTTCTCACAGAAGAACCACTGAGCGATTCGTAAACTGGACAACACGAATAATTAATGATAATAAGTTGTCACACATAAAGTATCCCATACGGTGATAGCAGCTTTGCAGAGCCCGCAAGGGCAGAAGCCTGTCGGGGCTGCGGTTTTTTCGACAGAGATACCGCTACCTCAGACACAAAGAGCTAAGAAGCGACATGGGTGGTT
Organism: Diarsia mendica; assembly: GCA_949316265.1. Lineage (NCBI taxonomy): Eukaryota > Metazoa > Arthropoda > Insecta > Lepidoptera > Noctuidae > Diarsia > Diarsia mendica. The sequence continues at coordinate 28,498,757 of OX438887.1, read as the reverse complement.
TTTAGTCAGTAGAAGTCTGACACTGATACAGCTCTGCCAAATAAAAAGGGTGATAGCAGCTTCGGGGTCTAGTAGAGATCCATTTTAACAGTTTGTTCGAAATAATAGGAAACAAGACCATAGTCAACATCATCATCCACGCTCGAATTGAGAATTTCCTCATGAAACCTTACCAATACTTTGCTGGAACTCTGATCTGAACCCATGATCTCTTGCTCAGTACGAGTAGTAGCGACCAGTGGGCCAACGAGGGAGTAAAACACAGCACAGTAGGTGTTCTATATTCGTCACGAGTGCCCAAAGGAACTAAAAACAAACTTTCCCAAACATCTAGCCTCAGAACAAATAGGCCCCTGCAAATATTTGTCTCGTGTTTGGATAAAGCCTACACTTTCCAAAAGGTCGATGTGTAAATCACGTATTTCATTTTGAACCAAAAAATACCACTGAAACGTTTTCTTTTATAATGTTTGGAAATATCTAAGTGATAGATCATAGCCAAATCTGTACTCAGTGTTCTATTACTCACCTAGCGTTGGTGATGCAACATAACATAACACCATTAAGCCGAGTTCACATTTGTCTGACGTGTTGTGATGCATCAGAAGGGTATCGGTTTCATACAATTAATATGGTTGCGTTCACATTTCTCCGACGCAGTGAAAATGTGATGTGATGTGTGGTGTGTGTGACGCAGTGGAAGTGTGTGTGATGTGTGAATGATGGCTTGTGTTGTGTCAAATCAGAAGCGATCCCGGTCTGCGTCAGAATGGGTGAGGTGCGGGAGGCGGTGCAGTGACACGTTACAACGGGTCGGACTAGTGTGCATGCGCCAGTGTTGTGTTGTGTTGTGACGCGTCAGATGCGCGTCAGCAAGTATGGACGATTAGAACGACGACGGAACTGATTAAAAATCGTCATAACGCGTCATATAGATGTGAACAGTAGCCATCATGACAGAGAGCATCACGACACAACACGTCAGACAAATGTGAATGCGGCTTTATGCGATGTAAACCTGACGTAAAGCAAATTCTACGTCACACCAGCACAGCAGAAGCATCACAGGTTTAGCATTCAAAAGTTCGATCGGTCTGGGAGAAACTTTACGTTCTGTTCCTTATATCTCTAAAAGTATAAACATAATACAGCAAAACAAAATTATTGTGACAGTTTCCCGACACTTCTCAGCAACACATTTGTCTGTTAGGTGAGATGAACTTGATTTGAAAGTTTCAAAAGTAAACAAAAAAAATTAATTATGCACCAACTCTTGTGCTGCGCTTCAAATTAATGTGATAATTATTTGGTTTTTAAGAGTGGAACTTCTCATTATTTTGCCGTTTTGTAAGTACATGGCTGTATTTAAGTTTAAGGCGTTTGTAAAATCATGGGAGTTACGTATGCTTGTTACTCTAAGCCCGGAGATCCGCTGTTTGTTTGAAGTCCAATTTAATGGATTTACTCCAAGGATTAAGACAGCTTACAAGTGAAATATAATTGATGGATATAACGTTACAAGTTACATATAACTTCTGAAGTCTTTGTTTACGTCTTTTGTTCTTTGTGGATTCTTTGCCAGGTTTTTTTTTTATTTGATTTAACAAGAAGTTCAGAAGTTATAGTTCCACATGTATCTACATATAGGAAGTTGGTAACTAGATATAACCATTTTTCTGAGAGGAATAGTCAAGTTAATAGCGCGTTTATCACTCTTCAGGTGCGACCCCTGTTCTACACTTTTATACTCCATTTTGTTCTGCGCTTCAGGGAAACATATTGTTTGGCTTATATCGTTCTGGTTCAGTCAAGAACTAGGCAACAGGTTTCGTATTAAATAAGACAAATATAATAATTCAATTTGTAAGTGAAACTTAGTTTTGGAACTTAGTATGAGCGCACCTTATTTCTCGCACTACCTACTATACATAGGCCTCATGAGATACATATAACGACTATGTTTCTAGTAACTGTAATTTCATCCACTCATATAAGAAAGAACATTATTACGAAGTTACAGTGAAACAAAGACACAACTTATTATTGTTCCCCACATTTAAGCGAGCTCAGGTTCATTTCCTAGAAGTATTGCAAATATGGGATGTATGGTAACTTTGTAACAAAAAACAACATAATTACGATTTGGCCCAGTCGCAGTTTATGAAATAAATAAATAAACTTTTTCTAGAAATGCGTGGCATTCTGTCAGCATTGCGTCACTTACTGAAATAATTAAAAAACCTACGAGCAAAACATGTTCGTAAACATTCATACATACATAGACTGCCAAAATCATTACCCTTCCTTTTGGCTTCGCCGTAGTCGGGTAAAAATTTAATGTACAAGTGCACCATACGTCAAAAGTTGTGACTAACTCCACTACTTATTGCATATTTGCTGAAACTGGATTAGCATCAATGTTCACTGGCCGTATTGGACGCCAGGATACTCGAAAGTACTTTTAATTAAAAATTAGTAAAGGCCTCTCTTGAAGTCCAGAGAGCAATCACGCATCACTTCACTCAGCTACATAGGTCTCGTGTAATCACCCCATACAGCTGTACAAGTACTGTCGACTCAATTTTACGTAATACCAATAGCCGCCGGTATTTAAAAAAGAAAACCACTAATGATTTTTCTCTCATTGAAAAAATCCATGAGATTTTTTAAAATATAAATTTTAATTCCGACATTCTGTCCGTGCATCTATCACGCGCAGCCGGCGCGAATATCAAAGCTTCGCGGTTTCATCGACGGAAACCCCACCACCCTGCACCCCTTCTCCCATATAACCGATGTTGGTAGAACCTTGCACTCGTCTTACATGACCACATCGAGAGCTCCTACATCCCTGGTATCCCGTATGTAACATTGCCCCACTTTTTAATTACATGCATCATACCGCCCGACTGCAATTTTAAAAAGGATTTCGAGGTTTTTAATTTCTTTGTTTCGTTTGGATATATTATTTTAAAATGTTTTTATTCTGAATTAAAGTTTTTCGCAGAGGAATAAGTAATTGAGAATTGTATTACTGAATTCTGGAAAACAACGAGTTCAATACAACCTTTATATCAATTTATTAATTGCCTTTTGTGCTTTCGGCTATATTTTCGGAGAAATCAGTTCGTAATAAATAACACGAACTCTTTTGAGAAAAACTTAATAACTATAATGGAAACATACAATTTTATTAAAATCTCGTGACTAAATAATAACAGTCGCCCGGGTCGATGTTCAGGTTGAGCAGTTGCCTAGGTAGGTCCATGGATGGGTGGTGGGTGATCCCCATTACTTAAAGCGGAAATCAGGTTAAGCTGTTGGTCCCGGGTGTCACTTGTAGGTCTTTGACGGTTGTTACAGGTCGTCAGTAGCTGGAAACTCTGGTAAACAGTTTTACCGAGGGTTATCATATCATCCAGTATTAACTAGGCTATGCAGGTTACATAGGCAAGCTCTCCATGTAACATGCTGGTATTCAGCTGCATCTGATTATACTTGCCGGCCCTAACATAGGAAAAGGCTAGGCATGTGATGACAGTTTTACTAAAATTCAAAAATAATGTCTTTACCCTTTTTGTGGATGGTGGCAAATCATCAAATGACTCCTCCCACTCTGGTCGAAGTGATAGGGAGTGTCAGATTTCTACTGACTAAAAACTTAGCTCTGTGTCTGAGGCCGCGGTATCTCTTTCGAACAATCCGCAACCCTTATCTTAACCCTTAATTTGACTTTGTCCGCACGGAGTGCTGGGACGGACTCAGTATAAAAAACCGGCCAAGTGCGAGTCGGACTCGCGCACCGAGGGTTCCGTAAAAAAAAAATATTATGTGATGTAACTAAAAATTTATGGTTTTCGTAATTATTCCTTTATCTATGCTATAAGACGTTGCTTCGTACCAAATTTCAAGATTCTGAGTTCACGGGAAGTACCCTGTAGGTTTTGATTCCCTTGCGAGTGTCGAAAATTTGCGGCATAAACGGGAGTATCTTGATGTAACTAAAAATTTATGGTTTTCGTAATTATTCCTTTATCTATGCTATAAGACGTTGCTTCGTACCAAATTTCAAGATTCTGAGTTCACGGGAAGTACCCTGTAGGTTTTGATTCCCTTGCGAGTGTCGAAAATTTGCGGCATAAACGGGAGTATCTTTTGATCGCGTTGACTTAGAAGTTTGATTTTTTCACAGCTCCAAGAGACCATAGACTTGAGTATTTGATATGAATTTCAGCTTGATACCTCCACGCGTTCCTGAGAAAAAAGGTCTTGACAGACAGACAGACGGACAACAAAGTGATCCTATAAGGGTTCCGTTTTTTCCTTTTGAGGTACGGAACCCTAAAAAAACGTTCCTTATTAATGTATAAACTAAAATATTGATCCTCTACGAAGCCAAAAGGCCCATAACTCAGCCTGGTGCTGTAAAGTTTAAACCAGTGTGACAGTGCTGCTTTCTAAAATAAATAAAAGAAGAAAGGAAAAACAGAAAATATTAGGAAGTTCGAATATAAACTTCTCAAGGTGTTAAGATGTTTTTTTTTGTAAATCAGTTTAACATGCCTTGAACTAGTTTGAACACAACGTCACCCAGGTGATATGGTGATGTAATCACACTCGTCTCTGCGCTGTCAGTTTAAATTAACCGCTCGCACGGACGCAATCATGGCCGCCCGTCATGGCCGCCGTTCGCGCCAAATATCTGGACGCCATATTGGCACTTAACACAAATACAATGGGATGAGGTTTCAAATGGAAATACTGATTGTTAGAAAATGCAAGGCGCTGTTTATCGTTGAACGAAAACCAATTACAAAAGTTAAAGCTTATTTTGTTTTCTAAAACTCGTTAAAGATAACATCTTGCTTTTGAGTTAGTTTTATTGAGGATTACGAGAGATTAACATCTATATTCGGTATAAAATGTCATTTAAAAGAGATTTATACCCGTTATAAAATTAAATTGTCTTGAGAAAATAACTTGCCGTAGATTTTTATAGGTGATTAAGTAGCGCCATTTGGTGCAGAAGGATCAAATGTACAACGTTAGCGCGCCCTGCAAACAGTCTGATATCGCCACAACGTGACCCTTTTCATACGACCAAGCACAACGATCTTCATAATTCCAACATAGCATAAGCGTGTACTAATAAATAACATCCAAAATGGAATAAACAAAGTAAATTGCTGAAATTCCCAAACGTCGTGTTTGGGAATTCCACGTATTTCAACTACGCTGGAATAGGTTAACACTAAAGTTATGCGTGAGATGAAAGTAGGACTAAATTAAAGCCAAATACTTACATGTAACTCGGTACCTAATACAAGTTTGGTCTACGGCTCGCTTCGCAATCATGAAACATTGTTCGTAGTTAAAATAGTAATAATAAATAATAATAATAATAATATTCCACAACTATCACACAACGCCATCTAGTCCCAAGCTAAGCAGAGCTTGTGTTATGGGTACTAGACAACTGATAAACATACTTATATATTTCTAAATACATACATAATTATTATAGATAAATTACACCCAGACACAGAACAAATGATCGTGCTCATCACACAAACATTTGTCCTGGGTGGGAATCGAACCCACGACCTCCGGCATAGCAGTTAGGGACACTAACCACTAGACCAACAGGCCAGTCATAGTGACTACCGTGATTCAAATTTTCGTAAATAACAACGTATCATTTAATTTTCATCGCGACTACTTTTGCTGAAATGAAAGATATAACTAACTACTTATACCTATTTTTTTAAGCTGTACTCACGTCATGACGTGCAAGCCTAGCTACCTACCATTTTCTTTCTAGAGTTCTCAAGAATTTTGTCATAATGGCTGTATGGCTCGACCAACTTAGGTACTTTTTGGGTTAAGGTTCCAGAGATTTTCATCTCATCCATATTAGCATTTCAGATGAATGGGCATAATTCATCCATAGCGATATTAAAAGATTAAAGCTGCCGACTCATTCCCTCACTGGCACAAAGGCCGGAACTTCCAGTGTCCAGTTTCAACGGTCGCCTAATCTCCAATATAATCGGGGGCTCGTCATATTCAATCAATGGCAGCAAATATTCGAAGGGTCACGGGGTGATGGATCTACGCACAGGATCGTGACGTCACCACCAAATAGCCGTGATTGATGTCATGACCTCAATGTGGACATTTTGATTCAGGAAATTAAAGCAGAGTGGGTATACAAATACGTAACAGAATTATAATAAACCACGTTCAATAAATCGTATAGGTTTACATAAGATTCGATCTTCCACTGGCTAGTTATTTTGAAAACTGATCAAATATTAGCAAAGGGTCACCGGTGTGAAGGACTCTACGACACGTGGCGGTGTCTACTGACAAAGGTGAATGAGATCGGAGTATTACATAAATATGAGCGATTCACGATAAGTTTTGCCGATCCAAAACGATTACAATTTTGAGATTTATGCTAGAGAAAACAATGTTATAAATCGTGTAGACGTATTATTATGAATGAATTTTAAAATATAAGTAGTCCTAATTAATTAATCCTTAAATAGCATCTGATATTATTATTCTGTCAGAATAGGATCAGCCGTTTCAAAGATTAGCCGGAACAAAATAATAGACAGACACAAAGACAAAAACTAAATCAGTGTTTTATAAGTGCCGTATATATTTTCAAATACATTTAGTTAAGAGCTGTTTTTTGAATAACACACAAATTCACAAACGTGGCGCGGCGTCAACCGTTTGGAACTGATTCGTGTTTTTCATAGAACGATGCATCTTATACTCATATTGCTAAAGTTTGAATTTGATCACACAAAGGTGATATTGAATTTCAGTTGAAATCCCCAAACTAGTTGCCACAATTGGATGCTGGTAACACGAAGCATTGTCCCTCCATCGACACATCGCGTGTCCTTCGTGACGGACTTAACGAACTGGTTCGACGATGCTATTTTCTCTGAACCTCATTCCTGCAACGATGTTAGATATTGCACGAGATTCGATTCTAGTATCGATGTTACAGACAGACAACTAGTTTGTTCTATAGTCCACTCGAACATTACTAAAAGGTATTCAATTATCCTGGGAAATCTGAAACAAAAATATCAGATTTTTTAGCTTCCTTATCGAAATTGCTAAGTTAGAATTTTGCCGACTGTAAGTTAAGCTCAGTTATATACTTTAACATTTAAACACTTGGTTCTATATATAATGGACCTAATTATTATGAATCCACACAAACACATAAACAGACCGACACGTATCTCCAGTTCGTCAAACCATGCGTTAATGATGGATAGTGACGGTTGCGGTCGCGGCGACATTGTCTGATGGACGCGGTGATCGATGACATCGGCACCGTGTTGGCACGTCACTATTCAGACTTAAGGTTGTGCGACGTTACAAAAAGTAACGTAATGATGTCCAATTAAAGGAATACTAACATCTGGACAAGATAGGCACGTGACTGCAATAAAAAAGAGGTTTTGTCACAGCGAATGAGCTAATAGTCATCGATGTTTCTTGTGATGTCATTACTGAGCAATTTTTATATGTATTATGAAAAATTTATCAAAAGCGTAAAGAATCTAACATGCCTAAACAACTGCCAAGCCTAGAGCCTCGTCCAGACTATATGGAGTATTCCACATTGGGCACCCGCTTTAACGGCACCTGAGGTAATGGCACCTGAGGTATTCCACATACGGCACCGCCCAATGTGATTATACGCGATATTGTCTAACCTTATGTGTTCAACAAACATAATCGATTAGACGGACGATATGTCATGACGTCACTGTTCCTAACACAGAATTTATGACCATCAAACACAAACGAAGCCTAAAATATAGCCGCCGAGACATCATTTATGGATTTGGAATATATTTCTTATGCAGGGATTTGAGAACGATCTGGAAGGACGCTGCTGGATTAATCTCTTATCAGTACGGATTTAGTCTTTAAAATAAAAAAAATACTTGTAACAGAAACCAGAGCAACAAAGGGACCCCTCGAACTATTATAATAAAGACGACAAAAAACTTCCAAGTCCGAAATCTTACAAAGATACAACGATAAGTGAAATCCTTAGTATCAGTGGATTAATTATAAATTCAGCTAACGGCGTGCCGACACAGCTCTCAGCCGGCTTTGAACCGGCGCCGGCACCGGACCGGCTGACACCCGGCTCCCGGTCCAGGGGGACCAGAGACCACCCCCGGCTTATCATGTTGACGGCGACGCACTTCAGCTGTTTGATAATGTTATTAATTTTGATTGGTCGTCGCCAAGTTTGCGCTACCCTTGATGCTGGACGAGGTTTTGCTTCGTAAGGTGTGGGAAGGATTAGCATTCTCTGCTAGTTTTTCTTAAAGCACGTTGAATTTTATCGATGCAACTCAAAGTTATAATCACTTAAGTAGCTCATGCGACAGGGAGCTCTCCAGTCTACCGTTTCAACAAAGTTATACGTGATAAATCAGAAATCGATGTAAGCTCTTCTTGATAAACTATGTATTTAACTGTTACCGATGAACCATGTCTATTTGCACGTTCATGTTCCGGAAGTGTACGCTTTTCGATATAATAACCAGAATAGAAAAGTCTACACTCTAACTTCACGATTCATGCTAATCAGAATCGATACCTTACAATACCTGTTTGTAATACATCATTCAAAAAACCCATCAGTCAGTGTTCCGTACAGGCTTACATTAGATATCTCAGCTAAGCGGCCGAGGCGGGCAGGCGGGCAGGCAGGCGGAGTATTCCCGCCGCTCTCTGTTTGCTTTTACAATGGAAATTATTCTGGCAAGTGTAACGATGATGCGTCCCTGAGGACCACCCGTGATAACGCTCTGGGGCATGCTGAGAGGCGGAAGCGGGTGTGAGAGCGATTTAGGAGCTTGAACGATTGCGTCAACCCCAAGTTTCATGGAAAAGGAATGGAGAGATCTGACGATGACGGCAAAGTTTGATTTGAGAAATGTGATATAACATTAATAAGTCTCAGCACACAGTTTATTGTATCTTATACTAATCCATACATTTTAAAAGTTGTAGCTTCAATATACAGGTTGCAAGATTGTTGATTAAAGTTAAGCAGTGCTGAGATAACTCATAGAAAATAAAAAATTACCTGAGTCCCTAAATAATAATCAATTCAAATACACTTTTAGTTGGACCATACCTCATACCAATTTGATTCCTACGCCCAAACTCAAGTATACATCGTAACCCTAAAATAAATTCCCATACAAGTCCCTCAGCACAGAGAACATTAACTTTATGTAAAGCAGTCCGCTGCCGAGCTGGCACTGTGGGCCTTCCCTTATATTTGACTTGCTGATACCGAGAACAGTTTGATGGGAACTTTACAATATCTGGCCTCGGGAGTGCTGTACGGAGCGATCCTCGGCGCGATCCGTGCATTAGTACCTCTTCGATCCGAGATAGTTGTCTTATTGGCAGGGAAAGTTGCGCAACTCACGGGTAACCCCGAGTGTGGCGCAAAGTTGGCACTTACGGGTTATGGCGCAGATAGCGCGTTAGGGTTGAACTTGTGATGTTGGTAATTGAGAGTTGAGTAATCATTGGGAGGGTTGTATACGAGTAGGTAGGTTGTGACTGCTTGGTTGAGCACGTTTGAAGATGTAAATGTTAATGATTACTATGAAAGTGGAGCAGATTGTTATTTTGACATGGAGGTTAGGTGTTTGCAAGTTCTTTAGTCACTGCTTATACAACCTAAGTAACCCGATGCTTTTGACAGCGTTTTACATTAATACGAATCAACAATAATACGCATCTACCTGTGTGTTTTTTGTTTGGAGCGTGGGAAATCATCAAAATAATGACTCCTTCTGCTGAGGGTGAAGCGGTAGGAAGTATCAGACTTCTACTAACTAAAAAGCCACCCATCTTCTTAGCCCTTTGTGTCCTCTTTCGATCACACATATTGTGTTAAACAATTTAAAAAATAAACTGAATGTTGTCGTGTGACTGCGTGAATCCACTAAATGTGAAAAACGTAAAACTGGGTGATGTGGCGATGCTGTGTCGAGCAGTGGACGTCATTAACCGACTTCAAAAAAAGGAGGAGGTTATCAATTCGACTGCATTTTTCTTTTCTTTTTTTTTGTTTATAAAGTCATGGTAGTGTATTGGGGTATTGGGCAGGGCAACTGAATAGTTCATAGAAATACTGTCTCCTAAAAGTTTATGCGTAGGTACTTAATGAATGTTATTTCACTGTAACGAGTTGTTCGTGTGTGTTTGTATGTAAATTGCGTTGTTGTATAATTGTTGAGTAGGTAAACATCGCCCACGCAGTACCAACAACTATGTTTGTACTAGGTGTTGTTGTGCGCCTGGCAACACTGCCAACATTAATAATTATTGCTGTTTTAGAGACTACTAGTACATACAGGCAATCAATTGACGAACAATTTCGGCTCAATTCACTTCTTGCTCCATTATTGTTACCATCTACAATACGAAGCTTTAGATAATTTATTTGAACAAGAATTTAACTTCTACTAGTTTTATGTAGGTATGTAGATGTATTTTCACAAATACGGACAAACTAATTTCAAGTTTTAAATACATTTTATTGCGGTTGAAACACACCGACATTGTCACGGAGGTGACTACAAATTGCAAACTTTAAACTTTCAAGAATTCGACTTATTCCTTCCAGAAGGTGAGGTCATAGTTTTATGTTCTGGAAACTATGATCTAAGTTTGGTACTGTTTGTTAAGGATCCCATATAGTAATCTAGACAAAAATGCAAATTCCATTGGATTCATAAATATATTCATCAACAGCCTCCTTTTCCCCTCAAAAAGAGAGGAGGCCTGTGTCCCAGCAGTGGGAACATTAATAAGCTGTTGATAAAATATAATTATTAAACTTGCATGAAGTATTTTTGTTTATGTCTATCTTGGCCATGTTCTTTCATTTGGCAAAGATCATCAACAAAGAGAGATAATATCCCGTAGAATACAGCTTGGGTGGGCCGCGTTCAGCAAATGATGATAACCAGTGTGTTCTGCCTACAATGACTTACGGTGCAGAAACATGGACGCTCACGCAGGAGACTGTGTACAGACTAAGAGTTGCACAGAGAGCCATGGAGCGTTCCATGCTAGGCATACAACTGGTAGACCGAGTTCCAAACGTCGATATCCGAAGACGTACAAAGGTTACCGATATAGGAAAGCGCGTTATGGATCTCAATTGGGGTTGGGCAGGACACCTGGCAAGGCGTAGAGATGGCAGGTGGCGTAAGGCTGTCACCGAATGGCGTCCAAGAACGGGGAAAAGAAACGTAGGTCGCCCGGCGGCGAGATGGGCAGACGATATAATAATAATAATAAATTTTATTCAAAGGTAAGTTTGGTAAAATACAACATAAATCTTAAAAATAATCTTAGGTTTAACAAAGTTCGATGCCTGTATTAGGATAAACCTGTATCACAGGCGATATGGCTTCTAATACAATAAACTATGTATTTGGACAATAGATTTCTAAAACACTATCGAACCGGGTCTTATCGCGATATTCTTTTTACCGAGGTAAACAGGTACCTACTTGTTTGTGTTGTGTGTAGAAGTACCGACAGTGACATTTATAAAAAAAAATTGTGAAGACCAAGTGAGGGTAGATGCACAGACCCGCACTTTACGAAGACGTCGCTGAGCTGTCATCAGTCCTCCCGTGACCACGATCGCTGCAAGGCGGTCGAAACGTCGGGAAACAAGTAGGTACCTGTTTACCTCGGTAAAAAGAATATCGCGATAAGACCCGGTTCGATAGTGTTTTATAATGTGTACAAATCGCGAAAGTTTAAAAAGTTTAATAGATTTCTAAGCAATATGTAACATTTTTAATACTAAAATAATTTGTTAATTTATAGTGATAATAATATATCTAATCTACTAAAACTCTATTATTTATTAGATTATAACAAAAACAAAGAATGACTTAATCATGTAGTTACATTTTATGTCAATTACGCAACCAGAATTAAATCGGTCAATAACAAATTGCAAAACAACTTTGTCACAACATTTTTGATGTGCGTGTGAACTGAGGGACCAAAAATAAATCCGCAAAATGAATATCCTAGGATTTAGTAGTACACTTAAAACAATTGTAGAAGGAATCTGGGAATTTGTAAACAAATATATCGAAAACTACGACCCATAAAGTGTGGTCCCTCAGTTCTCACAGACGATTAGCCAGATCTCGGAAAGTATCTTAAAGAACAAGATTTTGTGAATACAGACATTTAGTAGAGAGTTTGAAAAGATATTTACAAAATAACAGACCATGAAGCATTAAAGATAAAAAAAAATATAACGACTGAACTGTGGTCCCTCAGTCCACATAACAAAGATAAACATTTTAGCGAATCTTACTGACTAAAACCGTTCTTTTTCTACATAAAGTTTTAGTAGAAGTCTTAAAACATATTGTAAAAAAAAAAACGGAGCTTAAATATCGAAGCATTTTGAAGATAGCAATGATTAATAGTGGTCCCTCAATCCTCACATCCACTGACATATGTGCGTGTCCTAGCTGCTTGACGAGAGGAATATCAGAAAGTCTAGTGTACTTAACTTTTAGTAGTAAGTTTCTTCTAAATAATAGGTATCTAAAATTGTGTATTTCTTACTTTTTAACTGAGATAATACTATTTTTTAATCCTATGAAAATGTATAGAGAAGTGTGACCACACAATTAAACAAAATGTAGACAGTACTATTATACTTTATTTAACACTAGCTTTTGCCAGCGGCTTCGCCCGCGTGAAAATGACGATTTTCCATACAAACTTTCATCCCCTATTTAACTCCCATAAGAGTTGAATTTCGAAAAATCCTTCCATATTCCTTGTCTACATTGTCTTAAGGTAGGCCTTCTACAAATTGTGCAAAAATCTGAATGAATTCATCAATTCTGTATTTCTGTGTTTTTGTTTTGAAGGTCAATTAATGCTTCACTGTTTTGAAAAAGCTTTCCACACCCGCAGACGATGGCGTCATGTTGTCGGATTTGAAATACGAGAATAATACATTTGACCACAGAGGAAGTTTAAATAATATCCTACGCAGTGTTGCCACAATCGTCGACAAATAGAATGGATTATGATATCTTGACCGAAGACGAGCGAGTGTCTTGACCAAAGATGTGCTTGCGCATTAAAAATGAATTATTATTTTTATTTTTCACTATCTGTTTCATAAAACTCGCCTAGGTATTTGTTTTTGTTGGGTGGGATATCATCAAATAACCCCTCCCGCTCTTGGGCAGAGCGAAAGGGAGTGTCAGACTTCTACCAGACTAAAAACCACTTATGTTCCTTCCTTTATGTCGAGGCCACGGTATCTCTTGCGAACAAACCGAGCCCCGACAGGATGTATCTATTAATATTTGTAGTTTTATCCTAATTCTTATTAGTGACTAATAAAACACTATTTGTTCCATTAATGTTTTTCACAAAATCTCTTTTTGTGAACAAATTGTGCATTTTTGTTGTTGTTTTTGTTTGGTTTTTATTTTGTAATATACTTATGCATTAAATTAACCGTACAACCTGTTTTTTTCTTTTTGGGGCATGGGAAAGCATCAATCATCATCGAGCGGTATAGGCCGTGTCAGACTTCTACTGACTAAAAACCACCCATGTTTATTCTTAGCGCTTTGTGCCGAGACTGCGGTATCTCTTTCGAACAAAGTATAATAGTAAAAATATATATTATACTTTATACAATAAAGTATAATAGTACTGTCTACATTTTGTTTAATTGTGTGGTCACACTTCTCTATACATTTTCATAGGATTAAAAAAATAGTATTATCTCAGTTAAGAAGTAAGAAATACACAATTTTAGATACCTATTATTTAGAAGAAACTTACTACTAAACGTTAAGTACACTAGACTTTCTGATATTCCTCTCGTCAAGCAGCTAGGACACGCACATATGTCAGTGGATGTGAGGATTGAGGGACCACTATTAATCATTGCTATCTTCAAAATGCTTCGATATTTAAGCTCCATTTTTTTTTACAATATGTTTTAAGACTTCTACTAAAACTTTATGTAGAAAAAGAACGGTTTTATTCAGTAAGATTCGCTAAAATGTTTATCTTTGTTATGTGGACTGAGGGACCACAGTTCAGTCGTTATATTTTTTTTTATCTTTAATGCTTCATGGTCTGTTATTTTGTAAATATCTTTTCAAACTCTCTACTAAATGTCTGTATTCACAAAATCTTGTTCTTTAAGATACTTTCCGAGATCTGGCTAATCGTCTGTGAGAACTGAGGGACCACACTTTATGGGTCGTAGTTTTCGATATATTTGTTTACAAATTCCCAGATTCCTTCTACAATTGTTTTAAGTGTACTACTAAATCCTAGGATATTCATTTTGCGGATTGATTTTTGGTCCCTCAGTTCACACGCACATCATTTTTGCAGCGGACAGGAATTTGCTTAGATAGACACAATGATGGATAGTGGACTCGTTGAGTCAGGAAAATAGAAATGTAAAAAGTGTGGTATTGAATGACACACTAGGCGCCCTCATAATCTATTGAGTTAATATTTCTGTGTTCTGCTATTTTCCTAGCAGGACATTCAGCGTCTCCAGTTTTATGGGCATTAGGTTTTTTGAACCGTGAACACGTCGCGCATTTCGGAGTCTCAGTTTTCTTCGGACATTCGGACATTGTATGACCTTCTTGACCACAGTGACCACACGTAGAATTGATTTCCCTGCAAGATTTTGCAGCATGGCCGTACTGTTGGCATTTATAACACCTTGTTACCAATGTGAAGTCCCTGACAGGACAGGACGACCAATTTATAAAAATCCTTGACAGAGGGATTAACGTTTTACGTAAATGGGCTGACACTTCAATCACGTAATTACAGGTCGCAGCATCTCTCTTCCCAGATTTATGGCTTAATTTTACGGCGGTCAAGAAGGATTCCAAGGTCATCTCTGGTAACTTCTCGGCCACATTTTGTTCAAAGATGCACTTGAAAACCTCAGTTTCAGCCAAGGAAGTCGGCACACCTATAATCACAATTCGGGGTTTCCGCTTGTTGGGCTCGTTGGCGGTAAGTCCAGATGTAGAGAGCTGGACTGCGTTCTTCAGACCTGCAGCTTCATCTGTTCGGGCCGTATTATTTTCTGCACAAGTTCCTTGGTTTCGTCACTCGTTTTCATTTTATCTATATCTATATATACACTGGGATAAATAGCGACAGAGCTTAAGTTATTAGGACGAACGAAACGGTCCGATCCCCTTTTCACCATATCGGCAAAATGAAGCGCTTCCCGCAGAACTAGAGTCTCGTATTGTCTCCTTAAGGTCCAAAATATTATTATGCTCTGTCACGTCACGCTGTTGCTTCAGAGTGTCGATCATTTGATTCGCCTGAATAGTTTTTTGTTTCAACGACTGATATAGGACTGCCATCTGCGATGTACAGGATTCTACCTTACGACAAAGATTAGTGATTTTCATCTTCTGCTCGGTGTTGAGTTTTCCATCAGCAGCAGTAGAACAAACTTCGTTCAGGTACTGCATGCTGAATGGTGGTCATCCATCCTTGGATTTCAGGCGTTGAAGCGATAACAGACGTGGCAGACTTCGACGGTGAGGCAGAGGGTTGCGCTGGGCCCCTTGGATTACAGGGGCTGCTCTCCATTTTGATAGTTTTATTAAAACTTCACTGATTCGTGTCCATTATTCACAAAAACTATAGACTAAGCAAGATTACTAATACATAACATTACGACAGTAGTACACTAAAGTAGGTCACTATTATTAAAGTATTTATTAAATATTGCTAATGAGCACGTCTATACGCTGCGAGTGCACAATACTCAAATGTATATAGTTGCTATCGGGGGAAAAACCTGGATGAGACTGGCACAAGAACGTGGCGTTTGGCACCAGAAAAGAGAGGCCTATACCCAGCAGTGGGTGAATTCGGGTTGTGGATGATGATGATGAAGAATTTTCAACAATTTAATTATCATTTAATTCCAGCCAGTGCTTATTTTAACCAGTTTTCTAAAGCTACACATAATACCTACTTATAGAACCAACTTCAAAACATTACACATAAACGTAACCATAACGTTCTATGCGCTAGCCACCTCAGTTTCCTCCCTCCCTCCTCCATATTGACTCCTGGCAGCAATAAAAACCGTAGCCAGCCGATATTAATGAGGAATGGAGCGATCCGCCGCAATCAAACGCGGATTACTGCCTGCTGACAAAAGTGCTCACTCTTGTTACACCCAACTTGCATTGTGGCTTGTGGCTGCATCCACCGACATCTACATTCATTCTAGACGTCTGTATACTTCGGTAGGAGGTATTTGAATAAAAGTTATAGAATAAAAGGTCTAGGATAAAAGGAAAAATTAGGAGAGAGTCAAATGCCACTTATTATGAGAATCTGCTGTTGTTAACTATGGAAGTCCAAGAACATTATTGTAAGAATATTGTACTTACCATGTTTATATGGCACAATTATTGAACAATACAGCCATAAACACATACCTACACGTCAAACAATTTTTCTTTACTGCCAATTTAAAATGATTACGCTCGTAATCCGCGAGGGGCCGAGTGTACAGTAAAATATACTTACCCATATTTCACTGATTACCATATTATTATAACCAAATCAATTTTTTTTAAAGTTTTACTTCACTCTGATATAAACCGATAACTTTCAAACTTTGACTACGCCATATAAACCCACGAGCTTTATACTTTTTTAGGCATATAGGCGGAGTGCAGACCTTGCCCAAAATAACTACGCACGCAAGGACAATGGTGCGCGGCAACAATGACAGCGCTCCCTCGTGTGCACAATGCCTTAGCCGAAGTGTACCGACTCTATACATGTGCACTGGGACCATTTTCAGAATGTGAACGCAAATGTGCCATCGTAGGTTTAATAAAATTCCAATTTAAAAAGAAATAGGTATGGGCTTTTAATGTTTTCCTGGAAGTTGATGAAATAGTTTCGTAATGACGTTATTAACTAGCACTGGGCACGCGCCGATATCCATGGCGCGTGGCCACTCTCTACTGGTAGAAGATCTGTGCCCTGTGTCCATTATATTATGTTGCTTAATTCTGGATTATCATATTTAATTGGTTCTCCATGTAAGGTTACATTGAAGGAGGACTAGACATCATAGTATTGCCCTCAAAATTTAATTTAAAAAAAAATTACTACCGTAATCTATGAGAAACGTAGTAGGTAGCATATTTATTATATTTAAGTACTTAAGCCTTGTCACAAACCTATAATATGCTACTGTTTTGTGAAAAATTAATAAAAAGAAATAAATTAATTAACATTGCATCACCCGGTTTAGTTGAATACGAACTAAGATCTCAGTACTTTGGTTATATTGCTCGCTGATAACATGTCCTTGTTTCCCTCTCAAAAGTAATTTAGAACACAGCATGTGATCGAGATTCCTTTAAATTATAAAAATATTATCCTACCATTCGCTCTCACTGTTTTATAAACAAGTCAGAGCGTTTGTGCAATTCACAAAACGTAAAGTTCACTGATGTCGTACCAACATTTTTCCCGCGGGAAATAAGTAGAGTTCATAAGTAGAGTGTGTTTCAAGTGGTACGGCATGAGATATTTAAAGGAGCTGCATACACTAATTAACCAAATAGATTACGAGCCAAAGTCTGTCTGGATAAAAAGAATATTGCTTTTACTGCCATTTATTTATTTATTTCACAATAGCTGATGCCTGAGGCTTCGCCCGTGTAGATATCGGTTAACGTGATCAAAAATTTCGTTGAAAGCTTAGACGGTTAATTTTTTTTGGACACCTATAGCAAAAATATCACTATATTTAAACCTCCTCCTCCTCCTCAAGTCGTGCTCCTCATTACTGAGGGTCGTGATCCTCCCTTGAATGTAACTTTTTTTTAACGATGTTACGCCATCTGTGTCTGTCCTTGGCCAAATGAAGCGCGTCATGGATTTTAGTATCGAGGGAAGCGCCTATCTGGTCGCACCATCGCAAAGGGCTGCGACCTCTTGGACGCTTGCCATCCACCTTGCCGGTAACCATTAGCTGTTCCAGGTTATTGCCCTCCTTTCTCGCTATATGGCCGAAGAATTCCAGAACTCTGCGGAGACAGGTAGAAGAAAGTCTGGTCTTTATTTTGAGTTCGCGTAGGATAGACTCGTTGGTGCGGAATGCAGTCCAAGGTATCTGGAGCATCTTTCTCCAACACCACATCTCGAAAGCGTCTATACGAGCTCGATCGGCCTTTCTTAAGGTCCAAGTCTCAGCTCCGTAGCCAAAAATTGAAAAGACCAGCGTGTTGACCAGCTTCACTTTGGTGTTTCGCGAAATGTTGCGGTCTCTCCATATTTTCTGAAGCTGAGACATGGCATTTTTGGCCATACCTATGCGTCTACGGACTTCCTTTTCGCAAGAGCCTGTGTTGGATATGTTAGACCCCAGGTAAATGAAGTCATCAACCGTCTCAAGGCTAAGAGCGCCAGTAAGTTCTAATTTATGTGCTCGGTCCACTACCATCAGTTTGGTCTTGGCGTGGTTGATTTTCAGACCCAGTTCCATGCTGATGCGTTCCATCCTTCCAAGGAGCTCTACCATTTCTGATTCTGAAGCTGCTAAGAGAGCAGTGTCATCAGCGTAGCGGAGATTTGTTATCTTGGTTCCGCCTATCGTCACACCACCTTCCCAGTTTTCACAGGTACGTCTGATGATGTATTCTCCATATGAGTTAAAAAGAATGGGAGATAAAATGCAGCCTTGTCTTACGCCTTTTCCAAAAGTAAAGGGCTTAGAGCTGGTTTGGTCGACCTTCACTATACCTTTATTTTGAGAGTAAAGGGTTTTAATTAAGGAGACCAGATGCTGCGGAACTCCAAGCTCCAAAAGTACCTTCCACAGGCTGTCCCAGACTACGCAATCAAAGGCCTTACTGTAGTCTATGAAGCACATAATGAGAGGTGTGTTGAACTCATATGACTTCTCTATCAGGTGGCGCACATTGAGGATCTGCTCGCGAGTTCCCTTGCCTTTAACGAAACCAGCTTGTTCTTGAGGGATCTGCCAATCCAGGAAGTGACGTATTCTGTTGTTTAATATATGTAGCAGTACCTTGCTGGCATGAGATATCAGAGCCAGGGTTCGATAGTTATCACATTTCGAAGTGGAACCTTTCTTATGTAATGGCAGAATGATCGATTTTGTCCAATCGCTTGGCCACTCACCAGTACGCCATACCTCATTGCAAATTTTATGCATGGCGTCTATGCCCGCCGGTCCGGAAGCTTTTAATACTTCTGCTGTGATCTGGTCCAGCCCTGGTGCTTTTTTGGTCTTAAGTGAGGCTATGGCAGCCTTGACTTCCGAATACAAAATAGAAGGCTCTTGTGAGGTCCTATTCCACTCATTGATTGGGTTATCGCCTGCTGCACTTGGATTTCTGTATAACTCCTCACAGTATTTCCGCCATCTTTCCGAAATTGCGTTCAAATCCTGGAGTGGCGTGCCATCATCGTCTTCGATTACCCATGTTTTGGGTTTGAACTGGTTGGTTAGAAGTCTAACTTTCTTGAAGAGGTCAGCGCTTTGGATTTTATGCGCATGTTCTTCGATTTCTTGGCAGATGCCGTCTACGAAATTGTTTTTGTCGCGACGACATTTTAACTGAATGAGGCGGCTGAGCTCTGAGTATTTGTGTCTTTCCTGTTGGCTTAACAGTCTCTGGGCTTTAAGGTCTTTTCTGCTCTTAACAATTTGCCAGGTGTCAGCCGAAAGCCACGACTGCTTGCAGGTATTCGGTGAATGGTTTGTAGGAATAGAGTCAACTGCCTTCGCCAAATTGTTCTTAAAAACCTCCCATTGTTCCTCTGCGCTAGAGTTATCAGGTGCTGAATGTTCTACCAAAACAGATTCTAAAACATTTTGTAATCTTGTACTCTCTGTCGGTGATAGAATCCGTGTTCTTTGTGGTGGTTGTTTTTTGACAGATTTTAATCGGAGAGCAAAGTTTGCCACCAGTAGGCAGTGATCAGTACCGCAGTCTGCACCCGGGTACGTCTTAACATTAGTGACTGAAGTTCTCCAACGGCTATTTATTATGACATAGTCAATCTGATTGCGAAATCGATCGCCAGGAGATATCCAGGTGTAAAGCCGGCGGGGATGGTGTTGAAAGCAGGTGTTCATGATTGTGAGCTTCCTTCCGATGCAGAATTCAAGAAGTTTGGATCCTCTGTCATTACGAAAACCGAGTCCGTATTTACCGACCGTACCGCTTATATGAGCATCCACCGACGTGTTACCCACTTTTGCGTTCCAATCACCGATTATAAGAGTTATCTCACGACTTGGTATTTTGGACAGTGTTGTTTCCAGCTCTGAATAGAAACCCTCAATGATGTCTTCCTTGGCGCAAGCTGTAGGAGCGTATACCACAACGATATTCAGGATACAAGGCCTAGTGCTTAGTTTCAGTGTTAGTATTCGGTCGGACACAGGGTTATAACCAAGCACATATTTATTTAAATGTTTGGACAGCCAGCAAGCGACTCCATTACTGCTTGAGTTAGCAGGGCCTGAGAAATATAGGGTGTTACCTCCACGCGTCTTCTGATGACCTTGTCCACGCATATGAGTTTCGGTAATTCCCAGCAAAGCAAGACTATGACCTTCCGCTTCCCTTTCCACGATTTCAAGCTTTCCTGGTGCCAGTAAACCACGTACGTTCCAGGTTGCAATACGTCTGTTTCCTTGCAATGAGATCTTGCTGTTGCGTGAATCACCAGTAGCATGACCGCTATTCAAGACCTGGTGACGCGTCTTGGTAGAGGCTTCGGTAGCCAATTTCACACCAGTCAGCCCGGGAACTGACTGGCGCCGGGTGTTAGCCGGAACGTCCAACAAACTAGTTCTAACTGATGTACTTTCCATGGGGGATTTTCTTGGGATATACATCGTGGTGGGCTCCCACGTCCTTCCACGGCAGACTTTTAGAGGTGATTTAGTTCTCAAGGCCACTGCAAGCCGCTTCACGCGTAGTTCGTGAAGGTGTCGGGTTAATTGACCGCCGCCCGATGCTCGGCGTTGAAGTTTTTACAGCTGGTTTGTTCTTCTCCAAGCAAACCCTCCTCCTTTCTCATCCGGGCTTGGGACCGGCAACGGCGGAGTTACATAACGCGAGTAGGTACATAATAATACACGAGCGTGTTCCATACTGGCCACTTGACAAACAAGTCATTGAAATACTAGTTTTTAAATGAGGTGAACTTTTCAGTGGAATTTATTATAATAAACTCAGCATGACTCCACTTTAACAAATAAAATAAAAACCGTTATATCCTGGAACCCGCACTGGGCCCACGTGGTGGATTATAGCCCACTCCCTCTTTTAGAGAAGAGTCCTGCGTACCTTAGTGGGAAAATTGGCTGATGACGATGATGAACTAAACACCAAAAATTCATATAAATTATATTAAAGGAACAACTCTATCCATTGGTGAAAATTAGCATGAACATCGGTGCAGTTTTTATATTTATTGCGAACAGGCAGCCGCTGTGGAGGAATTTGTTTTGTAATAATGTAGTGATAAATGTTATCCATTTGAAACATGTTGAGTTAATTTTAATAAGTTATGGAATCAGGCGTTACTTTGCGGAAATCCATGACATTAAATGCTATGAAATATATATTTAGTTTTAATTCCGCGAGTCATATGTCGTGGTCTGAAAGCAGGACACAAATCCCACCGTCATGCATATGCACATGCACATATGGGCCCACCCTCCCGCCCTCATGCATATGCACACATACAAAACAAGTGAGAAATAATTAGCATGCCATGCAACCAAACCTATACTCGACACGTGTTTCGCCCCTCCGCGGGGCATCCTCAGGAGTTGTTGACTCGTCGAGCGTTCGAGCTCGAATGAACTAGTCGCACCGCTGTCGGCCCTTTATATACCGTTTTGATGACGCTCGATACAACGTCACAAAGACATCTGTGCCGAATTACCTGCAATCATACTTAGTAGAGGTGATGGAATTAAATTTGTTTGGTCATTCAACAGTGTATATGCATTATTATTGTTATGTTTTGATATTTCTAACTGTTCCAACACACTCAACCGGAAACCCTTATCGCAAACATGCAAAATGTTGTAGGTATTGTTGTCGCTCAAAGAGTGGCCGGTGTCGATTAAATGTTTTGCGAAATGTGATTTATCTGGATGGCCATTCCTGTAAGCGGCAACATGTTCCCTGTACCTAATATCGAAACCACGGCCTGTCTGACCTACGTAGACCCCGGTGCAATCATTGCACACTAACTTGTATACTCCGGATTTTTTTGAATTCTCTAATTTATCTTTACCGTTACATAGTTTACGCAAGTTATGATCCGAACGAAAAGCTACGTGAACATTGTGTTTTCTAAGAATATTCGCAATTCTATCTGAAATTGGGCCTATGTAAGTGAGACTTCCGATGTTCTTGTTAATTATTTCGGGGGGACATGCATAAAGTGCTGAGCGTGCCCGGTCTTTCTGTTTTTTCTTAATTATGTTATCAATTACTTGTTTGGTGTATCCGTTCGAAGTCGCGATTTGATGCAATATTTTGAGTTCTTTGACGTAACTATCTGTGGACAGTGGGAGTGTCATTAAACGGTGGACATAGCTGCGGAAGGCTGCTAGTTTATGCTGTAGTGGGTGACAGGATGATGCGGGAATCGTTGTGTCCGTGTGCGTGGGCTTTCGATAAATTTGGAAATCGAGTTTGTTATTGACCCTTGTGATTGTTAGATCCAAAAAATTAAGGGACTGATTTGATTCTAATTCTAATTTGAATTTAATTTTGGGGTGGCGAGTGTTGAGCTTATTTACGAAAATATCTAATTGACGATTAGTACCTGTCCAACAGATAATTATGTCATCTACATATCTATAATAAAACAGAATGTTGGGCTCGCCCACCACATATTTACACTCGAAGTAGTCCATAAATATTTCCGCCATTAATGGACTTAAAGGTGATCCCATTGCCAGACCCTCTTTCTGGCGGTAATATTCGTTATTGAACCGAAAGTAATTTTGTTCCATGCAGATACGTGTGAGGTTAAGTAGGTCATATATTTCTCCTGGATGTAAACGTTGCCTCTCCAAAAGGTTCCCCAAAATACGTAGGCACTCTTCAAATGGAATATTTGTAAATAAACTATTTACATCTAGTGATAATAATTTCGAATTGAGGGGGATGTTTATATTTTGTATTTTTTTAGTTAAATCTAAACTATTTTTTAAACTGTACTGTGGTTTAAAAGATGCCTTAGCCTTTAATAAATTGTTGAGATGTTTAGCCAAATCGTATGTTGGGGCACCAATGTAAGAGACAACGGGGCGTATTGGGATATTGTCTTTATGGGTTTTTGGTAAACCATACAACAAAGGAGATCGTGGGTTCATTGGAATTTTATATTTTAACTGGCCTGGAGGAATGTATGACGTGTTATTAATTGCATTCTTTACTTCTAGAGTGAATTTTTTGGTTGGGTCGGTAGTAAGACGTTCAAAATCTTCACCCTGGATAACGTCGTTAACCTTCTGGTGGTATGCAGTTTTATCCAAAATGACTACTGTATTGCCTTTGTCGGCTTTAGTAATTATTAAATCATTTTGAGTAATTGTGTTTTGTAATGTCCGATGTACTTGTATTTCGGAATAGTTTTGGGTGTAGGTGGCTGATGACGCTGTCTTTATCTGAACTGCCACCTGATGTTTAACGGCGCTACCCATTTTACTTCTAACACAAGCCATTTCTGAATCCACTATCATAGTTTCGAGCGATTTCTGGGATAATCGTGGTTTGATGTTATATTTAAGGCCTTTCTCCAGTAATGAAATCTCTGTATTGGTAAATTGAGTATTTGTATAATTTTTAACGCGTGGATAGAAAGTATGAATTGCTTCTGAGCCATTATTTTCTTGATTGGTGACATTATTATTTTGGTTATTCCGAGTTAATCGCTCCAACTTCCTACGCTGTGTTAAGTATTTTTCATGCGCTACTTGGGAGGCGAAGTCCCGGGCTTTGTTATCTAAAATATCAAACTCCACACTATGCAGTTTGTAACTTAACTCTGAGTACAGAACTTTGAGGTGGAGCTTGATATTGTCCCTAACTGAAAACCAATGCCTGCATTCTTCATTCAACCACACTTGTTTTGCCTTCACCAAAGCTAAACTACTTGACCGGCTGTGTGTGTTTGTATGTATATTAATATAATGGGGAAACACTCTTAAGTGCTTACACTGTTGATTGAACCAAACGTTTTGGGCTGCTAAGCGATGAAGTTTTGTCAACTTGATGTAAAGTTTTGCCTGCTCAGCTATACTTGCTGACTTAAGATAAGTTATGGAATCAGGCGTTACTTTGCGGAAATCCATGACATTAAATGCTATGAAATATATATTTAGTTTTAATTCCGCGAGTCATATGTCGTGGTCTGAAAGCAGGACACAAATCCCACCGTCATGCATATGCACATGCACATATGGGCCCACCCTCCCGCCCTCATGCATATGCACACATACAAAACAAGTGAGAAATAATTAGCATGCCATGCAACCAAACCTATACTCGACACGTGTTTCGCCCCTCCGCGGGGCATCCTCAGGAGTTGTTGACTCGTCGAGCGTTCGAGCTCGAATGAACTAGTCGCACCGCTGTCGGCCCTTTATATACCGTTTTGATGACGCTCGATACAACGTCACAAAGACATCTGTGCCGAATTACCTGCAATCATACTTAGTAGAGGTGATGGAATTAAATTTGTTTGGTCATTCAACAGTGTATATGCATTATTATTGTTATGTTTTGATATTTCTAACTGTTCCAACACACTCAACCGGAAACCCTTATCGCAAACATGCAAAATGTTGTAGGTATTGTTGTCGCTCAAAGAGTGGCCGGTGTCGATTAAATGTTTTGCGAAATGTGATTTATCTGGATGGCCATTCCTGTAAGCGGCAACATGTTCCCTGTACCTAATATCGAAACCACGGCCTGTCTGACCTACGTAGACCCCGGTGCAATCATTGCACACTAACTTGTATACTCCGGATTTTTTTGAATTCTCTAATTTATCTTTACCGTTACATAGTTTACGCAAGTTATGATCCGAACGAAAAGCTACGTGAACATTGTGTTTTCTAAGAATATTCGCAATTCTATCTGAAATTGGGCCTATGTAAGTGAGACTTCCGATGTTCTTGTTAATTATTTCGGGGGGACATGCATAAAGTGCTGAGCGTGCCCGGTCTTTCTGTTTTTTCTTAATTATGTTATCAATTACTTGTTTGGTGTATCCGTTCGAAGTCGCGATTTGATGCAATATTTTGAGTTCTTTGACGTAACTATCTGTGGACAGTGGGAGTGTCATTAAACGGTGGACATAGCTGCGGAAGGCTGCTAGTTTATGCTGTAGTGGGTGACAGGATGATGCGGGAATCGTTGTGTCCGTGTGCGTGGGCTTTCGATAAATTTGGAAATCGAGTTTGTTATTGACCCTTGTGATTGTTAGATCCAAAAAATTAAGGGACTGATTTGATTCTAATTCTAATTTGAATTTAATTTTGGGGTGGCGAGTGTTGAGCTTATTTACGAAAATATCTAATTGACGATTAGTACCTGTCCAACAGATAATTATGTCATCTACATATCTATAATAAAACAGAATGTTGGGCTCGCCCACCACATATTTACACTCGAAGTAGTCCATAAATATTTCCGCCATTAATGGACTTAAAGGTGATCCCATTGCCAGACCCTCTTTCTGGCGGTAATATTCGTTATTGAACCGAAAGTAATTTTGTTCCATGCAGATACGTGTGAGGTTAAGTAGGTCATATATTTCTCCTGGATGTAAACGTTGCCTCTCCAAAAGGTTCCCCAAAATACGTAGGCACTCTTCAAATGGAATATTTGTAAATAAACTATTTACATCTAGTGATAATAATTTCGAATTGAGGGGGATGTTTATATTTTGTATTTTTTTAGTTAAATCTAAACTATTTTTTAAACTGTACTGTGGTTTAAAAGATGCCTTAGCCTTTAATAAATTGTTGAGATGTTTAGCCAAATCGTATGTTGGGGCACCAATGTAAGAGACAACGGGGCGTATTGGGATATTGTCTTTATGGGTTTTTGGTAAACCATACAACAAAGGAGATCGTGGGTTCATTGGAATTTTATATTTTAACTGGCCTGGAGGAATGTATGACGTGTTATTAATTGCATTCTTTACTTCTAGAGTGAATTTTTTGGTTGGGTCGGTAGTAAGACGTTCAAAATCTTCACCCTGGATAACGTCGTTAACCTTCTGGTGGTATGCAGTTTTATCCAAAATGACTACTGTATTGCCTTTGTCGGCTTTAGTAATTATTAAATCATTTTGAGTAATTGTGTTTTGTAATGTCCGATGTACTTGTATTTCGGAATAGTTTTGGGTGTAGGTGGCTGATGACGCTGTCTTTATCTGAACTGCCACCTGATGTTTAACGGCGCTACCCATTTTACTTCTAACACAAGCCATTTCTGAATCCACTATCATAGTTTCGAGCGATTTCTGGGATAATCGTGGTTTGATGTTATATTTAAGGCCTTTCTCCAGTAATGAAATCTCTGTATTGGTAAATTGAGTATTTGTATAATTTTTAACGCGTGGATAGAAAGTATGAATTGCTTCTGAGCCATTATTTTCTTGATTGGTGACATTATTATTTTGGTTATTCCGAGTTAATCGCTCCAACTTCCTACGCTGTGTTAAGTATTTTTCATGCGCTACTTGGGAGGCGAAGTCCCGGGCTTTGTTATCTAAAATATCAAACTCCACACTATGCAGTTTGTAACTTAACTCTGAGTACAGAACTTTGAGGTGGAGCTTGATATTGTCCCTAACTGAAAACCAATGCCTGCATTCTTCATTCAACCACACTTGTTTTGCCTTCACCAAAGCTAAACTACTTGACCGGCTGTGTGTGTTTGTATGTATATTAATATAATGGGGAAACACTCTTAAGTGCTTACACTGTTGATTGAACCAAACGTTTTGGGCTGCTAAGCGATGAAGTTTTGTCAACTTGATGTAAAGTTTTGCCTGCTCAGCTATACTTGCTGACTTAAGATAAGTTATGGAATCAGGCGTTACTTTGCGGAAATCCATGACATTAAATGCTATGAAATATATATTTAGTTTTAATTCCGCGAGTCATATGTCGTGGTCTGAAAGCAGGACACAAATCCCACCGTCATGCATATGCACATGCACATATGGGCCCACCCTCCCGCCCTCATGCATATGCACACATACAAAACAAGTGAGAAATAATTAGCATGCCATGCAACCAAACCTATACTCGACACGTGTTTCGCCCCTCCGCGGGGCATCCTCAGGAGTTGTTGACTCGTCGAGCGTTCGAGCTCGAATGAACTAGTCGCACCGCTGTCGGCCCTTTATATACCGTTTTGATGACGCTCGATACAACGTCACAAAGACATCTGTGCCGAATTACCTGCAATCATACTTAGTAGAGGTGATGGAATTAAATTTGTTTGGTCATTCAACAGTGTATATGCATTATTATTGTTATGTTTTGATATTTCTAACTGTTCCAACACACTCAACCGGAAACCCTTATCGCAAACATGCAAAATGTTGTAGGTATTGTTGTCGCTCAAAGAGTGGCCGGTGTCGATTAAATGTTTTGCGAAATGTGATTTATCTGGATGGCCATTCCTGTAAGCGGCAACATGTTCCCTGTACCTAATATCGAAACCACGGCCTGTCTGACCTACGTAGACCCCGGTGCAATCATTGCACACTAACTTGTATACTCCGGATTTTTTTGAATTCTCTAATTTATCTTTACCGTTACATAGTTTACGCAAGTTATGATCCGAACGAAAAGCTACGTGAACATTGTGTTTTCTAAGAATATTCGCAATTCTATCTGAAATTGGGCCTATGTAAGTGAGACTTCCGATGTTCTTGTTAATTATTTCGGGGGGACATGCATAAAGTGCTGAGCGTGCCCGGTCTTTCTGTTTTTTCTTAATTATGTTATCAATTACTTGTTTGGTGTATCCGTTCGAAGTCGCGATTTGATGCAATATTTTGAGTTCTTTGACGTAACTATCTGTGGACAGTGGGAGTGTCATTAAACGGTGGACATAGCTGCGGAAGGCTGCTAGTTTATGCTGTAGTGGGTGACAGGATGATGCGGGAATCGTTGTGTCCGTGTGCGTGGGCTTTCGATAAATTTGGAAATCGAGTTTGTTATTGACCCTTGTGATTGTTAGATCCAAAAAATTAAGGGACTGATTTGATTCTAATTCTAATTTGAATTTAATTTTGGGGTGGCGAGTGTTGAGCTTATTTACGAAAATATCTAATTGACGATTAGTACCTGTCCAACAGATAATTATGTCATCTACATATCTATAATAAAACAGAATGTTGGGCTCGCCCACCACATATTTACACTCGAAGTAGTCCATAAATATTTCCGCCATTAATGGACTTAAAGGTGATCCCATTGCCAGACCCTCTTTCTGGCGGTAATATTCGTTATTGAACCGAAAGTAATTTTGTTCCATGCAGATACGTGTGAGGTTAAGTAGGTCATATATTTCTCCTGGATGTAAACGTTGCCTCTCCAAAAGGTTCCCCAAAATACGTAGGCACTCTTCAAATGGAATATTTGTAAATAAACTATTTACATCTAGTGATAATAATTTCGAATTGAGGGGGATGTTTATATTTTGTATTTTTTTAGTTAAATCTAAACTATTTTTTAAACTGTACTGTGGTTTAAAAGATGCCTTAGCCTTTAATAAATTGTTGAGATGTTTAGCCAAATCGTATGTTGGGGCACCAATGTAAGAGACAACGGGGCGTATTGGGATATTGTCTTTATGGGTTTTTGGTAAACCATACAACAAAGGAGATCGTGGGTTCATTGGAATTTTATATTTTAACTGGCCTGGAGGAATGTATGACGTGTTATTAATTGCATTCTTTACTTCTAGAGTGAATTTTTTGGTTGGGTCGGTAGTAAGACGTTCAAAATCTTCACCCTGGATAACGTCGTTAACCTTCTGGTGGTATGCAGTTTTATCCAAAATGACTACTGTATTGCCTTTGTCGGCTTTAGTAATTATTAAATCATTTTGAGTAATTGTGTTTTGTAATGTCCGATGTACTTGTATTTCGGAATAGTTTTGGGTGTAGGTGGCTGATGACGCTGTCTTTATCTGAACTGCCACCTGATGTTTAACGGCGCTACCCATTTTACTTCTAACACAAGCCATTTCTGAATCCACTATCATAGTTTCGAGCGATTTCTGGGATAATCGTGGTTTGATGTTATATTTAAGGCCTTTCTCCAGTAATGAAATCTCTGTATTGGTAAATTGAGTATTTGTATAATTTTTAACGCGTGGATAGAAAGTATGAATTGCTTCTGAGCCATTATTTTCTTGATTGGTGACATTATTATTTTGGTTATTCCGAGTTAATCGCTCCAACTTCCTACGCTGTGTTAAGTATTTTTCATGCGCTACTTGGGAGGCGAAGTCCCGGGCTTTGTTATCTAAAATATCAAACTCCACACTATGCAGTTTGTAACTTAACTCTGAGTACAGAACTTTGAGGTGGAGCTTGATATTGTCCCTAACTGAAAACCAATGCCTGCATTCTTCATTCAACCACACTTGTTTTGCCTTCACCAAAGCTAAACTACTTGACCGGCTGTGTGTGTTTGTATGTATATTAATATAATGGGGAAACACTCTTAAGTGCTTACACTGTTGATTGAACCAAACGTTTTGGGCTGCTAAGCGATGAAGTTTTGTCAACTTGATGTAAAGTTTTGCCTGCTCAGCTATACTTGCTGACTTAAGATAAGTTATGGAATCAGGCGTTACTTTGCGGAAATCCATGACATTAAATGCTATGAAATATATATTTAGTTTTAATTCCGCGAGTCATATGTCGTGGTCTGAAAGCAGGACACAAATCCCACCGTCATGCATATGCACATGCACATATGGGCCCACCCTCCCGCCCTCATGCATATGCACACATACAAAACAAGTGAGAAATAATTAGCATGCCATGCAACCAAACCTATACTCGACACGTGTTTCGCCCCTCCGCGGGGCATCCTCAGGAGTTGTTGACTCGTCGAGCGTTCGAGCTCGAATGAACTAGTCGCACCGCTGTCGGCCCTTTATATACCGTTTTGATGACGCTCGATACAACGTCACAAAGACATCTGTGCCGAATTACCTGCAATCATACTTAGTAGAGGTGATGGAATTAAATTTGTTTGGTCATTCAACAGTGTATATGCATTATTATTGTTATGTTTTGATATTTCTAACTGTTCCAACACACTCAACCGGAAACCCTTATCGCAAACATGCAAAATGTTGTAGGTATTGTTGTCGCTCAAAGAGTGGCCGGTGTCGATTAAATGTTTTGCGAAATGTGATTTATCTGGATGGCCATTCCTGTAAGCGGCAACATGTTCCCTGTACCTAATATCGAAACCACGGCCTGTCTGACCTACGTAGACCCCGGTGCAATCATTGCACACTAACTTGTATACTCCGGATTTTTTTGAATTCTCTAATTTATCTTTACCGTTACATAGTTTACGCAAGTTATGATCCGAACGAAAAGCTACGTGAACATTGTGTTTTCTAAGAATATTCGCAATTCTATCTGAAATTGGGCCTATGTAAGTGAGACTTCCGATGTTCTTGTTAATTATTTCGGGGGGACATGCATAAAGTGCTGAGCGTGCCCGGTCTTTCTGTTTTTTCTTAATTATGTTATCAATTACTTGTTTGGTGTATCCGTTCGAAGTCGCGATTTGATGCAATATTTTGAGTTCTTTGACGTAACTATCTGTGGACAGTGGGAGTGTCATTAAACGGTGGACATAGCTGCGGAAGGCGGTTAAAATTTCCATTAAGAACGGTCGCTTTTTAAGGCGGGGATTGGGGGGGTGGGAGGGGGGGAAGAGGGCTACCCCCTAGTACCACCCCCAAATCCCGGAGCCCCATGGTTATGGAGATATCCATGGTTAAAGTTTTGAGGTTAGAACAGCGCTAAAACGCGAAAAAGGTCAAAATTTTGCACCTTTTGACAGGGGAAAGGTGAGGGGGGGTGCCCACTGTGCTCTGGCACCACTCCCATGTAAAGGCAACGCACCATTCTTGAGAAAAATTCATTTTTTGGAACCCAGTCGACGGAGCCCCGCTTCGCGGGGCTCCTACTTCTGGGTGGTTTTTAAAAAAAATAACCACGAAGGGGATGGCGGGGTCTATTCGCTCGCTTCGCTCGCTCATTCGACCCCGCCATCCCCTTCTAACCTAACCTGTCCGTGTCGGGGTGCCCCAAGTCCCGAGCTCGCTTCGCTCGCTCTTGCATCCAAGTTTTCCTAGTTACGTGTTCGGTACCCTACAAACCTAACCGCCCCGCTGTTTTTGGTATTATAATACAGCAACAATTATTATGCACTCTTAATATCCAAAAATACAAAAAAAAAAAAAAAAAAAAAAAAAAAAAAAACTGTTACTTGACAATTTCCAAAAAGCTTTTTAATAATGAGTACTATCTACAAAAAAAAAATGAACTTCCTAATCAGCCGTTCTTAATGGAAAGTCTATCCCTGCTAGTTTATGCTGTAGTGGGTGTGGTGGGTGTAGTGGTGTGATGTTGCCGCTTACAGGAATGGCCATCCAGATAAATCACATTTCGCAAAACATTTAATCGACACCGGCCACTCTTTGAGCGACAACAATACCTACAACATTTTGCATGTTTGCGATAAGGGTTTCCGGTTGAGTGTGTTGGAACAGTTAGAAATATCAAAACATAACAATAATAATGCATATACACTGTTGAATGACCAAACAAATTTAATTCCATCACCTCTACTAAGTATGATTGCAGGTAA
The DNA here is from genome assembly GCA_949316265.1 of Diarsia mendica. Classification (NCBI taxonomy): domain Eukaryota; kingdom Metazoa; phylum Arthropoda; class Insecta; order Lepidoptera; family Noctuidae; genus Diarsia; species Diarsia mendica. The sequence continues at coordinate 28,466,638 of OX438887.1, read as the reverse complement.
TTCGGCACAGATGTCTTTGTGACGTTGTATCGAGCGTCATCAAAACGGTATATAAAGGGCCGACAGCGGTGCGACTAGTTCATTCGAGCTCGAACGCTCGACGAGTCAACAACTCCTGAGGATGCCCCGCGGAGGGGCGAAACACGTGTCGAGTATAGGTTTGGTTGCATGGCATGCTAATTATTTCTCACTTGTTTTGTATGTGTGCATATGCATGAGGGCGGGAGGGTGGGCCCATATGTGCATGTGCATATGCATGACGGTGGGATTTGTGTCCTGCTTTCAGACCACGACATATGACTCGCGGAATTAAAACTAAATATATATTTCATAGCATTTAATGTCATGGATTTCCGCAAAGTAACGCCTGATTCCATAACTTATCTTAAGTCAGCAAGTATAGCTGAGCAGGCAAAACTTTACATCAAGTTGACAAAACTTCATCGCTTAGCAGCCCAAAACGTTTGGTTCAATCAACAGTGTAAGCACTTAAGAGTGTTTCCCCATTATATTAATATACATACAAACACACACAGCCGGTCAAGTAGTTTAGCTTTGGTGAAGGCAAAACAAGTGTGGTTGAATGAAGAATGCAGGCATTGGTTTTCAGTTAGGGACAATATCAAGCTCCACCTCAAAGTTCTGTACTCAGAGTTAAGTTACAAACTGCATAGTGTGGAGTTTGATATTTTAGATAACAAAGCCCGGGACTTCGCCTCCCAAGTAGCGCATGAAAAATACTTAACACAGCGTAGGAAGTTGGAGCGATTAACTCGGAATAACCAAAATAATAATGTCACCAATCAAGAAAATAATGGCTCAGAAGCAATTCATACTTTCTATCCACGCGTTAAAAATTATACAAATACTCAATTTACCAATACAGAGATTTCATTACTGGAGAAAGGCCTTAAATATAACATCAAACCACGATTATCCCAGAAATCGCTCGAAACTATGATAGTGGATTCAGAAATGGCTTGTGTTAGAAGTAAAATGGGTAGCGCCGTTAAACATCAGGTGGCAGTTCAGATAAAGACAGCGTCATCAGCCACCTACACCCAAAACTATTCCGAAATACAAGTACATCGGACATTACAAAACACAATTACTCAAAATGATTTAATAATTACTAAAGCCGACAAAGGCAATACAGTAGTCATTTTGGATAAAACTGCATACCACCAGAAGGTTAACGACGTTATCCAGGGTGAAGATTTTGAACGTCTTACTACCGACCCAACCAAAAAATTCACTCTAGAAGTAAAGAATGCAATTAATAACACGTCATACATTCCTCCAGGCCAGTTAAAATATAAAATTCCAATGAACCCACGATCTCCTTTGTTGTATGGTTTACCAAAAACCCATAAAGACAATATCCCAATACGCCCCGTTGTCTCTTACATTGGTGCCCCAACATACGATTTGGCTAAACATCTCAACAATTTATTAAAGGCTAAGGCATCTTTTAAACCACAGTACAGTTTAAAAAATAGTTTAGATTTAACTAAAAAAATACAAAATATAAACATCCCCCTCAATTCGAAATTATTATCACTAGATGTAAATAGTTTATTTACAAATATTCCATTTGAAGAGTGCCTACGTATTTTGGGGAACCTTTTGGAGAGGCAACGTTTACATCCAGGAGAAATATATGACCTACTTAACCTCACACGTATCTGCATGGAACAAAATTACTTTCGGTTCAATAACGAATATTACCGCCAGAAAGAGGGTCTGGCAATGGGATCACCTTTAAGTCCATTAATGGCGGAAATATTTATGGACTACTTCGAGTGTAAATATGTGGTGGGCGAGCCCAACATTCTGTTTTATTATAGATATGTAGATGACATAATTATCTGTTGGACAGGTACTAATCGTCAATTAGATATTTTCGTAAATAAGCTCAACACTCGCCACCCCAAAATTAAATTCAAATTAGAATTAGAATCAAATCAGTCCCTTAATTTTTTGGATCTAACAATCACAAGGGTCAATAACAAACTCGATTTCCAAATTTATCGAAAGCCCACGCACACGGACACAACGATTCCCGCATCATCCTGTCACCCACTACAGCATAAACTAGCAGCCTTCCGCAGCTATGTCCACCGTTTAATGACACTCCCACTGTCCACAGATAGTTACGTCAAAGAACTCAAAATATTGCATCAAATCGCGACTTCGAACGGATACACCAAACAAGTAATTGATAACATAATTAAGAAAAAACAGAAAGACCGGGCACGCTCAGCACTTTATGCATGTCCCCCCGAAATAATTAACAAGAACATCGGAAGTCTCACTTACATAGGCCCAATTTCAGATAGAATTGCGAATATTCTTAGAAAACACAATGTTCACGTAGCTTTTCGTTCGGATCATAACTTGCGTAAACTATGTAACGGTAAAGATAAATTAGAGAATTCAAAAAAATCCGGAGTATACAAGTTAGTGTGCAATGATTGCACCGGGGTCTACGTAGGTCAGACAGGCCGTGGTTTCGATATTAGGTACAGGGAACATGTTGCCGCTTACAGGAATGGCCATCCAGATAAATCACATTTCGCAAAACATTTAATCGACACCGGCCACTCTTTGAGCGACAACAATACCTACAACATTTTGCATGTTTGCGATAAGGGTTTCCGGTTGAGTGTGTTGGAACAGTTAGAAATATCAAAACATAACAATAATAATGCATATACACTGTTGAATGACCAAACAAATTTAATTCCATCACCTCTACTAAGTATGATTGCAGGTAATTCGGCACAGATGTCTTTGTGACGTTGTATCGAGCGTCATCAAAACGGTATATAAAGGGCCGACAGCGGTGCGACTAGTTCATTCGAGCTCGAACGCTCGACGAGTCAACAACTCCTGAGGATGCCCCGCGGAGGGGCGAAACACGTGTCGAGTATAGGTTTGGTTGCATGGCATGCTAATTATTTCTCACTTGTTTTGTATGTGTGCATATGCATGAGGGCGGGAGGGTGGGCCCATATGTGCATGTGCATATGCATGACGGTGGGATTTGTGTCCTGCTTTCAGACCACGACATATGACTCGCGGAATTAAAACTAAATATATATTTCATAGCATTTAATGTCATGGATTTCCGCAAAGTAACGCCTGATTCCATAACTTATCTTAAGTCAGCAAGTATAGCTGAGCAGGCAAAACTTTACATCAAGTTGACAAAACTTCATCGCTTAGCAGCCCAAAACGTTTGGTTCAATCAACAGTGTAAGCACTTAAGAGTGTTTCCCCATTATATTAATATACATACAAACACACACAGCCGGTCAAGTAGTTTAGCTTTGGTGAAGGCAAAACAAGTGTGGTTGAATGAAGAATGCAGGCATTGGTTTTCAGTTAGGGACAATATCAAGCTCCACCTCAAAGTTCTGTACTCAGAGTTAAGTTACAAACTGCATAGTGTGGAGTTTGATATTTTAGATAACAAAGCCCGGGACTTCGCCTCCCAAGTAGCGCATGAAAAATACTTAACACAGCGTAGGAAGTTGGAGCGATTAACTCGGAATAACCAAAATAATAATGTCACCAATCAAGAAAATAATGGCTCAGAAGCAATTCATACTTTCTATCCACGCGTTAAAAATTATACAAATACTCAATTTACCAATACAGAGATTTCATTACTGGAGAAAGGCCTTAAATATAACATCAAACCACGATTATCCCAGAAATCGCTCGAAACTATGATAGTGGATTCAGAAATGGCTTGTGTTAGAAGTAAAATGGGTAGCGCCGTTAAACATCAGGTGGCAGTTCAGATAAAGACAGCGTCATCAGCCACCTACACCCAAAACTATTCCGAAATACAAGTACATCGGACATTACAAAACACAATTACTCAAAATGATTTAATAATTACTAAAGCCGACAAAGGCAATACAGTAGTCATTTTGGATAAAACTGCATACCACCAGAAGGTTAACGACGTTATCCAGGGTGAAGATTTTGAACGTCTTACTACCGACCCAACCAAAAAATTCACTCTAGAAGTAAAGAATGCAATTAATAACACGTCATACATTCCTCCAGGCCAGTTAAAATATAAAATTCCAATGAACCCACGATCTCCTTTGTTGTATGGTTTACCAAAAACCCATAAAGACAATATCCCAATACGCCCCGTTGTCTCTTACATTGGTGCCCCAACATACGATTTGGCTAAACATCTCAACAATTTATTAAAGGCTAAGGCATCTTTTAAACCACAGTACAGTTTAAAAAATAGTTTAGATTTAACTAAAAAAATACAAAATATAAACATCCCCCTCAATTCGAAATTATTATCACTAGATGTAAATAGTTTATTTACAAATATTCCATTTGAAGAGTGCCTACGTATTTTGGGGAACCTTTTGGAGAGGCAACGTTTACATCCAGGAGAAATATATGACCTACTTAACCTCACACGTATCTGCATGGAACAAAATTACTTTCGGTTCAATAACGAATATTACCGCCAGAAAGAGGGTCTGGCAATGGGATCACCTTTAAGTCCATTAATGGCGGAAATATTTATGGACTACTTCGAGTGTAAATATGTGGTGGGCGAGCCCAACATTCTGTTTTATTATAGATATGTAGATGACATAATTATCTGTTGGACAGGTACTAATCGTCAATTAGATATTTTCGTAAATAAGCTCAACACTCGCCACCCCAAAATTAAATTCAAATTAGAATTAGAATCAAATCAGTCCCTTAATTTTTTGGATCTAACAATCACAAGGGTCAATAACAAACTCGATTTCCAAATTTATCGAAAGCCCACGCACACGGACACAACGATTCCCGCATCATCCTGTCACCCACTACAGCATAAACTAGCAGCCTTCCGCAGCTATGTCCACCGTTTAATGACACTCCCACTGTCCACAGATAGTTACGTCAAAGAACTCAAAATATTGCATCAAATCGCGACTTCGAACGGATACACCAAACAAGTAATTGATAACATAATTAAGAAAAAACAGAAAGACCGGGCACGCTCAGCACTTTATGCATGTCCCCCCGAAATAATTAACAAGAACATCGGAAGTCTCACTTACATAGGCCCAATTTCAGATAGAATTGCGAATATTCTTAGAAAACACAATGTTCACGTAGCTTTTCGTTCGGATCATAACTTGCGTAAACTATGTAACGGTAAAGATAAATTAGAGAATTCAAAAAAATCCGGAGTATACAAGTTAGTGTGCAATGATTGCACCGGGGTCTACGTAGGTCAGACAGGCCGTGGTTTCGATATTAGGTACAGGGAACATGTTGCCGCTTACAGGAATGGCCATCCAGATAAATCACATTTCGCAAAACATTTAATCGACACCGGCCACTCTTTGAGCGACAACAATACCTACAACATTTTGCATGTTTGCGATAAGGGTTTCCGGTTGAGTGTGTTGGAACAGTTAGAAATATCAAAACATAACAATAATAATGCATATACACTGTTGAATGACCAAACAAATTTAATTCCATCACCTCTACTAAGTATGATTGCAGGTAATTCGGCACAGATGTCTTTGTGACGTTGTATCGAGCGTCATCAAAACGGTATATAAAGGGCCGACAGCGGTGCGACTAGTTCATTCGAGCTCGAACGCTCGACGAGTCAACAACTCCTGAGGATGCCCCGCGGAGGGGCGAAACACGTGTCGAGTATAGGTTTGGTTGCATGGCATGCTAATTATTTCTCACTTGTTTTGTATGTGTGCATATGCATGAGGGCGGGAGGGTGGGCCCATATGTGCATGTGCATATGCATGACGGTGGGATTTGTGTCCTGCTTTCAGACCACGACATATGACTCGCGGAATTAAAACTAAATATATATTTCATAGCATTTAATGTCATGGATTTCCGCAAAGTAACGCCTGATTCCATAACTTATCTTAAGTCAGCAAGTATAGCTGAGCAGGCAAAACTTTACATCAAGTTGACAAAACTTCATCGCTTAGCAGCCCAAAACGTTTGGTTCAATCAACAGTGTAAGCACTTAAGAGTGTTTCCCCATTATATTAATATACATACAAACACACACAGCCGGTCAAGTAGTTTAGCTTTGGTGAAGGCAAAACAAGTGTGGTTGAATGAAGAATGCAGGCATTGGTTTTCAGTTAGGGACAATATCAAGCTCCACCTCAAAGTTCTGTACTCAGAGTTAAGTTACAAACTGCATAGTGTGGAGTTTGATATTTTAGATAACAAAGCCCGGGACTTCGCCTCCCAAGTAGCGCATGAAAAATACTTAACACAGCGTAGGAAGTTGGAGCGATTAACTCGGAATAACCAAAATAATAATGTCACCAATCAAGAAAATAATGGCTCAGAAGCAATTCATACTTTCTATCCACGCGTTAAAAATTATACAAATACTCAATTTACCAATACAGAGATTTCATTACTGGAGAAAGGCCTTAAATATAACATCAAACCACGATTATCCCAGAAATCGCTCGAAACTATGATAGTGGATTCAGAAATGGCTTGTGTTAGAAGTAAAATGGGTAGCGCCGTTAAACATCAGGTGGCAGTTCAGATAAAGACAGCGTCATCAGCCACCTACACCCAAAACTATTCCGAAATACAAGTACATCGGACATTACAAAACACAATTACTCAAAATGATTTAATAATTACTAAAGCCGACAAAGGCAATACAGTAGTCATTTTGGATAAAACTGCATACCACCAGAAGGTTAACGACGTTATCCAGGGTGAAGATTTTGAACGTCTTACTACCGACCCAACCAAAAAATTCACTCTAGAAGTAAAGAATGCAATTAATAACACGTCATACATTCCTCCAGGCCAGTTAAAATATAAAATTCCAATGAACCCACGATCTCCTTTGTTGTATGGTTTACCAAAAACCCATAAAGACAATATCCCAATACGCCCCGTTGTCTCTTACATTGGTGCCCCAACATACGATTTGGCTAAACATCTCAACAATTTATTAAAGGCTAAGGCATCTTTTAAACCACAGTACAGTTTAAAAAATAGTTTAGATTTAACTAAAAAAATACAAAATATAAACATCCCCCTCAATTCGAAATTATTATCACTAGATGTAAATAGTTTATTTACAAATATTCCATTTGAAGAGTGCCTACGTATTTTGGGGAACCTTTTGGAGAGGCAACGTTTACATCCAGGAGAAATATATGACCTACTTAACCTCACACGTATCTGCATGGAACAAAATTACTTTCGGTTCAATAACGAATATTACCGCCAGAAAGAGGGTCTGGCAATGGGATCACCTTTAAGTCCATTAATGGCGGAAATATTTATGGACTACTTCGAGTGTAAATATGTGGTGGGCGAGCCCAACATTCTGTTTTATTATAGATATGTAGATGACATAATTATCTGTTGGACAGGTACTAATCGTCAATTAGATATTTTCGTAAATAAGCTCAACACTCGCCACCCCAAAATTAAATTCAAATTAGAATTAGAATCAAATCAGTCCCTTAATTTTTTGGATCTAACAATCACAAGGGTCAATAACAAACTCGATTTCCAAATTTATCGAAAGCCCACGCACACGGACACAACGATTCCCGCATCATCCTGTCACCCACTACAGCATAAACTAGCAGCCTTCCGCAGCTATGTCCACCGTTTAATGACACTCCCACTGTCCACAGATAGTTACGTCAAAGAACTCAAAATATTGCATCAAATCGCGACTTCGAACGGATACACCAAACAAGTAATTGATAACATAATTAAGAAAAAACAGAAAGACCGGGCACGCTCAGCACTTTATGCATGTCCCCCCGAAATAATTAACAAGAACATCGGAAGTCTCACTTACATAGGCCCAATTTCAGATAGAATTGCGAATATTCTTAGAAAACACAATGTTCACGTAGCTTTTCGTTCGGATCATAACTTGCGTAAACTATGTAACGGTAAAGATAAATTAGAGAATTCAAAAAAATCCGGAGTATACAAGTTAGTGTGCAATGATTGCACCGGGGTCTACGTAGGTCAGACAGGCCGTGGTTTCGATATTAGGTACAGGGAACATGTTGCCGCTTACAGGAATGGCCATCCAGATAAATCACATTTCGCAAAACATTTAATCGACACCGGCCACTCTTTGAGCGACAACAATACCTACAACATTTTGCATGTTTGCGATAAGGGTTTCCGGTTGAGTGTGTTGGAACAGTTAGAAATATCAAAACATAACAATAATAATGCATATACACTGTTGAATGACCAAACAAATTTAATTCCATCACCTCTACTAAGTATGATTGCAGGTAATTCGGCACAGATGTCTTTGTGACGTTGTATCGAGCGTCATCAAAACGGTATATAAAGGGCCGACAGCGGTGCGACTAGTTCATTCGAGCTCGAACGCTCGACGAGTCAACAACTCCTGAGGATGCCCCGCGGAGGGGCGAAACACGTGTCGAGTATAGGTTTGGTTGCATGGCATGCTAATTATTTCTCACTTGTTTTGTATGTGTGCATATGCATGAGGGCGGGAGGGTGGGCCCATATGTGCATGTGCATATGCATGACGGTGGGATTTGTGTCCTGCTTTCAGACCACGACATATGACTCGCGGAATTAAAACTAAATATATATTTCATAGCATTTAATTTTAATATGTAAGCGAACAGTTCGGCATTATGAATTTTTGGTGTTTAGTTCATCATCGTCATCAGCCAATTTTCCCACTAAGGGACGCAGGACTCTTCTCTAAAAGAGGGAGTGGGCTATAATCCACCACGTGGGCCCAGTGCGGGTTCCAGGATATAACGGTTTTTATTTTATTTGTTAAAGTGGAGTCATGCTGAGTTTATTATAATAAATTCCACTGAAAAGTTCACCTCATTTAAAAACTAGTATTTCAATGACTTGTTTGTCAAGTGGCCAGTATGGAACACGCTCGTGTATTATTATGTACCTACTCGCGTTTCTCACACTCGCCAGTTGACGAACAAGTCGTATCAATAGGTACGAGTACAATGCCTGAAATTTATATGACAGAGATACGTTTGGAAAACCTTTTAATTCGGGGGAAACCCTGAAATGCATTTAAGGGTTGGTATAAGGATTAGTACTGTTATTTTGTTTTTATTATTTTCTATTTATCGTTCGAACGTGTGATAACCAATATATTGTATTGAGCTCAGATTAACAATTATACAGATAAATTCGTTTGTGGCGGTATGGTTGGCGGTGGGCCGCATATAAATTATTTCATAACAAAATTAAACGAGGTATCAGCTTGAATTACGTTTGTGGCAAATAACTGTGTGTTTGTTTAATTATTTTGTACTGCGATATGTCTGCAATAGACCGGTTTGTAATTATCTCGGCCTTTTGTGTTTGTGAACGTATCTAAGGTTTTCTAACGATTGCAATTAACTGTAGGTTAAATAATATCAATGCTTCAGGCAAGGACTCTTTAACCCAAAGGTTTACTAGTAGAGAATGCCTTTGGTATTAAGTCTGCCTCTGTATATTATGTGTGCTCAAAGTATTAGATAAATTAATATTCTCTTAAGCATAAACTATACTGCAAACTATTAGTAGACGTTCTAAGTTGCCCTGAGAAGCCCATCATTGTTCGACATTACACCAAAAGCCAGGGACTATTATGTAAACACCACACACGATACGTTATCACGAAGCATAGCACGTCAAGCTTATTGGCCATGGTGGACAGATGTCCAAATATGTCATGACCCACAGACCACATTGGTATGAATAACACGAAATTTCTCAACAATTACGTACCGGGTTAGATTTAATCAAAATATCGTATAAATTAAAAGGTTCGTGGATGGCTCAAAGCTCGGCTAGCGCGGGAGCTCGGTAATTAATCTAAAATCAATAAGCCCACTCGAATCGTACACGAGTGCCGTGTTTAATGCCATGCTTACTCGTATATGGAATTATTGCGGAGTGACCAAAGTGATATATATGTGGGTTAGGTAGCTTTGCTATGTGCGGCTCGGTGTACGAAGTATGCGGCGGGTATGCGTATAATGTGTAAGCTAGATTAATGCCACAAGCTGGGGTCAGAACACACCCGTAAAGCCTCAAAGAGACGAAAAGTGATTGAAATTCTAGATAATTATAGGAACCAGCCTAACTATTTAATCACGTTTTTTTTTGTTGTCTATTATCTATTTTTTATGTACCTTCCACATTCAGATACAATGTAATTTGTTGTTGAATAAATAAATGAAAAAATGAAATGAAACGTCACACAGAGAACTAGCTGAACACAAACCTTTAAAAATATTACCTTCCCTTTAGGCACTGTCGTTCGGGTAAAACTGAAAAATCCTTCTGAAAATAGATGCACTGTCAGGTGCAAACTAGAATTCGTTCAAAGCATTTTCAAATCCCGTATTGACATCTAAACGATATTAAATGTTCACAAAGCGGCAACAAGCAGCACGCAGTCAGGATGTCCGCAATTTGACTGCACATTGAAGCGGCGCACAATGGATACTGCGCGTATTGTGACTCGTTTGAATGCAAGTCTGAGAAGCACGGCCGCTGGTCCTCCGACGTGTTCGGCATTCAACATTTGTATCGCGACTTCTGCTGGCTTGCAAATTGTTTAGTCGCAAAGTTGCAGACAGACAATGGGCTCGGTTAGTATTGAATGTAATGCGCGCGGCTCATAGACAGTTTCAACTGGTCTCTACTACTAGTTCACAAACAAATCGTCATAATTTCTTTGTACAAAAAACCTTATCCCAAGTTGTGCCCTGCCCAATATACGCAATACAGCACAGACCTAGCACAATAGACCTGAGCTACCTGGTAACAGTCAGTCTCACATCACATCCCACACTATGCGTCAATCTGACGTCTCCGAACGATACGCCGTTATAAGGCGATTCAATGCGAGGCTGTGAGTCAAGTGTATCAATATCTTGGGGCGATGGTCGGCGCCTGCTGCAATTCAAATGTCCTCGCTGACGCGGCGCTCGACGTTCTTTGACGAATTGGCACCGTGGCCTTGCCTCTATCGGGTTATAGGGGTTACAGGGTTAGCGAGTTTAGAAAAATAAAAAATATACGTAGAATGGGGATCACATTATTAATCACCTTTACTAACGTAGAGTAATATGTGTGTGTGTGTGTATTTTAAACTAGGACTTCCAGGAAATCTTAATTCATAGAAATTACCGGTGATCACCACTTCCCTCATTATCCAGCAGGAGATAGAACAAGACAAGGCCTGTAAGTGTGATTAGCCCAGTTGTTAATAACTACGTATTGTAATTTAACGAATGGAACCTAAATTGTAGGCTGTTACGTTGTAAGTTTGTCTGCTTTCATTTAACATTTAGACGCCCTAAGACTTTGTATGACAGGTAGACTATGAGCTGGCTTAGGAAAATCAGTAAGTTGTACATTCCCATGGATCAACCTCTAGTTAAAACATAATAATCATGCCCAGTTAGGAGCTGATCAATTCAAATTCAAATCAAAAAGATTTTATTTCAGTAATTTTTTTTTATTTTAGATTTAATTTTTAGGTACTTATCGAACTAGGGGCCGAAAGTGAACGAGATATGCCCGTCCTTTGTATGAAAATTCAAACTCGCCCCCTGTGGGCTGAAAGTGGACTCTGTTTAGGGACCGAATGTGGACTAAACGGGTCTCAAACACAAAGAATTAGAATTTGTACCAGTGTGTAGCCGTATTCGCGTATAATAAAACATAAAACACATTCCACCAAATAAAACAGCCAACGATCAGTGCAAAGGCGATCTCTTAGCAACCCTGCGGATGCCGCCGGATACAATTGTGCCGAGAAAAAGTGTCCCTTTGTCTGTTGATTGGATTTTAGCAATTGTTTGTTCCGGACCGTTCCGGACCGGGTGCGGAGGTGAGGCGTCAAATAAAACCGGATTGCGATCAATCAGGCGGAATAGATTCAAAGAACTAAAGCACGATTAGATTTTTTTCAACCGACTTTCAAAAAGGAGTAGGTTCAATTCGTCTGTAATTTTTTTCTTTAAGTTTTTGTTTGTACGGATATCTCCGTCATTTATGAACAGATTTTCAAAATTACTATTGTATTCGAAAGAGTAGGTATACTTCCGAGGTGATCCCATTTGTTACCAAGTCAGGGTCTGATGATGGGATTCCAGGGAAATCGAGGACATCCCTCAAATTTTATAGGCACACATTACGTTTTCTATACATTTTCTGAAGCTGTGTTCAGTGTGTGTGCTTGTGTTGTGTGTGTGTTTCAAAATTTTACGTAGGTACTTATGGACCGAGAGTTGTATTATAAGAAGAAGAAAAATCAGTTTCTAAAGTCGATGGTAAAGAAACAAAATCAAACAAACAAATGTCACTGACTTCAGAAGCAGATTTTGCTTCTGAAGTTTATTTTTCACTTTTTTTGTGTTTTTGAAGTCAGTTTTCTTTTTTATTTTAAGTACCTAGCATTTTTGTTTTCGGAAATCTGTTCTTACTAAGCTGAGATTTAATTGATTGCTAGGTAAACCACCTGTATTTATATTAGTCTATTTGATATTTGTCTTTCATCTTCTTCGCGTTTGTATGAAACGTTGAAAGAAGGTCGTATTTAATATGGAGCTTGTCTCACACACACCCAATCATATCAAAAGTCTTGAAGAAACTTTTTGATCGTTCATTTTATAAATTTTTTTACGTCAACCCAGAATCTAAAAAACCTTGAACATAATTATACTCTCTTTGCCTATATTTCCTTCCTCTTCCTTTCCTAAAAAGATAATGTTTGATGTTATGTCTAAATAAAATGTACTTACATAAACCTCTACTTAACCCTACGCGGATTGAATCAGTTACTTAGTTTGACGTACAGAATGCTTGATACGGTTTCGTGAAGGATCCTTTTAGTTGATAACTTTGTGTTAGATTTTTTTTTCAAAATTAAATCGTTTTACGTACCTACCTGGTCTGGAGGAAAATAATGGTATTCTTGATACAGGATAATTCTGGTACGAATAACAAAGCACTCCTTTGAAACCTAAGAGCACTTTACATTTGACCAGAGTATTTAAGATGTAATAGATACCGTATCCATTTTACTAGGCTTCAATGATGAATCTGGCATTTCTATCACATCATCAGAGAAATAGAACGAAGTGAGGAAGTCAGCTCGCAGCCCTACGACGTGCAGGCACAGGCAGGTCACCGGACCGGGCTCAAGTCGCCATTATTACCTGTCCCACGGCGACGCGCCGGTTAATGTCATTCAAACCGTTCCCCGGCGCTGACAGGATTACAGTTTCTACGAAGATTTACTGGAAACACACTATCAAATTACATTAGTGTTAGGTAATACGATGGAGCTAGGTTTGTCAGGCAAAGTTTCGTGACATTAAACTAGGATGAAAATTAATACCATCATCTGCCTGGCCTTTTCCCAAATATAATGGAGTCGGCTTTTTATCAAACCGAATGCAGCGTATATAATATCAGTATTATACTACTGGATTACCATTATATCTATAACTAAGCAATACAATACCCCTTGATAATGGTCCAACTTTCGAGCTACTGACTACCTGTAACGACTGTCTAAGCTCTTTAAATGACAGCCGGAATCACAGAGGAAACCCGGTGTGCAATGGATACTTTCTCATCCACAGACCGACCTTGGCAAGTGCGGCTTATCCTCAAAAATCGACCCGTGAGGTTGCTGTATTTAACCAGGAGCTCTTTATGTGAAAAATGTGTGGAGAAGATGTCCGAAGGGCCCAGATAAGTGGCAATCAGTGTCAAAGCGTATCTCTCCCTCTCTGCAAATGATCCTCTACGAAATTGACCTTTGAACTTTTGCGGTAATATAATATCGCTACTTTACCTCCGATCTTACATAACCTGTGATCTCTGGTTAATTTCTCTGCAATCTAAATAAAACTTATTGATGATGGTTTGAAAAATATACAACAACCCATGTAAAAAGTAAAAGGTGAGTTTTTGTCATTTCGAACGTGGGGAAATTAAAAATGCTGCTAAAAATAATAGGAAATCTCAAACTATTTCACCTAACTTGAATCTTGATTCCGCTCCTTTTATTTAATTTTAAGCTTTCTGTATAGTAACTACGCAAGAAAGAAACGGTATATTTAACTAAATCAAGTTACTGAGTTTTATTACAGCTTAGCTCATTATCACTTCACTGCTAAGACGATTAATATTATTAACTGTAATTAAAGGAAGCCATTAAAGCGTTTAATTTGTTCCTGTAACTCAACTGATAAGTGTCGGCATTATAATTAGTTTAATAACATCAGTCTTGTGATCTCCGAAGGGTTGGCAGAGACATCCCATCCTTACATAGTATAAAACAAAGTCGCGTCTGTTTGTTTGTTTGTTTGTCTGTATGCTTAAATCTTTAAAACTACGCAACGGATTTTGATGCGGTTTTTTTTAATAGATAGAGTGATTCAAGAGGAAGGTTTTAATACCTTTTTTGTACCCGTGCGAAGCCGGGGCGGGTCACTAGTGTATTTATAAATGGGTTTTATACCTACCTACATACATAGTGAGTCTCATGTCATTAACTGGGCACAATCTCAAACGGACTTTAAATAACACGGAACTACTTTGCCTTTGCTGGGAATTCAACTCACGATCACACACTCAGCGGTAGCACTTGCGAACACACACCCATTGCAACGGTTTTATGGGGCGTAGCTTTTAAGTTAGGTACTTTTTGGAATAAAGATAAATCTTACTAATATTATAAACGTGACAGTTTGTAAGTATGTATGTATGGATGTTTGTTACTCTTTGAAGCAAAAACTACTGAACGGATTTGGGTAAAATTTGGTACACAGATGGTTTATAACCTGGATTAACACATAAGATAGTTTTTTTTTTCCCGTGGGATTATTTTCGAGTTGTAGCGGGCGAAGCCGCTGACAACACCTAATAAATAAATCAAATTAAACCAGTCTGTATTGTGTGGTAGCTGTAATATTAGGTAGGTACATGTAGGTACTGCGAAAAATGGAAAACGTCGTGACACGGTGGTTGGAATTTCATTAGATTCCTGTCACACGACATTCACTTCACGTAAACCATACGTTAGATAAAACGCCAGGTATTTTCCGTGCCGTCCCGTGCAGGCGCGAGGCGGTAATGCAAACCTCAACAAAGACGGGCATTACGCGGCGAGGCGACGAGGCAGCGAGGCAGAGGCAGCGAGGCAGAGGCGGCGAGGCGGATCAACACGTTATTACCTATCGATATCGACAACATCGACACGGTCGCACCTCTGGCCGATGCCTCGATGGCACCCGAGACAAGATAGTTTACAAATTGTTAAAGCGATGCAAGCACTTATTTTCAAAGAAAATACAAGGAATGAAAGGTTTTATGCTAACACGTGTTATGCCACTTCTATAAAATCAGATTCAGAATTTAATATAAGCGTAACTTGACACCAAACATTTGGTTTGACGTTATCTACAAGGTTGGTAAAAGTTTTCTAATTTTCTGACATATTTGCGAGGGGTAGTTCTTGTGTGTTATAGAATATTTGCATTCAAATCTCACACTAAATCTATCAAAAGCTCTAGGCTCCAGGTAGTGGTCGAGGCCCTTTAAATAAGTCGTTGGTTAAATAGCACAATGATCACTGAGTCCACATCCCACGTGTCGACAACCTCGAGAGCCAAGTCAAGACACAATTCGGTATGGTGTGATTTCTGACATTATGTGATGCGAGTAGTTTCCTTTCGTCTTTTATGATTTCAGACGCTGTACTAGACGGCGCTGCACAAGTTCAAGCACTGGTTTATTGAATTCCGAACCAAAACAATGACAGATAAACAACAATACTTCTGACAATACATTGTGGGTGTAATAAGTCTTTCAAAGAAATTCCTTGTCGTTTAATCTTAACATTTGTTCTGAAAAATGTATGAATTTCTTTCATAACGTGTACAATTTCCAATAAAACTACACAACTGATAGAGGTGCTCTCTTGCCGTACGTTGGTATCGACCACAGATATAGTTAGACCTAGATAACGCAAGAGCAACTACTTCGCGTGCCTCTTTTCGTGCCTAGCTTACGTACAAAAATCGTAAGTGGCCACTTTCGCGCTCAGTTTGCATCGGTGTATAGTGCTAATCGGACGTCGGCGCTGGTGCAAGGCGGAAGTTCGGGCGAAGGGGGCAACGTACGCGACGGCGTCTTTGATTCGATTTGATTTTTCTATCACTAAATAGTGTTTGTGACGTCATAATCAGTCGTCATAAACGCTTGGTTTTCATACAGATCGTAATACTTGCGTTATCTTCTTCTTCTTCTTATCCGGTACGCTCTTGACAGAGCGGTCGTGATCGTTAAGTAGCAGTATTGGAAGGGGCAGATATGATGCACTTCACGACATTTCGCCACCGCTGCCTGCTAGAGGTCATCCTGCTGCATTCGTTAACCGAACCTCCAATGGCAGACTTGATCTGGTCAGTCCAACGCGTGGGTGACCTTCCGCGCGGTCTAGTGCCTTCTACTTTCCCTTGGACCACAAGGCGTTCTATGGACTGATTGTCACGCCGGGAAATATGTCCGAAGAAAGTCAGGATGCGAGATTGTACTGTTGAAAACAGACGCTGCCTGATACCGAGTTCTTGAAGTATCGAGACGTTCGTGCGAAACTCGGTCCACGACACCCCAAGCATTCTTCTCCAGCACCACATTTCCAGAGCATCTATTTTCTGCCTTTCCACATCTCGTAAGGTCCAGGTTTCAGCTGCATAAAGAAATATGGGGAATATAAGCGTCCTAACCAGCCTGGTCTTCGTGGCTTTAGTTATGTTTCTATTCCTCCATATTTTTCGCATCTTGTCCATCGCTGTTCTTGTGATGCCCATACGTCGTTTGATCTCATCGATGCACCCGCCATTGTTCGAAATCAGAGCCCCAAGATAGATGTAAGATTGGACCACGTTGCAATTCGCAATTACGGTCACTTCTGGCGAATTATTCCTGGCACGGTCACGGTTGCGTTATCTAGGTCTATCTATATCTGTGGTATCGACACAATGGCACCTCTATAGCACACGGGAGATTGTTTACAGATTGTTTAGACAATGCAATCGGCTCACAAGCTAACAGCGAGGCGAGCTTTCCGAAGAAATACAGGGCAAGGCGCAACGGTGACGGTTAATCCTTTAAGTTGTGTCCTCATTACTGGGGATTGTTACTATGACTACTGATCGATGGCTTGTTTTGTTTATTTTGACCTGTTTACAGAGTAAAGGGTACCGATTAAATTGCAGGGGCCTGGGCAGGTGTTGTTCGAAAGAGATACTGGGGCCCCGGATACAAAGGGCTAAGAAGGAATATGGGTGGTTTATAAAAGTATAACACTCCATTCCGCTTCGTCAAGAGCGGGAGAAGTCATTTGATGATTTCCCACCATCCAAAATAAGGGGTACCGATTCGAAAGTACATACACACAGATCCCAGATAAATAAGTCTCAAGTAAAGTAAGTAGTAAGTTTTCTTTTTTGTTAACATTCTGCCAAAAGTTGCCGAGAACCGGAAACGAAAATCGGTTTTTGTTTTTACAGAGTACCATTAAAATGTGCTGCTCCACGAACAATACCTGAACTTTTGGAACTAATGGACACTATTGATAATTTTTGAATGAGCTCACAACAACACATCGACACACTTTAGATTGCCAACAAGCTAACAAGAACAAAGTATTGCTTTAAAAGAAAAAGATAATTGGTATAAAAGCGGGCGGGAATGCAGACACCTCGGCTAAGACTACGCTGTGTTGTTATCTATCGGGACATTCTCACCTCGCGCTGGGAGACTCAGATTGTTTACAAATCGTTTACTCCCCGCAACGGCCGCGCTGCGACGATGCAATCGCCTCGTAAAATTCTAAGAAAAGGAGATTAAACTCCAACTTTGTAATATGCGACTTTGTACAATGTTTCTGAAAAACAAAGAGGGCTATGTATGTGATGGTCAGTAACGCATAAAGTGCTTTAATGTGCTGTCAAAAGTGAAACCTAAGCTATCTAGGAGAGTTCTAATTGAAAAATATTTTCATTTTTGAGTTTTTGTTTGCTCATTGACTGCCTATTTACAAATGCCTTAAGGTGAGGTTGCAGTACTTTGTTTTTATGTACGCACGACCTCGCCCCCCGCCCGCCCTGCCGCGTGAGCGATATAATGCCTAAATTTTGACTGTTTTTTGCTTCTTGGAGAAAAACTATAAATAAATTATACAATATGTTTTCAACATTTACTTCAAAATAAAAAGTTCTATCTATTGATATAACTTTTATATAAATTCATGATGAAATGTCTTAGCAGTAAACGTTTGAAATTGTGATTTAGAGTCATGTTTGATAAAAAAAAGTATCAAGCCGATCATTCTAAATCGCGTTTCTATCTTTACGATTTACTAGAGAGCATGTTCATTGTTCAATTCTTATGTAATGATTTTTATTTATTAAAAAACTCGTATTTAGTTCGATTTTTATAGGTTCAAAAATCTTAAAAAGTACTGCAACTCCGCCTTAATTTGAAAATAATGCGTTGTTTCGACTATTCCTGAACTAGGAAATAGGTACGATGACGTAAACAAATCCAAATTCTTTGAATTTTAAACTTAAGTATAATAATTATCCCGTCGGGGCTGCGGGTTGTTCGAAAGAGATACCGCGGCCTCGGCACAAGGGCTAAGAAGGAAAATTGGTGGTTTTCAGTCAGTAGAAGTGTGACACTCCCTTCCGCTCTACCCAGAGCGGGAGCGTTTATTTGATGATTTCCCACTCCTCCAAAAAAAAAGAAGTATAATTATTAATATCAACTAGCACTTTGCCTACGGCTTCACCCGCGTGGATGTCGGTTCAACTACAAAAGTGACGATTTTCCATACAAACTTTCATCCCCCTTTTCACCCCCTTAAAGGTTAAATTTCCAAAAACCCCTTCTTAGTGCTCCCCTACATTATAATAGGAAGCCGTGTGCAAAATTTCACATTCCTAGCCCCAGTAGTTTCGGCTGTACGTTGATATGTCAGTCAGTCAGTTCTCCTTTTATATATATATAGACAACTGTTCAGTTGCTTTACAACTTGGATACAATTAACTTGACTATCAAGCTGACTCATTCACTCAAGCGTTTATATGATTTCCCGTCCAGTGCAGTGCTCCGCTAATAATGACGTCACGGTTTATGAGAAGCCTCAAGTATCAAAGATAAACGAGCAAACGTTTGGAGCGGCTCTGACGTCATAAACCGACATAAACCGACCAGCGGGCAATAACGCCGACCGACCCCACCGGGTATACTATAAACCCTTTGATGCGACCGGACAATCACGACACGATACAGAGCAGAAGTTCTACTTTATACAAGTTATGGATCAGGGATTACTTTGCGGAAATCAATGATATTTATGCAAAGTATTTAGTGTTAATTTAGGATACATCTCCACTCTCCCTGTTGTCTGCAAAAATATGTAATTATAAGAAATGCAAGAGTTTGCCTGCCTTACAAAATGGAATACTCAAACATGTTGCAATGTTGAAATTCCCGTAGACCGTTTGACCGTAGTTTCGTTTTCGTCTTTAGGTGTTATGTACAAAGAATTTACTGTGTGAATTTATAAGTTCGAAGCTTCATTGACATATTAGCGCAATCAATAATTGCGACGGAGCTTTTATTAAGTCGCACATAACCACACTGTTTCCCCGGGTAGTATTGTACCATGCATTTTCTATATGAAAACCAAATAAGGGCCTAACATAATATTTTAGGGGTGGTCTCGTTGTCATCATTGATCATCATTGATGATCATCATTGTCTCCTAATCTTGCCTATCTCATTCATATTCTACTCTGGGTCTTCTGTCGATGTTGTCGTCAGTCGGTAGCAGTGTCATAGTGTCGTACCATTCCGCTTTACGACCGCACTCCGCTGCACTCGAGCTTTGCGTATTCGCGTATTGTCCGGTGATTCGGTTAACCCATTTTCGTTTCTTTTTTAGACGTCTGCCCTAGTTTGAGATTATTTTTAAAGTAATTAAATAAAATAATAAATAATAATATTCCACAACTATCACACAACGCCATCTAGTCCCAAGCTAAGCAGAGCTTGTGTTATGGGTACTAGACAACTGATAAACATACTTATATATTTCTAAATACATACATATTATAGATAAATTACACCCAGACACAGAACAAATGATCGTGCTCATCACACAAACATTTGTCCTGGGTGGGAATCGAACCCACGACCTCCGGCATAGCAGTTAGGGTCACTAACCACTGCTGCACAAATATGGACAGAATGAGCATTGAATAGGGCCGGATGTAAAAGATAATTGCATGCAGTTGTATTGTACGTCGGGTAGCCGCACAGCAACATGCAGCTGTAATTATCAGAGTTGTACGCTTAATTACCGTTATACAAAATTTACGAGTGTCCCAGTAATTCGTTTCCGAAAACTCGATTTAACAATGTTCTGTACAGGAAGGCATCAATCGAAATATTGGAAGTTTTAATTTGTTCCAGCAATAAATCCCTGGCGTGTCGTATGAAAAAACACCAGTTTCCAGTTAATGAAAGCGGGGACGTGTCAGTTCATTGGGATGCTCCGTGCACGCACACCTCCTGTGACCTGCCGCCGAGTGACGGGTGGGGGGGGGGGGGGGTCACCCCCAAATGTTGATTTAACTTATTTGAAACACGCCCCGAATTGATTGTGTAAATAAAGGAAATTAATTTGTTTTTGTGCACGAGCGATCCTAATTGTGAATGGGTTTAATTGTGTGTTGTGTGTTGGGAACGAAGCCGTTTGTTATCGCTTATGTGGGATGATAACGCGTTTGTTATCACACATTAGGTAAGCAACACCAAATATGGTA
This sequence comes from Diarsia mendica, assembly GCA_949316265.1. Classification (NCBI taxonomy): domain Eukaryota; kingdom Metazoa; phylum Arthropoda; class Insecta; order Lepidoptera; family Noctuidae; genus Diarsia; species Diarsia mendica. The sequence continues at coordinate 28,445,684 of OX438887.1, read as the reverse complement.
AAGAGATTAGTATGGCACTGACTTAATAGTTGATACTTCCGTACAATTATGATTTGTGACAATGGTATCAAGATGTTCAGGTAGGTATGGACACTGACCTGCAAATTGCAGAGAACGTAAGAAAATTAGAAATTAGCATACTACTCTGGCTCTTCCACCTGAAGCATAATCAGTAAGCGGGTGGAAGGAGAAACGAGGCAGCTGCGCCTGCGCAACGAGCGCTCTGCATTCAGTGTCGAGTGCGGTAGAGTGGGGAAATGAGCGGTGGATACAGGATTTTTTAGATTGAAGATTCTCAACAAAGCAACTGCGGTTTCAAGCTAAGTAAATTCCAACACAAAATGTTGTCAATTGTTTGAAACGTGATTAAGTTATTAACAACTTTATTGAAATAAATAGTGAATGATTTTCACGTAGTAGAACTCGTGGCTTAATTATAATAATACTTTCTCTATCTAAATTACACACCTTACATCCTTGGTTCCGACCCGCGTGTAAGGTTTCTTATGCTCTCTTAAATGAGAAGAAACAAAAAGAACCAATAATAATAATAATATTCCACAACTATCACACAACGCCATCTAGTCCCAAGCTAAGCAGAGCTTGTGTTATGGGTACTAGACAACTGATAAACATACTTATATGTTTCTAAATACATACATATTATAGATAAATTACACCCAGACACAGAACAAATGATCGTGCTCATCACACAAACATTTGTCCTGGGTGGGAATCGAACCCACGACCTCCGGCATAGCAGTTAGGGTCACTAACCACTAGACCAACAGGCCAGTCAATTATAAATGCCACGCGGGTCGTTCTTTTGGTTAAGCCGCGCTTGCTTAGGTTGCGAGGTTAGGCTGTGGATGGGTGACCGCTGACCGCCCATTACATGCCGAGTTTCCTCCGTGCCTCTCGACTGTCATACATACGTCGTTATGTGATTATGTCGCTACAGTTAGTCAGTAACCTAAAAGTCTGACAACCAGTCTTACCAAAAGGTATGATATTATCCAGTACTAGCGGACGTCCCGCGGTTTCACCCGCGTAGATCCCGTTCCCGTGGGAATACAGGAATAAAAAGTAGCCTATGACACTCAGCAATAATGTGGCTTTCTATTGGTGAAAGAATTTTTAAAATCGGTTCAGTAGATCCCGAGATTACCCCTTACAATTTAACAAAATATACAAACACACAAACTTTACCTCTTTATAATATTAGTATAGATTAGTATAGATTGACTGGGTTTGGGTTCTTGGTTGAGGCAGTCGCTCCATTTAAAAATACTGGTACTGGTTTAGTACTGGCAGATGATGATTAATTTAATTTTCACATAGTAATGTCAATAATTTTCATGATTCGATTTTTTATGTGTGTGACCGTGTGACCAATGTGTCACAGGATAATTTCAAAGTCTGTTAAAAAGACACATGGAAACATTTCCCAATAATAAGAGCTAATAAATGTTTTATTAAATGTACTGTTGAATATCGTAGAAAGGTTTCAGGTACATGATAGGTATTTTCTTTCTACCACAGCTAACTTTCTAATAGTTAGACACCTTGGTTTTTTTTCTTTTCAACATTACTTTTAAATGTAATAGTCAATATTGAAAGCTCAGTCAAAAATGCCACGCACACAATCCATGCATCGTTCACACGCTATGCCCTCTTCACGTGGTTCCTTACGAGCCAGTTCACTGGCGCGGGCACTGGCACTAAACTGTGTTGGCGCGCCTCCAAGCCACTAGACACCAGCTCGCCTTCAGCTGACTCTCACAACTTGCGGCCTAAGGAGCACCTGTTTGAAAGTAGTCTTCAAACTTTTAGAATCTCACACTTGCTTTCTTTTTGTCAAGTACATCGATTTTTACTGCGATGAATTATTTATTTGATTTAGTGTTTCATTGTTTTCTGTGAAATGTTATTATTTCCTGCTTGTAAGCTTTGGCTTTGTTATCATTATTATTTGGATTTGTCATCTGTATAAACTTGTTTCTCAATAGAATTTCCCAATTCCCCTTAATAGAATCAAGTAACACGTATTTTTACAGCCACGCCACCATATTTGTGAGTTTTTCAAATTCAGATAGACTTCTAACATTATTCTCACAGTAAGCATTTAATCATATTAAACGTGAAGTAGGCATTCAGGCGACGCGCTACGTTGCTAGTAGTGCTCGGTGCCAAATCTGGGACATCGTTACAAACGACAAATGGAATCTGTTGAGCTCAGCAACTGCTTTAGCATAATGCTAGCGCGGTTGCGGTCTGCTATTCAACATTCAATGTAAAGGGGTCAAGAGTAAACAGAGTCGCTTTAAAAACTGGGTTAAACGACAAATAATAACGCCAACATTAAAGTGACGATGAACAATTAAGAGTAATTATCGAATAAAATTTAATAACAAAATAAAATTAATTGTTAGCTTGAAAATGTTAAGCTATGTGTACGCTGGGTGTCACAACGAGCTATAAAGGCAATTAGTGACAATGGTACGTAGGTAATGGCCTATATGGGCCAATGCGCGATTTGGCGCCGAGCCAGCGGCCGACAGCGAACGGTACGACACTACGATACTACCAACATGTGGCAATGAACAGAAGCCACAGTGCTTAGTCATTCCTTCATAACACAGGTAAACTTCTAAAACTATTTTGTCGTTTGCTTTTCTGCAAAAGTTCAAACCTATGAGTATGACTTGGGCTTTGCCTGAAAACACAGTACCTACTTAGATAAACTACGTTACACGTATGCAAAGTCTAGGTCTCACTACATTAACCAGTTCATGGGATGTTGAAGTGTTAGTGTAGGTTTAAGTGCCAATGACATGATATATGCCTATCAGCTGACTATGATATGATGAACATATGCTTATGATATGATGAACTATCAAATGGTCGCAATCTACCGTGTGTTCGAGTTTGTCTACAAGAATTGTGCGGAGTTGAACTTCTGTATTTGTTTTTTAGTGACAGTACGCCGTCCTTGTCACACGTCGGCGTAGTCACCGGAAAAAATGGCCGGTATTTTTCATTCGTTTCGAATATCAGACATGATACGCTGAATTTTATTAAATATTTCACACTTTACATTTACTGCGCTTTGCTTCGTGGAAACGTTCTTTCATAAATGTTTCAGCGTTGTGAGCATGTTGTCACTTCATGCTAGTCTAACGATCCAAGCACATTATGAATTGGAATTAAATCGAATTCATTTCTCACTGCATAAGCACTTCTAAATTTGATCCTGGTTTTTGTTTGGTAGGTATCTATTACTATTGTTGATTAATATGAAGTCGTTTAAAAATAGCCAAAGTTTTTACCAATTAAATCTCCTACTATAGGGCGCTTGAGGATGCGCAAAAACTCAAACCTATTTACAGAACCTTTGAAACTGTACACTAAGTAATATTTTGAATTTCCCCGAAAATAATTTCGAGAAATATCTTACTAAGATTAGAGCCCATAAAAGTTCATGAATATAATAATAATAATACGTTTTATCACATTACATCGATTTCCGATGTTCATGTGGGTGCTCGAGGGGCTCGATATTAACTGAGTACAGATCCGAGCAAAGCGGCTTTACAATGACTGTAATCTTACTTTATTACCCGAAGATAGGTAGGGCTTCATTAATACCAGATAGGAGCGAGTCGGCTCCCGCAGTCCCGCCACACCACCGCGCTTTGATATGGAACGAACACGGACGACTCGAACAGAAATGCTCTTAGATAAATGTCATTACGAATGATGTGATAAATCTTATTGATACTTTCGTTTCGTATAGCTAATGTGATTTTATAATTCGTGAAATTCTAGATGGGATTGGATTGGAGTGGGTAACACATCAGTGGCAAAAAATCCATTGCAGTATAAGCTGGTCTCTTAGTTATTATTGCCGCTGACGTACGATACGCTGTACCATATCCAGTAATAAGCCTGAAGGCGAACGGGAGGTCTTTGTTCATTAAAAATGAACTGGAAACTGATCCAAGCCGAATACTGCCGAGCTTTCCAATAATCGTCTCGTCGAGTTCCGAGCCCATCGGGCGACGTTCGCTAGAATCTCGTTCACACGTGACTCGCAAACATAATAATAAGGAAATTCAAAGAGCTTTACGAGTGTACACCTTCAAGTAAAATTGATTTCGTTTACCTTGCGAGAAATGGGCGTGTGTCAAAAGAGGAAATCCCGAGAACGCGAAAATGTTTTTTTTTTAGGAATTTTCTGTTAACAAAGTGTACTTGTGATGTTGTGATGTGCAAATTCTATATGTGACAGTTGCGTTTAAAATATTCATGGTTCACTCGATGTTAAGTACCACCTAGAGCAACGGATGTTTCATATATAAACGATTTTGAGAATGAACTTAATACTAATATAATTTGGGACGAGTTTAAAATAACTGTACTTACGATACGCGAGCAACCGGTGGATGCAAGAGCTAGGTTGCCGTTCGTTATGTCGCTCTTTGGGGAAGGTCTTTGTCCAGTAGTGGACCTCTTCTGCCTGATGATGATGATGATACCTACGACTCTCAGTTAATTTCTGTTCCTATTTTTATTGACGGATATTTGAAATAAATCCGACCGATGGGTTTAAAGGAAAATACTTAGCCAAGGGCGGGAATAAAACCCTTCACGGAGTCTGATAATTTTAGCCGACAAGCCAATCCCAGGTCCCACTCCAATCGTCTATAACAAGGAGTCAAATTAGAGCAGTGAATGGACCTCTAATCCTCTTTCAAGACTCCCATTCCGACATTAACGATGTCTGTCGGATTTACTCCTTTATTAAATTCACTGCGAACGGCGAACCGTCCCAAAGTGCAAACACAATACGACACTGTGTAACTGGGTGCCAGATTACAAGCCATTGTAGCATTGTCGACGTGGAGCACGCCTGTTACAAAAATGTTGTTTTGGAAAACGTTTTTGCTTGCGATGTTGACGTACGCTTTGTGCGACGTGATGGGTTGTTTTATTACTTGTTCAGGTGTTCTCATTGAAATAACTACGCCTTCAATGGAATCTGAGGGATTGAAATGCTTACACAGCTCTACATACCAAATGAATATTTCTCGAACCAGCCAAGTTCTGCGTTTATATCGATATTGCTGTCTAAGTCTGAAATCTTCATAGATAAGTTCCAGCAAGTTCCACCTCGTCTCGGTACATTACCCTTTCAGAGGCAATTTAATTTTGTGCAAATTAACACACCTGAGTGAGAGTGGCATTTAATTTACCTGAGAGTTAATTTAAATAAGTAAAGCAGCCGACCGAAATGGTTGCTATTTGGATAAATCCGGGTGCACGGTAGTATTGTATCGGTCGTGACGCGCGGCGCATCACTCCGCGTGTCACGTGAGTGGCATTGTGCTCGAGGAGAATGCGCCCGGCTGCGCTCGGCTGCCGACGCGTCCTCGCTCGCAGGCGTACCCGCGTCATGCAATGAATGCACTGACAGCGGAGCATTTTGATGGAAACCTGACGGGAGCCTGCGATGTACCGACAGCGACCTTGTGTCCCTAAGGAAGACAATCTAAAACGTGATAACATTACTTCTAAAGGTTTTCCTGGTCGCGGAAATCACATTTTCCATCCTTTTCTTTGAGACATATTTTTATCATGTACCCGTTGGTCATTTTATAGCCCGCGAAGCAGGCTACGTTCATCATCTTCTGTAGAACATGCTGAACAAGTTCAATGGCAGATCTCATTAATGTCGTGGCAAAAAGTCTTCATTACCTACAGTCTTCTACACTACTAACTGCACTACACTTGTACCACATCCTTAACTGCACTGTGTATGGTAGTACCCGTTATCAGTGCATGAGTGACAGCAGAACCACTGATAATCGTGTAGGCGGGTATTCGAATTATAATTATGTATAATTGAAAAAAGTAGTCCTTTTAGAATTAGTCCTTTTAAGAAGTAGGCATTTCCAGAATTAGTCCTTTTAAAAATTGGCCGTTTTGAGAATTAGTCCTTTTTCAAGTTGTTAGACATTTTAAAAATTGGATAATTATCGACTAAGCTACCTTAGGTTAGACGCATTACTAATGGGAGTTGAGATATGGAGTAATGATGTTCCGATGGTAACATCCGATATTTTCCGTGATAACCTCTTGTTACACTGTTGTGAAGGTCCTTATCCTATTTGTGAGGAGAAAATAAGAACAAAGCAACAGCCTATGAGTATGATTGTCAACTGCCTACTTGTACGCGATCAGTGATCACACTTGTCAAGTGGCATTGAACTGTGAACTCATGCTGATGCTTGGCTGGCGTTCAAGTACTAAATTGTCGTTATCTCTGAATTAATAAGCACCTACTTTCAGCTAGACAAAAGAACTTTCCCGTTATCAAAAGTTTTGAGGCCACAATTTTTAAAAAACCCGACTTTATTATTTCTCATCTAGCTCTACTAAAATTTTAATTAAGTCTAAATAGTTTTCTGCTCCAGGATTTTTGTGGCGTGGTAATTTCTTTGTGGCATTTGGTCGGTCGCGACCTACCTTGCGAATATGGTGTCGTAAATTAGGGACACAGAAGTTTGTACACAAATTGTTTGGCATCATTAATCAGGCGCGTTGCACCCGTACATTGGGCCAACGTTGGTGAAACGCTGGCGAACCGCATTCCTGCCTACCTCTCGTAGGCTTCAGTGCTAGCGTGGCAAACTGGTAACTTTTTTCCTAACAATCTATTTCACAAACATTGTTTTGTTCCGTAAGCCATCACTCGGCACGATTAATCGCCTGCAGCGCTACGACCGCAGATTGGCCGACGTTTTGCGCTCAATGTCGGATTGTATTTCTATCCGCTATATTTCAACATGCGGGTTCGCACCGATGTGTATTTCTGTTATAGCCAAAGTTTTATGTTTAGTTGGCTGCCTACAATACATTGTTTGAGCATCGAATGAGAGCCTGTTCAGTTCAGTGTATTGTGTGCAAACAAAATCAGTGAATGGTGCGAAACCACGTTCTACCAGAACATAAAATTAAACACAGTTTTTTGACAAGCTACTTAATCGCTAGTTTTTCATTAAATCTCAATTAACCTTTGAGGACACTTCATAAGCAAGCAATTTTCTTTGGTTGTAATTAACAAAAAACACAAAATGTTTGAAGTAATAACCTTCGTGTAAATTAAAATGAAGTGTTGAGAAGAGTCCCCCGCAGTCCCCCGCACCGGTCGCCGCCCGCCGTCACTGCGGCCCGACCTCATATAATATTACTGGCTCTGTTTAACTTTAAATTGTTTTCGTGGAATCCTAGACGGCCATTGTGCGATATATTAGGATTTTAAGTGGAATTTCGGACGAAATGGAATGATAGGTCTAGACCGAACCGCGGTCGGTCGGGCAGGCCAACTATGCAGGAGATTTGATGGTACCTTCTTAATAAATGCTACATTGCTCCACGTTGCGACGAGAGATTTTCGTTTGCTTTTGAATATTTAATATTACGGATATGAATGCGAATGTCTTGATACGTTTCTTTAAAAAGGTTTCGCCCTCGGGAATATGTATGAATTGAAATAATTTTGAATATTGAAATGCTTGAGGTTTCCTTGATTATGCACTATATTTGGGATATAAAACGGATAAACGCTGCTGATGTTAAAAATGTAAATCGCTCTTCATAAAATAACAACGTTGAATTATTGTTTTATGCTGTGCTAGTTACCTACATTTTTACTTAACAAAATTGATGATCTCATTTCAGGAACTGATTTGAAAAAAATAAGTACGGTCTACTTACATAAAATTCATGGCACAGGTATGGATAATTAATATTACATACGAGTATTTACTCATCATAACAGAGGGACGTTAATGTGGTACCCGCCATTCAATAAATCCCTACCAATTATTTCAATTATTTCAGCTGTGTTTTGTTCTACCCGCGACCTATATCAATGGAAGGCCTCTGTCAACATTAAATTATTTCAAATTAATTAAATTCTCCAGTTAGTTTTCATTAATTACTTTACTCTCATTTAAATGTAGTTCAGTTGTCGAATCAGTCGTGAATTAATGCCATATTTTATGACTTGATTATTGTTCGGAGAGTCGTTTAATGTCTCCATGGTATCACCTTACGACCTTTTTATTATCGTTCTTTTGATGAACATAATACTTCCCTTTACCATATATCAAAGAAAGATAATCTCGCAATGAGGTGGGGGATTTTGAGGGCAAACTCAAATTCTTGATACAGTTTAAATCATCCCAAATTAAAGTCTATGGGGAGCAGTGACCAGGACCAGGGAGGCAGGGGGGCAGGGAGCAGGACCTTCCTTATCATCAGTATCAACGTACTTACTAATATTTATCTTTTCTTGCATTATAGCAAACTAGTTAATGTCCACGACTTCATTCGCGACCTAAGATGAATTGTACCCTACATTATATTTGCTCGAGGTCCAATAATTATTTATCTTTCAAAAGAAATGGTTTCGCCTCCTAGAAGTGAAAAAGACAGACAGAGATCCGATTTCATTCATCACCTTTAGTAAAATGGATAAACCCCAATATACGTGGAATTTCCGCTGACTTATAAACTTCCATTTATAACGTCAGGACGAAATCTAAATTATAATAAGGATTTACGCGGGGTCCGGTGTCTCGGCAGACGCGACCGGCGCTAGTGGCGGCAGTCCATCGCGTGACGAAGAGTAATGGTCATTGTGACGTCACGACAGTGAGGACGCGCCAAGCGACGTTGTAGCGATGGCTGGGGGGGGGGATATTCTGCTTTGTTTTGTTTGATAGTTACAATATAGCTACAGACTGACAATTTTGGATAGGAGTAGTTTCATTTATTTGGAACTATCAATACACGTCTTATATTACCAGCATGCCTATAGCAAGCGCTATGACTCGTGATTAATGATCATGGTTTGTGTATAAGAAGGGTCCTGTATGTAGTGGTAGTTGGACAACAAATAGGCTGGTATTATGTCAACAGTATTTTAATTTATTTATTTAGAAATACATTACAGTTTTTCACTACAATGTTTATATTAGTAATCGTTAAACATCTATTAATCAGAAATGACGTTTCCCCAATTAAAAAGAGAGTTTTAGTTTTGCCATACCCAAGAGCTTTCCACTACGAAAATTTCGTCCATTTACAAAATTCATGTTTGAACTGAAAAATTCGGACCAATTCTGCGCAAAAAATAGTTTTGTTATTAAAACAAACATTTAAGGCAAGCTGACGTGATGGCGCATCGCGGGCATTTGGAAACATTCCCTGCTGTGCGCCGGGGAATAATGGACACTGAAACTAATTGCTCTGGAATTTCCTACTCTATTAAGATGGGAATAAAAGTGAATGTGAAAAATATTAACCTCTGTTTGCAGAATTCCCATCCATTGTGAGACTTATCGAGGCTGACTGTGTAGTCAGATATTGATTCCGCAATGTGACATGAAGAACAGTTTTATGATGTGAACTTGAAGCAGACAAAGAGGTCTAAGTAAAACCTATTATCGCCCCATAATCATTGCTGGGAGACGGTAGAGACAGAGAAGGCAGTGCAGTTTACATCAATATTCCTGTTAAAATATTGTTATCATGTTCCATACAGCAGACGAATAATGCAAATCGTTCTCAACTTGAAACTCGTCTTGTTGAAGGAGTTCCTCCAACACATCAACACACTGATACAGGGAACTGGGAGCCTTCCAAACTTGTACTGTACTAAATTCAGCCCTTTCTTAGCGGAATTATGACGTAATTAAATCACGGGCGGCGAGATTACACGACCGTGTTTATAATTTTAATTAGTTTGGGAAGTTCCCTTGGCTCGGCACGCGGCGAGTCGGCGCGCGGTGTGGCAACTTGTGACGTCATCTTGACACCGTCTATCTTGATCCAGTCCTTCACTTGGAGGAGTTAGTGTTTATTATGTGATAATACTGTTTACTGGCCCGGTCTGGTGGTGAAGAGTTACTTAATGCTTGATTAGTTTGAGTGAAATAGTTTTAGAGGAGAGTCCTTGAAATAGTCATTGATTACGAGATGATTATTATCTCAGATGGATTCTAATCTCGTCGGGGCTGTGGGTTGTTTGAATGATATACCGCGGCCTCGACACAAAGGTCTTAGAAGGAACATGGGTGGTTTTTAGTCAATAGAAGTCTGATACTCCCTCCCGCTCTGCCCAGAGCGGGAGGAATTATTTGATGATTTCCAAAAACCCTAAAAAAATAATTATGGGTTCTAATGGTTTCATGTTTCATATTCATGGATTATTTTATTTATTATGGTTTGATGGACTGCAGGAAGTAAGAAATAAATTGGGATTAGGGCAGGATAATAATGATTTAAAAGCTTGAGGAAAATCTCAACTTCGTAAATACAAATGTTTTGTTGTCCTCAATTTCTGAATAATTGTTCCTATTCGAAAATAGATATTGACCTGATATTGAAGGTTTACTTAATTGGATATCAGTGAGTATGGAACATGGGGCTACAAAGGTCTGGCAGATTGTCGACTAAATAAATTATGGATTTCAGTCGCGGCCAAGGATTACATTTAACGACTGGTCTCGACGTGCTGCTTTTACAATGAAATACAAGAAGTCAATTGAAATTCTATTCTATACCAGCCTCGCAAGCAAATGCCTCAGTGTGGGATGGTAGATGTTACAATGTCTTTGATGTTCTAAGACATGCTGATATTTCTATACTCATGTTTTGCATGTATTCTTTCATTTTTCTTAGAGCATTGGTGATGATGCACTGTTAAGTGCCCCTATTAGTTTGAACCTAAACACTGTAATTATAATTTTGAGCACGAATCCGTGTTCAATTGTGTATCGCTCAAAACGGCGTCCTCACGACAACACAATAAATCCATTCGTGAATTGAACAACCAAAAGTACTATCTAGAATTTCAAATATATTTGGTCCGTCCACGCGTTTTATTTCATTTCGTCGCTAATAAAAATAAATAATTAAATACTCAAGCGACAAAATGTACCTAATGAAACACGTGTCGAAAATATTCGTGTTCATAATTATGTAAGCGCCTTAGGTTAGGACTTGTGATTTTATTTTCTCTTTTAGGTGAGTATTTGACCTTCACAGTTTTTTACGGTCAAATACAAAATCGGTGACTGTAAGTAATTGTCACGTTATGCTCGGTTTTCTGTTTAAAATTTACTAGCGAATAACCTAATCTAGGATAATAAAAACTCAAAGTTAGTCCTACAGCACTCTTTGAAAATGATTGTTTTTTATCGCGCCGATGACAGACATACAGCGTGTAACAAAAAATGAAAAATAATCAGCAGCTCCATACATGGCTGGCCTGTTGGTCTAGTGGTTAGTGACCCTAACTGCTATGCCGGAGGTCGTGGGTTCGATTCCCACCCAGGACAAATGTTTGTGTGATGAGCACGATCATTTGTTCTGTGTCTGGGTGTAATTTATCTATAATATGTATGTATTTAGAAATATATAAGTATGTTTATCAGTTGTCTAGTACCCATAACACAAGCTCTGCTTAGCTTGGGACTAGATGGCGTTGTGTGATAGTTGTGGAATATTATATATTATTTGGGTGCCGAGGAGGTTATAATTTTTTATGGGACAGCTGATTGGTCTGTTTCACACTCTTAATTTACATGTTTCACATGTAAGCAAATAAATAAATAAATAAATAAATTATTATGACTATACCCTTTCCACTAGATGTTTATTTATTTATTTATGCACACACAAAATACAAAAAAGGATAAAAACATAACAAATAGAACAACCACAACGGTTGTATGTTCAATAACAATTTTATCGTTATCAAAAATTTTGTACCATACCTTTTACAAGAGTTAAATTAAATCACGAACTGTCACCCCGAATTTGAAATAATTATTGGAAATGCTGAACATTCATAAATAAAAACCGAGTTACGCAAAAATCCTTAAACCCCCATAGAATTATTAAGGAATAATTGGATTTTTGATGTGACCCCGTATTGTATGGCTTGGGGACAGCGGGGGATAGGGCGCAAAGAGATTACGACGGGTCCATATTGGCTCACCTAAAGTTTTTTATCCGAAATTGTTGTTTCTAACGATTTGTAATCCGAATGATCACTCCTCCTAAAATTTTTCATCCTAAAGTTTGAATTCCTACTATTTGTAATGCTACTGGCGATGTTCCTAACACTCATGTTTCCTAAAATTTTAATTCCTATTATCGTTATTGTAAACATATTGCAACTCCTACTGTTTTTTATCCTAACGTTTTTATCCCTAAACATAATTACCATAATATTTTCACTCATACAACTGTTTAGAATGATTAAAAGTCGTTTCACTGATTTTTGTCTTGAAATGAAATAAATGAATGAAATTCAGGTCAGAGTCTCGTCTTGTGTACACTATGAAAAAAATACTTAGAAAAATTTCGCGACCAATTTCGAGGTAGCGCTCGCCGGCCGCTGCCGCGGCACCGCTCGCTTCGCTCGCTCGGCTCGCGCGTAGTTGGTCACAGTTCTAACCTAACCTAACCTATGGAATATGGATATCTTTGCATATAAGGTCCCATTAAAATAGGTGGACAAATTTTAACACAGCGTTTAAGTAAGCCTAACTAAAGACATCTAAACAACAAAAAAAACACTATATAAAGTGATTTTATTTTGACTTAAAATAATAAATTGCCGGCATTCTAGAACAAACTCATCCCATAAAAGTAGGTATTTTAATGTCTTTTTCTTATTTTTTTTTTTACTATTGTCCTTATTTTAGCGGTCTAAATGATTTCTAAAATTTTGTCCACCTATTTTAATGGGACCTTTTATAATACTGATATTATGAATAAAAAGTAATATAAACAAAAAAGATATGACTTTGAATAATAGTGTAAAAGATGGTTAGGTTCAGAAAATATAGGAAAACAAATAATAGGATAATAGATGTTTATTGCTACTGACATTAGGAAGTTGAATGCTTCGGAATTAAAACATTAGAGACAGAGACTTTAGGAATTGCGATCGTTAGGATGAAAAATGTTAGGAAGAACATTTTCGGATTTCCAATTTTCGGAGTTGAAATTTTAGGTCAACTTTGGCGCACCCGATTACGACTCACAACGACGTGCTTACCCGCTCCACGTAAAGTTCAAAGGAAGCTATTTAATTTGTGCAAAAGAGGCAAAGTGTGTCTGAATGTCCTATATGTGCTCCACCGGGGACTGAGTTGTACCCGGAAAGTGTATTGCAGTCACTTGCTAAAGCGAAAAATTGCGATTGCGCATTATTTGGTGTAAAACCACATGAAAGTAGTGGTTTAAAGTCTGAGGATGTAACTTTCTGAACTGGCCGTGTGTGTTCAAACTTGGTGTTGTCTTTATAATGTCGAGTTGCCAACTCTTTGCAGATGGATAAAACAATACTTTAAAGGATGAACTTTTCATTTTCAATAGTTTTCTCCAGGCTTCCACTTTGAAGCAAGCGAAGGCCACACATAATCTACCATTGAATAAATCTAAAATAAAACCGACTTCAAAAAAAAAGTCAAAAATAAATCAGTTTCTGAAGTCGGTGACTTTTGTTTGTTTGATTTCATTTTTTTGTCACCGACTTCAGAAACTGATTTATTTTTGACTTTTTTTTTGAAGTCGGTTTTATTTTTTGTTAAAAAGTTTTTATTTTTCACTTTTTAGTGGTTCACCTAATGTGGACAATGTAGTATTTTTTTTGAGTTTTGTTGATTTTTCAAAAACCGCTTGTCCGATTTCGATAAAAAGTAGTTTCGATAGAAATTATGGGACCATTTGGGAAGTATACCCTTTCCAACAAAAAAAGAATTTTTCAAATCGGTTAGCAAGTGACGGAGTTATGCCCGAACAAACATTAAAAAAAAAAAAAACAAACAAACATCCGAATTGAGAACCTCCTTCTTTTTTTAGAAGTCGGTTAAAAAAGCAATATCGGCAACTCTGAAGCGCCTAAACGCTTGCCCACCTGACCAATAAATCGACCATTAATATTTTTACGAGGCTCCTTAATATAGGGCGCAGTGCACACATAGCTAGGGGAGGCTATAGTAATAGTCCAGGATTTAACGCGTTATATTTAACCGAAGCCTATGGCTGACTGTCCGTAGCCCGCGGTTCTAATTACAACGAGCACCAATTACGACACACTACTCAATTTCTATCACTACGTGCGGTATAAAGGGATTTCAGCGCGGGCCAAAGAGCAGGCGAGAGCGATAAATGATCACAATTATATAAATGACGGTCTTAATAGTAAAAGTTCGTGCTTCAACTTTTAGGACGTAATAAATTATTTCCCAAAGTATTGTTGAAAATCTTCTTTTATAATTACAGATTTCATCGCAACTTTTGAAAATTTTTGAGCACTTACGTGTGTATTCACTTTTTTGTAACTTCAAAGACGCGTCATAGAACTTTGTATTTGATTTATTTTATGCTATTTCTGATTTTAAGACTAACTAACTAACTATATAATATTATTTAAATTCAATTAGTCATTTTAGGTGCAAAACTTTTTTTTCATACTACGTTATCGCAATAAAAAGCACTTTTCAAAACTTTCACAATGACACTAAAAGTTATATATTTATATTCTTTCCCACCATTAACTGCAATTTTTCTCTCTCTAACGCTCCTCACTTAGCCCAGCCATTTTCAGCGAACGTTATACCTTTATTAGTGCGGCAGACGTTCAGTTATTGGTCGCAACGGCCTGTTACTGCTGTTACACACTGGTTAGTGTTATGGCTGCATTAGCGACGCTTATAGCGGCTTTCTTTGAACACTTCGGCTCAGGGAGTAGTGGTTACTGCTCGGTTGGGGGTCGTTGAGTTAGACTACTAACAACATGCCCGTCTAAGCAGTAGCCCGATAGCTATATTGGGAAGTAAGATTTAAGGAAGTATCTAAGATTAACTTGCTTAAGTTATGTTTAAAGGAGGGGGAAATGACACAGCTTTTTAGTTATTAAATTGTCTACACTATTATTGCGCAATATCAGGAGCTGTGCAATGTTTTGGCTGTTAAGCTTGCCAGGAAATATTGAATGCGAGTTTCAATTTTTTTATTGGTTTGAAGTTTATGAGCCGTTATTGTCATAGAATATATTTAATTATTTAAGAACTTATCGTAGGTGTAGGGGCACCCTCTTAATATTTCATTGTAAGTATAAACTTATTCATATTGCATTAAAAGTTGTAAACAAAATCTTTTTGAAATTTTCGTAGAAAAGACATCTTTAAAAATAGAGAATTCCTGACAGTTGAGAGCTCTTTGTTTATTTTTAGTCTAACGACGTAATCAGATCTTAACATAATTATACTTAAAATACTTCTTGATCCGGTACATGTACCGAAAATAGTAATGTTTACCGCAATGTTTGTGACAAATTTTTAACCGGCTTCTAAAAAAAGAATAGTTAATGAACTTCACCCAGTGATGTCGGCGCAAACACTGATGCACTCTATCTTCCCTCCATCGGAGAGCGATGAGGACCAACGACACGGTGCGCAAATTCAGACCCTGGCTACTGTAAAATTCTTAATGGAAGTACACAATAACACTGTTCGACCCGGGAATCAAACCCAGAACCAACACAAAATAATAGGAAATAGGTCAGTAGTGTAAGCACTGGCCTAGCTAATACCTATTATTTACGCACTAATTCTTCCTTTAAAGTGCAATGTAGTTAACTGGGCTTATGGAGGCGGTTTGTATGATAATGTTATGGCAGGATGCCGTCCGTTATGTTGGGTGCCAACGTGGGAACCTCTGTTTTGTAAGGTGTATTCCCGTTGACCCCACCAGCCGTAGCCCCACTGGTGGGGTCAGTGGGAATTGATAAAATAACTCAAAATTGTTCCCGTTGACCCCACCAGTGGGGCAACGGCCGGTGGGGTCAACGGGAATTGATAAAATAGTTAAAAATGGTTCCCGGTGACCCCACTACTAAGTGTAGTAGTGGGGTCAACGGGAACACGGTTATCGGAGGACAAAAATAGTTGTGGTAGTGACCACAACTATTTTTGTCCTCCGATAACCGTGTTTTTTTTTATTATTATTATTTTAACAGTTCTGGATCTTAACCCAGATATTACTGAAACTATTTTTGTCCTCCGATAACCGTGATTTTGGTCGCCATGACCATCAAAACGGAAATGTTAAAAAATAAATCTATCCATCTTTCTATAAGTATATAAAAAGACAAAGCTGATTGATTGAGGATCAACGCACAGATCAAACTCACAAGAAACTTAAAATATCACACACGTATTCCTCATACGACGTAGGGACCCACTACCGAAGGATTATTCAAAATTCAACCTCCAAGGGGTGATATAGGGGATAACAATTTGTACAACACTGTACTTTCTCACCTCGAAACTCAAATATAGTCATAATTCAAATCAAACTATTTTATTTACTAAACTATTATAAACTTCAACTAATTATCGAGAAAACGAGATTATTAACACCATCTTCGGGTCACATACATACATTATTTATCATTATCACTTGTGTATTGTGTACGAATATTATACTACTGGCGGCGACTTAACTTTCGCTGTAAATCATCTGGAATGTTTGGGAACGTTCGAGAATGTTCCCGCGATATAATTGTGGTGACGTGTTCATCGTCGCGCTGTTATGCTAATAGGTGTCGTATTACTTTACTACTTTAAGGAGATACGTGTCTAAACTATTAGTACATCTATCCGTTATTATTAAGGGAAATTGTTTGTACAGACGAGGATTAATTTCTGGGAATTCACGTTGTTAGAAGCTATAACAACTGCTATATTGCCACTTCTGATTGATAGAATTAGTTGAATGTATAGTGATACTAGAAATAAGTACTACAGGCATGTAGTAAAGTCATGTCGGTGTTTGCGATCCTACCGGGGTTACGGGTTTTTAGAAAGAGATACCGCGGCCCCGGACACAAACGAACATGGGTGGTTTTTAGTCAGTAGAAGTCTGACACTCCGTTTTGCTCTACTCAGAGCGAGAGGAGTCATTTGATGATTTCCCACCCTCCAAAAAAAGGCACATTGTACAAAAGTACCTCTTTAATAGATCTTTGTCAGACGTTTACTTTGGTAGTCAGTGGTTTGAAAGTTTGACATTCAGTCTTACCAAGGAGCATATAAAAATAAGTACTGAACGCGTTGAATCAAAATTAAGAAAGTTAATAAACTGGGCCAAATTAGAATAGTTTATACAACTTTATTTTAACGACTAAACAATTAAACTAAATTGTTATGACCCAAATTCGTTGAAAATTGTATCTTTATGCACCTAACCGACGCCAAAAAAGATAATTGATCGATTTAGTAGTTTTCACAAAATGTCATCCATTCACGAAAAGAAATATAAGAAGAAAATTAAATATACAAAGGTAACTAACACACATTAACATCTCACATGATAGCATACAATGCTAATAACGGTCATCTATCATCACAAACGATACATAAACAGCGCTTTGTAAATGAGTAATTTCGCTGTATCTCGCTGCAGCGGCTGAACGTGCAACTAACGCTCCCAGCCTCACAGCCTCACAGCCTCAGAGGCTCTTGGAAAGCAATTACAGCCACTCAAACGTATAATGGGCAGAACGCGGCGCAACGCAAACCGCTACAGCGCGTGACTTGCACCAGACAGTTATGAGCGAAACTTTTACTATGTTACTTAGTTTGCTGAGCTTTTTGTTTATGTTTTTTTTAGTGTATGTTAGCTTGTTAGTGTTTAGTTTGTTTTACTTCCGTATGTAATACTTTGAGTACCAATTTATTGAGCAAAAATTATTTTATGTTTTTTTTTAAGAGAACAAGCGTCGCTGCAGTGGGACAGTAATGGGTTGTTGAAGCTGGATTTTAGAACAGTAGAATCAGATTGTTTGTAGTTTTTACGCCAAAACTCATGAACCGATCATCATGAAATTTTACACCTGACAAGTGTACTACAGCAACGGACACCTTTCGACACTAGTGTTTTGGAGGAAAACAACCATATTGACCTTATAATAATAGATAGCACCACGTGTCTCTTGAATCTGATGATTGAATTATTATTATTACAGAAACTTTTAAAATTTAAGTCGTGGACAAAAGCTAGTTAAAAATAAAATGAAAACAGAATTGAGGCACGTATTCGTACGTTGTAGCATTTATTTGTTACATTTTACAATTCATTGGTTATTATTGCTGCAGTTCAGTACAGTATAAAGTGTTTGTAATTGCGTCACTCCTTCACTAGTGCTCTTCGGTGGCAATTAAAGCCACTCAAAAATGTAATGGTTCGAGCGGAGTGGGCAATTTGTGCCATACCCTAGAATTCTCTGCAAACAAGTAGAGGAGTCTTTTTGTTTATAATAGTTTCCGTTTTGTACAATGTAAGCACGTACGTACTTCCCTTACTGTTGCTGGTGGCTTTACAATGCTGTGACTTATAGTATTTTAAATTCAAATGAGTTTTGTGTGACACCCGTATATAAAGTAAATGGTCTTGTAAGTAAAAAAATAATTATGTATAGTAAGAATCAATATGGACCTGTTTCATCATCTGAAATTAGAGTTCTCGTTGAGAAGAGAATTTCTTAAATCCTCTGTGCTATTTTTGAATTTATTCTGTAAGTATTACCTAAGAGCCGTGGCTTTTCGGACATTGTGAAATAGGCCTTACGTGTCTTCTTGTTAGTTCTTGGATGACCGAGCTTTGCTCTGTTTATTTTTATAACGGAACCTTGCTAGATCGATTTATCACCCCCGAAATCCCCTGCGTACAAAATTTCATGAAAATCGTTGGAGTCGTTTCCGAGATTCAGAAAAACATTATCCAAATTATAACTTGATTGTAGTTAGTTTTTGCTAGTTGACCTTAGCTTAATGATCGGCACAACTAATGAACACACATCTTATTCAGAACTACTTTGGTTGAGTCAACGACCGTACATCTAGACTATTATTACAGTAATTTCCATCTATTACCACAGTTGATACCTAATCAGCTTAAAGTCCCGTATGACCCGCTCTAGTGTATAACTTGGACCACACTATTGAGTGTGGGTGGCAACTCGGCTAGTTCACAAGTAGCCAGCGTTCCGCTTTGTTGCACATCATACATTTTTGTTTACTTCAATATCGTTATACGGGGACAGCGACTGATCTTTTCTCGACATAAAGGAGAGAAAAAGAACTTCACTACATAGACGTAATATAAAACAAAGTCCTCCACCGCATCTATCTGTCTGTCTGTCTGTTTTTTCGAGATAAACTCATGAATTTTCATGCTGTTTTCACCAATGGATAGAGTGGTTCTCAAGAGAGGTTTTAGTAAAAATTTAACCGACTTCCATGCGGGCAAAGCCACGGGCATTAGACAAGTTTAAATATAAAGTAAGTGGTATTTACTAGCAAGAAACCATGTAAAACAAGTCTCTAAACGACACTTTAGTTTTAAAACAGAAACTTCAGCTTCATATATAATTTCATGTTTTTTTTTATAAACGTTAAAAAAAAAACGTTATTAAAATCTTGTTAGTCTTATTTACACACTGTGTCTACATTTCTAATCAAACTTTCCTCTCGCAGGTCTGCTGGAAGAAATTTCTTTTTGAAATAAGCAGTACCTTTGTGCTCTTCTATTTGTTATGTTTTTATCCTTTTTTTGTATTTTGTGTGTGCATAAATAAATAAATAATAATAATAATAATAATAATAATAACGTTGATTTTCACAGCAATACAGTCTGCTGTAAAACTGCATTCTCCACTCATTATTTTCTGTACAACATCCTAAAATTGTAATCCCAGAGTTTCATCAAAAAGTATTTCCGTTTTACATGTTAAGACGATGACAATAGCTATTGACTTCTGATGTTTCAGTATTTTTGGACACGCCCACAATTTTTCCGATACCCTAGCGCCATACTACCAAGTAAGAAACAAATAGTCCAGGATCCGCGGTCCATTTTTGCACTTGATTATTATCAAGCTAATTTTGATGAGACGGCGAGACGCCCAACAATTTCCTGCACGAAACTCTAGAATTCTCGATTGTGGTAAGTAATAGGGGTAGCAGGGATAAAATATGTTGGTTTGATGATTTTCAAAAGTGTTAAGTACAAACACTTTTGAGAATCATCAGCTGGGTTTTTTTTGTTAAATCTGATGATAATTATCTAAATTATTTGAAAAAATATTTGTCCTACAAAATGTATGGTTTGATCAAAGAGTCCCCTTCCTTCCTTCCAATATGTATCGATAACGAAGTCATTAAAAATGATTACTTACTAACTGGGTTTGGGGATTGGATATTTTCTATTAAACCCACTCTTTACAAGTTGCCTACAAGATTCTAAAAATTATATTAATTGTTTGGCACTTACTCCACGCACCATCAATACTCCTGTACATCATAAACAACAGGCTAATACACTTTCTGGAGCCACAAATTCCAGAAGAGCAAGCAGGTTTTGTTAAAGGCAAAGACACGCGGGAACAAATCCTGAACGTTCGCCAAATTATAGAGAAAAGTCGGGAATTTAACAGCCCTGTATTGATATGTTTCATAGATTATACCAAAGCATTTGATTGCGTGGAGTGGGGCAAGTTGTGGGGGGTTCTTAAAGACATGGGAACGCCTCAACATCTTATTGACATAGTCCGATGCCTCTACCTACACATCAACAACCGCTCTTTCGTCAAAATAGACACCGACTGTTCAAATGCGTTAGGCAGGGATGCATCCTCTCACCTCTGCTCTTCAATATGTACGAAGAGTAATATCATTCAAGACTCTTTAGGGCTGGGACAAGGGGTTTACTGTTGGTGGAAAGTGGATTTCCAATCTGAGGTACACTGATGACACCGTTGTCCTTGCTACAACATTTGGCAACATGAAAGAGATACGGCACAGATTGGAAGTGGAAAGTGGCAAAGTAGGGTTTGCAATAAATAGGCAGAAAACTAAGCTTATGGTGGTAGATCGTGCGGGAAACCTATCGGGCGCCTATAACATCTAAGGCATCTATACTGTGGACAGCTTCGATTAACTGGGCTCCAATATAAGTAATGAAGGTAGCTGCGTCACAGAAATAAAACGGCGGATAGCCATGGCTAAAGATGCTATATAACGCCCCCGGAACATCTGGGAAAAACGTGGTATAAGTTTTAAAACGAAGGCCCGTTTGGTCAAAGCACTAGTTTTCCTGATTTTCCTCCATAGAGTTAATAATAATAATATTTATTTATTTTCAGGCTACTTTGGCCCATAGATAAATACCTTACAGACTAACATACATACGATATAATTGACAGCTTGTGTTAGTAAACAAAACCTTAAAACTATATTAGTATTACTACAGTTGCACTACGTCACTGTGCGATCATGTGGCACTTGCCCGCGGAAGCGTCGAAACACCACCCCCTGCGGCCAAAAGTCCTCTTCCAAGACGAGGTGCAGGTAGCATGTCGGTACTCGCACCACAAACGCCTTAAAGTTGACGTTGCGGCGCGACTCGAGCAGCTGCACTCTCGCCACGTACTTGATCTTCTGGCGCACGTACTCCACGATGTCCTCCGTCGTAGTGGTGTAATGTAGACGGGAGAGGTACAAAGGAGTGTTCGGCTTTGCGGCACGAATATGCACATTGGGCTCCGATGGAGCCGTGCCGCAGCGGTTCTTGATGGTTCGCTGACGGCGCTTCCTCCTCAACACCGTCACGAAACCATCATCAGCCTGGATCGGTTCCTTTTCAGGCACAGGCTTCTCGGAAGGAGCATTTTTCCCCACAAGTTAAGACATGGACAATCCAAACAAGAGTAAGACAGAGGATAGACGCATTGGAAATGTGGTGTTTTAGGCGGATTCTCCGAATTCCATGGACGGCCAAACGCACAAATGTGTCTATCCTTTACCAACTCGATATCAAGACTCGATTGTCAACAGTTTGCCTACAGCGTATTTTGTCTTATTTCGGCCACATAATGCAAAGAGGAGATAGCAGCCTTGAAAAGCTGGTCATTGTTGGCAATACCGAAGGCAAGCGACCGCGAGGCCGGTCGCCATTTTACAAATTTGGAAGTGTCTGTCTTCCAAACGATTGGCTTTGAGAAAAAATTGTTTGTGGAACCTCAATGTCATTTTTAAAGACCTGTCTAATGTCTATAGACACCCCACACGTAGGTATAGGTTTGATGAAAAAAAATATATAGTTTCAGTTTCATGTATGGGGCGACCCCCTAAATCCTTTTTTTTATTTTTGTATAAAAATCGTAAAGCGGTTCACAGAATACTTGTAGAGTTTCAACTGTGTAGTCTCAATAGTTTCCGAATGAAGTGGCTGTGACATACGGGTGGACAGACGGACAAACAGACATGACGAATATATAAGGGTTCCGTTTTTTGCCATTCGGCTACGGACCCCTAAAAAACAGCTGGTTTGTAGTAATTTTTGATGAGCTCGTTATCAATACATGTTGGATTTAGATAATGATCATCAGATAAAAATAAAATAGTTAGTAATAGATTTTTGAAAATCATCAAATAAATAATTATAATAATATATAATCAATATATATTTTATCCCTGCTGCCCCTATTACCTACCACAATCGAGAGTTTTCGTATAGGGTAATGTTGGCTCACGGAAAATTAGCTTGATAGTAATCAAGTGAAAAAATGTACCGTGGATCCTGGACTAACATTGTGACGCGGTCAATAATAATTTATAGATGAACGGATAGCTGTCAGTGGGGCGCAAAGTGACATACGTCCGTCTAGCACCGCGCCTAAGCGCTCACTGTCGGATTGCATACGTAAGAAAGAGAGCGCGATGACGCAACGCTCGAACTTCTTACAAACCATATAATGATTAATTATAAAATAATAATTTATTAAATAATCAAAAATTAAAAACAACCAAATTTTGTATTTAAATATGATACGTTATTGTTATAAATTTTACCAACGTACGTTAATCAGTAATACAGATATTTTTGTTGGAAGATCATTTTAAGAGGTTAGTTTACCATTTTTTTGTATCGAGAAAACTTTTCAAAAACGTGTTTTGAAAACAACGAAATTATCAGAAATATGTTCAAGATTAACATATATTTTTTCCGCCGTGTCAAACTGTATAGATTTGGCTAAAAAATTGTTCAATACAAGCCTATTTGGCTCTTGTCAGCGCCTTAATTCTTGTCTCCTCTCTGAAAATGTTAAAATTGCAGCGCAAACAACATTTACTCTTCAGAGCGGATCAACTTGAGAAATATATCATTACGCCATGTTAATTGCAGGCGTTATAATGAACGTGATATTTCGAATAAAGTGTAGTATAAACTACCCTTAATGAAGCCAAGGTACTTGTTCTCCTCGACATTGCGTTTTTTTTTTGTTCTGGATATTGGAGATCAAAGTTCCGAATTTTTCAAAAGTCTTTTTTTATTTACCAGGTTTTAACTAGTCCGTCCACAGTTTACACCCTGCCTAAACGTTATGTGAGTGTTGTATATAATTCGTAGTTGCGCCAAAGTTTAGCGCGACCACGCTCAAATAGTTTATGCAGCAATTTGGAGCTTTATTATAAGCTCTCTGATGCGGTTTCGTTTTGATATCGTGTGTAATTTCAATTGTGGAGTGAATGCGGTGCAGCCGCCGACTGTATTCTATATGTTATTATAAGTAGTGGGGTTAACAGCCCCTAGTATTCAATTATGTACCACCTACCTACAATATGTTTAATGATTTATATTTATTCAGGTGGAAACAATCTATAATCAACAATTTCAAGCGGCTCAAACACCAATTTAGTCACACAAACGATCTTCAAGGTTAAGCAACTCTGGCTAAGGTCAATCCGTAGATTGAACCATTAATTCCATTTTTTAGGAAAACAACAAACTCAAGGAAAAGAGAGCTAAACAGTAACAGCCGCTTGAATAGATCTGTAGATTAAGCCACGCTTGTCCAAGTTGGCCTGTGGATGGGACTCATTGCATGCCGAGTTTCTGCAACCTCTCCTAGAGGTTAGGCCCAAATCCCTGCAGTGGGAACATTATAGGCTGATGATGATGATGAGGATGATCGTATTACCCAGTACTAACTGGGTTGTGGAGGTCAGATAGGCAGTCACTCCATATTCAATACTACTTCAGTTGCATCCGGTTAGACTGCAAGCTAACCCGGCGTAAGGACAAATTACGTACACTAGCCAGTAAAACTCATCTAATGCATGAGAGCATCTTTTGTTCAGCTTCTCGCATCTTTAATAATATACCGGGGCCTATCAGAGCTATTGTGGAAAAGGAAAATTTTAAAAGGACTCTCCATGATCTGTTAGTAAACAAAAGTTACTACTCTGTAAAAGAATTTCTGTCCGACACGTCTTTACTTAAATATAGTCCCACCCAGTCATGATGTGTTCGATGACCTACAGACTTTATTTAATTATTTTTTTAATTTTATGTATTACTAGCTGCTACCCGCGACTTCGTTCACGGGGAAATTTTGATGTGCGACTGTCTCGTTGATCGAGTGGTCCCAAGTGCAACTACTGAGGATGAGGTCCGTGGTTTGATTGCAAAGTTTTTTCGCAGTAGAGGCCAGGCCACGGAGCGTGGTTTTCGTGCCCGGTCGATGGCAACATTATATCTATAGACATCAAACGCCCCCTATTACATAGCGCTTGAACATTACTCCAAATTATGAAAACGTGCATGGTAAGTTCATCTTCTGATGGCACTGGATGGGAAAACTCTTCGGAAAGTGGATTTTACGCATCTATATCTAATTCCACTCGACTCTCTCCTGTTTAGCTTATTTGCAAAGACATCTGTTCCATGGCCAGTCGCAGATTTTTGGTGATGTTGCAAGTTGGGGTAAGATTCAGCGGCAATTTGTAAACGGAAAGAGCAATCTGGCCATTGTTAAGCAAAGTTGCAGCAATGCCCGAGGAAGCCACAGCGATAAGACGGCACGGTTGACGCAGTGCATCGGCGTTTGACTGTGATGCTGCATGTACTGTATTCGACCCCCGCACTGAACAAATAGATTTATGTCGTGGGTCTTATCTAATTTTAATTACTTAGGTTTTTATTTTAATGTTTTTACAGCTGTTTTTCTTACTGTGTACTTGTCAATTTGTATTTGTTGATTAATCACGACAAATATTAACACCGCAATTCAGTAAATGGTGTCAAATGAACAATGCCATCTGTCGAAGACGAAGTTAAACTGCCAAAATTTAATGCATGGGAAGCAAACACACACTATAGGGCTTAGGCTATGTAGTTTCCTGCATGGATGGCGCGCGGAGGCACTACATGCCGCGGTAGCGGAGTTACCCACTCCGCTACCGCGGCATGTTGCCGCTAGCTGGACAGACCCCCCCGGTGTGATTTCATGGCGACATGGAGAGAGCGACTGTCGCAACCCCGTGCAGGGCACAGTCACAGTGGTGGTAAGTCCCCTCTTTGAGGTGTGGCTTGAGAGGCGCCACGGCGCCCTCACCTTCCGTCTGGATCAGGTCCTCACCGGACACGGTTGTTCCGGGAGGTACCTGCACCGAATCAAGCGGAAGGAAACGCCCGGATGCTACCATTGCAAGGATCAGCCGGAGGACACGGTGGAGCACACCGTGGAGGTCTGCCCCGCGATGAGCCCCGTCGTGTTCTCTTAGCGGCGATCGGCGGCGGTGACCCGTCTGGTCCTGGTTCAAGCCATGTTGTGGGGCGAGAGGAGATGGAACGCCGTCGCCTCCTTCGGAGAAGCAGTGATGCTAGCGAAGGAGGTGGCGTAATGTGAGAGAGAGAACCTCTCGTCCCAGCCGCAACAGGAGACGCTCCGGGCGTCGGGGGCCATGTGATGGCTTCCAGCCACCGTAGGCGCGGACCTGTGGACGGTAAGTAGTGGGCTAGCTCGCCGTCCGCCCGTCTTATGACGACGACAGGCCGTGTCGACGGCGCGTTCGTGTTCCACGCGTGCCTCAAAGAGATGTCAGCAATATGGCAGCTGCGGGTTGTTCGAAAGAGATATCGCGGCCCCAGCACAGACGGCAAAGAAGGAACATGGGTAGTTTTTTGGCAGTAGAATTCTGGCATTCCCTACCACTCTGCCCAGAGCGGGAGGAGTCATTTGATGATTCCCATCCTCCAAAAAAAAATCTTATGTAGATTTTCAAAATAGCGTTATTTAAACTAATCAAGAGTAGCTTTTGATATCGTAACTGTTTGAAAAAGACGATTTAAAAGTTATCTTGTGAACACATTTATTAATTACCCTTTCGATGCAATAGATGTCGTTGCATGTATGTTTCAGTTCTTCTCAAATATACTTTAAATTCGTATATCTTTTTATAGAGAGCACCAATTACAATAAAACAAAAACTAATCATATTAGTTTTAAAATGTACACGTGATAATACTATAATAAACTAATACACCCAAGACACACAGACTACATACAAAAATTCTAAAAATGATTGTAACACAACAAAAAGAAAACGTTATTTTTTCTAAATAATAAATGTTCAATTATACAGAAACTCTACGTCTACATATTTTTTATATTGTATTCACAATGAAAAGAAGATTTTATTAATTAATCTACTCTGAATTGATTTGAAAATCATATAGCATCAAAATAAAAACAAATACCTGGAACTTTCAAAAAGTGAAAACCGATTGGGGATCGAACTCGCGAACATGTTTAACATTTTTGGAAATTAAACATTATAAAACATCACAAAAAGTGAATTCTGACTGTGATTTGAACTTGCGTACCTTTGTTTACAGGTATGTCTCTGTACCGTTAGGCTACGAACACCAGTGATAAAGAGTTTGAAATAGACCTTCTATTTTAATATAAGTATGACAGTTGACAGTTCGATTGTGGTTCGATACCGGAAATTTGAAATGACGTAAGGGACTTCAGCTTTCTCTTGGATTTGCAACGCTCGCACACGGCACCTAAAGTGAAAAATTGCACAGCACACTCTGCACACTCGATGTTCCTTGCGATATTTCGATTGCGATTTTCAGTATCAAGCTGTAAAACAGTTGAGGATTATGGATTATGCAATACTGCTCACCCCCTTAAGTTAATATAGGGATAATATATAGCCCATGTGTTATTCCAGACTATAATCTACCTCTGTGCCAAATTTCATTCAGATCCGATCAGCCGTTCTGGCGTGAAAGAGTAACAAACATCCATCCATCCTCACAAACTTTCGCATTTATAATATTAGTAGGATTTTTACAATTTGACATTTAAAGTTATGAATATTATTATTATTATTATTTTTAGTTTTGTTCCTACCTATCTTAATTTGTTATGTTTGACTTTATCTTTTTATTTTTTGAATGTGTTATGTAATTTATTTAATTTTCTATGTAATTTGAATTTGATATTTTTCTTATTTTGTGCCCTTTTGGTTCGTTTTTTTCTAATTTTTATTTATTTAAAGGAAAAGTAATATAAATAATAACTAGTAATAATGTGAATTTTAATAAAATCACAATGTCATTGATTATTGTATGCCCTACGGGCGGGACATAGCTGAACAAAATTATCAACTATTTAAGAACTGTACCTGTACCTACTCCTGTGATCCACAATAAAATATTTTGAATTTGAATAAGCCCAACACACTTGGGAAAAGGCGAGGCAGATGATATAGAAAAGCAATGAACAAAAAAAAATTACACAAATGTAGTTAGTTGAGAGCAACTAGTTAATCTGGACTTTACCCCTGCTCTACCCAAGGGGTAGATTATACCCCCTAGTAGTGAAAAGGGTCAACTGCCGAGCCCGGGCCTCTCCATACTTGACCTCTACCGGCTTCTTTTAAGGAAATTGATTGCTATATCAACACGCACGGATATCCCATGGGTCGGGCAGGGTAAGTCCATAGTTTAGCTTTTGATTTGACTGATGGAAAAAGTTTACAATAAGAATCTTTGTAGCCATTTCATTCTTAGCTTTACAGTGTTTGTGATGTAGGATATATTTTTTATATAACAAATCGTATAGCGGTTCACAAAATACATCCTACAGCCACACCAGTCAGCCACACCTAGTATATAATCTTCTTAGTCTAGTCTTAGTCTTTCCAAATAAAGTGGCTGTGATATACGGACAAACAGTCAGAAATGACGAATCTATAAGGGTTCCGTTTTTTGCCATTCGGCTATAGAACCTTAAAAATGAACCTTAAGTAGGTTATTTATATTCATTGATCTTTTTCCCACGTTTCAACAAAATCAATCACCAATATTTAGGTACAATATCCTTACTGTACCCCTGTGCCCTCCTGGGCATAATTTCCGGGTGCATTACCCATCGCAGCGTAACGCGGCGTGAACGCAGCGTAGACGCAGCGTGGCGGCGGCGTCGCGTTACTCATTACACGTCTCAGTTGTTCTAATTGCTTTCCGGCGCATGGCCTGCTCCCGCCGGGCGCAGGGCTCCGGCAGAGGGCGCCACATCGTACACCAGCGTACTGCACTTTAATACATCGCTTGTTTGTCGATGCCATTGCAGGGGAATGTGTGGCTTACCCCGTAATGAGTAATATCGCAGGCGGGGTGCGCAAATATGTTTTTTAAAATTAGGTGGTTAAGAATCTATATTATATTGGCGGTTATTCCGTAAGTTATTTGAGCAAGAAAGAGTTTATATGGTGTTATGCATCCTTATCCAATTATAAGTACCAGAACTTTAATAATACCAACCTATTTACATAATTGTAAGATACGCCTTAATTATTCATTAATCAACACCTAATATATTATCTAACCAGCACATAGTACAGCCAATTACATTAATACAGAGGGCCTACTATCACTCAGCCAGCAGGGTTGGCACACCACTCGGTCACTAGATGTCTCCGAAAAACATCTCATTCGAGGCGATGCATAATTCATCTGTCATCGACATTAAACTTGCACGCGAGCCTGGGTCTGAGGTCGCATCAATTTTGCAACAGAGCCGACTGTTGCCCTATACATTGCGCTCTTAGCTTCTAGGACAATAGCGAGAACGCTTACCAGCTGCTCAATGGACGGCGGGTAGTAAAAAATGGTGGTTATTTGGCTGGCTTCGTGTACGATAGGTATTATGTTTTATAGTTTATAGAGGTGGAGGTCGTTTTAGTGTTATGTGTAAATACTCGTATCCTAAGTAATTACACTTAAGCCAACTTTTATTCTTATTAAATTGATGCCTAAGTTCTCCTTAGTTGCCCTATTGAACAGAAGATATTGGGGGTCAAAGTTTTAACTGCTTCACAATTTTTTTATTAAGTTTTTAAACTTATTATTTAAAATAACTTCACGACTCTGTACTATTCAACTCATCCATCAGCACGTGATTTTTTACCCAAAAAAAAAGTCCTTTCACAGCTATTTGAGTATAGTTACTAAGTTTGATGTACAAAATGCTTGGTTGATGACTTCGGTAAGGGCCGTTTCTTGTCGGGGCTGCGGCTTGTTCGAAAGATATACCGCGGCCTCGGCACAAGGGCTAAGAAGGAACATGGGTGGTTTTTTGTCAGTAGACGTCTGACACTCCTTTGCGCTTGCCCAGAGTGGGAGGA
The DNA here is from genome assembly GCA_949316265.1 of Diarsia mendica. NCBI lineage: Eukaryota > Metazoa > Arthropoda > Insecta > Lepidoptera > Noctuidae > Diarsia > Diarsia mendica. The sequence goes on along the minus strand of OX438887.1, from coordinate 28,416,048 downwards.
GTCATAAAATTGTCCGTTTACATCCTGCATATGAACAAACTAGAAGAACATCTGATGGACTCCGACTGGTCTGAATATCAAACAAGATGCATCAAAAAGCACTTAAAACTATGAACCAGCTCGTGATTAATTTCTCATTCGACTGTAATGCATATATCGTACATTGCGAGCTCTGATTAGTGCGCGCTCTATGCGGATACTAATGAATCAATCAATCGGCGCATCGGCCGCAGAGCAAACAGAATCTCATGCATCGCCACCTACCATCTAATATGAACGAGAGCGACTGCGCTCTGCCAATAACGGGGTTATAGTTTCAGAAATATATTATAGAAAACCACAACTTTTTTTTGAAATAGTTATGATTACAAAGCACATAGAACCGAAGTAGCGTAAACCATTAGACATTCAAATCTCTAATTTTTTTTTTCTTGCCCGACAATATTACTCTACACAAATGTTTGTTTATCTATTTGGTCGATATGACCACATTATATTGATTTAGGTGACGAATCATCCGAACTTGTGGATGAGTCGACTGCCATTCATTTTAAAAGGGACGTTTCATCGGCGTAAGAAATATTTTGTGGATGAGTTGCCACCTAAGCCATTTTGTGCAAACTTAATAAATTCAAATAATAATTACACATTTGTGGGCGCACATTGTTCGGGAAACCTGTCAGGACGTCATTTAATGAACAAACCATTTTGATAACCGAAATGTTTACATCGAACATGCAAACAATGAAGCCGCATTATGTTAATATTCTGAACAATAGTTTTATAATAACATAACTATTATGTAACTGCACATAATTATCATATACCTACGTCACTACGTGTTACGAAAGACCTACATAGGTAGATATTATTTCCAAATTAATGGTTGTCTCGCGTATACACTTTATAAGTTTAATTAAAAGCTTACCTCCGCGAAACTAGCGAGACTTGACTGAGAAAAATGAGTTCACCGCGCACCTACTCGCACAAAACACATAGCCATTCTACAATGAAACTCACTACATTGCAGTTTGCTGCCGCATTTATTCAGTTCTGAAGTTTCTCATCTCACAACTTTTCAAAAGATTTTGAGCTCCAATTACTCTGCAAAGGGAGCCAAACTGACACATGCGTTATAATTACAAGACTAATTAGAAACGCGCTTGCACATCGCACCGGGAAACGGAAATAGAAGAGAAAATCTAACGCAAATGCTTTCAAATCTCCTCACTAGGACGTTAAACACACGTATATAGACGAACTAGACTAGAACATATTTGTGGTACAAAGTAGGCTGAGTAGGGTTCTCTTAAGCAGGAATGAACACATATGAAAGAAACGTCACGTTCTGAAAATCTTGAAAGAAAAACATACTACGCTAAAGCCATTATGGATCACTTGGGATAAAAGTTATGTCGACATCTTTTCTATGTACCTTTCACCTAAATCCTATTAGACGCTAAGACATGAAAAGATTATAGACAGAGTTACTTGATTATTTATGATATAAGTATAGAAGCACCAAAAGTTAGTGCAACATATTGTTTGTTACATTGCATATGCAGATGTTACAGCTGCATCTCAAGCAATGAGGCTGTAACTTGGAGCCACAGACGAAGCATACGAAGTCTTGTCTGAGAGCGACTGAAGAGCCGTAAACACTGGCGCATCGGAATTGCTAATCGTGCCGCCATCCGCAGAGCCACTCCACTGCGCGCTGCACAACGCCGCGCTTTAAACGCTCGCCTACAATCTGAGTAATGGATGCGAGACACGTCATTAAACTAACTCTGTAAGTTTCCCAGATATCGTGCGATCGCAGATATGAGACTGTTTGGCGTTGGAGATGGTTGGTTCTTTGTGAAGGGAGGGTTTTAGATGTAAAAGATTGTTATAAATCAATCGTGGCGTGGCGTGGGCCATGTTTTCGTGACGCGGCACGGTTGTAACGTGCCGTGTCACAAACGTGTGGGATGTCGTGACTTTTGAAGATAAAGTTTTGTCTGGTGAAGGCACTAAGTAACTTGTAGTTTTGACTTTTCAATGTTCTTCGTCAATTCTTCAAAACGTAGTTTCTTGATAACACTCTTTAAAAAGGTAAGTTCTTATGACGGACAAAATCAATGAATCAAAAAACTGATCTGACCGTCAATCGCTGATTCTCAATTACCCAGGCTGTTTGAATACGTAAGTTCAACATTCGAAGACACACAAGTTTCACATATGCATTCCGAATCAAACCATTGCCACCTTCCATTCAGTATTCTGTATCCTCCAAGTTCTGAGACCACACAGTGCTGTGGTACAAAACTTAGGCTTCATTAGTGAGCCACAGACGTGGCCGAATTCCCGAAGGCCCAATAGTTGAGGGACCGCAGTGCATCCGACAGACAAGAGACACGAGAGCCTCTCGTCACACGATGTCATTAAACAACGCCACAATTAAGATCTGTACGAGTATTGTGCTTCAAGTATTCTGAAGAGCTGTTTACATTTGAGTTGTTTTGTTGTAGATTTTCAACTGTTTCATAATGTGAATTTTGGTATATGTTTTTGTTTTGATCAAAGATATAGATATAGATGGTATAAGCAACATCACGATACTTTTTTTTCCTTAATTCAGTTCATAATTCTAGACTCAACAGTTTTTTTTATAATAGCTAAAAAAACTACAAAAACAGAACTTTGAAACGTGCATAAACAGGAATTATTGTAGTCCAATACCTATAGAGCAGCGGTGGCCCAGTGGTGTCGGCCCCGACTTACGAAGAGTAGGTCGTGGGTTCGAACCCAGACTGTGACATTACTTTGTGTACCTAATTTATTTCATCACCTCTGCTCTCAAAACGGTGAAGGAAAACATCGTGAAGAAACCGGCATATCTTAGAACCAACAAATTCGAAGACATGTGACATCTGCCAACCCACACTGGGCCCGCGTGGTGGATATATATAGCCCATCCCTCTCCTAGAGAGGAGGCCTGAGTCCCTGCAGTGGGAACATTATAGGCTGATGATGATGATGATGATGAATACCTATGAAAACATTGTTAAAAAAACATAAATTATGACGTTAAATCTTTTATTTTACGCGCTGTATCAACAAAGAACATTAAACATAACCCTGTACACACGGCTACACATCAAGCTATACAAAACCAGTATAATCTGATCGTTCATTGTGCGAAAAGGTCTATTAAAGTGAGGCCAAGATTAACTGGTTTTGTATAGCTTGATGTGTAGCCGTGTGTACTAATATGAACAGTTTTTAAAGCCCGTACGTTAATACTTTATCGGCACAAAATTTGAACAAGCGATAGGAACTGAATTTCTATTTGGAAGTCATTGTTAACATTTCAAAGCAACTGTTGGTATTTGACATCTCATTTGAATTTAATCTGTTCAATGTTGGCTGCGCGCTGTATTTGTGATGTGAAAATTTGATAGCGTGTGTACGGTGACCTCTGCATTTGAAGCGTTTATACGGTGACCTCTGCAATTGTAAACGAATTGGAGCACAATGTTTGTTTAAGTAGTACCTCGTAATGTGAAGGAGTATGACATGTGCAATTTTTGTCTGTGCAATTTCAAGACTTGATACGTTGTAAGCTGGTGTTTTCTTGAAATCTCCCTATTTCCCTAAGTTCTTGATTGCATGGTATTGGATACTTACCAAACAAAATATTGATAGTTACAAAAGTTAGTAAAATCGATAGGCTTCACTGATTTGATTTAAAATTATCATTAAATGCTTAAATAAAATTGTATCACTTAAGAAAAAAACCTTCAACTTATACAAGCTTCAGATAGTAAAGCTAACATACCACACAGCAATACTACATTCGATTCAAAAGTATCAAAGTTAATCAGACTTAGCGCGTAACTCGTGGAAGTAGCAGCAGATCCTATTAAAGATAATCGTCTCAGATACTTCCCGCGGCCGGAAGCAGCTCCCAGCACTGGCTGGAACAATAGAACCCGTGTTTTGTTTTAACAAAGGATTTATCGCTCACTTATGGGGATATATTCGGCCGTGTTTGGGAGACCCCATCCTCACTCAATAGCCTGTTAAAAGATCAAAAAGAGCGTGCGGTAGACACTTTTGGGGATATTTAATGCCGGCTTAAAATTACATTTTGTCTGGAATTTGTTTTGCTTCTATTTTGGGCTTATTTTAATATTGTCTTAGCTCTAGGCATTCGTGTTAGTAATGAAAATATCAAATGAGAATACTATTTAATAAAGATAAATGTAAATTGCTAGGCCTAGAAACATTTTGGTCCGCTAGAATTGTTTTCTAGGTCTATGTTGTCTCCATGGTATAATTATATTCTTTGCTTCGAGATCAGCTGAAGAAAATCGCAAGTAAAGTTGTCAGCACACTATCTACTGTCACTATCACCATCACAACTTATTCATTCCTACCTTACGACAGTGCAACGTCTTATCACCACAGTATAGCGTCTGTCAGTAAGATCAGATATCTTGGAGAGTGTTCCGCTGTTGTCTCACTGTAGCCATCAATAGTGTCGACTGGCGGCATTGTCTTATGTCCCGACGTCGCCTGCATCAGGATAGATGAATCAGATTCGGACTTCGTTTTGTATTTGCATTTTTGTACAGTGTAGGTATATGACTTTTGAAAGGAGATTTTGATGATATAGAGTGACTGTGTGACTTCATCTTTGTTCAAAGGGTTTGGTTACGAATATCAGTTAGCTTATTTAGTAGTAGGTACATCTTGCATATCTAACACAATAGTTGTATTTCAAAATCGTCTGTTTTCCGTTTTATAGTGACTTCCGACTAGACGGATGTATTTTATCAAAACACAACATTTCCTACTAAACTAGCTGATGCCCATCGCTTTGCCCGCGTGGATGTCGGTTATCGTGACCAAAAGTAATCATTAAATTTTGATCCCGTCCAACAAATATCATTACATTTTACATTTACATTACAATGCATACAAAAATTTGACAAATAATTTTTCCTCGAAAAGCACTCTATCCATTGGTTAAAACAACATGAAAATCAGTGCAGTAATAGGGATAGAGCAGTAGCAGACAGACGCGCCGGAGGACTTTGTATTGCAAACTGACATGGTCACTGACACTACTATTAATATCATAAACGGGATTTGTATTGTAATACTCGTATGTAGTGATGATTACAAATGATTGTGAACAGGAAAATCGTCAACTGAACCTCATGATCTGTTCTCCTTACATTATCCATTACCAACATCCACGAACTGATAATATCCTCCACCTAAAGTCTTCGCTTGTCCAATTACCCGGCAATGTAACAGTAATGATGCAAAGTACCCTCGCGCAGGAGGTCCGAGATCAGCTGTCAAATCATTTGAGCTCCCGCCGGAGCGAGTTGCCGCCGGAGGTCGCTTAATGTGACTCGCGGTAGATTTATGAACCGAGTTTACGTTTACCTAAGTGTTTTAGTTCGGCAAGATACTGGGGATAAATCAACTGTGCTGTAGCTACCGTATTAAAGTCACTGATTTTATTATATTAAGTTGTCGGGAAAGTTGTGAATTACTAACTTTTGCTTTTGCTTCCGCAGAATTATCTCACGAGAACGTACTGATAGGGTATTAAGTAAGTATCAAGTCATCGAAATCCGCTAGTCGTTAAGGCGAGTAATAGACAGAAGTATAATCGATACAGATAAAGAAACTTAAAGTATCTGTTTTTGATCAAAATAACATATTTTTGCTGAATAATACATACGGCACTTAAGCAAAATACATTTTTAAATTTTCGTTTGTCTGTCTGTTAGTTCCGGTTAAACAACGAAACGGTTGGACCGAAATAATATTGTTTTATAATAATTTAACACGAACGAAGGTTCGTGCAAGCGAACGGGCAAAAGCTAGATAAGATCATCAAATTAATAATACTGAAATTACTTCTAACACTTATGTTTAACTGGTACCGAAGTTTCGTACGTTTGTTATTAGAGCAACTAAGTAAACGCTAGCTTAGCTCAAGTTAATGTATGAGCACTTTATGTTAAGATTTTTATTTCTAAGCTTACAACAGTGTCTGTTACAAACTTGTTAGCTTTTAAACATGAATGTCTCGATGGTATAGTAATCGCAAGTGCTACTGCTGAAAATGAAGTGGTCGGTTCCATTCCCATCAGGATTTTTTAAGCATTTCCCGATTGAATGACTTTTTGATTGTGTTTGTTCCTTCCTCTCGTTTTTTTCCTTTAGGAAAAAAATAGTCGTGATGTTATGTTATGTTAGCAGTCATTATGTTTATAATGACTATAAAATAAAAAGCACATAATTGACACAAATAATGAGGATCCCTCTCAGTAAATCTGTAGGGTGCTGCGTAATCTTGACGTGAACAAAGCTAGTGGCCCTGACGGAATACCGGCAATTGTTCTGAAGACGTGTGCGCCTGAATTGTCTCCGATCTTGACACGCCTGTATCGCCTCTCGTTTGAGACTGGTAAAGTACCGAAAGCTTGGAAGCAGGCTAACGTGCAACCCGTGCCCAAAAAGGGCAGTCGAGCTGATCCGGCCAACTACAGGCCTATTTCAGTCACGTCCGTACTCTGTAAGACTATGGAGCGTGTACTGAATAGAAAGCTCCTGGCATACCTAGAAGCCAATGATATCCTCAGTGACCGACAGTATGGCTTTCGCCAAAACAGGTCTACTGGGGATCTTCTAGCGTATGCCATTCACATCTGGAGTGAGGCCATTGAGAAACACGGTGAAGCGCTTGCCGTTTCCCTCGATATCTCAAAGGCTTTCGACAGGGTGTGGCATGAAAGCCTTATTGCAAAGCTTCCTTCTTTCGATCTACCTGCTGGACTTTGTGCTTGGATTGCAGACTTCCTGAGGGATCGGTCTATTCGAGTGGTCATTGATGGCTGCTCGTCTGACCAATTGGCTATCAATGCCGGGGTGCCTCAGGGATCGGTTCTCTCAGCAACTTTATTCTTGCTGCATATTAATAGTCTGCTAGTGCCCGGCACCTTTGGGTATGCAGATGACAGCACTGTTGCTGAGAGGTACACGTCCAACGCGCGGGCTAGTGGGTCTCAGATCCGGTTTCTACGCGAGGCCATGGTGGAGCGGTTGAACTTGTCCTTGAAGGCTGTCTCCGAATGGGGCGACGCCAACCTGGTCAAGTTCAATGCTGCTAAAACCCAGGCATGTCTTTTTTCCGCAAAAAGGAGTGATTTCCAACAGTCTCCTACTTTCCGTGGTGTGACCGTGCCGTTAACCGATCACATTGAGCTTCTTGGCGTTACGTTTACGTCAACCCTCAATTTCGGTCCGTTCATCGAGGCTAAGGCTAAACTGGCTGCCAAGAAACTGGGAATCCTAGCAAAGGTGAGACAGTATTTCACACCGAAACAGCTGCTCAACATATATCAAGCGCAAGTCCGATCGTGTGTGGAGTACTGCTCTCATCTCTGGGATGGATCCGCTAAATACCAGCTTGATGCGCTAGAGTCAATTGAGAAACGAGCCAAGAGGCTCATCGGCAATGACGCGCTTGTCAAGTCAAAGCTCCAGAGCCTTGAACATCGTCGACGAGTAGCTAGCCTTTCGGTTTTCTATCGGTTACATTTCGGAGAGTGTGCGAGGGAATTGCACGATCTAATTCCGCCAAGCCCGTTCCATCATCGGACTACAAGACGTACGGCGATGCGTCACCGTTATATGGTGGACATCCCACCCATACGCACTAAACGGTTTGGGAATACTTTCATTGTGCGTACAGCTAAGGAGTGGAATTCCCTGCCAGAGTCTGTATTTCCGGATAGCTATAACCTAGGGGTCTTTAAGTCAAGAGTGAATAGGTTACTTCTAGGTAAGCGTGCTCCATCGTCGACCGCATCATCACTTTCCATCAGGTGAGATAGTGGTAAAACGCGAACCTATCAATAATAAAAATAAAAAAAAATGAATGTAATTTCTTGGCACAAAAACGTTACTTGTCCAATTTGCCGACGCCACCGCCGTGGCACCGTGGCCGTCGGACCGCGCTGAGATCAGCTGTCAAATCAAATAAACTACCCTCCCTGCCTGCCCCTTCATCCCGCTGCCCTCCCCCCTCTCCACCGCAACAAACAGGATACCATGCAATAGATAGTAATGTGACTTGGACCTGAGCTGTGTCAGATTTATATTTATAAGAACACGTTTGTTTCGCGAAGCTCCAGGATAGGTTCTATAAAAATCCAAAATTATAGGAACTAGGATTTATTACCACACATATTCTAATTTCAATATTGAATCTTAAGTATTTCCGTGTTAATTATACACAACAGGAACAAAGTACCTCGCAACCAATATATATTTAACTGGTGTATCTGTCAGGAACAACATAAACATAATTAAACTTCAACTTGATTAAACTTGAAGTCTCGCGAAATATGACGAGTTAATTAAGAAATTCTTCTCAAATATTTTCTACAGTCTTAACGATCTTTAAAATTTGTTTCCTTAATAAAGATTTAAGCTCCCTTTATTAAAGTTGGCGTTAAGCTGCGGTTTAATATATTTATTTACAAGCAAGTTAACCTAACGCTTCGAGAAAATTTATACTTGTAATTATGTGGCGACCTCTGAATATATTAGTGGCGTGAACTTTATTAAAGACATTTATCTTAATTTTGACTAACTTAGTTGTGTCTAAGTTTCTCGATATTGACTTTGTTTTGTGTAACTAGCAAACTTTGAGTTGTTTGACTACGAACGAGATAAGTAAATATAAAATTGTGGAGCGGAAACTGTTTCTAAATAATACCCCATTTTTCCAAATATTAAGAATTCTAAGGTACATTTTGGGAATATTTCTTTAGGAAGTCTTTAATATGTAGGTATATTGTTTGCTTTCAAAAGTGTGTGTCCACAACTCCACACAGGTCGACAAGCGAAATAATTCAGGAACTTCGTCAAGCATGAAACAAATGAGGAAAAATGTAGTTAAAAAACTAAAAAACCCGACTGAAAAAACGGAAAAGCAAAAAACAAGCACATTTTAAATTAAACAAAACTTGTAAGCAGGCGGGGTCCATTCTATTTTCATTTCATAATTTAATATTCAAATGAACCCCGCCTGCTTCCAAGTTTTGTTTAATTTAAAATGTGCTTGTTTTTTGCTTTTCCGTTTTTTCAGTCGGGTTTTTTAGTTTTTTAACTACATTTTTTTATTTAACACTTTTTAGTCAGTTTTCATTAACTTCGTTATTACTATTATAAGACGGTAGATTTCGATTCTATTTTATATTCATTCCGTACACGTAAAAAAATCCGGTTATAAGTAAGAAATGCGATATTGTTTGTTCTAATAACTTTAAATCGTTATATATCCTAAACGGTTTTATAAAATGAAAAATGATAAAGGAAACCTAATATTCATTTTCAAATACCTATTCAACGATACCCCACTTGATGTGGTGCGTCAAATTTTTTTTTTCATTTTGACAATATGGCGACTAGTTGTTACTTTAGTGAGTATTGTTTATTGTAATGTTTTTAGTGACACTCGCGAGGTCAAGACGAATCGATTGACGTACGGATCATCAAAATCGGCCAAGGCGTTTGGCCTCTACAGTGCCACATAGGAACAAACATACATACATACATACATACATACATAGACTGATAAACACATAACCCTTCTTTGCTTTGCGCAGTCGGGTAAAAAGAAAAATAACTTGGTCAAAAGAGTTTTATGTCACAGGGTAAAAATGTGGAGACGACAGAGAAAGTCGTCTTTTTACGCACTCTGCGAAATATATAAGACAATGCGCGTAAAAATGGTTTATGATATTAAGTTACCATTTAGAAATGTTGACGAATAACCCCTATATTGACTGTGACAGCTTAGCTCACATATTACTGTATCAAAAATAAATATTTTGGGAAGTGAAATTTGATAACAACCCTTACAGATATTATTCATATTCAATTACGTTTAAAGTTAAAAACCATTTAAAGCTTTAAACTCGAAGACGCTGCATATAATATTTTTATGTTCTTTTAAAACGTGTCCACGAAGATCTATTCCATTTCACTCATTAAAATAAAGTCACACAACTATATCTACTACCGCATTAGCGTATTTGCACTTACTGTTTCAAAAATGTATTCAGCGTGTGGAGTAACTAACCTAAATTAAAGAAGTGTGTAGCACGCGGTGGCATCCTCCTAATGAGTGTCTCTGACTCTGCGCCGCGGTGCCCCCTAATGAACTCCCGATGTGTTTGTGTACCGCTATACCGCTATACCAACATACCGGTATGCGCTACTATTATAATTAACGTACTGCTTGCAGCGTCATTCATTTAAAATTTTAAGGTTATATGATACATTTTGGTAATGAGGTATTTTTTTGGCGTAAGACTGGAAACTTTACGGTACTGATAATATTTCGAAGTCACCTGATGTTAGTTTTTAGGATCATAGATACATTCGGCTTCTTTACTTAACAAGGATTTCCGATATTTCATCATGATATGTCTCTTACGAAAATTTGTATACATAGGTTTTAATGTTTTAATTTTAATGTAAATTATAAATTGTAGGTGACATTGCACGGCTTTGATATTAAAAATAGCATGATATAATTATTTCGGGAAAAGAACTTTTACTTTGCAATGTACACGTTTCTAAGTAAATTATTGCAAGTATCAACAAAATTGAATTTTCTTCACTTTGTGTTTACTCTTGTTTATTCGAGCTGTATTACTTTATCTTCTAATTCTTCGAACCAGTATGTAGCCACCTAACTTTTAACCCCTGGGTTAGCTTGAACACTTGATTTGGTTAACAGAAACAAAATTTATCAGTTTAAGGTCCGTATTACAGAACGAAACTCAAGCACTGATCTCTGTTTAAAACTAGTTTTATGTCGAGTTTTGATTTTAGAACGTTCCTCAAGCATAGATTCATTGATTGTAGTTCAGCCGAGTATAGCTTTATTCTAGATCATTACTCAGTTGTAGATTATGGTTTAAGTAGAGATTGATCTATGATCACGCAAGTGTGGTCGACACCCCGCTTGAGCAGAGATTTCCTTGTCAGTGTCAAATTGTCGAATTGAAGTTTAAATTTTAATTATATTTTAAGCTGAATGTAGTTTGATTGCTGTTCTGGAATAAGACTGATCCTCAAGTACAGATTCTATGTTTAAACTATGATTAGGCGATTTAAGATCAAACTGGACTTGAGTTTCGTTCTGTAATACGGACCTTAGAGTGCGGTTGTCAGACATTGTTCCCTCGTCCTCTGCTCGAGCAATAGAGCCGCCAATAGCTCGTGGTTGAACTTTGGGTGCCGACTTACAGTTTAGATAAATGAAATATTTAGTTCACAAGTATTTCCAATACTTGCGCTTGTTTATCAATAGTTTCGGAATTCTTGAACAGAATAATAGAAGATACTTATTGTCTCTATTTCTCTTAAGCGGTGTTATGCTGCTTTTAGTAAGGATACTGTTTCATTGGTTTATGTGCTATTAAGTAAATAATTAACATACACAACCTTAAGCACTTAATTCAACCAGTTCAACCAGAATGTTTAATACCATTTAGCAACATGAAGCGCGTAGGACACACTATACATTTTGCTTCGACAGTTAATTCTAAATAGGGCCCAGGTGTTAGGTCCCTACCTAACCCTATCATAGCTGGACCGGTGGCACCACATAACACCCCTCCTGATCCCCAGGGGGTGTGCCAGTAATGTGCTCAGTTTATGAGCATTGATCCTTCAACACGTAGTCAGGCCGATAGTTAAAGTTTTATGACAGGAGGTACAACGGCTTGATTAAATTTTTAACGCCATCTTTTCATGTCTTTTTCGTTCCTTTATTAATTCCTAGCGCGACGGAAGAATTATATACCTACGTTATATCGATGATGGAGTTTCAATTACAGTGCCTTAATATTCTTGTAACATAAAATTTTTGAGTAATAATTTTATTATTTTCTATTAACGTTAAATATAGCAACTTTTAAATGCATATTCGTCGCCAGAACATGTTTGGGCGACGGGTTTTCAATAGTAAATCTCAATGCTCATTTTATACCTATGTAGTCAATATACCTGTGACAGCCTCGTTGGTCTAGTAGTCCCAAGCGCGACTTCTGAGCATGAGGGCCTGGGTTCAATTCCCGTGTCGGGTAAAGTGTTATTGGGTTTTTTACAGTAGCAGCCACGCAGTATGCCCAGTTGATGGCAGAAGGCTCGATTATATCGGATTTAAAAACATAATTGACAAAATGTGGGTCTACTATTAGGTACACACGGCTACACATCAAGCTATACATTTCTAGTATAAACTGGTCGCGCATTGTACAGGATTTCCGTACAGTGCGAGATCAGCGTAAACTGGAAATGTATAGCTTGATGTGTAGCCGTGTGTACACTCTGCCTAACCTTTCGGGAATTTTAAGCGTGATTTTATGTTATGCCGTCATTGACATAATTATATGGAGATTCATAAGTTGACCCCACGCTAGTTATTAAACTAGCATAGCCACCCACACTGTCGCAAGTCCACACAAACTTTACCAAACAGATCAGCGCACTGGATGAATTAAAAGTAACTGAGTAAAACTAGAGTACGTGAGTACTCACCCGCCCCCCCCACCTCCCCCGCAACACCCCCACTTCACCCCCTCGCTGGGGATGCGTGCCCCCCGACTCGTGAAATGTGCCACTTTGATCATAGTTTCTTTGTAGTTTCCAGTTCGGTAGCGCGGGAATGTTTGGAACGATGAATAATTCATAATTGCATGTTAAACCCATTTTTATAGGTTAATTTTTAGGTTGAATTAAAATACTGAATGAAGCGATGAATAAATTAATGGAGGCTAGACTTTCGATAGCGGTTATAAGAATTGTTTTGTAGTTTTTGTGATTTTTCATCGAACTAAAAAAGTTCCCTTCTTTGTTAGAGCTTTGGACTGCGATTACCATACCGTATATACCGTACATTGAAGTACTTTTTTAAAGCAACATAAATAATTTAAATAGTTATTATAAGCAAATCAGAAATTGAATTCACTTTCAAATCAATTAACTCTTCAACACCAAGTTGTAGTTTTTGTCACTATCTCTAATTTACAACCCCAAAAGTTGTCCAGCATACCCCTCAAAGTTGTAATAGGCGTAATGATCCGTGAAGTGGTCGCCGGTCGTCCCTATGGAGGGGGTAGAGGGGTGATTGTTAGTTACGTGCTAAATGCAGGTTCACCCCGGAGCTGGTAATTATGGGAACAGGGAAACAGGCCTCTAATGTGTTTGTAAGTTTTGCCACCATGTCACACTAATAGTTAGGGGAAATGGACTGATTTTTGTGTTTGGTCTCCCAAAACCCATTCTCATTAAAGTGCAGTAACTCATAACCTCGTTACACTTCGTGTTTCAAGTCTGATCCCGGCATTATCTCTCCTAGCTCCGGCAGATATAGGAGCTCTCGAACTGTAAGTGGATTCATATCAATGAGAGGTGATTGCTCTGAGTAGTACGCTCAAGAGTTCTCGATAGCAAGCGCTTCAGGCGTTTGAGGTTCTTCATATTTGTTCTCTCTTAGTTTCAATTATTCAATTGTATTACCTACATATTTCTTAATTTTAGTAATCGGATTTTGTGTTATTTAGAATGCCGTTCCTATCTCCTGGGTAACCCCAAGGATTTGCACTACATAAAGCTACTATTATCAATCCAAACTCCTTCATAACTTTCGACCTACCCGACCTCCAATTATCTTCAATGTTGCCTCGAGCGATAAATCTAACAATGTTGCAGTAATAATGCTGGCTGGCTATAACCCAAACGGGAAGATTATACCGTTACGCCGACAATGTAAAACGAACTGAACCCACATTTTGTAAAGTCGTTAATTGTGCGCTTTACCTTATAACATTTTGTGCAACCCAGTTTGACGGTAGGTTTCATAGCTTCATTTAAATTGTCAGTTCTGTGCAAAAAGCTCCGTTGAAGTTTAAATTGATGCTTGTTTGCAAATTCATCGGCAAAAAGATAGGGAAGCAAAACTTTACTAGAAACGTTCTTCTTTGTCTTGAAGCTTACTGAGCTGGTCAAAGATCTTTTTGAATAATGAAGCAATTAATGAAATAGTCCGACTAAACTTGTAGTAGTTATATACAGACATATTTTACTGACCATTTGGTGTCGACTAAACTACGCCGTCTGAGCACCGCCCTTGGGTGTCGTAAGCACCAACTATCATATAAACGCGCCAACTAACATCTATCTTACGTCATCAATCCACGGCCGAGCGCAATGTGTTTATGGCATCTTCTCAGGATAATGCATTGCGTCTATCTATAAAGAGAACTTGTGGTACACAGTAGGCATTTACGTTGATAGTTCCAATTTCCGCTCAATACAGCTAATATTAAACCTATAAAGAGATAATTTAGAGATTGGGCTTGCTACTACCTTTTTCTAGTTAATTATTTGTCTTTAACCTATTTCCAGCGTGACATGAGCTTTTTGTATGAGTTACTGAAATAACTTATCAAACAGTTTCACTCGTTTTCAAACGAAAATAATAGCCAACAATATTCAGCACATGTATGCTTAATAAATATAGTAGACACAAACAAATACGGTGTGTAAACATTGCAAATTGAGTTGTGTGCGCGACACCCCTGCCCCCTGGCGGGCCGGCGCGGGCTCCGGGCGGGTTCTTTCATATTTGCCAATTTTTTGGGCAACTGCGTCCATCACGACTGACTGACTGTGGCGTGGGTTTAGGTAACGCGTAGTTTGGGTATCTAATGTTTATTTTGTATAATTATTACTGAAAATCAAACAGTAAAACATTAGAAGTTTCCTTATTATACGAGTACAAATACCACATACACGCTAGTTTATTTAAGTAGCTTTTGTTTGATTTACATCAAAATAGTTTATGGGATGAATTAAAGACATTTGATCAGTCTGCCATTCACAAATTACGATGAGAACATTGTGATGCGCGCAATTTTATGTGAATGTTACCTCCTCCGGTCAACCATCCAGGAATGACTCCTCACACAAGCAATCCAAAAATCTAATTGAAATAGTAAAAATATCCTACTAGACGTGAACGTTATTTAATGTGAACTTTACTTCAAACCCAAGCAAAAATTAATTAAAGTTCTGTAATTTTGTAACTAATTGAAACTTTGCTTAATATTACATGAAATATACATATGTATGGCAGGGCACATTTATTTAGAGTAGTTCGCTGCGTTCGTACTCCCCCGGCGACGACGGGCGGGGAGCACTCGAAACGGCGGGAAAATTGTAAAAAAGTTAAACAAAATCAACTAATGCAGAACTAAAATCATACGACGTATGAAAATGAGTTTAATTTTATAACCTTTTCGTATTTACTTCGTTTTGTTACATAACTACAGGCCATCCACACCTCCCAACATTGGCAACGAACTCATAAGCGAATCTTTTCCCAGCGTCAATACGCACCAAGGCCCATTTACTACTAACAGCAATGTGTATTCCGAATTGTAATTATGAGTTAATGTTGTATTTATGAGTTATGAGTTAAGCCAGGCATAAGTCAGGCCTAGATTGATCATAATTATTTAATTGATTACTTGATTACTTGATTGACTGTGTTTCGTTTTCGGATAAGTACTTATTTATTTAGCAGGTATCTTCGTGTTCTATTACTACTAATATAACTATGTTAACCTCTGTGAGAAAATATTTATTTTATATTATTTATTTATTACACACTTAGAAATGCCCATTTAATAGAATAAAATTATTTATTTACTACCTACTACCCTCATCCGTGTGTCACTGCGGGGGGCCTACTGAAAACCAGCGCTGAGTGTTTTACACCCAGCATATGCTGAGTTGGTTACCCTTTCGTTATGGGCATGCTCAGCGCAGTTGAGCTGTTTAATTAATTGTTAAGCTGTTTGTTGTTATTTGTTTATGTATGTGCTGCTCTTTTGTGTTGCTGCTGTCCATTAGCGAATAAATACATATTCTATTCTTTTCTATTCTATTCTATTAAAAGTCTATTCATATTCTTAAAATAAGAAATAAAATGTGGGCTTCGTCGCTTACAGGTGTTATAATTTGTTCGATTTAACTTAACAACTTCCAATCAGTATTTACCCATGTTCCTATAAGTAACATCGATTAAACTAACCGGTTTGTGTAGCGGTGGCAAGTGTGGCAACTGGCTCGCCGCAACAGTTCCATGGTCTAACTCGACAACTTACTTTGACTAATTCTAATAGTTCCCGTTAGTCGCCGTGTGTAATTATTTGCAGTTAGCTTTAGTTGCTTTTGAATGTCTAATTGGTTTGAAATGAAGTAATTTTCATGACTTTATATAAGGGCAAGAATTAAAAACAAATAGCTCAATTGAAGAGAATCAGATTCGTGAGACGCAAGTGTGGTTTGCGATTCCCTGATATAAAATAAATGATTAATAAGTTAGTACAGGATTGCGTACAAATCCCCTTCAATATCCAATAGAACAGGATATTAATAACTCAGTATCAATGCCTCTTGAACATCCATAGCTTCATCCACATTCTGGCCATTCACAACCGTCTCCACTAATCCGTCAATGGACGTACACTTCACGTTACTAATGTCTACGTTATAAGCTAGTAATTGATCACACGTATGTTACTGAACAACAGTTCATTATATTAATGCATTATTATCATTTGTATGTTTCATCAATTATTAATTCATCATCAACATCATCAGCCATAAGACGTCTACTACTGGACAAAGGCCTTCCACAGAACGCCATAACGAACGGCCACCTGTCATTTGCATCCACCGGTTGCCCATGACTGTCACGATGTCGTCGGTCCACCTGGTGGGAGGCCTACCAACGCTGCGTTTTCCGGTTCGTGGTCGCCACTCGAGAACCTTTTTTCCCCATCGGTTTTCAAAAACTAATTTTTGTGTTAATTGTAATTATATTGAGTAATTTGGGATTGTACTTAATAGGGAAGTTCATACATTAGATAAAACCTTTCTACACTAAACAGGCAACTAAATTAATAAATGCTTGATTAAAAACACGCTGTTGAATGCTCAAGTCAACGAGTTTGAAAGATGTAAACCAAACAGCACACTTTTATTTTAATAAATACCGAAAAACATCATTCTGTCTTAAATATTAGTAACAATATTAAGTTTCATAGTTCCCCTTATATAATATATGCCACATTCGTGCAAACTGGTTCGAAAATAAACATCACGCATCGGCTCGTCTCTTCATAGAATTGTGTGAGGAATCCCTTGTGTTATTATACACTACGTATTTAATCCCTTTCCTGAAACTACCACAAACTTGGGACTCGTTGCGACACTATGTGACATACCAATAACCCTGTATACCCTTTAGTGAATATGAGACATGGGACTCAAATATAATATGTGCTAATCTACGCGGGGGCAAACCTGATACCGGACTTAGTTTTTCCTAGTAAGGTTAACCCAAAAACACTACTTTAACAGGGAGACAAGGAGACGAGTATACGTGACAAATGCAAGAGAGGCAGGGAAGCAACACGTCCGGGCTGCGGGTTGTTCGAAAGAGATACTGCGGCTTCCACACAAAGGGCTAAAAAGGGACATGGGTGGTTTTAGTCAGTAGAAGTCTGACACTCCCTACCTTTCTAACCAGAGCGGGAGGAGTCATTTGATCATTTCCCACCCTCCGAAAAAAAAGGAAGGCAGGGAAACAGTTAGACTTATAGTCAACTGTCATATAGTAAACTGCCACAAAGTACAACTATATCATTTAAAGAGCCCTTAATGTCTTTCACATCATATTAATTACGAGACTGCAACCATCAGTCTGTCTGGCAAACCGAATGTTTTGGGCATTTCGCTCGTTTTTCTGTATGACTGGTTGTTTCATTCGTCTCTGGAGAGGCTCCCGCTCACTGCGATGTTTCCGACTGATGTGCGACATTATTATGTACACACTCACTCGTATGTATAATGTGGAATGTGTTCTGTCTTGAGAGTAAAACTCTTTAGAGTACTTTAACATAATTTAAAGAACCAAATTATTAACTGAATCTGAATGCTGAAAATTAAAATATTGATGAGCAAAACACTGACGTTTAAAATGTAGTATACCTACGATATAAAGTTCCTATAGATCAATATTATATCGATCATAAGTATTAGGTAACATACTAGTATAAGGTAAGTATAGCTTTAAACACAAGAGTTTAATTTAAACTATGCCTACATCAATCTTCACAAAATGCTCTTTTACAATTATACTGAAAAAGTGTTAACATAATTATCATAACATCAGGCATGTAATCCCCGCAGGGTAATACAGAGGCGTACCTAATAGCACACCCACACACTAGAAGTCCCATGTAAATGGGGGTGAGCCTATTGCCATCAACCCGGCACAAATCCATACTCCAAAAAAGGGTGTTACTACTAAAATTCCAAAAGCTTATATTGTAATTACTAAAATTGTGTCAACGTCACTTTTATAAATAAAACAATAATTGTATTTTGGGAATAATCTAATTATGTCGTCCCGAGTAAACAACGCAGATACCTCAACTGCATCCGTATAGGTACCGGACAACTAAGCACTAAGCAGCTAATGTCGCGATGTCGTTTTGTGTTGCCGACAACGAGGGAGCGATTCCGATGAAACGAACAAAAAGGAACTAAACAGCGTTGAATTTGAATCCGCTTTGCAGCTTGTTCAGTTTGATACACTCGTGGACTGGCTTAGTACTGTCTTTACTATATCAGTCTCATTTGTTTTTTTTTATTATTCTATGGTTCTGTGTATGCAAGTATGGAAACTCACATGCCTAAATATACTTATTGAAATAAAAGGTAATTAGGTAACTCCGGACCCGAGTGACTGTTTATCTGTTTTGAAAATGGCTAAGAAAAGAACATGAGCAAACCTTTTGAAATCGAGAGTGTTTTCAAAATATTTTCTTCCTTATATTTTACTTGTTCGTGATTTTACTCTTAGTTTCACTTCCCAGCACCTGCCATGTAAGTGTTATATTTAATTTCACCACTAAAATTAACGCAACAATATCGCGAGAAGGAAGGAGTTTCAGTTAACAAACTAGAAACTTTTAATTAACTTGCCGCCTTACAATGAAAGTAATGACCCCCCGCAGTCGACCCCCCATGGCTGACGCGCGAATACTTTACACTGAATAGTTAACTTTGTTTGATTAATTGAGACGAAAACAGTTTAAATGCATTGGACTTGGGTTCTACTACAGCACTAGTGACTGGTAGTTAAAATGACTAAAAGTTTAGTTGCAAATATCTGGGTGTATTCCGTAGCAGCGCAGGGCTAGGGTTGCGATACAAAGTAATTTAGCTTGTTTGTTTGAGTCCTTGTCAACTTATGTACGCAGTCTATAGTTAGGTATTTCAAGTTAGTGACCATTGAGCATAAAACAAGTTCATCTTTAAAGGGATAAAAGGCTACGTTTTTGTGAACTGTTATTTTTATAATGATGGCATGCTAGTTTCACATACAGTCAGCTGTGTGACTAACGATCCACGGTTTTGTTGATTATTATCAACATCTCAGAGTCTTTAGACCACGTGGCAATCGTCTCATATTTTCCTACAAAAACTTTCAACACTGTTTTAAGTTTCAAAATGTTAGTTGAAATCCTAATGAAATAGTTTATACCATTCTGTTGACAGTTGGATTTAAATTAGTCTGCCAACAGAACATATTTTAGGCAATACGATGATGGTCACTACTGATGCAATGCCACCTTGCCCTTTTGTTGCTGAGTATTGCTAAAACGAACAAAAGTCTTAGAAAGTCCTGGCACTCATCCAGAAAGTTATCTTTTCCCCGACGTACTACTTAGATTGTAGTGATCCTGGTCTACCGCAACCACAAGTAGAAACGTTTGACACTCAGTTATCACAGATGTACAGTTTCCGCTAGTGGCAGCCTTAGGTGGCACTTAGCGGCACCGCTTAGTGGCAATTCTCCAGTCATTAAGGAAACGACTTGGATTTCAGATAGCTAACATTAATTCGCTCTTGTATTTACCAACTGCTCGATTTTATTGAACCAAATAAATGTACTATGTTTTACATTGATCATTTATTTTGAGTGTGAGATTAATTCAATTATTAGTGTTTGTTAAGCTTAAGTAGTCATACCAAGTAGTAATTTAATGGAGGTACCGGAGAAAAGTTTTGTTTTACTTTATGTCATCTCTACAACAGTACTTTCACAAGTTATTATGCCTTTATAAGGACTGTGACAGTAGCTTCACTTTCTTCGTTTTTCTGATATTTAAATGTGGCTGTCATGGTTTAATTTAAATATAATGAGTTTGAAGATTCTTTCGATGACTCACGATCAAGTTTTGAGATTCTTGCAAATAGTTTCTCACCCCTTATTAGATGGGATTGCTACATAGCTAGTGAAATGTAGATGATGGACGTAAAGGCGTCAAATTATGTGTTTTATATTAAGACATTGAATACAACTTATGTGAATCTGATGTCTGTGAAACGTCTCAAAGCAGGTTTCATATATTTCCATGAAAATGAAAAAACCTGAACAAAAATCAAGTCTAGCAAAGAAATAACGTAATTCCTTGCAAGCGTGGCCCCGCGAGGTGGCTCGGCAGGAAGCCGCCGCCGCAAACATTAAAAAAGGAGAGTTTTTCATAAACCGAGCGTTATTAAGGCCGGGACGCAATATGTGGGGAAACAATTGTAGGCGAACAATGCGCGCGCCATTGTACCTGCGAACGGATTAATTTGGCGCTCAGCTGCCGGAGCTCAGATGTTTGCAGTACAGCCGGATTGATTGTTGTAGCCACGCACTTATTTGCGTAGAGATTTTATGTAGATAAACCTTTACTTTTAGTCAGCAAGTAGAGCAAAAAATTTGCTTCCTTATTTACAGCGCAGTAATTTGCCTTTTATTGATATTCTCGAGTACTTAAGTTTTAATGACAAAGAAGTTATTTTGAAACTGTTTCATAAAAGATAATTATACCAAATGATTAAGAAATTACTTAAAAAAAATGAAAATAAATCTCAGACTGTAGTAATCTTCCAGCATTAAAATCTCAACATTTCCCAGCGTCAAGTTAGGTCACAAAGCGGAACACTATATCAATGCCGGCTAGTAACAAAGTTAAATAACTGTAACACGGCCACCGGCGGCTTAGCAATCATAACTTTGCACTTAAGCTGTGGCACCCAAGTTGGGGTCCTTTGCTCAACACTGCGCAGTGTAGTCGGTCTGGTCCGCGGGATGCAGTGGAGCACTCCGGGGAAGTGCTGTCTGGGCTTGATTAGCGGAGATCGGATTACGGTTAGCGGTACAAGTTTTGATTTGAGCGGTAAGATTCTGTGTAGCTGAGGTGCTTATTATGGGAGATTATAACTTCTACGTCTTTATTATTTTAAAGTATATTATTAATAGGGTTGGTTGAAATGCTTTAAGAAGAACATTTTATGTCACAGTAACATAAATCATGAGCAGGCAGTGTGGATAGTTCAATTAATATCTCCATTGGTAGTTACTGGTCAGTTAAAGCTGAAAACTAACTGTAAAACGTGTGTGTTTTCGGTGTTTAAGGTTTTCTTTACTTTTCTTCTTTTTGTCCTTTTCTGTTAATATATACATAATATACCAGTCTAGCCTGTTCTGAACTGTATTGTGGATGGCTTTCAGTCTTACCGGAATACCATTAACATGGAGCAACTGCCTATCTGACCTCCACAAACTAGTACTGCGTAATCTGTAACTATTACATTTGTGTATTTAAACTTTTCGAAAAGTTTTCGAAGCTGCCCGTCGGGGCTGCGGGTTGTTTGAAAGAGATACCGCGGCCTCAGCACAAAGGGCTAAGAAGGAACATGGGTGGTTTTTAGTCGGTAGAAGTCTGACACTCACGAGCGGAAGGAGTCATTTTGAAGATTTGCAACCCTACAAAAAAAAGGCTCGATTTAATAGTGTGCCAAATCCCATAAGTCCATGTTATTTTTATTGTTTAGTCGATGTCAAGCGCAGTGTTTCGGCACATAACGTCCCGGTGCCGCGCCGGAGCGGCTTGTGTTTGACACATGAAATGCCCGCTATGCCAGTACACCAGTCAACGACGTAAAGAACCGAGCCATTGTATTGCCGTTGTTCAACTCCGCTTTGTGACCGCTTGCTGCCATTTCGAGCTCAGGTATGATCAAATGTTATTTCCTAATACTAGTGAGTTAAGCTTTGCTGTTTTTTTCGCTTTTTTCGCGTTCTTTTATTGGATAGTACACAATCTTTTGTGAATTTCGAAGGGTTAAACCAAGGTGTACGGAATTATTTATTAACCGCTAGACTCTTTGTCCGAAGGCTTTAAATCGTGAAATAGTTGTGAAGAATAATAAAATTACCGTTTCCCTTATTGCCTACCATTACACTTTAACGTCGACCATAGTTCATCAAAGCTACTCTAGTGTCCAAACACAGTCCAGCTGTACATCATCCACATCACGTACCGCTCCGGACGGCTCACTGTCCGGCGTTTGCAATGCTAATAGAGGCTTGATGCGGCCGCACTAACTCGCTTTGCATCTTATATTGTTTGGAGTAACTAGCTCTTTGAGGCCTATACGACGAGATAACCGAATAGGGAACTATTCCTGTTTTTGTTTACTTGTGACGACGGAAAAGGGATCGGGACTTTTCTGTTTCATGGGTTGAAGGTTGAATATATTAAGTTAACAAAACTTACCCGTTCCTCTGTGTTTCAAAATGTGACTGACAAAATAAAAATTGAAGCGCGGAAGCCTGCGTCCCAGCAAGATACCCCAGAATGTTATGTGCTGATTCTGTTTGAAGCTGAAACCACACACACCAAGCACTAGGGTTTTATAAGTGTTCGTGTATTTAGACAAAATCCTACCGAATCATAAATCCATACCCAATAAACGGATCTACTACAACGACTCCCCAATCATCGCTTTGGTAGCATCCCAGAGCATAATATTAACTTGTTGTACGCGCATTACATAGTGCGCAGTAATTCAGTATGTATGCTCGCGGAGCGGGTGTAAGCACGTACTTACGAAACAATTCCGAGCATGTAACGTCAACTCGAGCTACTTAGCGGAGAGAAACTGCAACCTAATGTACTGACAATCGTATCTTCGTACGTGTGCGGGGGGTACATTGTGCATTGTCGAGACTTTTTACTTTTTTGCTCTTTGTTGTAGTCTGCAACCAGTCTACAATGTGGACTGTTAAGGAAAACATATTTGTCAATGAGTGAATTTGTTTATATTCTGTGATTAGTACCTATTATCGAGAATAAAGTATAATGTAACTTTTTAAACTGACATGGTCACTAACACTATTATTAATATTGAAAGTAAACATGGTAAATATCCCGTTTTCAATATTAATAATAAAATGTAATAGTAAAATGATGTGTGAATGATGTGTGTGTGATGTGTGGTGCGTGGTGTGTGTGTGTGAATGGTGTGTGTGAATGCGTGTGTGTGATGATGTGTGTGTGATAAAATGTAATGTAGTAGTGTGTAGTATATTTTCTTCATTAGCTGTTTGGAAGCGTTGATGTATTTTATTGAAGCTTTTCTTTTATCTGAGACTTTCGTTGACATAATAATTATATTTCTTTTATAGTCAGCAAAACTATTTGAAATCATTGAGTCGCTTTCAAAATCACTCTATTCATTTAAATAACAAACAAATGACATCTTTAGAACACTTTTAAAAACTAGAGAGCAGCAGTGTATGCATCTCGCTATCAAAATCAAAGCGTTTTCCAATCACCACATTAATTATACCTATTATTTGTTCTACTATAATATAATCACTTCTCTCAAAGTTCCAATACCCAGGTATAGTTGTTCTAGAGTTATAGACGTAACAATAATATATTTCGAGGTAAAGTTGGAACTAGTATAAATCGCCGGAGTTATTAATTCCCGTCGTCCGGGTCGTTAATTATGGTCCTCGCGCGGTTCCTGTCCGGAACTACGCGACGTCCGCCCCTACGTCACTGGCGCTTTATAATTATTTTAGATTATGTGTCGTGTCAGTAATTAGAGGCAGTGAGGCAGTAACTACTGCCGTAATCAGGCTACCCATGGATTACCTCGCATGTTCTTCGTTAAATTGTCACTTCATCACTATAACGGAGTGTGGAGTTAGTGAACATCCAAATGTGACTAAATGGGTATGGAATAGGAAGAGATATGGAAGCTTGCTTCTAGTTACTTTTTCAGCTTGATATTAATTTTATGTATAGGCAATTTAGATACCTACCTTTTTATTATTTTTTTTGGTGGGTGGAAAACCATCGAATAACCCCCCCCCCCCCCTCCCCCGCTCTTGGGCAGAGCGAAGGGGAGTGTCAGACTTCTACTGACTAAAAACCAAACCCATGTTCCTTCTTCGCCCTTGTGTCGGGGCCGCGTTAACCTTTCGACAAACCACAGCCCCGACGATACCTTAGGAAAGAACTACGGATTTTAAAATTATACTGCTTATGGCGAGTCGAATTCAGGACCACATACTCATGTTTTACCTCATCATCTCAATCATCATGTATTTCAAGTGTTTCATGTTCAAGTGGTTGTGCTCATGATTAGGATTCCTAATCCTAGACGAATCATGTGAAACCGCTGTCCTGAACTGGAATTACGCCGTGATTCTCGACAAGAGAAGATCTCCTGTTCTCCGTAATATACTAACAGTACAATAAATATCTTTTACTAATAATTTCCTTACACACTCTCAGTGTGCGCGTTACTCGGTAATGAATTCATCAAGTTTATGTTGGCTGCGTACATTAACATATAAAGTGCAGATATTAGTGCTTGTAACGCGCGCAAGTTATGTACCCCTGTAGCACTGTACCAGTGCATGCAGTGCTTGCTTACGATCGTGCAGTTAATTACCTCACGCTTTCAACTTATATTGGAAAAACATCAAGTTTATTTGTTATAGTAATTTTATGAATAAGTTTAACGTGCTCTAATTGAATTCATTATTTCATAAATTTTGCATCTATAGTAACTAAACTATTCAATTTCGCGTGAGGCATTGTGACTTGATCTCTACGTGGCCTCTAATGAAAATGGTTTTTTCTCGGTTGAATGAATTTGAAAATGAATTTAGAAAATGTTTGTGTGATGAGCACGATCATTTGTTCTGTGTCTGGGTGTAATTTATCTATAATATGTATGTATTTAGAAATATATAAGTATGTTTATCAGTTGTCTAGTACCCATAACACAAGCTCTGCTTAGCTTGGGACTAGATGGCGTTGTGTGATAGTTGTGGAATATTATTATTATTATTTTCGGAATGTGTTTTTTCTTCTCAGCTTAGGCTGGATTTTTACTACATTTACGGGTCGAAACCAAAGCAAATGTAGCGTGTGGTGTGTGTGAGTGTGTGTGTGTGTGTGTGTGTGATGTGTGTGAGTATTTTTTATGTGTTGTGAGGTGGTCCTATTTCATTCTCTTCTATTTGCATAAACTTCCTAACTATTCTGCATGTATTTAAAATTGCAGCTTTTTGTAGTGTAATGTAGAGAGTTTCTTTAAGGTCTAATAATTTTAAGCTATGGAGGAGATGATTTGGGATTACCCCTGTTGTGGAAAGGACTATTGGGACTACATACACTTTTTCTTGTTGCCATAATCTTGTAACTTCTTCTTTCAATTCTGCGTATTTACTTATTTTCTTATTATTATTATTTGTTTTTATATTTTTTTGGTGGTATTGAGTTTATAATTGCAGAACTGGGTAATTATGTCGGTTTGTTATTTCAAGTTCTGCAATTAATATATTGTTGGCTCAAAGTCACGCCATCAGCCAGTAGCCGTGCGGTTAGCATCCGGTCGACGTGCGGCAACCGACAGAAGTTCATAAAACGAGGCGAGCGGCGTTGCAACGGTCACTTTTTGCTTGGACGGCGCTCGGAAAGGACTTGCTACCCGACCATTATCGTGTGCTTCGCTATTTTTGGTTTATGTTTTTGCTCGTGTACCGATTATTCCATTTTGCTAGTGCTATTTCTATTTGATTATTGTTTAAAATGTTTGTCGTGATATAATTGTAAAAGTGTAATCTAAACGATATTAAACATTGTTTATTTTGTTCACGTATTTCACTTCTGATTCCTAATAATATAATTATAATCAGCATATTTATTCGTGTGCATTCAGCTGACAGCATACGTAATGAATCCATCAGTAATTCAAATTATTTTGTTTTATAAATTCCCATAGCGACTTCAACCATGATTTTCCAACTAATTGTTGATTTAATTTCATGGAATAGTAAACAGCAGTTTTGTTAAACTGCGGTCAATGCAGTCACTGGAAACCGGACCGATATGTCGGTACATCGCTTCAGTGGCTTTCGTATTTTTATAGGATTTAGTTTTAAATTAAATCTCATAGTAACCTAACAAACATTTTTTTCTTTAGACTGTACTGTCCCACGACTGGAAAAAAGCTTCCACCTTCCACTCTTGTCTCCGTGCAGTTTTCTGCAGCCATTTCCTCACAAAGCGAACAAACAAATACCCACCCTAATTTATTCGTGTTTCAAGCCCAAAAGGAAGCCATAGACCAAACACAGCAGCTGATTTACCAATTTAAATGACAATGAGATACACATCATTATCTGGACTGGGCATCCGCCGGACAACACACCGGACGGATTGCTGATAGCTTCGTTTGTATGCGCCGCTAACACCGCCGGGACCACTGCGACGAGCTGGACTAGCTACTAGCTATACACTAGCAGCTTGTTTAGCGTAGCTGTCTAGCTGTTCAATTTTGCTGCTGCTGGAAATGTTATGAAAATATACGGAAGGTGTTCGTCTTGGAGCAGATTGTGAGATAAAATACAAAGCTGAGTAGGAGCTTTCGTTTAAAAGGGCCCATTCCATTTCCTACATAATTTAATAACAGTGTTTTTAGTCAAAAGAACTGAAGAGAGGTACAAAGAAAGAAAGAAAGACAGAGTATTTATTGGTTTCACACAGGACAAAACAAATTGACAAAAAAAAAGATTAAAAAAGTAAACATAAGAGAAGCACTTAAAAGTATTAAACTAGGTAGATAGCGAGGTATTTACTTAAAGCTGTTTGTTCATTTGTGGGTAAATACAGGTTAACAAATATCAGTTTGTTAGGCACAATCATTCTGAGGGTCAGCATAGTTGTGTCTAACCAAGATTAAAACGTAGGTATACTAGTTTCCCGTCGGGGCCGCGGATTTTAGTACTAGATGACGTGGCCTCGGCACAAGGGCAAAGAAGGAACATGGGTTCGGTTTTTAGTCAGTAGAAGTCTGACACTCCCCTTCGCTCTGCCCAAGAGCGGGGGGGTCATTTGATTTTTTGACCCACTAAAAAAAAAAAAAGGTTTACTAGTTTGTGTAACCGTCCGTACATACACATAACGTTAAATCAACGAAGTATTTATTTATTTAATATGCTTGACAGTAAGTAAACCTGATATTTTACATGTTAAACGCTAAAATTCAACAGCCGCCTTTTTATTCCCAGTAATCAACATTCCGAGCGGGTAGGTTCGGTAGCGGTAGGCTCCACCAAAGTGCCTGTAAAGTGTGCACGAAAAACATTTTTATTTTGAATACTTATTCGTTTCAAAGAGCCGCCGAATTTTTGTCAACGCATACGAGCGTTCGCATTCCGTACCGCATACCTACCATACCTACAGCGGTATGTCGACGCAGTACAATGGGACCCATACAGATACAGCGCAGTTTTTTGTTCAACTACCGTATTTTGTTAATTAAAAACATATGTAGCTACGAACGGTTCCGTTTTATACGAAAAGTTTGAGACTTTTTTTGTTTTTATTGTGTTCTCTGAAAACAAGTGTTATTGTTTGAATGTCGACGTTAACTCGAAAACAAAATAGAAAAAAGAATTATGTTTTGCGGATGAAATGTAAGCGAAAATCAACGTGGGTAGGAAGCGCACGACGACCTACGAGCTACGTGACTGCGTTGCTACGTAGCTACGCTGCTACGAAGCTACGCTGCTACGAAGCTACGAGGCTACGCTGCTACGAGCTGCTTGCAATAGCTTCTTGTGGTTGTCTATTTCTAATGTCACTAATTTTTTGCATGTCTTTAAGGTTTAAAATAAAACATAACACCATTTCCGTAACCCACAACAGTTCAAGTATAGGTGGACCCTAAATATGTTAATATCCCACCTAAAAAATTAAATAATAATAAAAAAAAACCACCACTTTATCGGCGTAACTCATTATTTTGTATATTCATGCCAAATTACAGTTTTCTAGTACTAATAGTCTTTGAGATAGTGCGGACGGACGGACGGACAGATATTGACTACGGAAACCTAAAAATGAAGACGATAGACCAAACACAGAAAACTTGTGTGATGTCATATTTTAGTACATTGTTACCGGAATGTGACGAGTTTAATCTGCGGCAATTTTTATTCATTTGATAAAACAAAAAACACATATCCAATATTTCTCGATAATGACGGACTTAAACACAGTTTTTTTTTGCTGTTTTGAAACACCTCTATTCCTGATGCATAAACTCTGTAACAATTTGCCCGGCCCAAGAATCAAATCCGTGACCTCTTGTTCAGCTAGCAGCTCAGTTCTATCTAGGTTGCTATTAACACAAATATTATAAGATTTTTTTATTTTACTTTAAAACTCTTAAAACCTACCAAATCTGACAAAAGCACACATAGAGGCAGCAAAATTGTGAGTTGGGAACAAAGCGTTAGTGTGCGCAGCTTCCGGCGCGACTCCGGAAGTGACGCGCGCGGCCGGCGACCTCTGGCGGCGCGTAATTAAATGCAAGTGTAATTGCACCGCGCAATTATCGAAGCACGGGGTCGGTGACCCCTGGGGAAATCTTCACAATGTTTTACTTTACTAAAGAGTCTCTAGATGAGGTTTACGGATTGTTATAAATTGTGGCCTATGTCCAGCAGTGGACGTGTTTTGGCTGAAATGATGAGTAAATTGTGGTACCTTATTGTAACTAAACTTTTAAAGACTATTTTACAATCTATCTATCTACATAAATAAAAAGAGAAGTCCTGACTGACTGACTGACTCATCAACGCCCAGCCCAAACCCTTGGACCAAGAAAGCTGAAATTTTGCACAGAGGTTCCCTTTATAATGTAGACAAGGAATAAGGAAGGATTTTTCGAAATTCAACCCCTAAGGGATTTAAATAGAGGATGAAAATTTGTAAGTATGGAAAATCGTCATTTTCACGCGGGCGAAGCCGCTGGCAAAAGCTAGTGTTTTAATATAGACAATGGTTCAATGAAGTTTAAAAAGTTGTGTTTCCAGTCACAATCACCATCTGCTTGTTTCCAACCATGTTTTGTCGGCTTCTAGTCTAATTAGAAGCAGCTAAATAACAGTATTTGACATGGAGAGAGAACCTGTCTGACACCATCAACACTGTAAACCTCGCTCACGTGAACCAGTCGTTACTACTAGGATTCTTTGGTCAACTGGACCCACTCGAACTGGACCCACTCGAACTGGACCCACGAGTTAAGTCGAACAAATCACATTTTAAAATGTTATTTTACATGGATTTATTGTGGGTCCAGTTACAAGTGGGTAAAGTTGACCAAAGACTCCTAAGTACAGGGTTTACTGAAACCGCTACGTACAGACAATAACCGCCTTATTACAAAAAGTAGTTAAACCTGGTTTAACTTAGACTTGGTTTATCTCGCATGATGTCTCACTTCAAAAATATTCAAAAGAAAGTGACGGCATGCGAGATAAACCAAGTCTAAGTTAATCCAGGTCTAATTACCTTTTGTAATAAGGCGGTTAGAGACTCGCGGTTTCGGACACTCTACACTGACAGATAACATACTTAAGCATATGTTAGTGTCTGATGTCCACATTCTACATTGAACTGGTTAAACCTTTACGAAATCCCGTGTATCATATTTTAGCTGATGTCCGCGTCTTCGCCCGCGTGGATGTTGGTACTTTACAAATTATATACGAAAACCTTCCTCGACAACTACATCCATTGGTGTCAACAGCATGAAAATCGGTGCATTCGTTTTTGAGATTATCGCGTTCAGACAGGCAGACAGCGGAGGAGGACTTTGTTTTATAATATGTAGTGATAGTGATCATTCACATGCTACATTGATCACGTAGGTATATTTAAAATTAATTACATTTAACCAAATGAAGCTGGGTGCAGCAGTGGCGCCAATCAGGCGTGTGTCGGTAATGGGCGTTAATTACGGCCGGCATTACTTCGACAACGCGCATCTGTTACGATGCTGTATGTAACGTAGTACTGAATGCGATGTGCTAAGTAAGATGTATGGATGTTGTACGAACATCTGTGGAATTGATTTTGATCATAGACAGGAGGTTGGTTACAAAAATTGACTCTGACTCTTCAAAAAAGTTTGATAGAATACTGATTACTAAACACAACATAACACTAATTACATGACACCACTCCATGATCGTACAGTGACATAGTGCATAAGAGTAGTGTTACTAATATAGTTTTAAGGTTTTATTTACTAACACAAGCTGTATTATATCATATGTATATTATTCTGTAAGGTATTTGTCTATAGTCAGCAATATGGAAGGGGCCAGCGGGGCTGTGGATTATCGAAAGGATAACGCGGCTCCGACACAAGGGCGAAGAAGGAACATGGGTTTGGTTTTTAGTCAGTAGAAGTCTGACACTCCCCTTCACTCTGCCCAAGAGCGGGGAAGGGGTTATTCGATGATTTTGCACCCACCAAAACAAAAAAACAGGTATTTCTCTATGGGTCAAAGGACCCTGAAAATAAATAAATGTTATGTTATGTAATATACTACTAACTAACGACTAATTAAAAAAAACACTTGAAATTTCACGGCCAGCAGCTTCTGCGTACGTCCACTAGACCGCAGTTCCCTCGAGGTTGGTTACAGCTTCTGTTAACGTTGATCTTTGCCCTTATTCATTTAACCTCTAAACATTTTGACACATACATTGGGCTGCTAAGTTAGAACTACTAGGAACACATAGCGATGTCTAAGTTTAATACATTCCGCAGTGTTTGCCTGAAGTCTCTCGCAAGCCCTAAGATAAACTATGTCCTATACTAACACATGCTTGTCTACAACTTATACATAATGTGTTTGTATATGTAGATGTACGAAGATAATCTAGCTATGTATGCTTATAGGTCATTGTCTACGTCATGTCCGTGGGGATATTACTAGAAATGACCAGATGTTATACTAATTACTGTATAATATATGTTTAATAGTGAATGGTATATTAATTATACAAGGCAAAAATGTAACTCGATATTATATAACGTACGTTTAGCACTTTTATCACTAGTGTGTTTTTAATATTTTATGATTTAATTCCTGAGAACTTTTGAATTACTACAAATATAATAAAAAATTTGGAAACCAAGTTCAACCTGCCTACGTTTATGTGCTAAACAAAACACAAACAAGCATATTATTACGATCACAAGAAAGTTTTTATGCTGTTCTGTAACGTGAAACACGCTCATAAAATATGTAATGCGAGTACGTACAAGTTCATTTGCCGATTACCTTGTAGGCACATCTCACATAACGTCACATTTTAAAGCCCATCAAGGCATCTCTCCCATTCAGACAGTATTTATCCAATATAAGGGCGCATAAACTAATTTAATGTCCGTCGTATCGACGAGCGAACACCCGCTTTACTGCTCAGCGTTTAAACGTATGGGCGTTTTACGGCCCTGTAGCTGTTCCGTCGCTTTTACGGGCTCACTGCGCCGGTAATACACTCTGACAGTTTTTATAAGTGTTATTATTGAAATAATGGACGTTTTCAGAGGGTGAGTTAAGCGATGTATCGGGGAGAGGATAAACAGAGTAGATATCTACCGCCTCTCGCGTCACAGTAGTTTAGTTTAGTTTAGTTTAACGGGGCTTTTATCCGCACTTAGCCTCTTGATTGGGCCATTGTGCGTGATGTTTTAAAAATACCTACTCCAACCAACATAGGTCGTCCCAGAATTGCAGCAGCCTTGCCAGACTGCTGCAGGCTTCCGGGAGAGTTAATGGGGATCGTAGAGTTTGTGCCCGGTGATCTGCTACGCTCCTGCACTCTAGGAGTACGTGCCGTGGCGTTTCTTCCGCTTCCATGCATCCTCTGCACAGTGGGCTGTCTGTTACACCTATGTTATGTAGATGTTTGTTTAGGGAACAGTGACCCGTTAAAATTCCTATGATTTTACGGAGTTTGTCCCTTTTAAGTTTGATGAGATTGCGACTAAACTTCATTGATGCCTCCGGAACTGCATCTTTTGTTTGCCTGCATCCTTCACTGTTTCTCCATTCGGTGAGGTGTTTTTCTGTGGTTCTTGAACGCAGCCATGTTTTTATTTGGGCCTGAGGTATGGGCAGTAGTGGTTCCGGTCCAAATACTATATTGCTTGAGCCTCTCTTGGCCAGCTCATCTGCTGCGTCATTACCCAGCGAGTTACTATGTCCTTTTATCCATTGCAGGGTTACACTATTTGTGGTTGCAATGGATTGGAGTGCATTGTGGCATTCCAGTATTAGGACAGAGGTAATTGTGTTGTTTTTTAGGGCTTGAAGCACCGATGCACTGTCTGAGATGATCTTTATTTTAAGATCACTGACGTCTCTGGCTGCAACTGCTTGTGCCGCTCTGGTGATACCGATACATTCGGCTTGGAAGATTGTGTTTAATTTATCTAGGGTATTTGATATTGAAATGTTTAGATCATTCGAGAAGACGCCGGCTCCAGTACCGTGTGAGGTCTTGGAGCCGTCCGTATATATCCTAACTTCATTGATGCCAGAGCTATCTACTGCTTCTGCAGTGAGTTGGATGTCGTAACTTCTATCGAACACATGGTGGCATGAAGCTTTATCCATGGGCGCCTCAAGGAGTGGTATTTCCTTCAGAATCCCATGCAAAACTTTTGAGTGTGTTGTTTCTGTATTTACTTTCCACAGTCCGTTTGATCTTAGTCTTAAAGCGGTTGCCTGAGCTTCCTCCTGTATGACCAGATCCAGAGGTCTTAAATTTAAAAGATACTCTAACGCTGCTGATGGAGTTGTTCTCATGCATCCAGTAGCTGCTACACTAGCTAAGCGTTGCAGACTCTGGAGTTTCGTTTTCACCGTGGTCAGCTGAGTTCTGGGCCACCATACAACTGATCCGTAGGTAATAGAAGGTCTGATAACTGATGTGTATAGCCAGAGTGTGATCTTTGGGTTAAGACCCCATCTCTTACCAACCAGTCTTCTACACTGATTAAAAGCTATACAGGCCTTCTTTGTTTTAGCCTCTAGGTGACTCGCCCAGTTCAATTTGTTATCAAGAATTATGCCCAGATATTTCACTTGCGTTGATAGGGAGAGTCTTGTGTTGAAAAGCTTTGGTAGTTGTAATTCTGGTAACTTCCTTTTGTTGGTAAAAAGGATAAGTTCTGTTTTCTTGGGGTTTACTGAAAGTTCGTGTTCTTCACACCATTCCTCTACTATCTGCAGAGCAGAGCGCATCACTTTGCATAGCATATCTTCAGCATTCCCGTTTATCAGTATAGCCAGGTCGTCTGCATAACCAATAGTAGTGTATCCTCTGTCATTCAGTCTCTTTATGAGGCTGTCCACTACTATGTTCCAGAGAAGTGGAGATAGAACGCCTCCTTGGGGGCATCCTCTTACTACCTTGGCTCTTGTGGTAGTATTTCCCACTATCTGAACCGCCCTTTTGCTGACCAGTTCAGTGATCCAGTTTCTTATTACTGGTTTTACACTAAATTTTTGCAGGGCGTGGTTAATGCTGTTGTGTATTGTTTTATCAAAAGCTCCTTCGATGTCTATGTCGCGTCACAGTAACGGACAGACGAAGTATTTCCCTTATGCTTGTTTTACGATCAGCTATCAATATGGATCCTTAAGTAGAGTTCCATACCCATGGAACACGGACGGCACGGTTGGCGCAGTGGCTGAGGTGATTGCTCCTGCACTGCGTGTCGCGGGTTCAAATCCCGCACGGAGCAAATATTTGAATGACCTACAGAAGTTGTTCCGGGTCTGAATGTTTGTGTATGTGAGTTTATAAGTTTGTGAACGCACCCATGATACAGGAGATATTCCTATACGTTTTTAAAAAGAAATAGTATGAAATGGACACCATATAGTTATAGGGTACATCAATCTAACTAAGGTTACGCAAAAAATATTGCTGGGAAACGACTTTAAACTTAGTATTGGCGAAACAAATTCTTTTGTTCATTTTAGTATCTAGTAGAAATACTCCCAATATGTGACCAGACTATATCTTTATACAATTTACATACTTCTTTTCCCTAATTACGCCAAAAACCAAACTAAATGAAGAAACATCGAGCAGTAAGTTTTAGTTTTCATTAAAGTTAAGTTTAAACTAAAGTTAAGCAGCGCTTCAGTCATTAAGGGCGACAGGCGTCTTGCAAGCACTCAGTCACCATCTTCATTTAATGATCTTCTTCACGAAAGGGAAAAGTTGTTGCGAGTTTAATATTAAAGATGATTTTATGAAATTTAATTCAGGCTACTTCAATACTTACTATTTATAATTATATTATTAATGCTAGAGTAACTATGCATACCTGTCGATATGTCAGTTCATCTGTTCATGCCTTTTTATTGTATTGCGGGAAATCATAAAAAAAAAAAAATAAAAAAAAAAAATATGACTCCTCCCTGTTTATAATCTACCTTCAGATTTTTGATTTTCTCCGCCTCGGTGCGACAGAGGCGAAGGGGCGGAGGTAGAGGTCGAGCGCTGGGCTCGGCGTGAAGAGGAGTTCGTATTGAGTCGCGCTGGGCGTCGAACGAATATTATAGTAGCCATAGATCGGGTGAAAGCGCACGCGCATTGATTAAATCGACTTGTGGAGTCATTTCGCGGCACCCAATTATACTAGTTAAGCAGTACGGTTAGCGACGCTGTGAATGTCGAACGGGTTATTGATAATATCATTGGTTTGCCTTGTCACGGGAGTGCTATTGGGAAGCACCGAGGCTTTTGTGGTTAGACTAATACGGAGTGAGTGTGGTGGCTCGCGTTAACGGCGTGGCTTGCAGCGACGTGGAAGAATCGTCCGGAACTACCAGCAAACCATCGCAAGGTCATATACACTCATTATACACATACACAGTTACACAACTTGCGAGGGGTCAAGGAAGTGAGACCGGCTCGAAGAAATGAGGTAAGAGTAGCTGTAAGTTCAGAAATTGTAATATTGTTCGGAGGCGCGTATCGCGTCTATTTGATCCCGTTAGGACGGCAGCTGTTCTGAGACCTGTCTCCCATGGGCCCGAGATAAGGTTCGGCTGAGTCCTGGCGCGATCAAAATCTGGTAGCAGAGCAGTGGTTATACCCACTTGTAAAAATTAGTAGGTACTTGGTACCAATTTACTTGTAAAAATTGTGTTCATGTACAAATTCAACTTGTAGGTAGTAGTACATTGACCTACATACCAGTGTACGCCTCAAGTTGAGTTTGGCGTTATTAATAATAAGTACATGGAATGTGAATATTCGTTGATAAAATAATTTGTTATTTACGTTCGGTTACGCACAAATATAACCTCATCACAAATCGTGTTATGATTGTCAACATTTGAGACATAGAGGAATAACCTCTAGAGCACGTAGAGGAATAAGTTCAAGAGTTGGCATAGCGTCGTAGATTTATTCACTCAACGAATATATTATTATTGTTAATTCCGGATACAATAATTGTTATTTTTTTTGGTTATTGTTATTTATTATTGCATAATCGCGTATTGAAGTTGGTACTATGGCTCCGTCAGTAACGAAAACTATCGCAGCCAGAATCGAAGCTGAATTGAGATGGTTTTCATCGGTTGTTACGTTGGTAGGTCGCACCGATCGTGAAGATGCGTTATTGTCACGCGCTCGGCAAGTTGACGAACGATATGACGCCGTGTTAAAGTGTCACGCTGAGTATTTAGCATGTCTCGAATCGACGGATCTGCCGTCGGTGGACAAGGATGCTCAGGTGGTACGGGGCAATGTGGACCAGTGTGGGGAAATGTCCATGAGCATAATCCAGGCGGCGGCCGACATTGAGCGATCGCGCATGGGTGACGTCAGGGAATCATGTCGGCCAGCAGGCGTAGGAATTCAGGCGCCGTTGCCACCAGTACATGTACCCGAGTTTAGCGGCGAGTATGCCGATTGGCCGCGATTCCGCGATATTTTTAATAGTGTCGTGCATTCGCGTACGGATCTCTCGCCCGCCTACAAGATGGCTCAATTAATGGGTAGGCTTAACGGTGAGCCGCACGACATCTTGACCCACCTGGAGATTACGGACGCCAGTTATGAGACGGCATGGGGCCTATTAATCGACCGATATGATAATCGGCGATTAATAGTTGATGGCCTCATCGATAAGATTTTTGAAATCCCGAAGGTGTCTAACGTGTACGAAATAAGGGCGAAAATCCTTAATCCGGTCACGGTTGCGGTGAACACGTTAGATCGACTTAAGTTGTCGTTAGGGGACAATAAATATATCATCGTCAATAGGGTTTTACGGAAGTTGCCGATCGACGTGGTGGCGCGCTTTGAGCAGTCACATGGTGGC
Source organism: Diarsia mendica (assembly GCA_949316265.1). Classification (NCBI taxonomy): domain Eukaryota; kingdom Metazoa; phylum Arthropoda; class Insecta; order Lepidoptera; family Noctuidae; genus Diarsia; species Diarsia mendica. Next base: position 28,379,292 of record OX438887.1, on the reverse strand, counting down.
GAATCGACGGACCACCTCCCAAGTTACGATGACTTGAGGGTGTTTTTAGAAGGCGAGTGCCGGCGGGCGGATTGCCAAGGGGCATCCACGTCGCACCCTCCTCCGTCAACCCGACGTACGAGCGGGCCCAAGCCGGTTGAGCCCCGTCGGGGGGGGAAGAAATACCACGCCCTCCAATCGGAAGTGTGCGCCTTCTGTCGGAAGGAAGGGCACGGTCTCGCCGCATGCGCGGACTTTAAGGCGCAGCGGGTGCATAGACGAAGAGGGGTGGTCAAGCAGCGCTATTTGTGCTTCCGCTGCTTGGGGACTCACTTTGTACGTGAGTGCCACAGGACCACTAACTGGGGAACCTGCGGAGGAGCCCATCACGAGTTGCTATGCCTGGCGGAGAGTAGGGAGGTGCACGGAGCCTCGCCGGGAGGTCACCCCCCCTCTCCTAAGCCAGATTCGGGTGGTCGGTCACCCCCCCCTAGGGGGGGTGGGTCGGCCAGGAATCAGCGGTCGCCGCCCCCTCGGGGGGGTGGGCCAAGGGCTGATCCAGAGCACAACCCGATACCGTCGTCTTCCCCGCGGGGGGGGGATAGGCACCGAGACTCGGGCAGGGGCCCGGAGGTAGTACAGACGGGTTACGCGGCGTACTCGAATGCGTTGGGGGGCATGTTGCCACCCCCGAGTAGTCGCTTCTCCCCGCCTCTCGCAGAACGCCCTCGGCTGACGGCGCGCCCGCCACCGTTCGGAAGGATGCCAGTAGGCTACTTCCGACCGGCACGGATGTCACCGATGGGTCGGGAGGGTTACTACCCGGGTTGGGACCCGTATACTGGGACAGTATTTACTCCCCCTCCGGCAGGGGAGGAGGGAGGTGCCTCCTATTAGCAACTAGCAGCCTGTTCGTCAGTGGTGCCCACCCCGACAGTAACGGTATTATTACCGACGGCTAGGATTACTGTCAGGGGTACTGACGGACAGCCGGTGCACGTGCGAGCACTGTTAGATTCAGGGGCACAAGGTTGTATTGTGTCCAGCTGTTTAGTGAAAAAGCTGGGCCTTACATTAGAGCCATCACGGGATGGCGCCGTAGGTATAGGTGGCAATCGGGTGCCTCACCTCAGGGGTCAGACGACATTCCTGTTCGAGATGGGTGACACGGCATCGGTCACGCGGGTGTATGCCACGGCGATCGTTTTGGACGAAGTGGTTGGGGTCCTCCCTCAGACTCGGTTACCGTCTGCGGTAAAAGGGTTGACCAATGGATTGGAGTTAGCCGATCCCCACTTCGCGATCCCCGGACGGGTGGACGTCTTGCTTGGGTCTGACGTCCTCGGGAAGCTGCTCCGAAGCGGCAAACGGGAGCTGCAACCAAACGGGGTTGTGGCCATGCGTACCGCAGGTGGTTACGCGTTATTGGGCCCAGTACGGGAACCACAGCACTCAACGGATTATAGCTCCATATATTATGGCAGCGTGTTATCCGACGTCCTGCAACGGTTCTGGGCAACGGAAGAGCCACCCACCGCTCTTAGAAATAACCCACGTGATGAGGAGTGCGAAACATTCTATCGATGTAACACGGTGCGCCTCCCATCGGGTAGATTTATGACAAGGTTGCCATTTCTGTCAACTCGACCTCCGCTGGGGAGCTCATGGAGTCTGGCAGAAAAGCGGTTAGTGGCAATGGAAAGGCGCATGAAGCGGGACTCCAACTTCCGACAGAAGTATGTGGAGTTCATGCGCGAATACCTGACGTTGGGTCACATGTCGGTGTCCAGGGTTGACTATCGTCATGAGGAGCATTATGTGTTGCCTCATCATGCTGTTTTGAAGACACCTGACTCAAAGATTAGGGTCGTGTTCGACAGGAGCGCGGAGACGTCTAGCGGGGTGTCCCTGAATCAATGTCTCCATGCTGGTCCTAAGCTGACCAGAGACATTGCAGACATTCTCACGGACTTCAGGAGACACCAGGTTGTCTTCGTTACGGACGTACGGATGATGTTTCGTCAAACTGAGATTCATCCAGACGACCGTCGGTTCCAGCTGATATTGTGGCAAGAGAGCCCAGAAGAACCGATGGTCACGTACGAGCTCAACACAAACACGTACGGATTAAAGCCCAGCCCATATGTAGCCATGCGTACGCTACGAGAACTGGCTGATCAAGAACGGCTCCGCTTTCCCCGCGCGGCTGCTGTCATTGATAGGGACGTCTATGTAGACGACATTTGTACGGGCTCAGACTGTATTGAGCAGGCGCTCATCTTAAGGGATGAATTGGTGGCGCTCATGGCCTCCGGTGGCTATGAACTCAGGAAATGGCTGTCGAACTGCCCAGAGGTACTGGCAGGACTGCCAACTGAGTATCAACAAGACCCGCATTTGTTTGAGGATTCGGAGAATCTTCATGCGTTGGCCATTTTAGGGGTCCAGTATCGACCGAGTCAGGATGCCTTCACATACAGTTGTGAGGCCGAGTTGCTGTCGAAGACCTGGACCAAGCGATCGGTCCTTTCGACTATCGCACGAACGTTCGATCCAACCGGTTGGATCGCGCCGGTCACGTTCATGGGAAAGTGCTTCATTCAGAAGCTTTGGTTGGCTCAACTAGGTTGGGATGATCTCTCTACGGAGGCCTTTCTGGCGGCGTTAGATCGATTTGTTTCTAGACGGGGAGTACCGTCACTGATTCGGTCGGACTGTGGTACCAACTTCAAGGGCGCCGACCGGTGCTTAAAGGAAATTGTATTGTTTTTAAGTCAGAATGAGCGAGAGATTGGCACGGGCCTCGCCAGTCGGGGCATTTCGTGGTATTTTAGTCCACCTGGATGCCCCCACTGGGGTGGAATTTTCGAGGCAGTAGTCAAGTCTTCCAAGACTCACTTGTATCGGGTCATCGGCTCAACGATTCTCACCTTTGAGGAGTTGTCAACGGTGTTTTGCAGAATTGAGGCGGTCTTAAACTCGCGACCTTTGTGCCCGTTGAGCGCTGACCCGAATGACCTTGAGGCCATGACCCCAGGTCATTTTTTGATTGGCCAACCACTTAACGCCTTGCCGGAATATCCGTATACTGATGTCAAGTTGTACCGGTTGTCACGGTATCAGATGTTACGGCAAATGAGCCAAAATTTTTGGAAGCGATGGTCGCTGGAGTATTTGCATATTCTACAGCAACGCGTTAAGTGGACGGACAGGACGACCCCACCCTGCGTTGGAGACCTCGTTCTGGTTAAGGATGCTAACCTATCACCGTTGTGTTGGCGACGGGGGCGCATTGTTAACCTGATTACGGGCAAGGATGGGTTTCCAAGGATCGCAGACGTCCAGGTGAGGGACTCGATCCTTAGACGGGCAGTTTCAACTTTATCTCGACTCCCGGGAGTTTGAGCGGACCGACAACGGGTCGGTCCGGGGGGGGTGATTGTTTATAATCTACCTTCAGATTTTTGATTTTCTCCGCCTCGGTGCGACAGAGGCGAAGGGGCGGAGGTAGAGGTCGAGCGCTGGGCTCGGCGTGAAGAGGAGTTCGTATTGAGTCGCGCTGGGCGTCGAACGAATATTATAGTAGCCATAGATCGGGTGAAAGCGCACGCGCATTGATTAAATCGACTTGTGGAGTCATTTCGCGGCACCCAATTATACTAGTTAAGCAGTACGGTTAGCGACGCTGTGAATGTCGAACGGGTTATTGATAATATCATTGGTTTGCCTTGTCACGGGAGTGCTATTGGGAAGCACCGAGGCTTTTGTGGTTAGACTAATACGGAGTGAGTGTGGTGGCTCGCGTTAACGGCGTGGCTTGCAGCGACGTGGAAGAATCGTCCGGAACTACCAGCAAACCATCGCAAGGTCATATACACTCATTATACACATACACAGTTACACAACTTGCGAGGGGTCAAGGAAGTGAGACCGGCTCGAAGAAATGAGGTAAGAGTAGCTGTAAGTTCAGAAATTGTAATATTGTTCGGAGGCGCGTATCGCGTCTATTTGATCCCGTTAGGACGGCAGCTGTTCTGAGACCTGTCTCCCATGGGCCCGAGATAAGGTTCGGCTGAGTCCTGGCGCGATCACTCCCTCCCGCTCTGGGTAAACCGGAAGGGAGTGACCATTATGTTCTTGTGCCTGTCCGTGTTTAGGCTAGTTCTCGTGAGGATGATGAAGGATTCCTTGGATTGAAAACACTTCTTGATTGGACTTTAGTTTCTTATATTTTGTACTATTTCAACAATGTAATATTTGCAAGTGAGATTTGTGAATCGGAGAATAGATAGACATCATCTATTTTTATTTTGAGGCTCAGCGTATCATAAACTCTGTTTGTCGGCTTCTACTGACTAAAATCACCCATGTTCCTTCCCCTTTTGTCCGGGGCCGCAGTATCTCCTTCCACCACCCGCAGCCCCAACAGATCTGTCCATGCCTTAACAGTTGAAGAGAGTCATTGTTATTTGTAGTACACGTAGACCATGACCTAGGATAGGATATAAAATACATAATACATTTTATTCCAGGAAAGCAATCCCATGGTAACATTTCTGACCTCAACTTAAGTCTTGTGGAAGCAACGGCTTGATTTGTAGTAGTGTCGAATCTATGTGGAGCTTTGAGGCGAGACAAAATCTATTTTTTACAAACAGAATTAAATCATGAAATCATCAATTAATGACTCATCCTGCTCTGGGCAGAGCGGTAGGGAGTGTCAGACTTCTTCTGACTAAAAACCATGCACCCATATTCCTTTTTAGCCCTTTGTGTCGAGGCCGTAGTATCTCTTTCAGACATTGCAGCCCCAACGGGACATTAATACGCACGCCGATAATAATAGTCTGTGCTTGTAATAGATAATTAAGCGTGTTCACTATTATTACAAACAATTAATAACCATGTTATGATTTTCATGCGTAGGTAGCTAGTGTAAAACTAGTATACATTTTAGTGGAGTTTTGTTTACACACAACTTTATGAAAGTATAACATACACATTAAGAAGTTACTCACGAGCTTTACTTCACTATTGTATTATTAAATGTATTCACATTTTTATTCATTTTAAAGAGAAAACAAATAATGTCACATATTACTTTAAAAACCTTGTTTGTTTAATTAACTTCACAAAGCTCAACTTATACGTTATTCCTACCGTCAAGGATAAACCGTTGGTTCCTTCCACATAATACTTGAACTGAGACTCAAAGCATTGATTATGCAAATGGAAAACAAAACTGGGAATAAAATCGAACACCTCTACAGAATGCAAAGTTAGTACTGAATTCTCAATTCTCAAGTACTTACATACAATTTTAAACTCCTTTATTAATTTGTTGGAGATCGTTCGGCAGGCTTTAGTTAGACTTGCGTGGAGCTCTGCTGACCCACTTAGGAGACGGACAGAACACTTCTTGTTTTGTACATAGTTCGAGTTGCCAACTTTTGAACGTTTTCGCACTGCTTATTTTTTGATTGAGGAACTTTCAAGAGTTTGTGTTTGATGTTTTTGTTTGAAAGTCTATGATAACGTAACGTTTATTCAAATAAAATGTGTTAATTTCAAATTCAGAGTGACTATGTTCAAAAACAGTTAAGTTTACCACTAATAGAACATAAAATAAATGCCTTCATTTCCCCCGAAAGGAAGGGTAAAGGTGTGCCTATACTACACCCTCATTTAACCAGTTGGGTTTAAGACTCAAGTAACAGGGCGCGAGCCTAATTCTATTAAATAGTTTTTGGTAACAAAACCTACCACATACAGCAAAAATTCTTAAAAACCCGATCATCCTTAGACTAAACACAAAAATAAAAACAATGCTCCAGGAAGCGGTTCTACCCTAAGAGCAACATACATTGAATTTGCATAATCAAAATATTTGGTCGTGTTCCATTCATGGGCGGCAATGAAAGCGATATCCTGGCTATAACCGTTCGCGCCAAGCTCAGCAGGACGGGGCCTGTGACCCACTAGAGGTGGCTCTTGGCAAATTTCAATTTGCCTGGAGGAGGCCTTCGTGCATGCATATTGGCATATCAAAGACCTTTTTTGGCAAGGACCAAGTGACAAACTAAAGCGGGCGATATGAAGCTATTGCAATAACGTGTTTGTTAACTTAGTAAAAGTTACACTCACAATTAATAAACTGATTAGTTTTGCGTTCAATTAACCTGTTAACTATAAACTCCCTTCAAAGTTCTTCTTGCAACGCTAAAAATATAGTTCAAACTTTACAACCATGCATACATAACAATATAAAGCAACTACTTACGTCCGCAATTCGTAGTTACATCGTGGAGTTGTAGTTTTTGAAAAACGAGAAAATGATTTATTTGAAACGTTTCATATCAGACATTTTATTTACAGAAAAAGTTACAAAACAACAAGAATGTAGACAGATTTACCATATTTCATGTCAATTGTCACCAATCATCATCATCATCATCAGCCTATAATGTTCCCACTGCAGGGACTCAGGCCTCCTCTCTAGGAGAGGGATGGGCTAATCCACCACGCGGGCCCAGTGCGGTGGCAGATGTCACATGTCTTCGAATTTTTTGGTTCTAAGACATGCCGGTTTCCTCACGATGTTTTCCTTCACCGTTTTGAGAGCAGCGGTGATGAAATAAATTACACAAAGTAATTCGCCTGTCTGGGTTCAAACCAGAACGAACCCACGACCTACTGTTCGTAAGTCGGGGGCCGACACCACTGGGCCACCGCTGCTCTATTGTCACCAATATTTAAATCTTTTAAAGCTTCTCACTTGCACCACACACAAGTCTACACGGTTTGAAGTTACTGCCTTGTTTAGGGCCCGAAAGGGTTATACGACGCCCGAATGGATTACGTAGTTATTAATGAGCTAGCAAGGATTAAATTTAACTAAACGGATATAACAATGACCTCTGACGCCACTCTTTTACTGCAGAATTAACTCCGAGCTCATTAAGTTCTTAAAACCGGATTCGGTTCAAATGTTTTCCTTGCGACCATTTTATGTTTTACTAATGTTCAAAGGATACGTGAGTTGGGTTCTGTCACATATTAATTAACGCTTCTACGTTGTGTGAGGTGTAAAAGCTTACGTTATTATTAACAATTGTACCTACGGGCTCCTGAAAGGTTAATTAATTTTTCGTCGCGACTCATAATATATAATACCGATTTCTTAGCTACTTGACGTGGTAGAGAGAGTCCGCAATTTGGTTACACTTTCACTAACCTTCAACCCTTAAATCATTGGAATTCATAATATATTTCAGATACTTCAATACAAACCCAACTCGGTCACGAATCATGAAAGTAATTGAATAAGTACAGTTTTTTTTTTTTTTTTTGGTGGGTGGAAAATCATCGAATAACCCCCCCCCGCTCTTGGGCAGAGCGAAGGAGAGTGTCAGTCTTCTACTGACTAAAAACCAAACCCATGTTCCTTCTTCGCCCTTGTGTCGGAGCCGCGTTATCCTTTCGACAAGCCACAGCCCCGACGGGGAATAAGTACAGCTCAAAGTTTGAAAATACTTAACCAAAGAGACATTTAAGTGAACTTCAACAATCTTTCTTTTGTATTGTTTATTTCGTTGCGTTTCTGTTGAAGTCGTTTGATTTTTATTTCTAGAAAACTTCGACGATTCTATTAGAAAAGTGGCAAAGTGATTGGTTTCGCAGAAAAATACTTGTATGGCCTGAGTGTATGAAAGTACATATTTATATAGATGGATAGTAACTAAATTTCAAAACTTTAAATTATTGACTGACATAGGACGAAGTTTTATAAAACAAAAGCCAAACTTAAAAATAACGTTGACTAGAGAATCATTGGCTTTTCTTCATGGTTGACCAATAAATCGTTGCTGTTACGTGTTGTTCAATATAGAGGATCAACTTTACCGGTGGTAAATTCCATAAACAATCTCTGCCTGAAAGAAGTTGCCAAGGTGGAATTTAAAAAACTTTCGTCTTCTCAAGAAAAACATTCTCAGAAACGTTTTAAGAAGAATGCAAGTTTTCATAAAGTATGCATAACTTATAACTTACTCGTAAGTCGTAACTAACACTTATGACAAATGCGACAATAAAGTTTCTCACCAAGTGAACCACTAAGTAGGGACTTCAAAGTTTTTACTATTTCAACGTATATTCAGGAGACTGCCGCAATAGTATAGCATCCTGTCTTTTGTCTACTTTATTAGGAACACTGACAAAGACAAACTTCACTTATTTCCGCCAGTTTTATTAACGAAAAAAGAAATGTAGGTACCAGAAATTCGTGGGACTATTTTATGGAAAGAAAATTTCTTTGAATGACACAAATTAGAAGAGATTCCTGTGACGAATTGCTTGAGATACAAGTATTGTGCCGACTCTGAAAATAAATGGCTTTTAGGCATATTTTGTGATCTGGATAAATTATCCGAATAATTAAAATCAGTAATTAAACGAACGTGATTTCAAGAGAAGGGCAGTCTTTAAAACTTTTGGTATTCTCAAAATTATGAACATGTACGTAATATAAGTTTTAAACTGACATGGTCACTAACACTATTAGTAACTAGCACTTTGCCCACGGCTTCGCCCGCGTGGATGTCGGTTCAACTACAAAAGTGACGATTTTCGATACAAACTTTCATCCCCCTTTTCACCCCCTTAAAGGTTAAATTTCCAAAAACCCCTTCTTAGTGCTCCCCTACATTATAATAGGAAGCCGTGTGCAAAATTTCACATTTCTAGCCCCAGTAGTTTCGACTGTACGTTGATAATTATGTCAGTCAGTTCTTCTTTTATATAAATAGACTAGCTTTTGCCCGCGACTTCGTTCGCGTGGAATTTGGTTTATCTCGCGAAAAAAAAAAAAAACTATCCTATGTCCTTTCTCAAGTTCCAAACTATGTCTGTACCAAATTTCATCAAAATCCGTTCAGCCGTTTAGGCGTGAAAGAGTAACAGACAGACAGACAGAGTTACTTTCGCATTTATAATATTAGTATGGATATGGATAGTATGGATATGGATAGTATGGATATATATGTCGCAGGTTTTTCATAAAATTAGGTTTAAGCCAAAAACCTAAGGGATTTGATCAAACCACGGAGGAAGATAAAATAACAACAGTTTTATCATTTCCCTAAACAAATCTAGTGAATTGAACAAATCCCAGTAGTACTCCGACGCGCGCTCGCTTCGCTCGCATATTATATAACACTAATGTCTTCTGTCCCCAAAGTGCCGGGCCTCCGCCGGCCTCCTTCGTCGGCCTACGGCCCGGTGCCCATGCCGCCCATAAAGGATATTGGATTGTTTTATTTATTTCATTTAAATTTGTCATAAAACAAAGCAAACCCGTGATTTTGACAAGAACTTTATCATAAACGCAAACCCGTGATTTTGACAAGAACTTTATCATAAACCCAAACTAGTTCAGGTTTTTGATCAAAAATCTGAACTAGTCCTGGATTGTTACAGGTTTATGATGAAATTGAGTTTAAAATGTGTCATCTTCCGGTTTTTGATGAAAAACCTAGGTTTTTGATGAAAAACCTAGGTTTTTGATGAAAAACCTAGGTTTTTGATCAAAAACCTAATTTTATGAAAAACCTGCGACATATAGATACTTAAAACGGGATATTTACCATGTTTACTTTTTGTTTCGAGTTCCCACATATTTACACGGTAAATATCCAGTTTTCAGTATTGATAGTATGTAATAGATACAATCAATAAATGAGGAAAAAAAAGTCAACATCGAGTGCAATAATTCTATTTAGTTCATGTTCATTTGGAATCGGCTGTCAACAACAATAACACTACTATGATAACGGCCACCTCACCAGTGTTGATTGACTCACCGTGATAAGTACCTATGTGTCTCCCGGTCTGGGCAGAGCGGTAAGGAGTGTCAGACTTCTACTGACTAAAAACCACCCATGTTCCTTCTTAGCCCTTGTGCCGAGGCCGCGGTATCTCTTCGTACGACCCGCGACCCGACGGGGTGTGGTCTTTACCCTTGAGCTGTAGAAGATACAGTAGTTTACCTATCTACGTATGTTTTTTTTTTTTTTTCCACAACTATCACACAACGCCATCTAGTCCCAAGCTAAGCAGAGCTTGTGTTATGGGTACTAGACAACTGATAAACATACTTATATATTTCTAAATACATACATATTATAGATAAATTACACCCAGACACAGAACAAATGATCGTGCTCATCACACAAACATTTGTCCTGGGTGGGAATCGAACCCACGACCTCCGGCATAGCAGTTAGGGTCACTAACCACTAGACCAACAGGCCAGCCAAAGTTTATAGAAGGTTATAGCCTCCCGTAAGAGAAAATGAGATATAAACCGAAAGGCTCATTTTATCGTTTCGATGGAGTAAATATAAACTGTGGAGCTTCGCTGACGACGATGGTTTCCTCTAGTTTTTATCTGTTAGACATAAAATCGATAAACACATAAGTAGAGCAAGTTATGCAATTCGCCTCAAACTGGAACTGCCATAAAACAATATCGGAACACCTGGCGTTGTGTTTAGTGATGTGGTGAATCGATATCGATTTTTCGTTCTCGGTTCTCGTAGTTTTGTAAGTGACATTGTTTTGTGTGCTTGTATTTGCTGGCAGTTCTGACAGTTTTTATTTCATTTTCAACAAAAGCATTTTTGCTAGTTTTTATTTTCGTTTTTCATATATATTTTTTTATTGTTAACTTCTGACAGCTGAAAAACTTTATTAGTAAAACGAAAAAATAATGACTGTTGTGTTTGTATTTATTTAATTGCATCGCTTTACTTCATTATATATATTAAAATCACGTTGTTCGGTCACAAGGGCAGGCAAAAGCAGTGGCAATCCCCAGACTATATGCTAACGAGACAATAACTTCTTGCTGAAGCTCGTAATTTCATCAACAGAAACTCGCATATCGATCATCGTAACCACGACTCTACGTGAGGCGTTAGCCCAGGAGCTCGTATATTTTACGTTCGCGTAACACGCTCAAATGCTCTTTTTATAGTCGCGGAGACGGCCAGTAAATTTGAGTGGTGGCTGGCCTAAGCCCCCGTAAGCCACACTACGTGTAATTTCGTTTTATTAAGTTCCCTCTCCTACACTATATTAGAGTCAGCCTCTTGATATGGATGTTAGTTATTGTAACCGTTATTTGTTGCGCGTTTGTTGTGTTTTATTTGTGGACAGTGTAGGACGGACTTGTGTTGAGTGGATACTTAATGATGCTCTATTTGAGTAAGATCAACTAGCGTCTCTTATTTATGACACTAGTTAAATAAAAACATGTTTAATGAAGTGTGTTCATAATGGTAACTGCCAGCATAGGGTTAATACGAAGAATTATGACGAACACCAATATTGTTACGAAATCTTAGATCTCGCTTGAGCACATCCAGCTGGGTAGATACTCAAAAACCAACAAACTTAATCTAAATAAACACGAAGGCGCGGTTAACGCAGAAATATCAAGTTTGACTAATTTACACAACGTCTTATAATAATAAGTGAACATCAAAGGAGTTTCGTCAAAGAGGATTCCGTCGCAAATTGTTGCGAGACTTGCGACAATTAGCGTGGTCGCACGACAGACTGACGCAGCACTGGAATTTTAATAAAGCGTTATGTACACTGAGTAACGAATTGTGAGGATGCTTTGTATAGCTGTGTCGCGAGATTAAGGTGCGGTTCTGTGCACGCGACACTCATAAATCTGTAAGCCGAAACGTCGAGGCCAGGTGCTGCAGAGCCGTTTGTTCAATTTGTTTAATTATGTTTGGAAGAAATATTTGGGGTAATCCCTCACGGTTTTTGTGTTTTACATAAAGTTTATTTAGACAATAGAAACTTTATTGGATTTTAAAGTATACAATGCCTTTCATTTACACTTTGTGATCAAATAGAAAACAAAGTTTGTCCAAGGAACTTGCAAAAATTAAAAGTTATGAAAACAAAGTTGGAAAAGCAAGCGTCTGCCAACAATATACTCACAATATAATATGAACCGCATTTCAGTATAGCTTACTGTGGCTGTTTAAATGATAGCAGTGATTCTCCGTAGGCGCCTACTTATTAACAAAACGGTATTTCATACTGCCATCGTAATGAACCGCAGTGCGTGAGTGTACCGAGCTCCCTTTGACTCCGTAATCAAAAGGCACATCCAATAACTCATACGAGTTCGTTCGCAGCTGCTAATAACGTACAGTCGTCGACAACTGACACACATGCAGATATTCAGGCTCAGCGGCGCGCGCTCTCGCCTGCCGCTTCTAATTGTTTACGCCACCCGTTCAGCTCACATTAATTGAGTTACCGTTTGAAACTCCCTTTTATATTACTAAATGAAACGTTTGAGATGTACGAGTTCATAATTTTCTGACAAATAATTAAGAAGCAAATTATCGAGAACCTTGGAAGTAATTGTGTTGCTGTAGCCGTAACACGCTTGATTGAATCGGGGGAACTACGAAGAAGACGTATTACGATGGGTAGTTTATGAGCACCTAAAACGGAAGTGGTTGTAACGAAACGTTTCCGAGTAAATCGCGTGATCACCGCTATTAACGCCTTGTTGAGGAGAATTAGATGAACACAAAGAAAGTTTCTTTGGGAGAGCTTATTTATGTTACTTCAAGCGAAACTTTGGTTTTTGTTTGAAAGGTGACATTTGGGTCGCGCAGAAGTTGAATTAATTATTATTGTTTACTTCTAAAGATGATTTAAAGAAGTTAGCGGATGTTTTCAGAATCTTAAGGTACTAGGGATTTCCGATTGAACAAAACCCAACCGTAAAATGATTTATATTAGGTTCTTAGTAAATGCCTACTATTGTTCCGATATGACCAATCGGTGGGTGTGTCAGTTTGTAAGGATTGGGGCAGTTCACACACTTAATCTCAAGGGTAATAAACGACCACTAATGTGAACATTTACTGAGAACATTGTTAACACCATGTTTGGCAAATATACAAGTAGTAAAACAAAGAGTAATGGAGCTGCAGTCCGTATAATTAGAATGTATAAAAATATACCTTCGTACTAAATACAACTGCCTCCGTCCTCGTCTAGCGATTGCAGAGCAAATGCTAAGCTTAAGACTTTAAGTTCGATACCCAAGTCGAGTGGTGGTTTTGATAAAATGCGTAATTTTCTGAATATTTACAAATATCTAAGAAAATACCCTTTTTGTTTTTTTTTGGAGGGTGGGAAATCATCAAATGACTTCTACTTGGAAGGGAGTGTCAGACTTCTACTGACTAAAAACCACCCATGGTCCTTCTTAGCCCTTTGTGTCCGGGTCTCGCGGTATCTCTTTAGCCCGCAGCCCCGACAGGTTTGAAAATACCCTGATGTTGTGTTGTTATTCCGTCCTAATCGAACTGTTTCTCTTTGTCCGCCAGTGTGTCCATCATCGTGCCAGCTGCTCTTCCTGATGGAGCCTCCTCCGCGGCTGTCGTTCTCCAACAGCACGGGAGCCAGGGTCTCGTGCGCGGCCCACGGCACTCCACTCCCCATCATATCCTGGCTCACAGAGGATGGAGCACCCGTGTCTGATGTTCCTGGACTAAGGTAATCGTTGTCTTTATGTTTATCGTGATTCTATTGTAATTTAGTAAAATAATTCGTGATTCTAACACAATATGTAACTATTCGGAGCTATGAAAAGCATGTTTATAAAATTCATGTGATCATCAAAATTTAGTAACTGAATGTACCTATAATGTTCTCGATTGCGGTGATGAAAATATACCTAAGTACATCGTAAACGTATAAATACTGTTATTTCGTCGGATGATTGAGAATAATTTGACGTTGATGATTTGTACAATACTATAAAGAATTTGTATAACATAAGGATTGTACAAAATTTCGTGTCATATAACATGAACACTTTAAGAAAACCAAAGGCATTACGTACGAAATTGTGGCAACTGAAAATGCATTCAAGAATGGCTGCACCCTAAAGGCCAGTTCACACACGAAGTCCGATGCCACACTAAGGCAACCGGTCATCTCCATACAAACGTTCTAAACCCCAAATTTATAGCTCGTTAATCTTGTCTGACCCTTCCGCGTCATTGGTTCTGAATGAATTAATGTCTGCCCTCGGCCGGGATTAGCGCGATGTTGTCCGACTCCGGACGACTCCGTACGGACGGACGCAGCGATCCGTGAATATTGCGTGACGGATGGCGCGAGCCGCCTCATTTGCTCGACCACGATAAACTCCTGG